>CM061224.1:117563309-118171229 GCA_030844895.1 Ambrosia x helenae
GCTTTGTCAGAGGGTTGACTGAGAGGCTTTGGGAACCGAACCCGTCTTGGTCAAACCGTCTCCTGAGACGGCTTGGGAACCGGACCCGGCCCATGCAGCCCGGTCCCACTAGGGTTTACCTTTTGGGGGTAAAAGTAAACTTTCGGTGAAAGTCTCTCCACCGAAAGACGCTACGTTGACGGGAACGCTCTTTTACCGGTTTTCTTGTTTATCATCTATTTTCCGGCGAACGGTTTGCTAGGACTCCGGTCAAATTATCAGACGACGGTCATTTATAATTAAAAAGGTAATATTAACGTTCCTTTTTAAAGTTTTAAATTTTTTTTTCATTGAAAACGACACAACACAAACGGGACCACCCGACATATTTTTGGTCATGTGGTCCACCACGAACGTGCTCACCGTCGACCGTCGATTAATTTTTAATTTTGTTTGTTTTTTTGTTGTCCGTTAATCGAGGTTGACCAAACCCGTTTGACCATGTTTAATCCGAGTGACTTTGTCGACCCGATGAACCCACATCAAATACTACAAGAGGAACAGTACGAAGAGTTTTTTCGGCACCCACAACAGCCGAATCCTCCTCGGAGCTTACCTCCTGCGGTAAGCGTTTACTACCATTTTTCATTCAAGTATTTTTATCATTTTTCATTTACCTTGTTCGTTACTAAAAATTTTTTTATAACCTTTTTTTTAGTCTGATACCGAAATAAAAGTCCGAAGTGCCTGGAACAAAGTAACAGAAATGAATACTAGAATGTCCGAGGCAATGAAGACGCGTTTTAGGGAGACCGTCTTCGGTCACTTTCTGGATGTTATGAGCCATGTTTGCGAAAGTAATTTGTTACTCTCAGTGGCACAACATCAGATTGAGACGGGACTGCCTAGTATCGACGGCCTTTTTTATCAAATCGGTCCTAACAGTCTTCTATTCACTCCACAACAGTTTTGTCTGATAACGGGCCTAAGATTTGGCCGTCACGATGGTTGGGAACTCGCACAATCCCCAACATCGTTTAAAAGACGAATATTCCCTGAGGTGAGTAAGGTATGTTATCAAAGTGTGCTTGATATTTTCAACGGTGACTGGAGCGATTATGAGGAGGATGATCTTGTCCGTATTTGTATCCTGGTATTGATTGAATCGGTGTTTAAGGGTACCCAAAATAGCGCGACCGTGGATGATCTAGTGCTCGATCTTGTTGATGACTTTGTAGTGTTGAATACATTTCCATGGGGAAGTTATTTTTGGGAAGATTTGGTTAAAAATATCAATAACATGCACCTGATTCAAAAGCAGGGTACAAAGGGCTTCAGTTTAAAATCTTGTAATTGGGTTTTCAAGGTATTAGTTTGTATGAATTATTTACTTTTAATTATTAATTTTAACAAATATTTGAGATATTTCTAAATTTTGTTTAAAAACTTGCAGATCTGGATATTTGAGATATTTCCAGAATTTAAAAACGATCCAGATTTTTTTGTTGGTGATGCAATCCCCAGAGTTCTTTCCTGGGGTCCGGGAAAAAAAATGAGGAGGAGCACCATTGATCGTAAGATCACCGTAAATTCTATGGTAATCTTTTGAAATCATTTTCTACCGAATTTTTTTTTGAAAAGCTAAATATAAGTGATAAAATTTAAAAAAAAATTGTTGTGCTTCAGCATGAAGGGCTTAAGCCGTTTAGGTTTCTACTTCCGAATGACTTTGAGCTGCGCTGTGCCTGGTACACTGATAGTGCCCATTTTTTACGAGCACAAAGGAACCGGGCTCAAGGGTGCTTTAATAAGCCGGCCGACTTTCATCCGTCTGCCTATGTAAATTTTGATAATACGGGAGCGGATGATGTAAATTTCGATGATCTGCATACGGTTTACGGTGATGAGCCTGTTGATTCGACGGCCAAAAAAAGAAAGTCGGAAACTGTTCCGACAACCTACACTATCAACGATGATTTAATAGAGCAATTTAAAGCGTTGATGGATGATAGGTTGGAAAACTTTTATAATAACAAGTTGAAAGGTTTACTGCCTGAGGTAAAGTTGTCGTATGATTATTATTAATCCGTATTAATTTGTTGAAAAGTTTAAAATAATTAACATTTTTAAATCTTAGGTACGTAAATCCCAACCGACTGGTGAAGAAGGCCCGACGAGCTCGCATCACAATGAAAATGTTGATGAATTGTTTAGCTCGGGTGATGTATATAGACCAGACACCGACGGCCTAAAAAAGCCTGTATGTTTTATTTTATTTTTTTCCTTCATACTTTAGCATTTAAATTCAAAATAATTGGTTCACTTTTGTCACTTTAACAGTTGAGACGGTCTCAAAGGTCAACAAAGCCATCCTCGTGTATGCTTTCCCCATTTACAACAATAAAAGGTGCAAAAAAGAAGAAGTTCAAATCAGACGATGAAAACGAAAACATAAAACTAATAAAAAAATGGTATCCAAAACAAAAGGATAAACATAGAACTTGTGCACTATTTGGGGGAAATATATTCCCGGATGGCTTTTGGGAAGATCTTTTCGGCGATGATGATTCACTCGGTTGGTTAGGCAGCGAGGTAATAATTTTTAAATATTTGTTACTTTTATTAACTATGTTTAATTTAATTAATATATTTACCGCAGTTTAATATTGAATATTCAAATTATTTATTATAGCACATATATGGATGGACACACCATCTCTACGAGACTCTTTGGAGCTCAACCTCCCGTTGGAGCATCCTTCCTCCATATTTTGTGGGGGGTTTATTTAGCCGTACTAATAACCAGCCTTTTAAAGATTTGTTTGATGGGTCATTCGAACCGTTTCCAAAATCGCTGATGTTGACGAGGTTGTTTTTCAAATTTAAATCATGGTTTTGTTTGTTGAACATATTATGATTTGTTTTTAACATTTTGTTTCAAACTATTCGCGTTTTAATAGGTATATGTTGTGTTGAATATAAGCTTACAACATTGGATCCTCGGAGTTTTTAACCTGTGCCAGCGAACGTTTACCATCTACGACAGGTAAATGTTGAACCTATTCATATACGCCCCTCCTTTCGAGGTCGTAGAGCCTAAAGATGTACCCCAACAGTCCGGAGATCTTGGTGATTGTGGGGTTTGGGTGTGCATATTTATTGAGAGGTTGATTAAAAAAGAACCTCTAAATAATAAATATGAAAACACCCAAGTAACAGCTTTAAAAATGCGGCACAGGATGGCCCTTGAATTTTATAGGAACGTTTTGCCGGAAGCTGATACGGTAGATAATAGACAGACTCCCGATGAAGACGAACTGAAATTGTTAAATTAATATTACTAATGTCATTATTATTACTACTCCTCTTGTGTTACATTAGTAGATATGCAAACAAAACCCAACTAACTACCAAAAGTAACTTCAACAATCTGGCCTGCAAACGGTATTTTCTAGCCAAAGCTTGTTGCTCGTCTAACGATTGCCTCAACCCCGGAACGATTTTTTTGCACCTGAAACATTCTGACGCTTCTACCCACCTAATAAATCCACAACCAGCAGTCTGTGGTTTAAAAAAAATAAACAGTTATTTGATGATCATTAAAAGCACACGATAAATATTAAAATTTAATACTTACGCAACACACGAAGTCTCTATCCGGGTTTGCATCAGTTCTCGAGATAAGTATACGTGTAGTTGCACCGCATGAACATATTTCTCTTGACCTGCTAAATCGTCTAGATGAAGACCTTGAAGATGAAGATGATGACTGAGACATGGTGATGGTATATAAACCTCTACACAATTGATGATGAACGGTTGGTGGTAGGTATATTTATAAAAAACGAAAGAGTTATTTGCCAATTTAGTCCTTGACGTTTGGCAAAAATTGCAAATTCCACCCGATATTGGTACACCTATTAACCTAGGTCCTTATATAGAAGCTCATTTCACATGCTTTTTAATAGCATAATGACTAACATTCCTGCTCCCGTAGAGAACACAATTTGGGTTAATCCACATAACCAATCAAGTTTTTGGGCTCCAAATGTTCTTGAGTTTTACTACGATGGTGATAGCACATGTTGCTATACAACCTATATGGGGCGTACACCATTAAACAAAGAGTGGTGGGGTGGTATTTTAGGGTACTGTGGAAGCGGATATCTTCAAAAAACGGTAAATACTATGACTGTTACGTTATACGTTATATGATATGATAATTTTTTTGTGATTTTATTAACATTTATTTACAGCATGTTCGTGCATGGTGCAACAAATTGATGTCGTTAAGGGACATTGAACGACAAAGAAGACCAACAACATGTAGTTATGGTCTTTGGACTGTTCTTCCCCCTAATTTCTATAACCTAATTATTGAACAAGATCACCATGCTTATTGCTACGCAAACGGCTCGAGAAGAATATATCCACCTCTTTGGGAAGTTGATATGGTAGAATACTGTTTTTTTTGTATATTTTATACCTTTTTATCGTGCTGTATAAAATCTACATTTCGTTTTGGACTGTAATTTTCAGGTATATATACCAGCCTCGATAGACGATGAAAACTGGTTTGTTCTACAAGTTGACATGAAATTACTACAAGTAACAGTGTATTTCCCAAATAACTGTAGTCCCATAGATTGCGGCAATACTTTTTGCAGTCATAGAAAAATTCATCAAATTCTTATAGAATTTGAATCTGCTTTCATATGGTTTCTAGGGGCTATAACGTACTGGCAAAAGTCTGGTAGAAACGAAGTTGAATCATTACAATTTTCGGGGGATGTTGTCTGGCCTGTCACCAATAGTCGCATTGGTCGACATTCAGGGGTAATCGTTTGTATGTTGCTGAGAAATCTTGTTCAAAACATTACATTGACTTGGAGAGAAGGCAGCCTACATGATGCTTGCATGAGATTCAGACGTTTCATGGCAGATGAAATTTATGCTGGTCGTTTTGCACCGTCAAATATTTAAATATTTATCTACCTAGTTTATGTATTGATGTAAAACTTGATATATCGAAGTTATTTGTAAGTTTTATGTTATAAACATTGTTAAGTAAATAAATTAAAGTAAATAGCACCACTAAAAATCAGCAAGGTTAACAGTCGAACAAGTATTATGAATTACATATTCTGCAAAGTCATCTGCTTCAACGAAAGTGGGGGACGGTGTTTGATGATGATTTTCTTTCTTTGAACCACGCCTAGCAGATTTTGATCGTGAGGCAACAGGAGCTGAACATCGGTCACGATGATGACCGTGAGTTCTACAACGACTGCAATATACAGGCGTAGGTTCCTCGCCTCTCGATAAAATTCGTTTATTTTCACTAGGACGTCCCGACTGTCGTTTTGTGATATGTGGTGGTTGTAGAGGAATCAAATACTCTGGCGTCTCCCATTCAGACCTGTGGGGTAAAGGATAAATGGCCTCTTCATATGTTGTTTTGTATAACTGGTTGCTATACCAAGGTGACGTATAATGACTGCAGTCCTGTTCCTTCAGTAATTTTGATACTGCAATCATGTGGCCACATGGGAAACCAGATATCTGGGGAACACAACAACTGCATGTTTCATTAGACAGATCAACAAAACCATTTTTCCCACCGTCTAGAACTTGAAAAGTGTTAACCCCAACGCCATAAGCCTTCCACGTTCTAGAATATTCAATCTTTTTAATAATTTTTTTTACCGCGAAAGGAGTCAGTACGTGTTTATTTTGAATAGCCTCATTTCGGCGTTCGTAATACCATTGTTGAAGTTTTTGTCTAAAAAATTCAACCAAATGGGTGATTGGAACTTTTCGTTCGTCCTTAGATAAGGCGTTGATTGACTCTGCACTGTTAGATGTCATATAATGATATCGTTTCCCCGAACAGTGTGCTCTTGACCACTTATGTAAACCGATACTCAATAGAGTATTCCTAACCCGTGGTAGGGCTGCACACAGCGCGTTAAAACTTTCTTCAAAATCAGACACCCGGTAAGCTTTACAAGTGTTCCACCACAGTGTCTCTAAATCCTTCTTTTTGCTTTTTGGTATCTTTAAGTTCACCATCAAATGTCGACAGCACAACCCGTGAAATGCATTAGGAAAAACCGTCCGAACTGCCAAATCTATTGAGTTGGCTTTGTCAGATATGATTGCCAAATCCGGGTGCTCACCGATACACTCTTTAAGTTTCGATAAGAACCACGTCCAACTCTCACCGTCCTCGGATTTGCCGATACCATATCCAACGGGTAAAATTTGGTTGTTACCATCCATGCCAACAGCAAGGAATAACGTTCCCTTAAACTCACCTTTTAAGTGTGCCGCGTCTATAATAATGACCGGTCTTAAAGACAGAAGAAAACTCCGAATCTGTTTAATAAAATGAAAAACAGATAAATTTTAGACTTCAGTAAACCAAAACATCAATAATTTATTTAAGTTGGTATGAAAATAGGTAAAAATATTTTACTGACTGTTGCACCAATGGCAATAAAAAGCATTTCAAAACGATTGTCTTTATCAGTTTTAATCTCAGTAACAGTCCCTGGATTTGCATTTCGCAAATTATAGCAGTAGAACGGAAGCTCAGAAAACGATTGTTTGCTACTTCCTTGCAAAAGCTCAAGTGCATGACACTTCCCCCGCCAAGCTTGAGTATATGATATATCAACCTTAAATCTTTCTCGAAAATCTTGTACTATTTCGTTTCCACGATAAACACGTCTAGTATCTCGCAATTGGTGCTTCAGTATGCTACCAATTACTTGCGGGTTAGCTTGACGAAGATGGGGATGTGTTTGAGTTTTAGAACATGTGTGGTTGTTGTTAAAAAATGTAACAAAAAACGTGTCTGAAGTTGGGACAGAACGTGACCTAAATTGCCATTCACAATCATCAACTACACATGAAATTTCATACCTCGTTTTAGATGACCTGTCGACTTTATAGGAAAAACGTTCAGACAAACAAAAATTTCCTAACTGCAATTTCAATTCATCTTTGTTACGAAATACGGAACCTTCAGAAAAAACTAAAGAGCTTTTGGTTATATCTGAAAACAATTCAGGACTTGGCTTTCCATAAAATTCTTCTTTTTCAGCTTTCTCATCATCGAAATTTCCAAAACACCCATATGGTGTGTAATGATCAAAATTTTCTATAGACACATTTAGATCAGGGACTTTTGAATCATTTGAAGGTACGTCGTTTAAATGAGCATTACTAGACGAACCCACACCTGGTTCATCTACAACATACAACTTCAATACTTCATGGGGGTTTTGCAAAGCAACTTTAAAAAGAAAAGATACATCACGATCATTAAAAATGTCGATTGCATCATCAAAAGCTGACATTTTATAAGATAACCTTGAAATGTTTGGAATCTCACACACATCGGAAACTACATTTAAAAAACTAAGATACGAGATATTTGAATCAATTTCAAAACCACGTCTTTTACAGCTACTATCAACAACGTATTCCATTCGACCGTTGACAACTTCCCACCTGCCTCCACTATAGATTATAAAACTAACCATTTTTAAAAACACAACTTTTTTTTTAACACTTGGAAAGAAAAATAAGGAATACAAGAAAAAATTCAAACAAAATTGTTACAAAATTTACTAATTTTATAACAAACGGTTCGTCATGGACGTCACATCACCGAAAACGTCTCCGTCGATGTACGACGTCCGGCATCGAGTCGGTTCAGAAACAGTAAAAAGACGGTACGGGAAGCCGTCTTTTTCGTACCCGCTGACGTCTCAGGAGACGGTTGATAAATTTTAAAAGACGTCACCGGAGACGGCTTTTTCGTACCCGCTGACGTCTCAGGAGACGGTTGATAAATTTTAAAAGACGTCACCGGAGACGGCTTTTTCGTACCCGAACCGGCTCAGGAGCCGTCTCCGGTGGGATCGGATATATTATTTTATTATAAGCCGAGCCGAAGACGGCTTAACTTGAGCCGTTGGTGAACCGTCTCAGGGACCCCACCGGAGACGGCTTTGCGGCGCTGACACGTCTCAAGCCGCCACGGGAGCCGGGTGGCAGACATCGGGATCGTAACCGCCACGTGTTGGTTTGCTACTGGTTGGAATCCAAAGGATCTCGGGAGACGGTTCAGCCCTTTTGGAAACCGTGTCCCGTCTCTCCAAAGACGGTGGAGGGGGCCATTTACGCAAAACGCTCGGTCAAGGGGCTATTTTGGCCATTTTCCCTATTTTTATTGAAATAAAATTTTACTTTAATGCATTTGTAAACAAAGTTACTAATTATTAAACTAGTATATAATGATCAGATTTTGAAAACCTAGAGAACTAGACAAGAAAAGTGGTCTTAATTAAAATTACCATGTAATTGGTGAAAAAAAATAATAGGCAATTAAGTAATTTAAAAGGGTTTTTTTTTTACACCTATTATATCTCTCTCACACACATGTATATTCAACTAGCAAGCAACTAGAGAGAACATAAAAGAATTACAAAAAGAGAAAAGGGGTTAGCATCCATTGAAACCAATTAATATCATATTTACTATTTTATTCCCGGTAATTTAAAAGGTTAAAGTTTGCATTTCTCGAATAAAGTCTAAATAATCGTATATTGATGAGAAAAAAATGAATTAAAGAAACATTGTTAGAATGTCACAGGAGATAATCTTATGATAGAAGTTAACAAAAATGATTTGTCAAAGGTCTTTTGTTAACCATGTGTCAATTAGTAGCTTCAAACCATCACACCTAAATTACATTTTAGTGTTGATCATGTGTTGAGAAGCATATATTATAAAGCATCAACTCAAATAATTTCATATATAGAACATTGTGTTCATGTGACTATCCGTTGATTCATAGTGCATACACACTACATCCAAAGACAAAATACTTTAATTAACCTAGAAGACTATGTTAAATTATAGAAAATCTACACCACCGCTAGCGGTTTAGTATAAAGATTTACATGTAAGACCACATGTAGTGGTTCGCAAATTAGGCGTGAATGCTCATTTTCACGCCGGCTTAGTGTTGCCCACACCGCCCCCGGGTGTGAAAGACCTCCAAATCATGAGAGCGTGAAATATTTCACGTTGTGCAATCTTTCTTTCTTCCAATCAACTACTACCACCTTCTTTGTATTTTTTTTTCTTTTTTTTAATTCAAATTTAATATTTTTATACACACATTCACATCATACCTGTACACCACACCACTACACTTTGTGTGAAATTCAAGCTCTTTCAAGCCTCTAGTGAGACCCATATAACACTTGTAAAAAAATGCCCAAGTAAGAAGCTCCAAATTTCACCCCCACTACACATGATCGGAATGGGTACAACAATAGTACTTTGAAATAATAGTAAAGAATTGTTTTAAGTGCCTACTACAATATATGAAGACTCCACAAATCAAGATGGCAACAATATTGTTGTCAAGAAACTTGCTATATAAAAACGCAATAAAGTCATAAGTTCATGACGGGAAAGACATTTTAAAGTCAAGAGAAACTACCGCAAAAGATAGAGACGTATAGAGATGTTACATTTACTTAAGGTATATAACGTCTACCATATAATTCTAGCTTGATACTTCTTATGACGCACAATATTGATTTACAATTGGGTTGTGGACCGATCACACTTCTTTTTGTAGTAGTTGCTATTCATCAACGTATGATATTTTTGGACTGGTTTTAGATTTTTCACTTGTTCTGGTCTATTACGACCAATGTACGACCAAGCTCAGTGTATCAACCACATATAGGGTTATGATCAAATACACAATGAAAGAAAAATAAGAAGTCGTAGGAAGGGTATCAAACGTAATCCAATTGAACTCATTCAAGCGGCATTGGAACCGTCTCATCAAACCCTATGATCTTAGTCTTTAGGTTTTCACCTTTTCAATGTTTAACTTGTGGTTTTTATATATTTACGTTATATCATTGTGTCTTTTTCTTATTTTCATTATTGTCTCGTTTTTGTGATGCATTGTGTCTTTTTCTTCAGTATTGTGTTATATATTTCGACATTTTGTTATATTTTGTGGCTCATTGTGTTATATTTCGTGATCTATTGTGTTTTTGTATCATTATCACCATTCTCATTTTTGTGATATTGTGTAGGATAACTTAATCCTCCAAACGTATAATTATTGTTCCTCTTCAACAAGTGAATATTTCAGTTTAGATACAATCGATTCGTTATTGGACCATACATCTACGACCAATTTCTTTTATACATTAGTTATATTGGAAAAATATCAAATACAAACAATTTTTTCGGTACGAACTGAAAGAAAAAACACGCGGGACATTTATAACTAGAGTAATTATATAATTACTCTAGTTATAAATGCCCAGCGTTTTTTCCGTCAGTTCGTACCGAAAAAGTTGTTTGTACGTTAACCTACCCTTAGTTATATTATATTATTAATGTAATAATATTTAGAGAACATTAAAAAAGGTTTTAACTGAAATATATAAATATGCGGCTTGAAGTCTTGAACCAACCAGAAGCAATAGGATAATGTACTCTTTATGTCTTTTTGTTAGTTAATTATAGTTTTAGTTATATATCATTACTTGACACCTCACATGTCAAATAATATTTCGTTATTTTATTATATTTGTACCGGTTACAGGTAGGATATTTCATTATTTCAATTCTTTATTAATATACCTACATGGCTACATTATCAATTTGTAATTCGTAAACTGCTTTTATTTTACTTTAGTTAAAGAAATTTAGTAAACATTTTCTAATGATTTGCACCAAGAAATTAATCAAGCATTGTTTAGTAATTACTTTAATATAAAGTAGTAACAAATTAGTTATCAAATATTCGAGTCAAATCATATAACCAAATACACTTTAAAAAAACAGCTTTTGAATGGAAAAAAATAAATAAAAAGCAGATAAAGTTGTTACATTTTTTTAAACTTAAAACCGTAGGGTCCGCAAAAAAGATATCCGATGCTTATATGTCGCGAATGGAACCAACAAGCTTCACCTTCATTCATGCACTATTTTTTTTTTTTTTTTACTCTCTCTCTCTCTCACATTCATTTCTTTCAAATACTTTGATTCGTTCACCATATTTTCAATCGATTTCAACGCATGCAAGATGCTGTGTCGAGGAAGTAATTCGGTAAAGTGTCGAAAAGCGGCGGGATCGATTCCAGTGTACCTGAATGTTTATGATCTTACTTCGATCAACGAATATGCTTACTGGTTGGGTCTTGGCATTTATCATTCCGGTGTTCAAGGTTAGATCTCGAAGTTAAAGTTGTTAAAATTATGAATTTGTAAATTAACACAACTAACCATATACGAAGTATAATCACGTCTATAACAAAGCTATTGATAGAGTCTTACAGAATGCCGACTTAGGCAAACCATTTTTTTTTTTTTTGTCACAGGCTGGCTCAAAAACCATATAATGAATATGAAGTATAATAATAATAATATTATTATTATAAGCATAGATTGCTTTTAAGAAAAAAAAATTTCTAACGTATATTTTTCATGTTTAGATATGGTTTTGGAGTCTGTGTCTTCGTGGAAGTAGTCGTTTTATTTTTTGTGACACAGGTATATATGGTTTGCTTACAAATACTTTTTTTTAGGCAGGAATTTTTTAACAACAAATTTGTATGCCTAAATATATACCACTTAGCGTTAAACTTGTAAAGATTTAAACCTACGCTACTTTTGTGAGTTAGATTTTACTAGATATGGTTATCGTTTTTGTTGTAAAAAGCTTTTCGTGTAATTTAAATAGTACTAAATATATAACATTATAAAATTATTAATCTACCAGGGGCGGACCTAGCATAGAGCTAGGTGCTGCGTCCGTTGCTGCTGAACTTCGCGCGTGTAGTGAAAAATTAGTGGAAAATTTGGTTTTTTTTTTACGAAATTTGGAAAACGTTGCTACTAAAATGAAAAAAAAAATGAAAAACGTTACTACTAAAATGAAAAAAATGAAAAACGTTACTACTGAAATTCATTTCTAGATCCGCCACTGTAATCTACCATAGCAGAAAAATATTGAAAGAGTATAATAGCAACAGATAAAACATCATACGGGTATTTAACCATTGATTTGATGATTTCAGTTCATCGAGTTGAGTACGCTTTTGGATATCATGAACAAGCAACGACTGGAATTTTCGAAGGCGAACCAAAAAAATGCGAAGGATTTACGTTCAGGAAGCAGATTCTGATCGGATGGACGAATATGAACCCGAAGGAGGTCAAAGGGGTCATGGATGAGCTTGCTCACAAGTACAAAGGAACGTCCTATGACCTATTCACTAGAAACTGTAATCACTTTTGTAACGATGTTTGCATAAGACTCACTGGAAAATCAATCCCAAGTTGGATCAATCGTCTAGCTCGAATCGGTATTCCACACTTATTTAAACTATTTAAGTTTGTGAAACTTTATATTTGGATCAAAATTCCTAATTTTTTTTTTTGTTTTTATAGGTTTAATGTGCTTTTGCATTGTTCCAGGGAGTGTAAATTCGACTAAAGTTGGAATTGAAGATGATAAATGGCGTAATGAGGGAGCGATCAAGGCTAAAACAAGGAGCGGTTCAAGCCGGTTTACGTCATCTTCGAGCTCGCCTTCCTTGTCTTCTGATGCATCATCTCCGGTTGGTCACACTGGCTATGATGCAAGAACTTCTTTCTCCATAGAGTTTTATGATTCTTAGTTCTACTTAGTTAAACTGGTCATTTGTAATGGTAATTGCATAGTTTAATTAATCATTGTTTTTCTAACAATTCATCAAGTCAAGATTTCATAGGTTGCCTAAATTTTAAAAGATAGAAGGTAAGTTTTTTTAATTAATTTTACCCAACTTGTTTTTAAATAGGAAAAGTGCAATTGCACTAGCTGGGAATCTAACCTTGGTTTGTACAGAAACAAGGTACTATTCTACCATTGGTGTGTTTTTTAGTTGGTTTTACTCAATTTAGAGTAAAAAAGTAATTAACAAACTTAAAAGTAACATATTTTATTTTAGGAGGAAAAAAAGAGCATAACTTTTGTTGGGGATGAACATTTTCTTACCGGGTATTAAAAATACCGGTATCGATTTATTTTTGATATGAGATTGTTGGTACGGTACTGGTTTAGGTCTGTATTTTACCTTAAATTACTGGTATCGTACCGAATATTTTAGGTACCATTACCAAGTTTTAAGGATTTTCGATACGGTATTAGTACCACGCTCATCTCTATCACTTCAAAAATATTAACAGCTAGCGCTTCATTGTGCTGTTAAAGTAGTAAAATTATAAGGTGTATGTGAGTTGTGGTTCTACAAAAATCAAATATATAATCAGTTTATCCACTTGTGTGGGGTTCCTGTCAGAGAGGTCCTCGGTTTGATTCTTGACACTTACAAAATATGCGATTAAGGCCTTTGGACCGAGAGGGTTGAATACCCGCGGGGATGAGTATTAGATTGATGTCCCAAACTTGTTGATCATTGCCATTAAGTCATATAATAATTCACATACACAAACAACTCGTCACCTTAGATTTCCTTTTTCTTAAGGGTTGTCCTCAAACACGATTTTATTCCTAAATCTACACACTATTTTTTTTCTTCATTTTGGGGTTACAAGCATTTTGTTGTCTGTGGCCCACTAACGGTATGAGCATATAATATATATATATAGGATTTGGTTCAAATGAGAACCTTTTCCCAAATTGAGAACTAGAGAACCATTCTGGGCCACACATTTCTCTAAGGCAAAAAAATTTATTTATTTATTTTTTTTATTTTTTATTTTTTTTTTTTTTTTTTTTTTTTGCAAAAATCGCTGCTTTATATGTAAGGAAAATTTTTTTTTTATTTTTTTTGTATTTTTTTTTTCAGTATACACATGTGTATAATTGCATTATACACATATGTATAATGCTATATACACATATGTATAACTGAAATATACACATATGTATAGCTGAAAAATGCTATATACATATATGTATAATTGCTATATACACATATGTATAATTGTCATATACACATATGTATAAATGAAAAAAAAATTCAAAAAAAATAAAAATTTTTTTTTTCCTTGCATAAAAATGTGCGATTAAAGCAAAAAAAAAAAAAAAAAATATATATATTTTTTTTTTTTTGCCTTTATATGAAATGTGTGGCTCAGAATGGTTCTCTCAGTTCTCAAATAGGGGTTGGTTCTCTTAGGATCCCTACCCTATATATATATATATATATATATATATATATATATGTAACCCTTGGGGGCAAAAGTAGAGTTGCATTAGTTTTAACGTTATTTCACTAATTTTGTAAAAATAACGTTAAAAACGACGAACGATTAATCATGCATCATGTGGTGGCGTGGATAGCCAAAAGACAAAGGGATACATGCACCGATCGGGTTTGTCCCGATTGCTAAGTGTTTTGTGCCTTATGTCCAAGGCTTGATACTAAACCACATCGAGTCGGAGGTCTCACTGGAAGCAGCCTCTCTATTCTTAGGGGTAGAGGTAAGGCTGTCTACATCTTACCCTCCTCAGACCATACCTTAGCTTTGCTATAGTTGAGATTATCTGAGTATGATGATGATGATGATGAAGCACTTTGTTGTCTATTTAGATGTATGAGAAGTGATGATGTAGGGTACTCAATTGGGCCAAGCCCAATAGCCCAAGAAGCCAAAATCACTAAATATAATATTGGGTCAAGCCCAAGCCCAACAAGGAAGCCCATTAGGGTTTAACCCATCCCCCCTCTATAAATAGAGGGGCAAACCACACAAACAACTCAGATTGGTCTGAGTACAAGACCTCTCTCACTCTCTCTCTAAAACTCTCTCTAGAGTTATTCTCTCTAATAAGACTTTCAGCAGCAGCAGGCTGAAGCCTTGAAGCCTTCGAGCTGCTGATATGCATTCTTAACAATCTACAACTATGCTGATTCCACAACCATGCTGGCTCCAACAGCCACCCCATGTCGAATCACGCTCTGTTACTCGCAGGTCTCAGCCCTCATCAGGCTTACGTGGATGGTCCTTAGTTGTAACTTGGGATCAAGAGTTCCTCTATTCAAGATCTTACTCTTATGTTTTATCTTTTCTTAAGTTAACTCATAATAATAACATTCTGACTTTGGGTTAATCCCAAATCAGAATCATAACAACTAAAATATCAAAACTCTTGAACCTCCCATCTACGTTTACAACGTAGAGGGACACCACGACCTGCGTTTGGTGAACCGAAACCCTTTAACCCTTTTACCCCTTCTGACGAGTTCTTCCATGCTGCTGGTCGAACCCTTTAAGCAGCAGACGAGGTCAGAGGCTTGACGACCTTGGAACGTTCAGACCCTCTCCAGACACATATTTGTTGTAGCAACAAGTTGGCGCCCACCGTGGGGCCGTGCTACTTAGAAATGAAAATCTCTTTGTAGTTCGGCTCCGTCGATCTATTTTCTAAGTTCTTTCTATGTTTGGAGAAAATGTTCCCAATAATGTCACTTCTACACCTCCTACACGTGATGGCAAGATTCGTGGTAACTACTTCTGTGACTACATCCTTCTCACCATGAGATATATAAACTTTCTTTGCAAAAAAAAAGGCGGGGGGGGGGGGGGGGTTACGCACAAAATCACATATGGCAAAACATCTTCGTGGTTTAAAAATGATTAAACCGTAACCTTGAACTAATAATGAAAGCAAACATACATATATCTCATTAGTCTATCATTTACATGAACAACATGCTCTCTGGCCGAGAGGCCTAAATGGGAAACAACTTAATTGTGATATTTGGTTTCAAAAATAATAATAAAAAAATAATAATAATAATGAAAAGACACTACCTTTTTAATTGTGGGGCCCAACGTAACTTTGCTGTACATTTAGTCAACTTTGGCAAAGTAAATGCCAAAAGATTATGTCAGAAAGTGTACCATAGCTATTACAGTACCACATTTTTACATAAGTTAATAGTCAAACCCTACTTTACTAGGTGACAACTCGTGTCTATTAAAAAGGTGACTATATTTTTTCTTTTTTACGACCCATTAAATAAATGCTTCTTAGTATGCCCATTATATATGGTACAAATACTAAAGCATGAAGTACAAGCATCTTTATAGGTGAAAGTGAATGACGAAACATCATATCACAAAAGTAAAGTACACTTTTATACAAAAGATAAAAGATGGGTCCATTTAAAAAAGGTTTACTAGTCTTTTTGATATATTCCCAATACATTTTCCCAATACGTTTTCCTCAGACATTTTTCAACAGTTACAAAAGTAATATTTGATAGGTTAACAATCTTGGGAAAGTAAATTTACACAAAAAGACAAAAATACATGCTTTTATCCAATGGACAAAAGCATGGAACCCTGTTACCTTACTGTGCACAGAGCATCTTGCTTTTACCTAGTGGATAAACGTCTGAACCCTTTAACCTTACTGTGCACAGAGCATCTTGCTTTTACCCAGCGGATAAACGTCTGAACCCTTTAACCTTACTGTGCACAGAGCATCTTGCTTTTACCCAGCGGATAAACGTCTGAACCCTTCAACCTTACTGTGCACAGAGCATCTTTCAGCTTTTCAGAGTAGGTTTATAGGTCTACTGTACACAGAAGCTTTTCAGCTTTTAAGCTATTATTCACTGCAACTCTATACTTCACTGTTCGCAACAGCTTTATAGCTTACTGACCTACTACAACCTTTTAAGCTTTCAAGCTACTGATCAGCTTTGCAGGTGCATTGATCTACTATACATCAAAACTTTTTAACGTTTCCAGATTATGCATACCATACATTGCTCCTTGAAGCTTTATAGACGTTTAACACAATGTCTAACGAAGTTTTCTAACCTTCAAGGATACTGGTCACCAAATCTCCACAACCTTTTAAGCTACTGTTCTACGAAGCTTTAAAGCCTTTTGGGCTATTATTCGTCAAAATTTCACAGAATTTTTAGGCTACTGACCATCCAAGCCTTTAAGCCTTTTAGGCTACTGACCATCAAAGCCTTCAAGCCTTTTAGGCTACTACTCATCAAAGCTTTCAAGCCTTTTAGGCTACTGATCATCAAAGCCTTTAAGCCTTTTAGGCTACTGACCATCAAAGCCTTCAAGCCTTGTAGGCTACTACTCATCAAAGCCTTCAAGCCTTTTAGATTACTACTCATCGAAGCCTTGAATCCTTTCAGGCTATTGACCATCGAAGCCTTAAATCCTTTCAGGTTATTGCTCATCGAAGCCTTCAAGCCTTTCAGGCTACCGTTCTCTAAAGCCTTCCAGGCTATTACTCACTCAAGCTTTAAAGTCATTTTGGCTACTAACCATGGAAGCTTTAAAGCCTTCCAAGCTACTATTCCCTAAAGCCTTATAACCTTTTAGGCTATTCAAGCTTTAAAGCCATTTAAACCATTGTCTATTAAAGGTTTCTAATACCTTACAGCCATTAAGGCTACTTCAGCGGAAGCTCCAAAGACGTTAAGCTATCATTCATCAAAGCTTCACAGCCTTTTGGCCAAGTATCCAATGAAGTGTTTAACCTTTTTAGGCTATTTTCATGGAAGTTTTATATCAATTCTGACCACTAACTCTTGAAACTTTACAGCCTTAAAAAGTCGCTACTCATAAAAGGTTTACAACCTTTTAGGCTACGGGATTCATTAAAGCCTTATAGCTTTTTAGACCACCATACGTTGAAGCTTCACAACAATTTAGCTTCACAACGTTCAAATCAATCATTCGCGAAGCTTTGCTATTACCAACTTCAACTTCTAAACAGCTTCAAAAGCTACAAAGCAAACACATTTCCTAACCAATAGCCACAAATACATTTATGATGCAAACATTGCAACATTATTTTAAGACTAACCTAAGGAAATGTCAAAATAAACATATATGGTTCAACACATCTACTTATGAATCTTAAAATCGCCAACGTCGCAAGCTTTCAAACAAGCTTCTATAGATCCAAAATGACAACAACTTCAATCAAGAAGTTATATCTCGCAAGCAAAAGAATCAAATAAACCAGTAAAACGCGCCTCTAGTCACAAACACCTTTTACCAAGGGCTGATACGAGTAAGCTGACATGCTTAAATAAAGCAACCCCCGAAGCAAATAAGCATATCAGCTTAGAGGGTTAAAGGATAACAAGGCAAAAGGCTTCCCATAACAGCAACCTATATAGAAACATATCTTCGAAAAAGAATAAAGAGGTTAGATGTATAACAACACTTTGATATCAGTCAGAATCACTCATCACCACGTCATGACCACTTCTGACTGGGGGGATGGTGGCTCGTGTGGACAAACCCACATTTGAAAGAAGTCAAGAATCAAAGAAACAAAACAGTTACACACGTCAACTTATTTACTCAAACGCTGAGATGCCTTCAAGCATCTTACCATAGCAAAGAAACACGAACTCAAAACAACAACCTAGCTACTTTTCTTTCGCAGAAGTTAAGAAGCTTAAAGGCTTACTATATTGGGTCAACATTATTCAAGGAAAGGCGAACCTCTTATCAAGACTAACCTTGTGTTCAAACAACCTAACGTCTCAATGGGACACGCATGCCACCTAAAGCATATACTTTTCTCCCCTTGAAAAGATAAACAACTCAAGGAAGAAAAAGCCTCCCCATGCCAACAAGGCCACTTCAAAGGAATGAAAGAAGAGATCATTGTGTACACAAATCAATACCTCCCATACATCCTCCTTTAACACCGCTTTAGCTACAATGAGTCAACAAAGGTAACCACTTTCTTCAATTAGTGAACAAAGTTAGAATTGTTCATCCAAAAGGCTATAAACCGCAAAGGTCATTAAAAACTCTAACAAACACAAGAAGTTTTAAGCTTTATAGGTCCTCACAAACTGTAACCTCAGAAGCTTAGAAAGTTTAAACCTCACTGGTCTCCATAAGCCATGACCTCAGAAGCTTAGAAGGTTTAAACGTCACTCGTCTCCATAAGCGATGACCTCCAATTCTTAGAAGGTTTAAACCTCACTGGTCTCCATAAGCCATGACCTCAGAAGCTTAGAAGGTTTAAACGTCACTCGTCTCCATAAGCGATGACCTCCAATTCTTAGAAGGTTTAAGCCTCACAGGTCTTCATAAGCCATAACCTCCAATGCTTAGAAGGTTATGGACTTCAAAGGTTATCACCCCGGAAGCCAGGAAGATTATAAGCTTCACAACGTATCGCCTCTTTTGACTACAAACGCTCGACAACAAGTCAAACTCGTTACCAACACAAGTTTTATACCTCAAGAATGACAAAAGTCAAAATACATCACATGTTCATGATAACATTGGTAGACTTGACATGATTTTTACATAAACTCCTCCGAACATGTCATTAAAAGCTTCAAAATAAACAAAACAAGCTTAAAAGCTTAAAAGCTTCAAAAAGACATTAAAGGAAGCTCAAAAGCTTAAACGCTTCAACTACCACATGCTTAAAAGCTTACAAGCTTCAAATACGACAACTGAAGCTCCGAAATTTAGAAGTTTCAGATACGAAAACTGAGGCTTACAAGCTTGAAGGCTATACAATAAGCATAGGAGGACAAATAAGCTATACATGTCACGACTTCTGCTCTAAAGCTGAAACAGATACAAGCATCTTGCTAATATGCAACAACTTATCAATCCTTGGACAAAAACCACGGTTAGAACAAGGCATACGTCCGCCTCCAGTATGAACACCACTTCTCGCAATTTAAAAAGCAAAAGAATGACTTAACTAAAGGAAGAAGCTATCAAACTAGCTATAAGTGAAAGTGTCCTTGTAACAAACAAGTCCTATTCTAAGAGCTCCCAACTAGGTGAACCACCTATAATAACACTTGTCTTCTACTAAGGCTCTAGCATGAACAAAAAATATACCAACAAAGATTATCCAAAGCAACTTGCTCAATCGTCGAAGCTCTTGCTAAAACATCAATGCTTCTCACTCACACTAAGCGCAAACGCTTGCCCAACAAATCTCCATCAAAAGAATGTTACCTAAGCTAAACATGAATACAAATTTTGAAGCTTCTAAGCCTTCAACCATCTCTGGAGATTTAGCAACTACAAAGACTACAAAGTCAAGACAAGCTAACCCAAACCAACCTGAGAAGCAAGGCTACAAAATAGCCGTAGTAAAAAGGATCAAGCCCCATAGAAGCATAAAACTAGAAACGTAGAAACATTGAAGCATCCTGCTATACATAAAAGAAGATTAAGGACGAATCAAACCGCAATGCTAAGGTGTTGAAGCTGTTGGCAAAATAACAAAGCAAGCTACTTAGCAACCAAAGTAGATTTGTTAAAACACCAACACCTTGCCAAAGCACTTTACTACAACACATGAGTGTCTTCCTAAAAGATAGCTTACATGTTACAAAAACAAAACCTTGGAAAGCTAGGTCCAAAATAGGAAGGACGACACATTGTGCTCGAAACTCACAACGGTGATTCCTACAAGCTCAATCAACTAAGAAGGAAAGAAAGTCCCAAGACATTGGGATGACAATCACCTTAAAAGGTTCAACGTAACCATAAACGGCCAAGAGATTTCTACCACTTCTTTGTGTAAACATTTAGTTATCATGAAATGAATGAATCATAGCATTTTCCATCAAGATTTGTCTTTCTATCCTATAATCAGGTTGAGAACCTAGCAAGAAACTCCATGGCAAGGGCCATGTAAGGGGATGAGCTCCCAGGCCATTTTGCTCAATAGGTTCGAGGGATAAACGGACCTATATAAGGGGTGAGTTCCTAAATCAATCCAACTCCATGAGATAAACAAAAAACACTTTTATAAATCTCATTGACAGGCTTGAACAACCTACACCAAACGTTCCTTAAGTTTAGAAAACAAACTTACGAAAACATATTAAAACACTTATGTAAGTGTATATAGGATAGATGGTGACATGTTTGCCTAGACTACCTTAAGGATAAGTGACTGCAGCACTCAACCTTTTAAGGTGCTACCGGTAAAACATTTCCCAACAAATACAAAGACAAAACATCCAAACATGCAAGCATCCACAATCACAAAAATACACTAAGGTACAATTCAAAAGTGAAACAATCTCACTAGGCCATACACAAAACAACGTACATGAAAGTTAGCATAAATGGCCATGATCGGTCACCATTCATCACATGTCAAGCCCAAACAGCTTGAAAGGTTCATAATACCACAACCACATATTAATGATCTAGCCATACAAGGCTAACACCAAATGGAACCCTACAAGGTTTCCCAAACAACATAACGATTGATACTTTACCAAAATGGTGCTAAACGTTCTCGTGTCGAACATCATCCATTATCACAAAGAAATATTGTTGCAACTAATGCAAAAAGAAACAAATCAATAGATTTGGGCACTCAGTCATGTCAACAAAAGAAGCTCAACTTCATACAAACGAAGCTTATAGACATGCTCTATATATCAAGCTTTGAGCGAAGGAAGCTCATATCAATCTTCGAACAAAAGAAGCTTACAAGCATAAGTCATACGTCAAGTTTCGCATCAAATAAGCTCGCTAGCAAGGTCATGCACTCAACGTCTTATAAACAAGGCCCTGAATAAGAATAAAAAGCGAATGTTCGTAAACAAAAGAAATTCGCTATTTAACCTTGTTTGCTTCCGTCTACTTGATTCCATCGCTTGTACCATAAGAAAGAATTTATCACAAAACCTTGATAGCACAAAAAATTAGGCTAGTGATGGATTTCATCCATAAGCTTAAAGGAGGAAATCCACGAGCTTTTCAGCTGTCAAACCAAGCCACTTTGCTTAAAGGATGAAATCTATATGCTTTAGTCAACAAAAACAATAACTTTGCTTAAAGCCTTCAAAGCTTAGGAGACGTACAAGCTTTTTATAAAGTCAACCTTCAAGGCAACGTGCTTCACCTTCATGTGCAAGAAGGCCTTCCTTCGTACACATGCAACTTTCCTTCTGTCATATGAAGCTCATTTGCTATCTTGCTTAGAAATCGACCATTCGGTCAATATAATAATCCACTATACATCGGATTAACTTCCCGACATTTGTTCAAAAACGTGACTTGCTAAAAACCTCTGTAAGCGCACCTAGCTACAATCATTTAGTGATACTTAGCTACTTTGTTGATACATACAAGCATATAAACTGCCATAGTCATTTGATAAATGAACCATCTTCTAAAGGCTTGTGCCCAAAACAAAGATATTTCCAAAAAATATTTTACAAAATTATGGGAATATCGTCCAAAGGAGTATACATGTGGGATATAGATGGTTTTAATCGCACAACTCGAGATAACTTCGCCAATACAACAAAGAAGCTTAGAAAATTAAGCTCAAAAGGCGAAAACTTAAAAGGTCAATAACCGATATGCTGAAGCTAATACAAGCTACCAAGGAAAGAAGCAAGTAATGGAGAAATATCCAGCTCCATAGCTTCCATCCAAATAAGGGCTTAGCAAGCTGCAAAGCTTATCAACATAAATCCTCATAAGCTTTTGATAACGTAGGATGGATAAATGACAATTAGATTACTTAAAGCGAGATACACAATAAAATACAAGTTAAAGATTGAACGGACTAACCGAACCAATGATCCCGAACGGACTGACCGAACCTATGATACCGAACGGACTGACCGAACCTAGGACACCGAACGGACTGACCGAACCAATGATACCGAACGGACTGACCGAACCTAGGACACCGAACGGACTAACCGAACCAATGATTTATGGACATACTAACTGAACAAAGGACAGGACTGAAGGATAAGAACCAATAGACAAACATTAATAAAACAACGGGTAAAACAAAAGCGGCTATTACCTTCCGGTCCATAGCCGCAATAGAATATAATAATATTCTGACCATACCTTGTCAGGTGTTACAGTGACGGACGTCACTGTTAGCGCCGACTCACCATTAATGCCCAGCCTCCACCCAGACTATAAATACCTGGTGGTTGGCCACAATTAAGGGCACATTAACTCCCATCGGACTTTGCTCTGCATCCGATCCAAACCTCAATTATACACTCACTGTCACCGACTTCAACATTTTGGCGCCCACCGTGGGGCCGAGAGACAATCCACTCGAGGATACCTTGTCCCCACATGTCTTCATCCAATCCAACGGATCCGAGTAACGTAACCCCTTCCGAGGGTAACGTTGCCACTCCACTTAACCAGAACGACACCCAGGGTGCCGGTCTGACCGTGTCACCCGAAATGGTCCGATCTAACTTCCTGTAGATACGGCAGCTCATGAACGATTATGTACGAGAAGAGAGAGCTAAGGGCCTCGCCCTGCGGCTGTCTTTTGATGAGGAAGAAGCCCCAAATATTGGTATCTTGCCACCTCAAAGTCAAGCGCCGACCATGACGCCCGCGTCATGGTTGACGGACATGGTACATCGGAATGCCAGGACGTTCAGCACCGGGCAGACCACCGTCATAGCACCTACAACTCATGAAATAGAACCGATCACCAGAGCTGTACGATTCGAAAATGGTAGTGACGACTTGAACAGGCCGTATAGACCTCCGGAGGGATCGAAGTTCACTGCCCGGATAACAGACTTCATCCCACCGGTCCGAGTCAAGATGCCGTCTAACATGAGGGTCTACGATGGGACGGCCGATCCGGAGGATCACATCTTGTTATTTGATAGTGTAGCACGCAATGAGGGATGTCACATGCCTTCTTGGTGCCACATGTTCGTACAGACGTTGGCAGGAGTGGCCCGGGTGTGGTTCAATAGCATTCCGCCGGGAAGTTTAGACAGCTTCCACGACCTGAAGGTCCGATTTCTAGAACATTTCTGTCAGCAAAGAAAACACATGAAAGACCCGGTGGAATTGCATAACATCAAGCAAAAGGAAGGAGAGACTTTAAAGGAGTTCGTATCCCGGTACAAGGAAGAATCCCTTCAGGTGAAGGACGCGGATGAGAAGATGAGGATATCTGGTTTCCTACACGGGTTGCGAACGAAACAACTGGTGGAAAGTCTGAATGCTCGAGTTCCGGTTACCATAGAGGAGGCTATTGAACGTACGGAGGCTTTTGTCAGAGGGAAAGAAGCCGTGCAAGCTATAGAATTCAAGAAAGATGACTCTCGGAGAGGAGGTTTCCATAAGAAAGACCGATATAACCAGAAACGTTTCCCCAAGGAAGACAAGGGTGAAGCGAGCGACATGCATGGCCGAGACCGCCAATCCAAGGGATCCGAAAGAGGGGAAAGAAGAAGCTTGGTTTTTACAGAACTAACGAAGACGCCGAAGGAGATTTTGGCAACTGAAACAAATGTCAAGTTCAAGCCTCCCTATCCCCTTCAGAAGACCGCTAAGCAACAAAGTTCTAAGAAGTATTGCGAGTTCCATGAAGACAAGGGACATGATACTAACGAGTGCTTCCAACTGAAGAAGCAAATTGAAGAGGCCGTGCAGTCAGGCCAGCTAGACCATTTGATAAAGGACATCCGAAACCGGAAGCGAAAGAAGGAGGGAAGAGAAGATAAGCAGATACTGATGGTCCGGCCGGAAGTCGCATTTAAGCGGCCACGAGTGGTTATAGAAGAAAATGGTGAAATAACACATTGGAGCGAGCTCCCAATTAGTTTTCCATCCATAAAACCTCACGAAGCAAGGGAGGATCCCCTCATCATACAAGTCACAGTAGGAGACCAGTTGGTTCATCGGGTATACCTGGACGAAGGAGCGGCCTCGGATATAATGTATGAACACTGCTTTGAGCAACTGCCACACCACGTCCAAGCCGGACTGATTCCGGTATCTTACCCGCTAGTGGGTTTTTCTGGAGAACACGTGACCCCGAAAGGGCAAATCCAGCTGTTCGTGGCAATTGGGGAAGAGCCGGAAAGGAGGGTGGAAGCATTGAATTTCGTCGTTATACCGGGTCATACCCCACATAACATGCTGATCGGCAGGCCAGGGATTCGTACTTTCGGGATGGTCACGTCAAGCAAGCACGGTATGGTTAAATTCCCAACGCTGAGGGGAGTTACCACTTTGCAGACCCTCGTTCGAGGTCCGGAGATTGGATATGCCGGTACGTCAGAAGAGCCTGAAAAATGGTACCTCAACTATGATCACCCTGACAAGGCCATCACCATAGGCCGTACCCTAAGTCGGGAGTGTAAAGAAAATTTGTACCGATACTTGATACGGAACCTGGATGTGTTCGCTTGGACGCCCAGCGACATGACCGGGATACCCCGTTATATCGTCGAGCACCGGCTAAACGTGAACCCGAATTGTAGACCGATCGTCCAAAGGAAGAGATCGTTGGCCCCGGATAGAAGCGAAATAGTTCGGGAGGAAGTACAAAATTTGCAAAAAGCTGGAATCATGAAGCCGGTCCAGTACCCGTCCTGGGTATCTAATCCGGTGATGGTTGAAAAGACTAACGGATCGTGGAGAATGTGCATCGACTTCAGAGATTTGAACAAGGCCTGCCCTAAAGATCATTATCCCCTGCCGGAAATTGATTCGAAGGTGGAATCGGTTGCTAGCTTCCGTTTCAAATGTTTCTTAGACGCGTATAAGGGGTACCATCAGATACAGATGGCGAGGGAAGATGAGGAGAAAACCGCGTTCCACACAAGCCAGGGTCTGTTCTGTTATAGGAAGATGCCGTTCGGTCTAAAGAACGCCGGTGCTACATACCAGCGTCTGATAGATAAGGTTTTTAAAGAGCAAATCGGAAAGAACATGGAAGCTTATGTAGATGACTTGGTAATAAAGAGTCAAGATGAGGAGCAGCTCCTGCTGGATATAGCGGAGACATTTAACAACCTTCGGCGAGTAAACATGAAATTGAATCCGGAAAAGTGCTTCTTCGGGATGGAGGAAGGTAAATTCTTGGGTCATATTGTTTCCAGGAAAAGCATCCGCGCCAATCCGGAGAAAGTCAAAGCCATTCAAGAGATGCGGTCCCCTCAAACGCTTAAAGAGCTTCAGAGTCTGAACAGAAGACTAGGAGCCCTCAATAGATTTCTGTCGAAGTTAGCTGAGAGATCACTCCCATTTTTCAAAGTCCTCAAGAATCATACAAAGGAAGCTGGGTTAGGCTGGACCGATGAAGCAGAAGCAGCTTTCCAGCAAATGAAGACCCATATCGGCAATCTCCCCTCTCTGGCGGTGCCGGAAACAGGGGAAAGTTTATTTGTTTATTTGGCCGCAGGAACGGAGGCTATCAGCAGTGTTTTATGTGCTAACAGGCCTAACGGCTTCATACCAATCTTTTTTGTAAGCAGGTGTTTGAGGGACGCTGAGCTCAGATACTCCCCTATTGAAAAGTTGGCCCTAGCCCTTACTCATACGGCTCGACGATTAAGAAGATACTTCCAGGCTCACCATATCGTGGTACTCACTAACTCGGTATTGAAAGAAGTCCTTGGTCGGCCAGAAGTCGCTGGAAGACTCACAAAGTGGGCCGTAGAACTGGGAACCTTTGGCATTGAGTTTAAGCCACGCATGGCCATCAAGGGGCAGGTGTTAGCAGATTTTCTAGTGGAGAATACATGTCAGCAAGAAGACCTGATGCTCATGGACGTTGCCCATGATCAGGCAGAAAGTTCAGGAACTCGAGACGGTTGGTGTTTATATACAGACGGAGCGTCTAGCCGCGAAGGGGCAGGCGCCGGGCTCATATTAGTAGATCCCCATGGTATTGAAACAGCATATGCCCTCCGTTTTAACTTTAAATGCACTAACAATACAGCCGAATACGAGGCGTTGCTTGCAGGGCTTCGAATAGCCATTCAAATGGGGTTGAAAGAAATAACGGTCTTCGTTGACTCACAACTGGTGGCTAGCCAAGTTAACGACGACTTCGAAGCCAGGGATCCCATCATGAAGAAGTATGTAACGGCTGTACGAGAAATGAAGGCTCTTTTCGAAAAATGCACCATCATAAAGATTCCTCGGAGCAGGAACAAAGAGGCCGATGCCGTCAGCAAAATGGCTTCGGTGGCCTTCGCCCATCTAACAAAAATGGTAACAGTCGAACAATTGGACAAGGCTTCAATCGGAGAGACGGTAGCATCGATGATCATGAACGTAGAAGCAGGTGAAGATTGGAGGACCCCGATAATCAAAATTTTGAGAGGCGGAACGGACGAACAAGACGAACAAGATATCCAGAGGAGCAGGTTATACGAAATCGATAACGGAATTCTGTTCAAGAAAGGCTTTCTTTCACCATCGTACCGATGTGTTTCAAATTAAGAAGGAGTCAAGGTTTTGGAGGAAATACATGAAGGGTTGTGTGGCACACACATCGGAACAAGATCATTGGTAACTCGCGCCGCCAACCTGGGATACTACTGGCCTACGATGAGGAAGGATAGCGAAGAACTAGCCAAGAAATGCAAGTCATGTCAGATGCACGCCCCCATACCTCGGTTACCAAAACATGGTTTGGTTCCGATCATGTCCCCATGGCCGTTTTACCAATGGGGAATGGACCTTTTAGGGCCGTTCCCTGTGGCAAAAGGAGGAGTCAAGTTTCTAATAGTGGCCGTTGATTATTTCACCAAATGGGTGGAAGTAAAGCCGCTGGGCAAGATAACGAGCAACCAAATAACAACCTTCGTGTGGGAAAACCTTGTCTGTCGCTTCGGCTTACCAGGGAAAATAATCACGGATAACGGAACCCAGTTTGCCGATAGGAAATTCGGGGACTGGTGCAAGAAGTTGGGCATTCAGCAGGTTTTCGCCTCGGTTGCACACCCTCAGGCTAACGGACAGGTGGAACGGATGAACCGTAGTATCCTAACCGGGCTCAAAAAACGGCTAGGAAAAGGGAAGAATTGGTTAGCGGAATTACCCAGCGTCCTTTGGGCCCTCAGAACTACAGAAAAAACAAGTACCGGCCGGACACCGTTCAGCCTCGTCTTCGGATCGGAGGCCGTAATTCCAGCGGAGGTCGGTTTGCCCACAAAAAGGGTCTTGGAGGTGCAAGAACAGTTGAATGATGAAGCTCTGGCCATCAACATGGACAACCTTGAAGAATACCGTGTCAATGCAGCTATACAAGAAGCCAAGTATAAACAGCAAGTGAAAAGGTACTATGATGCGAGAGTGAAGAAGCTGAATCTCCGGCCCGGAGACTTGGTGTTGCGGTGCAACGATGCGAGCCGAAAGGAAAATACCGGAAAGTTGGGTCCGAACTGGGAAGGACCCTATGTGGTGGTGGAAGTTCACGAAAAGGGTTCATGCAAATTAGCAACAATGGAGGGGAAGGCCGTTCCACGACACTGGAACGTAGCCCAGCTGAAGAAGTACTTTGTTTAAGTCTTTTATGTAATGAATAAACCACTTTGTAAAGGCCCGTACGGGTCGACTATCTACGTTAATCAAACAAGTGGATCCTATGTTATGAAAAATCTTGCATCAAGGTCCGGCGCCTCACAAAGGCCGAAAAGAGTAACTTATGGTTACTCTTAAGGGTCAGCCCCTTCGAACATGGCTGGTCGGGACAAATACCCGACGAAAAGGGACCGGCCCCTTAGAATAGCCTCGGTTGGACAAACGTGTCCGACAAAGGGACCGGCCCCTTAGAATAGCCTTGGTTGGACAAGCATGTCCGACAAAGGGACCGACCCCTTAGAATAGCCAAGTACAAACTAACCGATGCACATACATAAAAAAAAAAAAAAGAAACAAGTCACGAACTAGTCGTTTGAATAATCAGATCTAATAAGTTAATCATCGGCATCGTCGTAGTCGGCCGATCCAAGTGACGACGACTCAAAATATATAATGTTCAAAACCATGTCAAAGTATTAAGTACAACCATATCGAATTAAAATGTTAATAACAACCACATCGAATAATAATGAAAATAACTAAGGAGCTGGAAGTACTCCGGAAGGAACTGCTTCGCCAACGTCCTTAAAGGTTTTCCCCTTCATGGTTCGGAAGTTTTCAACGAACTGATAAGATGTAGCATCCCAATCTTTAGCGCCAGACTCGTACGTCTTGGTAGCCTGAGGATCATAACCTTCGATCGACTCTATCGTAGCACCTGCAGTACCGGCTTGGAAGCCAGCCGTTAAGCCATCATGATAGGCAGAGTTATAGAGCAGAGACTCCATTTCCCCCAACGGCTGTAAGAATTCAACGGACTTCAAAAGCTTGGAAATGGTCATGGGGATGCCTTCAGTTATGATCATATCTCGGTCTTCTTCAACGGTTTTAAGGGCCGACCGAAGGGAGGCAATCAGTTCGTCCCCGCCTCCAAAGCCTTGTCATAATTCTCCTTGCAAACCGCCCAGGACTTTTTCTCATCATCAGCCTTCCGAACTTTCTCCTACAAAACAAAATAAAAAAATGTGAAAAAATGAACAGTATGTAATAAATAAGAAAATAATTTTACCTTCAACTCCGAGACAGATTGAGAGTGAGCGGCGTTATCCTCTTCCGATTGGCGAAGTTTTTCCTTAAGATCGGCAATTTCCTTGTCCCGTTCGGAAATGTCGGAACGGAGGAGGCCGACTTCCTCGGTATGAGCCGCTTTCATCTCCTTCATCGCTTGGATGGCCTCTTTGCCTTTCTTAGCGCTTGACCGCTCACTCTTCTTCCTCTTGGCAGCCTTAGCCCCCAGCTTTTCAACCTCGGCACGGTATGACTCTAGGCGGCCCTTAAGTTTTTTCTCTATGGCAGCCTTCTTGTAGTACCCTTGGATCAGCTCAGAAACGAAGCTGAGAGTCCGAACTGCCGATATACCCGCCATCTCCACGGCTTTCTCTTCACCCTCTTGGGATAACCGATCAATCTCGCCAGGGGGAATACAGTGATGAAGTATCTGATGGCAGACAAGGGGGTCAGAAAGAGTATCACCGTTCTTTACTTTCCATCGGGGAACGTATGTCTCTTGCACAACATAGGACTCTGACGATTCCTTGGACTCCTCAACCTCATCTATCTTCAGCTTCTTGCCCTCCGATTCAGCCGTAGCGGTAGCATCGCCATCAGACTGCTTACGCTTCCGGTGATGTTCTTTCCGTTTAGCGTTTTTTGCCTCGACTCCCACGACCACTTGACCTGCTTCAGCCCCGGATGATGTCCCCAAAATGTCTATGGAAGGGCCACTGGAGAGTTGCCCCCCCGCTGGATCCTGATCGACCGGGGTGGGAGTCCGTTCAGTCTCCTTCAGTGGACTCGGTGAGCGAGGGGAGGTTTGGCCAACTGGGGCAGTTTTCTCTAAACCCTTACGGAGCTCATCATCTTTCTCGGTCTGGGGAACGCTGTACGTAACCCCGATCGTGCGATCTAAAACATTATCTTCATCGGCTTCCGTCGCTCTGGAGGTGAGTTTCATACCTTCCCCTTTTCGCTTGATAAAGCTTAGGACACTCATCTCTGCACAAGTACAAAAATATGTTAGAAAATATTTTAAGAAGTAGGGAAAGGTCAGAAGGGCCGTACCCTTGTTCCCTCTCTTAATTATGGGCTCTACGTTCTGGAACGGCCACATCCGGCTGATTCCGGTCAGTACAAGGATCGTCTCCGGGTATACTTGCAGAGGGGTGGGATTGGCTAACAGTTTGTCATAAAGTTCACCGTCAAAGAAATCCTCTTGATCCGGATTCAAGACTTCGTCACGTCCGTGCCATGGCATTTTGAAGGGGACGACATTGTCGGACAGCCAAAAGAAACGGTTTTTCCAGTTTTTCAACCCGGAATACGTTTCCTTAAGCATTGACTGCTTCTTGGAAATCTCGCCGACAGTGAACCAATCACCGGCTGTGGTCAGATGAAAGAACTGACGAAACAGGCCGATGGTCGGCTCGCCCCCGAAGGCACGGCAGGCGATCTCAAAATGAGTCACCTTAATAGCCCCAAGAGGGCTGAGTTGACGAATGTCAAGGCGATAAAATTGCAAGAATTCCAAAAAGAAAACGGATAAAGGAAGCCGGACCGAAGCGAAGTCAAAATGACGGGTATAAAACCCCACATGACCTTCAGGGCAATCGGTAATACGATGATGAGGCTCGGGGACGATGGGTTTATAGATAGACGTGTCAAAATACTTGCTACAGAAGGACGTTATAGATGGATAGGACACCTCAGAGGTGTGAACATGCATATCGCGTCTGCCTACCATAATGACGGAATTGAAAGACAAAAGAACGAGGACGAACCTGGATGTATCGGAAACGGCAGACGCTCTCTGACCGATCAAGAAAAGTAAAAAGTTTATCACTGTGCAAATGAAGTATATATAGGGTGCTTTGGGAGACTTTCGAGGCACTGACGGAACGTCGCGTCAGTCAACAGTATGGCGGTTCAGAGCCGGCCAATACCAGACTGACACGTGTCATTCTTTTCTGAAAATTAAATATAATTAATGTTAAAACACGGAAAACGAGGAGGTACGACGAATAAACCGATCAGATGGGTCGGTAACCTTGAACGAAAGAGAAACGGTCATCAAAGTTTGATGAGCGTTTCCTCGGTCAAACACTCATCAAACTGGGGGGGCTGATAACGTAGGATGGATAAATGACAATTAGATTACTTAAAGCGAGATACACAATAAAATACAAGTTAAAGATTGAACGGACTAACCGAACCAATGATCCCGAACGGACTGACCGAACCTATGATACCGAACGGACTGACCGAACCTAGGACACCGAACGGACTGACCGAACCAATGATACCGAACGGACTGACCGAACCTAGGACACCGAACGGACTAACCGAACCAATTATTTATGGACATACTAACTGAACAAAGGACAGGACTGAAGGATAAGAACCAATAGACAAACATTAATAAAACAACGGGTAAAACAAAAGCGGCTATTACCTTCCGGTCCATAGCCGCAATAGAATATAATAATATTCTGACCATACCTTGTCAGGTGCTACAGTGACGGACGTCACTGTTAGCGCCGACTCGCCATTAATGCCCAGCCTCCACCCAGACTATAAATACCTGGTGGTTGGCCACAATTAAGGGCACATTAACTCCCATCGGACTTTGCTCTGCATCCGATCCAAACCTCAATTATACACTCACTGTCACCGACTTCAACAGCTTTCAAGCTCATCAGCTGCTTCCACCAAACTAAGGGCTTATCAGCTTCAATGCCAATAAGCTTTCAAGCTCATCAGCTTAAACCCCTAATAAGCTTTCAAGCTCATCAGCTGCTTCCACCAAACTAAGGGCTTATCAACTTCAATACCAATAAGCTTTCAAGCTCATCAGCTTAAACCCCCTAATAAGCTTTCAAGATCATCAACTTAAACAAGTTTCAAATTTTATCGGTTTAAACCCTAACACATTCCAAAACTCATTATGCTAAGGTTTGTTTGTTGATATTTATCCTACTTACACGAAGGTATCCACAAATAACAAAGGTTGGAAGAAAGCGCAAAGATAATGAATAGTTTGAGTCTAGTATAATGTACATGCATATATACATTAAACTAGACTGGGGGGCTGATGATGTAGGGTACTCAATTGGGCCAAGCCCAATAGCCCAAGAAGCCAAAATCACTAAATATAATATTGGGTCAAGCCCAAGCCCAACAAGGAAGCCCATTAGGGTTTAACCCATCCCCCTCTATAAATAGAGGGGCAAACCACACAAACAACTCAGATTGGTCTGAGTACAAGACCTCTCTCACTCTCTCTCTCTCTCTCTCTCTCTCTCTCTCTCTCTCTCTCTAAAACTCTCTCTAGAGTTATTCTCTCTAATAAGACTTTCAGCAGCAGCAGGCTGAAGCCTTGAAGCCTTCGAGCTGCTGATATGCATTCTTAACAATCTACAACTATGCTGATTCCACAATCATGCTGGCTCCAACAGCCACCCCATGTCGAATCACGCTCTGTTACTCGCAGGTCTCAGCCCTCATCAGGCTTACGTGGATGGTCCTTAGTTGTAACTTGGGATCAAGAGTTCCTCTCTTCAAGATCATACTCTTATGTTTTATCTTTTCTTAAGTTAACTCATAATAATAACATTCTGACTTTGGGTTAATCCCAAATCAGAATCATAACAACTAAAATATCAAAACTCTTGAACCTCCCATCTACGTTTACAACGTAGAGGGACACCACGACCTGCGTTTGGTGAACCGAAACCCTTTAACCCTTTTACCCCTTCTGACGAGTTCTTCCATGCTGCTGGTCCAATCCTTTAAGCAGCAGACGAGGTCAGAGGCTTGACGACCTTGAAACGTTCAGACCCTCTCCGGACACATATTTGTTGTAGCAACAAGAAGATTTTTTCAGTAATTTAAATACGTAATTATTCTGTCTGTCATGTATTTGTACTTCAACTAGAAGTTCTAAAATGGATGAAATAAAGTGTATAGTTAAATTAAAAAAAAATTCCAATAAAAAAAAAGTGTATAGTAAAAATTTTACGATTATGTTTATTTTGAGTTTTTTTATATTACATATTTCGTAATTTATTTAGTGTCTATAGTATAATCTTAAAGTGGATAGATTTGTGATTAAGTGAATGCTCAAATAATATGAGCGAAGCTTTGATTGTTAACAACTCACGAATCAGGACCGGGCCTTCTCCAGCTAATTGATTCTAAGATAAAATTATTTAGAGTCCTTAAATTTTAAAATATTATAAGTAGGTTGTATTTTAATTAAAGCAACAAAATGTACTTGAAACCCAATACTAAAGAAATCAATGCTAAAATTCTTCAGAATAAAAGTGCTACAATATTTTTTTTTTAAAAGCGAATTTCTTGCTTTTTGTGAGACTTGAACTCAAGACCTCACACTTTTAGTGTATTAAAAGACTTTGCCTTATCACTGGACCACCAACCCCAATGGTAAAAAAAAAAAAAGTGTTACAATATTTGACGGTGATCAGTGATCACTTGCCCAAGGCATTATAGCCTAGTGGCATCTTGGTGGTGAGATAAGACTTAGGGGCCATAAGGTCCTAGGTTCGAATCTCACAAAGGGGGTTTTCTCATAATTATAAGTTCCTCCTGAATTGGTGACTTGGTGGTGGAATATGATCGCGTGGAAACATTGGTGGCACGATGATACTTCAGTGTTCCGTGAGTGATTCCAATTTATTGGCCGTTCAAAAAAAAAAAAAAAAAAAAAAAGATCAGTGATCACAAACCAAACATTAATTATTGTTAGTCTTTAAAGGAGGTGTTTAAACTTTAAAGGTGCAATCATAACTTTATGCGGTTTAGATTTAAGGATTAGTAATTTAGTACTTTAAAATGAAATGATTATGTCTTAGTCATTAAGGATGATGATTTTAACTTATTTATGTGATAACTAATTATTCGAGTTGTATTTGAAATATTGATAGTTTCAAATAATAGTGGAGAACTCGCACATCACAGCGAAATGGACAATTGATAGCGATATAGACCTTCAAAATCACCATCTAAATTAAAGTTGGGATATTGGAGTGTAAATTTAGAGATTGAATTGGTTTGGGTTGGGTGAACGAGGATGATGAACATTTACATTTACATCAAGGAATAGATCCCTTTTGTTTAAACTTTTTTAGACTAGATTCCTATATGCTTACAGATTTTGTGCCAAATCTTGTTGTTGCTATGAAATCTATACGGTAGGGGTAGAGGTATGGGTCTTTGTAACATGCTTGATAGGAGATTCTTCTTGTTTGTGATGTTAATGGAGATCTTGCGATGTCGGTCTTTATCATTCTGAATTTGTCTTTGAGTTGTACACGTCTTGAAAATATGTTAAAAGGGGTTCCGAGGATAAAGCCTATAGACACACCCTTTGACAACCAAATTAACACGGAATATGACCGTTCTATAATATGATTATATGAACGTGTGTATATTTATAGGATAAAAAATAATTAATATACGAAAAAAATTCATAATCATAAATCATGCGATGTGATACATAATATATAATATAATTATTATTTATGTAAATACGAAATAAAATTTAAAATAAATATCTACACTATCTATATCTATATCTATATCTATATCTATATCTATATCTATATCTATACTATATTATAAAGCACTTGACGAAGACTTCTTAAAATTTAAGAAGTACAAGTTAATTTGCTTATGGTATAACATACAATATTGGAAGGAAATGATTTGCATGATTCTCGCCATTCCTTTTTTATCTATTATTTATTTAGATGAATTGTGTTGCCATATGTCAGGGCTGATTTTTAGGCAGAATGTTTGCCATTTTGTGTGTATATATTTCCGGCTCTTATGTCGTGAATTATTATTGACTGAAACAATAAAACTTCAAAATTATTATGGTATCAGAGCGTTGTTCCTCAACACGCTCAAACAAAACCCCAAAACCCTAAATCAACCAAGCATAATCCCATGGCTGGTGACAAAGAAAAAGATTCAAACACATCCAGCAATGCTGCTGCAGACCACACTTCACCGTATTACCTTCATCCATCTGATTACCCGCGTCAGTTACACGTAAACGAAACCCTGAATGACAACAATTACCTCGATTGGGTTTCGGAGATGGAGACCTTTCTGTTTGCAAAAAACAAGATAGGCTTTGTCGATGGAACCCTACTGAAACCAGAGAAAACACACACTGATCACATGTCATGGCTCCGATGTGATGCCATGATCAGAGGATGGCTGACTACAGCCATGGAGAAGGAGATCAGAGTTAGTGTGAAATACGCTAAATCTGCGGAAGAAATATGGAAGGACTTACAGGAGCGATTTGGGAAAGAAAGTGCGCCGAGGGCATACGAACTCAAACAACTATTGATGTCGACAAAACAGGATGGTTCCTCTGTGTCGGCATATTACACCAAGCTAAGAACACTTTGGGATGAGATAAATGCAGTTTTTTCGATTCCCAGATGTTCTTGTACAGGCTGCACATGTGGCGTGAGCAAGAAGATGACCGATTCCAAGGATAAGGAAAGATTGTATGAGTTCTTACTTGGACTCGACAATGAATATTCGACGATCAGAACCCAAATCCTTGCTATGAAGCCTATACCCAGCCTTGGAGAGGCCTATCATCTTGTTTCGGAAGATGAGCAACAGAAGGTTGTTTCCATGGGCAAGAAAACCAATACCGATACCGCTGCGTTTCAAGCCTTCATGAAGAAAGATTTGGCTGCTGGAACACACAGCAAAAACACGTCCAAGAGTAACAAGAAGGCCGCTGATGAAAAGGTGGAACATTGTGTCTTTTGTGGGAAAGACGGGCATAACCGTGACGGGTGCTTTAAGCGAATTGGGTACCCGGAATGGTGGCCAGGAAAAGGAAAGACAGAGAAAGGGAAGGCTAAGGCTGGATGTGTTGATACAATACATGCTGTTGGCGAACAAAAACAAAATGGAACCAGCCCCATACCAGGCCTAAACGAAGACCAATATCAACAATTCTTGCACATGTTCACAACTAAAAATGCGGCTAATGTTGAGGTCACTCAACCCATGGCTAATATGGCAGGTATATTCGACGAAGGAAACGGATGGGTTGTTGACTCGGGTTGCACCGAGTACATAACCCACAACTTAAATGCCCTTCATGAATTATTCAAAATATCGCACGACCTACCAGTTACCATTCCTAATGGTGACTCTATACCAGTCAAGGGTAGAGGAACGTGTACCTTGCCTAACGGGTCAAGGATTAGAAACGTTTTATATGTGCCCGAATTTACTTGTAACCTATTATCTGTTAGCCGATTAACCAAGGATCTTCGTTGTACTGTAATGTTTTTTCCGGATTTCTTTGTTATGCAGGACTTGAGTTCGAGGAAATTGATTGGAACGGGTAAATGCGAACATGGTCTATATCGGATGCGGATGATTGGAAGCGAGAGGATGGCGATGGCTGTTGCAAGTAGTCTTTGGCATAAACGCTTGGGGCATGCATCTCATAGTAAACTATCTTGTTTTGATTTTATTTCTTTAAAGTCGAATGATGAAACTTGTGATTCATGTGCTAGAGCAAAATTTACTAGATTACCATTTCTTACTAGTTTTATCAAATCAAAGGAATGTTTTGAGCTTTTACATTGTGATATATGGGGTCGATATCGTACACCCTCTCTAACTGGAGCCAATTATTTCTTGACTATAGTCGATGACTTTAGTCGATCAGTTTGGGTGTACCTTTTGAAACGAAAGTCAGATGCTAGTGATTGTCTAATTAGCTTCCATAAGATGATCAAGACCCAATTTGATAAAAATGTGAAAAGAGTTCGGTGTGACAATGGAGGCGAGTTTACGTCAAACCGAATGATGACCTTCTACAATGAAGAGGGAGTGTTACTTGAAACCACATGCCCTCACACTCCGCAACAAAATGGAGTCGTGGAGCGAAAGCACCGCCACTTGCTCGAGACCGCACGAGCACTAAAATTTGAAGCAAAGTTGCCATCGACGTTCTGGGGAGAGTGCATCCTAACCGCAGCTTATATTATAAATAAGTTGCCATCCTCGGCCATTGATAACAAGACTCCTTATGAGATAATTTACAACCAAAAGCCTAATTATGACCACATGAGAGTTTTTGGTTGTCTTGCGTACTATCGGAACACCGAAACGAGAGGTGACAAGTTTGAAGAAAGAGGGAGACTCGGGATATTTTTTGTAACACCCCAACCGATGGCGGAAACATCGGGGTGCCACGTATTGATGATTGTTTTCAGTAGCATATGGTATAACATAAATTTTAAATAATTTATTCAAACATAAATATCCAAAATGTGAAATAATGTCTAAGAATTCAAATACATAATATCAAATAGCAACTTCAATAACTTCAAATAAACTTCAAGAAAATCCTCATGTTAACTCAAGCCTCAGCTTCATTGTTACCTGAAACATGTTAATTTTGAAAGTATTTTGGGTCAACATAAGTTGGTGAGAATTACATAGGTTTTTGATGATAAAATGAATAAAATGTTGTGCAATTCATGTGTCATGTTAATCTAGCCCATATGTGAGAACATATTAGAAATAAATCGAGTGCATAATCAACCCTGCTGACTGTTATAAAATGATACATACCATACACTTATGGTCCCAATGAATATGTTATGCGATAACAAACACCCACGTAACCTTTGTAGGAGGCACGTATCCGGGTGGGATTGTCAGTCCAATAGATCTATCAATGTATACCGTCGGCTGATCAATGTTAATGATTATGCTAGAATGGTGCTTACTCTAATCATGCTCAAGACATAATGCAACATAGAAAACACATAGACACATTGATGATTGAATTGCAATGAATATGTTATAACATGTTTCACCCCAAAAATGGTGATAAATAAAAGGGGCTATGTAAAACTCACCTTAGCAAATGTTAACTTGTTGAAAAGATATGATAATTGTGTTGCCCAAAGTGATTCCAAATATTACCCTATAATGAGGTAATATATAATAAGTCTAAGTCTAATTAACTAATAAATGTATCCTAGGGTTTCGATTTGGGGATAATCAATTGTTGAAATTTAAATTAAAATGCTTAATTAATAAAGGAAAATTGGATAATTAATGAAATAAAGTCTTTTATAAAGTTTGGATTTTTGAATGTGCACATTAAAGTGTTTGAAGCAATAAAATAATTTTTATAAAATTATTTCATTTAAAATAGATTTTTAAATCTATTTATTTATAAATAGCCAATTATTAACTTTAATATTCAAAAATACTAAAATTAAAGAATTCTTATTTTAAAAATCATATTTCTGTTCTAAATGATTAAAAATAATTTGTATAAAATTTTGGTGCAAAAATGATGAAAATTGGATTTATTATGAATTAATTATGATTAATTCTAACAAAAATTGATTAAAAATATAAAATAAATGATTTTACTGAATTAAAAATTATTTCAGTAAAGTTTAACTTTATAAAAAGTTAGGATAATTTTTGGGGAATTTAATAATACTGTTTTGATATATAAATGGATTTTTATAAATATAATAGTATAAAAATGATTTAATTATTATAATTATTAAATAAATGAATTTCTGAAAAATAAAAATTACAAATAAAATTTTTATATCAGATTAAACAATTATAATTTTTTTGAATTTATAAAATAGTTTTGGTATTTTAAAAAGAATTTAAAAGATTAAAAGAATTTAATATATATATAATTGTTTGTTTTTAAAAAGAATAAAGAAAAGAAAAGAAAGGCACAAAAACCGGTCAGAGCCGGGACTCGAACCCGGGTGACCTCTGAGGAGGACCAGAGTCACAACCACTTGGCCTAGGCCGGTGGTTGTGAGATCTTCAGTTTAAAAATAAATAAATACGTTATGCCTGATTCAGTTTATCCCCAATTCAATCACGACGAACCCTAGATTTACAATTGAATGATTCAGGCAACTATAGCCCGATTAATGTTAGGGCTATTGTTGCTTGAATGCCGATGAATAAAACCCACAAACATAATCGTACTCACAGTGATGGATTGATGATAATAGACGGGTCAAAGAGAAAGTCAAACAACGAACAAAATAATGATAATCAGGGTGAATTAGAGAGATTGTGAGGTTGAGAGAGAGTTGTGAGCGATTTGTCAAGGTTCGGAATGCCCCAATTTATACTGATGATCAATGGTTAGTGTTAATTGGAAAGTTGACCTTCGGTTTAATACATACGCGTTTAATTGATTAATAGGTCAACGATTGATGTGTTATTGACGTGTAAACGTGTTGGATTGGGCCGGTCAATGCACGAATTTACCAAATATAGTTCAATTACGAGTTTAATTGTTGGATTGATCACCAAGTTAACCCACAGTTGACTTTTTTGTCAACTGTGAAGGTTTTTCAGAATGTGAATAAATATAACGTGTGTTCGGGTTATATCAACAATGAAGGTCCAGCCCAGTTGGTTTGTGCATTTGTGTATGTGTGGGAGGTCCCGAGTTCGAAACCCGGCACAAACCTTTTTTTTTGTTTCAATTCAAAACAGAGAAGGAAGAGGGGAGGGGCAGTTGGGCCCTGGATTGTGGGCTTCTGGGGTTTGGGCTGGGATAGCTCTTTGGGCTCAGTAGGATGTTGGGCTGCATTTGTCTAAAGGGTTTGGTTTGAGTTGATAAGCCTACAACAACATATTATTATTATTATTATTATTATTATTATTATTATTATTATATATATTTATATTTATATACATATATACATATATATATATAAATTATGAGTTAGGGTAATGGAGACTTAGGCACGGTTGTAACGAAAATAAGGGCGTTTTATATTTAAAATTCGGGAAAAGAATTTCGTGATGTTACAGTCTCCCCTACTTTTAGAAACTTCGTCCCGAAGTTAAAGAAAATACTAGGTTTGCAATTGGTCAACTACTGAAAACCTTGATAAAACTTCACACTACCTTAATGTACCTGTAAATTCATGATTACGTTCCGGACCGTAATAACCAATTTACCTTACATTAAGGTTTTTTGTCCTTTTACGACTTTCCGATTGTTGAGTAGGTCTGATAGTCCTCACCAGTCGTTGAGCAGGTGGTAGGGCCTCTCCCGACTGTTGGATAGACATGATGACCTCTACCAATCGTTAAGTAGGTTGTTTGGTAGTTAACTAATTGTTGTACAAGTAAGCAAGTAGATATAGCAGTTAATTCATATTCAAACAAGTATGCACGTAGATGTTATGATAATACTTGAATTTATTATCTGATTCAAAAGTGACAATACATGAAATTAAGGAGAAAGTAGATATTATTCAAATGGTAGGGTTTGATGTTGAGCAGTTGGAGGGTCTCATGCGGGATTATTTGGAGCATCAAGAGCGTTTGTAGCAGGGATTCGACAAGCTTCCGCAAGATGCCCATACCTCTGACAATTGGTGCACTGTCGACAGGGTACTTGAGTTGGATGGTGATACTGGCAGGTGTCACACTTAGGTAGGTTCCCATTGTATTGTTTCTTGGTGGGTGGGGTAGTGGTGTCTATTGCAAAATTCCTGACCTTGTTCTTCCCGTTGGTTGAGGCCTCAGTTTTGATTTCGACGGCAGGTTGGGGAGTATCCTTTTTCTTTTCCCCTTTACGAGTCAGGGTTCCTGCCTTCACATGGTTATCTGTTAGGGTGGCAGCCAAACGCTTTGCTTCTTCCAATGTAGCAGGGTTCCTTCCCCACACTGTGTCTTGAATCTGCATCGGTAAGCCACCAATGTATTTTTCGATCGCAATGGGCAAAGGAGTGACTTTGTGAGGTAGCAGTAAGCTAAGTTCGTGAAAGCGAGTGTTGTAAGCAAGGTTTTCCCCACTGTCTTGAGCAAGATCATAAAATTCGTCTTCCAGTTTCTTGATTTCATTACGAGGACAGAACTCTGCCTTCATAATGTCTTTAGCTTGGTCCCAGGTTAAGGCTAGTGCAGCTTCAGCCCCGCGAGTGCGTTTTTCTTCATTCCACCAAGTGAGTGCTCGCTTATGAAGAACACTCATGGCATAACGGACTTTAAAGTTGTCGGGGCATTCACTGTTAATGAAGGTATTTTCAATGCCCTCAAACCATTGTAGGAGTCCAGTAGCTCCTTCTTCACCGCTGAACTTTGGAGGGTTACAAGAGTTGAAATGCTTAAGGGTGCAAGCTTGGGGTCCATTACCATTGCCATTGCCATTTCCGTTCCCATTGTTGTGACCATTCCCGTTGCCGTTCAATTGGATGACCTGAGCAAGTAAATTGGGAACCAGAGTTGCGATTTGCTGTGCCATTTGTTGAGAAATGATCGCAGCCAGTTGAGCATCGACCCCATTGTTGTTGTGGTTAGGAGCTTGGTCATGGTTGTGGTTATGGTTATCACCACCTTCTTCGTGGTTCTCACCATTGTTGTTGCGAGTGCTGCGACGAGGAGGCATGATCTGTAATAGACACAATGAAATGAATGAGAGTTTATATAAGGAATGTAATCATTTATTCATTAATTAAAACGAATAAACGAAAACGTTGACTTATCAAAGATTCTAAATTCTAATAACATATGAAGACATGCTTTAGCCTATAAGTGAACACTCATCCCGAGAATTCCCAGGTAGGCATCCGGGTCCCTCGTCTGATTGGGATATATGCGCAATGCCAGCCTAGACAGAAGACCCAGAATACAGGCGTTCACCCTTCCAGATTGCACGTGTTCGTTATTAAAATCCAGAACTTCGACGAGATCTCAAGGGGGTTCAGGTTAAACCTGAGGGATTTGTCCTATTAGTCTAAGAGTAGATCCACTGATGGAGAGCAACCTTCTTGTAGGGATGAAAGTAGGGATAAGAAGTAGGAGGGAGATAGAGAATAGCACGTAAAGGAAGCAAGTACTTGTTAAATCCTATGGTTATAGACTAGATTATTTTTCTAATAACCTAATTCCCTATAACCATGGCTCTGATACCAATCTGTAACACCCCAACCGATGGCGGAAACATCGGGGTGCCACGTATTGATGATTGTTTTCAGTAGCATATGGTATAACATAAATTTTAAATAATTTATTCAAACATAAATATCCAAAATGTGAAATAATGTCTAAGAATTCAAATACATAATATCAAATAGCAACTTCAATAACTTCAAATAAACTTCAAGAAAATCCTCATGTTAACTCAAGCCTCAGCTTCATTGTTACCTGAAACATGTTAATTTTGAAAGTATTTTGGGTCAACATAAGTTGGTGAGAATTACATAGGTTTTTGATGATAAAATGAATAAAATGTTGTGCAATTCATGTGTCATGTTAATCTAGCCCATATGTGAGAACATATTAGAAATAAATCGAGTGCATAATCAACCCTGCTGACTGTTATAAAATGATACATACCATACACTTATGGTCCCAATGAATATGTTATGCGATAACAAACACCCACGTAACCTTTGTAGGAGGCACGTATCCGGGTGGGATTGTCAGTCCAATAGATCTATCAATGTATACCGTCGGCTGATCAATGTTAATGATTATGCTAGAATGGTGCTTACTCTAATCATGCTCAAGACATAATGCAACATAGAAAACACATAGACACATTGATGATTGAATTGCAATGAATATGTTATAACATGTTTCACCCCAAAAATGGTGATAAATAAAAGGGGCTATGTAAAACTCACCTTAGCAAATGTTAACTTGTTGAAAAGATATGATAATTGTGTTGCCCAAAGTGATTCCAAATATTACCCTATAATGAGGTAATATATAATAAGTCTAAGTCTAATTAACTAATAAATGTATCCTAGGGTTTCGATTTGGGGATAATCAATTGTTGAAATTTAAATTAAAATGCTTAATTAATAAAGGAAAATTGGATAATTAATGAAATAAAGTCTTTTATAAAGTTTGGATTTTTGAATGTGCACATTAAAGTGTTTGAAGCAATAAAATAATTTTTATAAAATTATTTCATTTAAAATAGATTTTTAAATCTATTTATTTATAAATAGCCAATTATTAACTTTAATATTCAAAAATACTAAAATTAAAGAATTCTTATTTTAAAAATCATATTTCTGTTCTAAATGATTAAAAATAATTTGTATAAAATTTTGGTGCAAAAATGATGAAAATTGGATTTATTATGAATTAATTATGATTAATTCTAACAAAAATTGATTAAAAATATAAAATAAATGATTTTACTGAATTAAAAATTATTTCAGTAAATTTTAACTTTATAAAAAGTTAGGATAATTTTTGGGGAATTTAATAATACTGTTTTGATATATAAATGGATTTTTATAAATATAATAGTATAAAAATGATTTAATTATTATAATTATTAAATAAATGAATTTCTGAAAAATAAAAATTACAAATAAAATTTTTATATCAGATTAAACAATTATAATTTTTTTGAATTTATAAAATAGTTTTGGTATTTTAAAAAGAATTTAAAAGATTAAAAGAATTTAATATATATATAATTGTTTGTTTTTAAAAAGAATAAAGAAAAGAAAAGAAAGGCACAAAAACCGGTCAGAGCCGGGACTCGAACCCGGGTGACCTCTGAGGAGGACCAGAGTCACAACCACTTGGCCTAGGCCGGTGGTTGTGAGATCTTCAGTTTAAAAATAAATAAATACGTTATGCCTGATTCAGTTTATCCCCAATTCAATCACGACGAACCCTAGATTTACAATTGAATGATTCAGGCAACTATAGCCCGATTAATGTTAGGGCTATTGTTGCTTGAATGCCGATGAATAAAACCCACAAACATAATCGTACTCACAGTGATGGATTGATGATAATAGACGGGTCAAAGAGAAAGTCAAACAACGAACAAAATAATGATAATCAGGGTGAATTAGAGAGATTGTGAGGTTGAGAGAGTTGTGAGCGATTTGTCAAGGTTCGGAATGCCCCAATTTATACTGATGATCAATGGTTAGTGTTAATTGGAAAGTTGACCTTCGGTTTAATACATACGCGTTTAATTGATTAATAGGTCAACGATTGATGTGTTATTGACGTGTAAACGTGTTGGATTGGGCCGGTCAATGCACGAATTTACCAAATATAGTTCAATTACGAGTTTAATTGTTGGATTGATCACCAAGTTAACCCACAGTTGACTTTTTTGTCAACTGTGAAGGTTTTTCAGAATGTGAATAAATATAACGTGTGTTCGGGTTATATCAACAATGAAGGTCCAGCCCAGTTGGTTTGTGCATTTGTGTATGTGTGGGAGGTCCCGAGTTCGAAACCCGGCACAAACCTTTTTTTTTTGTTTCAATTCAAAACAGAGAAGGAAGAGGGGAGGGGCAGTTGGGCCCTGGATTGTGGGCTTCTGGGGTTTGGGCTGGGATAGCTCTTTGGGCTCAGTAGGATGTTGGGCTGCATTTGTCTAAAGGGTTTGGTTTGAGTTGATAAGCCTACAACAACATATTATTATTATTATTATTATTATTATTATTATTATTATTATTATTATTATTATTATTATTATATATATTTATATTTATATACATATATACATATATATATAAATTATGAGTTAGGGTAATGGAGACTTAGGCACGGTTGTAACGAAAATAAGGGCGTTTTATATTTAAAATTCGGGAAAAGAATTTCGTGATGTTACATTTTTAGGATATCCTTATGGGACAAAGGGATACAAAGTTTTCGATATTAAAAATAACAAAATGGTAGTTTCAAGGGATGTGAGATTCGTTGAGGATGTCTTCCCTCACGACAAAATTAATACACATCTCGAAGAAGCCGAAATATTTGAACTTCCATTCTGGTACTTTCATGATCATGTTGAGTCAACCACAAATGAATCGGAAGAAATCAACACAGTAGAAAATGACTCTCACTATGAGGTCAACATGCCCATACAAGACCACTTTGATAATGAAGAAGGTCACGAGACCAGCACAATGGATGAGACAAACCCAACAGATAATCTTGGGCCAATTCATGAAGAAAGAATAGAGGATGGTGGCATTCAAACTCAAGAACCGCCTAGAGAAAGAAGAAGCAGAACTCGACCGGCTCGTCTCAATGACTACATCGTCCATCTTCCGCCATCCATAGACCAATCGGTACCCGATTCCAATCAAAGTTCCTCTACGGTACATCCCATTTCTAATTTCATTTCATATAATAAGTTCACGAATTCTCACAAAGCCTTTTTAGCGGCCATCAGTTCTAACGATGAGCCAAAGACATTTAAACAAGCTATGCAGAATCCTAATTGGAGAGAAGCTATGAAGCAGGAGAATCGCGCTCTCGAACACAATGGTACGTGGACCCTTGAAGATTTGCCGAAAGGGAAACATGCCATTGGATCGAAATGGGTGTACAAGTTGAAGTACAAGCCGAATGGACAAATTGAAAGATACAAGGCAAGGTTAGTCGCAAAGGGGTTCACACAAATGGAAGGAATCGATTTTCATGATACCTTTGCACCGGTAGCCAAACTTGTGACCGTTCGAACCTTGCTAGCTGTAGCTACCAAAAGAAGTTGGATTATTAACCAACTTGACGTAAACAACGCTTTCTTACATGGAGAGTTAGACGAAGAGATATATATGAAGATACCGCAAGGATTCGAAAAGGGAAATGAAAACAAGGTTTGCCGACTTAGAAGATCTCTCTACGGTTTAAAACAAGCTTCGAGAAACTGGTACCAAAAATTCACCACTTCTTTGCAACAAATCGGCTTCAAACAGTCTAGAGCAGATCATTCCTTGCTCATTTTTAGATCCAAAGAATCGTTTGTGGCGGCTCTCATATACGTAGATGATGTGATACTCACTGGAAATGACATAAAAAAGATTGAAGAAACAAAAGCATTTCTTGATGAAAAGTTCAGCATCAAAGACCTTGGCCCCTTGAAATACTTCTTGGGCATAGAGGTAACCCGTACTCGAGAAGGACTAATCTTGAGTCAAAGAAAATATATACTTGACATCCTTGAAGATAGTGGAATGATGGGTTGCCGACCAAGTGCCTTTCCCATGGAGCAAAACACGAAACTTGCAAAGGATGATGAAGAGATTCGAGCCGATGCCAATCAATACCGTAGACTTGTAGGCAGGCTTTTGTACCTACAGGCGACTAGGCCTGACATCACCTACTCTGTCAATGTCCTTAGCCAATTCGTAGGAGATCCACAGGCAAATCATATGGAAGCAGCAATGAGAGTATTAAGATATTTGAAAGGCACCCGGGTCAAGGCATACTTCTCTCTAAAGAAGGAGGGACAAATCTGATTGGGTATACTGACTCGGATTGGCTTGGTTGCCCCGACACAAGAAGATCAAGAAGTGGCTACTTGCTCCTTTTAGGTGGCTCACCGGTGTCGTGGAAATCAAAGAAGCAGTCGGTTGTGTCACGCTCTTCGGCGGAAGCTGAATACCGGGCCATGGCTACAACTGTTAGCGAGATTCTTTGGCTACGATGGCTTTTAAAAGAGCTGGACGTTGAACAAAACAGTGCCACACAACTATTTTGCGACAATTTGGCCGTTAAACACATAGCCAATAATCCGGTATTTCATGAACGAACGAAACACGTTGAAATGGATTGTTACTTCGTGAGAGAACGAGTCGAGTCAAATGAAGTGGAACCATTGCACGTTGACACCAAGTCCCAAATCGCAGACCTGTTTACAAAGCCATTGGGATCTCGGCAACTACGATTATTACTTGGCAAGTTGGGTATTTGTGATCCGCATGCTCCAACTTGAGAGGGAGTATTGGAAGGAAATGATTTGCATGATTCTCGCCATTCCTTTTTTATCTATTATTTATTTAGATGAATTGTGTTGCCATATGTCAGGGCTGATTTTTAGGCAGAATGTTTGCCATTTTGTGTGTATATATTTCCGGCTCTTATGTCGTGAATTATTATTGACTGAAACAATAAAACTTCAAAATTATTATACAATGCACATAATAACTACATTTTAGGGGCAAATTGGTCTTTCAAACACCATATTTAATCTAAATGAATTCAAGAGTCAATAGATGTTTATGATAGCTCATGCCATTTATTTCTACAATTACTTTAAACATATGAAATAGAAAACATATAAAAAACAATTTATAATGCTACATGTTTTGTTATAATCTTTTATATAGAGTTAGATATTTTATAAAATTTTGAATAATTTGACATTATGAGAGATTACCCTACTAAACAACGTAAAGTTGCATTATTTATAGAATAACATGCTTTTATATTTTTCTTTAAATCCTTTTATATGACATAGGTCAAACGTATTGTTTTTTATAATATTAATGTAAGCTTCGTTTAAAACAGAGTTGCACGTGATAACGTACAAGTCATCTAAGCATAGGCGAACAAGTCATTAAAGTTTTTCTTAGTTTGTTATTTCCTTTTTATATGTGGATTTATTACGGCTTTGACTTAGTTTTTTCTATGATAATTTTTAACTTTTTGTAATATGGCGAGTAAACGTGCTGCCATGTGTATTTCTTATATCATTTAATATGTAATTATATTATATATTATAGCTTGAATCTTATACAATACCCTAATTATGTTATCTATACTACATTATAAATGAGGAGAGATGGCTAAAATAGTCACTTCATGTCAGTTTTAAGATGACATACAAAAGGTCACAAGGTAAACAACTATCTTTTGCCAAATCCTTCCCTTTATGCCCGCAACATTTTATTACAATTGTACAAATGACTAATGCAAGTCATCTCTATTATTATTTGCTTCACCTTTTGATTTTCTCATCTTTAATGAATTCAATTTGAGATTCAATGCCTCACATTTTCCTTTTCTCATCTACAATGATGAATTAAAATCAACATCCCTCAATTTAATCTCTAAAACCCCTCATACCATTGCCTTATCACACCATTTTCTTTATTTCTCTTAGAAGTTGTCATCGAATGATATTGTTCAACACTTGTAGTCTTGCACTATCGATTATTATGTTGGTAAGCCAACACTTGTAATCTTGTATATTCTTTATGTATATTTATTTATTTAGTTATTTAGTTTTTAAGCTTTTTGTTAGTTCTTATATATGTTTTTTTTCATTATTTTATCCATGTTATTTTTTACATATTTTCTAAGAACTTTATACAATAAGTCGATCAATACAAACCAAACTTTAAGGAATACATGTTTGTCGACAGGATTTACCCGCTGCAATGCGCGATGGGAAAACTGCTAGCGTATTACAAGTTATTTTGGATCCCGCCGCAACGCGCGGGTAAACCCACTAGTATTATAAAACAATTTATAGGGACTTCTTAAACTTTAAGAAGTACAAGTGTAATTTCTTAAGGTACATCACATAATGCACACATTAAAACCTTTTTAAGGGTAAATTTGTCTTTTATGCATTACTTACAGCTTTAACTCATCATAAATTTACGTCTAATTTTTTCTTTAAATTTTAAGTGATATAACTCCTAAAAACACTAAGGGGTTGTTTGGTTGATTAAGTGTTGAATCATTAAGATGGTCTGAATGGTTAGTGTCAAAATTATGGTATCAGATACTATAAACTCTAAACTTTTATTAATCAGAACTGAAAGAACATACATAGACTCTTAACATACATGGAAATACTCTAACCTATACAACCAGAAACAGACACAAACTTAGCACCTGATCTACACAACCAGAGAAACACTAAAGATCTGAAACAAGACGTTTTCAGATCTTACTCTAGAAAGATCAACTAAGATAACTGGAAAGGTTTGAGAGAGTATGTGAGAGAGAAAGTACAACGATGAACGATATTATAACGAGGAGAAAACACACTTGAGTTTATATACTCTGGCACCTTATCAGAATCTCTCTCCAATCAACGATCAGGATGCAATCGTGAATGATCAAATCAACGCTTAATAACAAGTGTGTTACTTAGCCACGGATTGCCAACGTGGCACCTTCAGCCCAAGCCCATAACTTCTAGACAGATACTCAGACGAGCTGGGCCAATAACTTTGGGCTCTTAATGTTGGACTTGTACTTGTTAACATAAACTGGCCCACCTGATAATATGTAAAGACAAGATAAGCAGCTACTTATTCCACCACATCATCCACCCACATAAGTTGCCACCTCAGCTACTATCAGCCACATCAGCAATTATCAGCCACATCAGCAACCTGCAAAATACTCATGCAAAATATTTTAACTTTGTACAATAACAACCATTTTAAGCTATTAAACTAACCAAGATTAGAGATACTCTTTTTAACAGTTAGGAGGCTCTGAATGGTTAAGAGCTGAATCATTCAGCATCCCTTATTAGCTTAATGGTTCAGCACTTAATCATTCCATTCAGATGCTGAAACAAACAGTCTGAAGGCTGAATGATTCAGACCTGAATGGTTAAGAGGCTGATTAAGAGGCTACCAAACAACCCTAAATGGTTTATCAATTTATTATTTGAGTTTTTCATTAAATTTTAAGAGATGCAACTCCTTTAAATGTTAAATGATCTATCAATTAATTACTTGAAGAAATATGAAAAGACACCATACTCTTATAATTTATATAAAATGAAATGAAAACACCAATGCAAATATTGCAATTGTTTTACTGTGTAACACACAATTTGCATTTGGATTGTAATTTTCAGAACAGTCGATTCTGATCAAACAACATGTAAACGCTCCCAAATGATTTGCTACGTCCAGCGCAAGGGAATATGTTGATTCCATTATCTTTTGGTGCTACGTTTGTTTTAAGTTATCTTTACCTAAATTATACTTATATTTGTAAATTGGTCACCCCGCCGCATCGCGCGGGCTCCCCACTAGTTTTTAAATAAACTCAACTCGGCATGACTTTGTACTAAAAACTGACTCATATAGAGTACTAGCCGATTCTAATTTACCAACCTAAACTTTCAAGTGTCATCTCTAACGTATTATTATTAGAAGTTGTGAATTAAGAAGGCATTTGGTCGTAGAAGTTTCTCTTTGTACTAAAAGTGCATTCTATGAATCTACATACGTAGGGCAAGTTGAATGAAAATGCAATGAATTTTACTAAAATTGTCAACTTTAGCAACAATTTATTACTCATTAATGTAATGTAGTTGCAATAAGTTACCCACACAATATTATGAGATAATTGTTAATGTAAATTGAGTGAGTCTTGTCCACAATAGAAGACTTCAAGGGATGGTCGATCCACTAACTCTAAACGTACAATGCATTTTTGTTCACTCATGTATAGCTTTAATAAGTCATTAATTTGTGAATCCACTATTAGGTCTGCTGACCTGGAGAAGAACAAATGATTGAAAAGCCAAAATATACTACATATTAATCCTTAATAAAAACAACATTTACACATTACTTCTCCCAAAAGACTGTTGACTATAACATCTGCTGTACCCAGTGGCGAAGCTTGACCCGAAGGTTCGGGGGGTCGGGAGATACCGGGGGTCGGAAGTCACTAGTTTCGAGGGGTCGAAAACCAGTTTCGGGGGGTCGAAAACCAGTTTCGGGGGGTCGAAACCCTATATTTCCAAAATTTTCTATACGAATACTATATAATCGGAACTTCTCCGTAAAAATTCGGGGGGGGGGGGGGGGGTCGGCCGCCCCCGCCCGCCCCTACTAAGCTACGCCATTGGCTGTACCCTAACAACTGCTGGAACAAATGCTGTTACAAAGGTCTGATAGAGAACAACTGCTAGAGAACAACTGCTGATCAAAGGTCTGTTGAAGAAGAACTGCTGATCAAAGTACTGAAGACTAAAGGTCTGTTGGAGCCAACAACACTTAGGGGCTGTTTGGTTGACCTCTTAATGGTTCCATTAAGAGGCAACCTCTGAATCGCTCAGAGGTGAGAATGTTTGGTTGAAAAAAACCAACCTCTTAATGAAACCCATTAAGACTGAATGGTTAAGCAATGTGTTGATGCTGAATGAAAAATTAAACACTGATGTCCCTTATTTGCCCAACCATCTCCTCCTCTTCCCACATAACATGTTCATCTGCTCCTCCTACCTCCGACCCATCCTCCTCCACATCATACGACCCTGACCCACCCTCCTTCCTCCGTATCTCCTCTCCCAGCAGCTCCGATTTCTCTCTCTGTAGTGTGTGTTTTGTGAAAAAGAAAATATAATAGAAGACAAAAGAAAAGTTTCACAGATTCTTCCGTTCTTTCATTAATAATAATCGATATGTGTGTGTTTGTTGGACATTTCTTGAGAGGAAGACAAAGAAATGGGGTGGGTGGGGTTGGGAAAAAGATAAAAAGTGTCATGAATAAAGGAAAACAAAAGGAGGTAGGTGGGTGGAGGGTGGTGTAGGGTGAGGGTAAAATAGTCATTTTACATATTTATTCAGATGTTTAACCAAACAACAATTTACTGGTTCAGCACTTACTGGTTCAGGGCCTCTTACCTATTCAGACCTCTTACTGATTCAGCACTTACTGGTTCAGCACTTGCCAAACAGCCCCTTAGGCTCCAACAGATGATTCCAGACCATCAGAGGTTTACTTATCAGCTGTTTACTTATCAGTTGTTTCCAATGTAACAGTATTTGTGTCATTAGATGTTTTATGTTGTTATTCTGTTAGAGGTCATTGTCTTAGGTGACGTCAGCCTAGGTCATCAGTAGTTTAGATTGTCTAATAAATAGAACAATGCATGTACTGTTCTATTTATCACTCAAAACATTCTCTTAGACAAACTTACACGAGTGATCAGGCTGAGGGGGAGTAATTGTAAATCGTTTGTAATCATTCAATCATATATGAATGCTTTCGATTCTAAAACAATTATTCTCTTGTTTTTTGTCATTCCGCTGCACTTTCCATTTATAGTTTACTTCTTTCATCACTTGTTTACTTAAACAATCAAAACAATCAAACTCAGATCCTAACATCCACTTATGACATCATAATATTTTTGTTCAGATTTGCTTGACATATTTGGAATGCAACCAAAGTTTCTTCGTCGATGCTGGATTGAAGCCTGATACGTTAAATATCACTACCTAAACTGGTACAAATAATTTTTTTTACTAGGCGTCACATCATCAAAATTTGCGTCACAACATGTCTCTTAATTTGTAATGTTTTTGACGAGTACAACCATGAACCACACATTCACAACCTCAACCACACCACCAAACGCGAAGCCATCTCCATAAATGGAGGTTATCGTGCTTGTATGCTTGTGGTGGTATGATGACATGGTACCATTTATTGAAGAAGGATGAGCACGAAGGTTTTGCCTCCAATTTAGTAAATTGAAGATTTAATGATGATTTTAAACTAGATCATGATGTAATCTTTCACGGTTATGTGTTAATAATAATTTAAATACTTTTTAGAAGAAATGGATGATGTAAAGTGATATTAACATGTCCGTCTTAAGAGGCTTAGAGAACATGAGTAGATGATCCATCCATGTAATTAAGTTTAGGATCTAACAACTTTGGAGAATCAACTACTTGACCAAAACACTAGCGTGGGTCGCTCGCTACGTAAGATAATATCGATCATCATCATCATCATACTCAGTTAATCCCACCTATAGCAAAGCTAAGGTAGGGTCTGAGGAGGGTAAGATGTAGACAACCTTACCTCTACCCCTAAGAATAGTGTGGGTCGCTCACTACGTAAGATAATATCGATCAATTACATATATCCATCGTTGAGATTCAACTCAAGTAGCTAATATATCCTTTTAATTTCAAGTGACATTCATGGTAATTGAATGATATTTACTCATCTATATCTATACTATATTATAAAGCATTTCCAAAGGAATTCTTAAAATTTAAGAGCTACAAGTTTGATTCATGATGGTGCAAAACACAATGCATATAATAACTACAATTTGAGGGTTAAATTGTCTTTTAAACACCATATTTAATCAAAAGGTAATCAAGAGTCATGAGATGTTTATGAGACCTCATGACATTCAATTCTACAATTATTTTAAACACATTAAATAGAACACATATAAAAAATAATTCATAATACTACATGTTTTGCTATAACCTTTTACATACAATTAGGTAATTTATAAAAGTTAAAGTTTTTATAAACCTAATAATACTATATAGAAATCAAGAAATCAATAATGAAATCCGTGTTTTTAGTCATGAGGTAACGATTTGAATTCTAAAATTACTACGGACGGCTAATCTGATCTAAACTATATGGTCACCGGATTCTATGACCGGAGAAGAAAGATTATGTTTATAATGAATTTCGAACAAAGATATTAAGAAATATTCACATGAAGGAGTGGACAATAACAAAAAAAAAATAATAATTAATTAATAAGGGTTCTTCTTCTTGAGTACTTTAACTCAAGTCTACATTTCCAGCTCAAGTAAAATTTTCGTTTATTTATTGATAACCAGTTGGACTAATGTTCATAACCGATTAACCAAACGGGAACAAATGAATAATTGAAACCAACCGGCTTCTGAAATATCTTAATCGAAAAGGTTTGGTTTTGGTTATGTCTCAAAATTGAAATGAACCAAACAACAACTTATACTTACCTTTAAAATCACCGATTAGAGTGTTATGGTCTTCGCCGCAACGTGCAGATACCCACTAGTAATGATAAAAGTTGCATTTTAAGTTAAGTTATTAAATAATGAATTGCATGTTCATTACATTTAAAGCACCCATTTTAAAAAATATTTTTTTCTATCTACAATGCATTAGGGAAAAAAACCCATTTTAGTTTTTTCCATCCACTTTCATTAATTGCCAACCATTGACATAGACACATACTCGTCGGGGGGATCTAGGGCTCTAAACGAGTCGAATCAAAGTCATGAGTATTTTGAACAACCCTCATCTTACTTAAATAAAGGAAACCAAAAAACCCACTACTAGACTCAATCAACAAAACACGACCATGAACTAGTCCACTACCTTAGCATCAATTAAACACATGAGGACTAAGTATTAAATTTTGCAACCCCCCACGAAGTTCCATTTCCGACCCATATCTATGACCCGAACCGGACCCGTCAAGATTAATCCTATACAGGTCATACGATGAAAGTTTTGATACAATCTGTTATATTTTTCGTGCAATTTACTATGTACTCTTTTACATAATAGAACGCTCTATGAGTTATGGGGTTCACGTACGTAAATCAAAAGTTTTACTGGAACATTAGGATCCACGGGATATGATGACTTGTAAATACTATGGTTCATGTGTGTGTATATATTTATTGAAAATATTAAATTTAAAAAACCGACAAATTTTGGATCCATGTATGATATATCTATCATCTGGGAATGAATCAGAATAAAAAACATATATGTTTTGTAACAGTAAACACATAAAGTTATTCCTTTACTCAGGTTGGGACCAAGGAAAAATAATGGTACACAGCAACAGCTTTTCTAATACAGTTACTAACAATATCAAAACATGACGTTATGTTCTTCTATTTCTTTTTGTTATTCATTTTGTATTGTTTGTATGATAAGTCATAAGGTTAAGTGGTTAACTATCTTATATTATATAAAACTATATACAAAAGTTATGGATCATGTGACTTTAGTCTATATATGGTAGCTAGGGGTTTTAAAAAAATCCGAATCCAAATTCTAATCTGAAATATCCGAAAATCCGTATCCGTATTATTCGAAATTTTAGATAATCTAATCACAACATTCGGACGTGTGGCAGAGGTCATGCTGCACAATCAACCAATCAGAAGACTGGACGCCCAGGCGGGTACATCCCAGGGGACAACAAGTACATTCCTTGCCCGCGTCAGCCAATAGGACCACATGAGGCCACCTTAGCAAGGATCTCCACTAACGTGTAACAGTAATGGGGACAATAGTACACTCGGCAAAGGGAATTAGCCAATCATGGCGCGTCAGGCCTGCAACCAATAGGCGGATGACACGTGTCCAATCCTCAGACTGCTTCTGGCGGCTTAACGCCACGTGGAATGAACGGTACACTCCCTCTCTATGATTTATGTAATATCATATAATATATCACCTTAGGCTAATCTTGGGCCGATGTGGAGGCAAGCCCTAATTGGGCCTCGGCCTACTAGGTAGGTTAAAGGTGAATGTTTAGGCCCGTGTGGAACCTATTTTAAGGAGAACTTCACCTCCTTGGATAGGTCATTCAGAAAACCTTGAAGAACACACATAAGGCCGAATACGTTTTTGTGTCTGCTAAGTAGAATCTCTCGGGATTTGAGGCGGTCAACTCACATCGGATTATTGTGTTATTTCAGGTTCACCACTCCCACCGTTCGACGCGCCATTCATTCTAGCGAAGGATCAAGCTTGTAGCAACGTGGTTTAACGTTCTTAATCGAAGGTTAGACTATTGTTTCTTCACATATTATTAACAGTTTCTATGTACATAAAGAAACAATATATGTGTACTTACTCTCCTTCTAAAATCCAAATCCAATTTCGATTGATTGGTTCGGGTACTTGGACTTAGGAAGCACTTCCTCCCCTCGTGAGAGCAACATGAAAAGCGATAGTCATCAGTCATCATCACCTGCACAACTCTCAATGGGATAAATATTTATCACATGTTAAGCAAACTCACTATCACAGATACCTCGATCACCAGCTTTACCCACTACAAGAAATTTGAGTTTCAGTGGTGAAATCTTTAGCGGCGACTCGCCTAGGTGTCGCCGCTAAAGGTTGATTCCCCACCTAACACAACAAGACTTAATCCTGACCATTGACTGGTCAGGAGATCAAAGGTTGTCGTATCATCGTACAAACACCAATAGCGGTGACCGCATTAGCGGCGACAGCCGCCGCTATTGGTTGAAAAAAATAAAAACCTGCCAGCTGCTTCTCTTTTCCCTCCCACCTTTTCACTTTGCCTCTCTCGATATTCGTCTTTATCTCTCTCATTCTTTCCCTCCACACCACCACCGAAGCAACAACACTCGGTGAGTTTTTTGTTAATTTTTCTTTTTTTTTTCTTCGTTTTTCTGTTTCTTTCTTTATTCTCTTTTCTTTTCTGTTTTTCTTTTTTTTTTCCTGTTTTTTCCATTTTTCCTGTTTTTTTTCTGTTTTTTCTAATATTAGTTTGTTTAATTTTTATTTTATTTTATGATAATATGTTTGTAGGGAAGCACTGATCTAGTGAACCACATGAAGTTTCGTCACCGCTAATGATTATTATTATTATTATTTTTTAATATTTATGCTTTATATTGTTAGTATTAGGTTTGTATGTGTGTAAGTAGGTATGTATGTGTGTATTTTAGGTATATATATTTATATTAAATTGTGTATTTTTATTTAAAAAAATATATTATGTATATATATTTAAAAAAATGATATATGTAAGTAAATATGTAATTTCAAAAAATACATAATGTATGAATATTTTAAAAAAATATATTATGTATGTAGATTTTTCAAAAAAATATGTTGTATGTGTATGTATGTATGAGTGTATGAGTGTATGTATGTATGTATGTACGAGTGTATGTATGTAAGTAAATATGTATTTTTCAAAAAATACATAATGTATAAATATTTTAAAAAAATATATTATGTATGTAGATTTAAAAAAAATATGTTGTATGTGTGTGTATGTATGTATGTATGTATGTATGTATAAGTGTATGTATGTATTTATGTATGTATGTGTATGTACGTAAGTATGTATGCTTATATGTTTATTTATATTTATATCCGACTGCTAAGTGTTTTGTGCCTTACGTCCAAGGCTTGATACCAAACCACATCGAGCCGGGGGTCTCACTGGAAGCAGCCTCTCTATTCTTAGGGGTAGAGGTAAGGTTGTCTACATCTTACCCTCCTCAGACCCTACCTTAGCTTTGCTATAGGTGGGATTAACTGAGTATGATGATGATGATGATGATGATGATATTAATACATATTAAGACTAGAAAGACGTGCCTGAAAATGAATCCTCATTTAAAACATAGTGAGCTTAGAAATACCCGTCCGAAATTGATTTAGTAATTAATTTCGGGTAGTCCTCGTTTTGGGACTGCTTTTTGAATACTTTATCTCATTTAGGATGTGAATATTCTACATGATTGTTTGTTTTTGAAAGATTCGGCTGTCATTTCCTCTTTGCTCCTCGGGTATATATTTATATTATATACTTGAGGGCTAAGGGGAAATGTTGCCGAATTTTTCTTAAACAAACAATCATGTAATACACATTCATGTATGAGATAAGGTATTCAAAAAGTAGGTTTAGCAGCCTACCCTTTAGGTGTCAATAATATGTTTCATTTAAATTATCGTGCCTTAAACCCAAATTATGTTTCAGTCACATTATCATGTCAATCGATAAAAGCTGGATTAAACTACATAATTGGTTGGACGTTGAGTACGTAAAAGGAATTGACAATTTCATTAAGTATGCCAAACAATTTGTCAACTCATTTGGAACGATTAGATGTCCGTGTAGAAAGTGTAATAATTCTAACTTCGTAGACTTCAGAACAATGACATTTCATATTCGTATAAATGGTTTCGATAAGGATTACACGATGTGGATCTATCACGGTGAAAATCCAATTAGGTCGTCTCCTGTAGTTGTAGATGACGTTAGGGGAGGAAGCGATATGAATGGCGTTATCGAAGACCTTATAGGGGAGCGTATGGAAGAGGATACAGACCTTAACGAAGGGGACTCAGATACATAGAGTAGTGATGTTCGTGATGAGTTTGAAGCCCAATAGATGAAGTCGAATCAGAATTATATCCTGGGTGTACTGATTATTCCTCCCTTAACTTTATATCAAAGCTTATGAATATGAAGGTAAGGCACAAATGGACTAATAATTCGTTTGATGAGCTTATCGGGTTTTTCCAATCTGTACTTCCAGCAGGTAACAAGGTCCCCCCTTCGCATTACAAAGCCAAAAAGATATTAAAGAAGACTGGTTTGGGATATGAGATGATAAACATGTGTAAATGGAACTGTGGTCTCTTCTGGAAAGAACATTAGTCGTTGCAGAATTGTCCTGTTTGTAATGAGAGTTGGTGGGTAAATAAAGATACAAATGGCAAGAAGGTACCTCACAAGGTGTTACGATACTTTCGTTTGACCCCCAGACTACGACGCTTGTATGGCTCAAGGCACATAACAAAAGATATGATATGGCACAGTACCGCCCGATCAGAAGATGGTATTATGTTTGCTAAATGTTAATATTTGACCCGTTTGGTATAAATATGTTTAGTAATTATAGGATATTTGACCCATTTGATATAAATATATTTGTAGGAACAAATTAATGCGATGATGGCCAATCCTCAATTCCAAGCGCAAATGTTCCAAATGTGTAGTCAATTCTTCCAATCACAAAACTTTGGAAATCAAGGCGGTAGCGGCAATAGTGGCGATCATGACGAAAACGAGGACGAAGATGTTTAGGCGTTTTTGTAAGAATGGTACAATTTATAATGTTTATGCTTGAATGTAAATATTGGTATGTTTGCTTAGTTTTGTTATGTTTAGACGAATGTTTGAAGGCGTATAATATATATGTAAATGTTGGTATGTTTGGTTAATTTTTTTGTTATTTTGCTTGATTGTGCGTTTGTGGACAAAACGTATAAATCTGAATAGGAAAGCGAGGAGGGAAAAAAAAGACCTGTAGCGGTGACAAGTCGTCGCTAAAGGTGAAACCAAGAATGCACAGGTTTTTGCCACGTGGCATGACACGTGGCAAAAAATTAATAATAAAAAAATGATGCCACGTGGAAAATAGGCATTAGGAGCGACCTTTTAGTGGCGACATGGGGCATTAGCAACGTTTTTTTTACCGACGAGAGCTTTAGCGGTGACAGTCGCCGCTAAAACCCTCCCCTGTTGTAGTGACCACTGCCTTGCCCAACTCCTCAATCACCCTCTTGACCACTATTTTGATTGCTACATATACCAATATCTCGCCCAATAACTTGATCACCAGCTTGATGATACCTCGCATAACAACTTAACCACTACCACTACCGCTACGCCCAAGCCCTTGATCACTAGCTAGACAGCTACCTTGACTTAAACCTCTACCAACTCTTGACGACTAGTTGGAACACTACCTCGACCCATAGTACGTGCCATAATATCTACAACAAAAGCAGTTATAAATATTTATAAAACCCATAAAATAACAAAACTAATTACAATTACAATGTTAGACAACTAATTAGCAACAAAAGCATTATTTAGAAGGAGAAATAGATTTTACATTATTCTAAATAACAACCTAAAAATTATATACTTAATCAAACCTGCAATTCGGATTCTTTGTCTACAAAATGTGATTTCAACTTTTTAGGTGAGCCCATGTTACAACAACAAATTTAATCGGATGTTAGGTTCAACACATGTTAGGTTCATTTCGTCTCATAAATTTATATCTCAAATATAATGTAGTCCCTTTTTTGTTATCTTTTAACTTGATTCAAGAGCATAATTAACATCTTCACATATTAAAATCTCACTTTTATAGTATCACATTGATAACCAGTGGCGGATTCACCTTATGAGGACGGTGGGCATGTGCCCACCGTACCATCGATGGTGGTAAGTGACCCTCCGGCGGTCAAATTTTCCTATTATACGGAGTACTCACTGCAAAATGTTATTAGGCTTGTTGGTGTGCCATCGGGGAAGGAACTCGGGGACATGAGGTGGACAACTCCCCGATCGGGAACACCGCCCCCCCCTAAAAAAATTCGGTGCCTTCGGTGAAATTTCCCCCTTCTCCCCTTGTCATGTGATTGGCCCATTTTTTTTCTTTTTTTCTTTTTAATCAACCTTTATCCAATAAAAAATGAAGGGGGATTAAGGGAATTAGGGGAATACCATTTCCAAACATTAGGGGAAGAAATGGGAAAAATGAGGTGGCGCTGACGTGGCATTTGGGGGAGTTGGGGGAGTTGGTCTCCACACCATATAGTCTTATAGTTGAACCACATCTTGTTTTGTGAGTACATAAAGTTAAAAGAAAAAAAGGGTAGAGTGTTTAATGTATTTTGGCCTGGTGCAAAGGTCCCGTAGCGGCGACATCTTTAGCTCCGGTGGAAGTGGTTAGTGATTTAGGTTAAAAAGGAAAGAGAAGGTTTTTTTTTTTTTTAATTTAAAATGGCCTTTTTTTTAAGTGGACGTGTAAGTTGTTTTAGCTCGGCCCAACTTAAAGAAACAAAAACTAATATTTTATATTTGGGAAAGTTCAACGTTGCTTTTGATTTTTTTCAGTGGGGAAATTACTTCATATGCATCCATCAACTCTTAAAGAGTTAAAGTTAAACTAAGTTTAGTTTGTGACTTTTTTTTGTATATATTACAATATAAAGTATATTGTTTCATTTAGAATTTATTTTAATGCTTCTTAGTATATGTTTTTCTTTCTGTTTTATAATTTAATTTAGAATTGATTGTTAGTTATTTATCCTAAGTTTTTCTTTCATACAATATTTAAAGATGCTTCGCTCCACTTTAGTAGACTGTAGACGTGTATTGTGATCCCCTACAAAAGTTTATAGTTTATGATTATATACTTATAATGGCATATAATTATTTGTTTTGTTAATTTATATTTGATTGTTTATCTATGAAATGTGTTTTTTTTAATCATCATTTCATTTTTTTCCCGTCCTATTTTACCCGATTTGTATTATGCCCCCGTCTCAAAAATTTCTGTATCCGCCACTGTTGATAACAACCTGTGTTATAGTATCACTTTTATAGTATTCTATGACATGTGTTTTATAACTTAGATTTGAAAAGGTAAACCCAATTAAATAGTTAAGCAAATGAGTATAATGAACCAAATTTGATACATTTATATAAGTTTAGAAAGATACAAATGTAAGGACACCATGAAAACCTCTAACTTCCTAACGAGTTTCACTCTCATTCACTCTCTCTCTTTCTTCTTCCATTGTTATAGTAGCTTCGTTACATGTCCATGCACTTCACAATATTCCATTCTCTCATGCACTCGCACTTTCCGCTTACACGTACACAGAGCTGATCACGACATTATTCAACCATGGACGGTGGTTCAGGCATCAGTTGGGACGAACTCAAGAAGGAGAACGTCGATCTCGTATGATCTCTATCTCATGTGAACTCTTTCTATATATTTTTAATTTATTAACATTTCTGAATATAGACTGTTTTAATAATTTAATAATTTGATTACTATAACACTATGAATTTGGATCGAGAGGTTTGGAGAATCGTCGTTTTTTATAAGTTTTGCATGACTATGGATGGATTTGTGATATGAAATTTTATGTGTGTGTGTTTTTTTTTTTTTTTTTTTGGTTCCATGCATGCATGAGGATGGATTGATTTTGTAATATGAATTTTTATGTCACACTTATGAATGAGGATATATTGATTTTGCGACATGAAATTTTATGTGACACTTTTGAATGAGGATGGATTGATTTTGCAATATCAAATTTTATGTGATATCTTTTGCATTAGGATGGATTGATTTTGTAATATGAATTTTTTTTTTATTACTAAGGAGACATACAATTGGTTACAAATGATTGACGCAGACGTCTCCGAAATTTTAAAATATGCTTGGGCCCTAGGCGAAATAAAAATCAGGCCTTACCCCACAATATAATAACCTAAACCTACAATTTTTGTATTTGGTTTAAACTTTAAAATTTGGATTGCGCCTAGATATTGGGTTAATTTCAAGTGTAAACAAATATAATTAATTGAATATTGGGCCTATTAAAACTACAATTAGAAAATCGAAATCACAATGCGCCTAATTAAAGATTTTTTTAATATATATAATTTAAAAAAGGGCCTTCTTGAGGGTCGGGCCCTTAGCCGGTGACCACCCGGGCCATGCTCAGGGCCGGACATTGACAGTTTAATGGCGATCTTATGTGAAATCTTTTGCATGAGGATGGATGGATTGACCTTGTAATGTGAATTTTTTTGTTGAATTTGTAATTGTTTTTGATTTATACAGGAGACTGTTCCAGTCGAAGAGGTATTCGAGACGTTGAAATGTACAAAAGATGGGTTGACGACCGAAGAAGGGAATAGGAGGCTCAACATATTTGGCCTAACAAGCTAGAAGAGAAGAAGGTACATCAATAACTGCATATTATTATTATTAATGATAATTCACAATATTATGTTGTTATACTCATGCTCATAGAACTAATGAAAGTCTGTTGATAATGTTGAAACAGGAAAGTAAGCTTCTTAAGTTCTTAGGGTTCATGTGGAATCCGTTGTCATGGGTCATGGAAGCCGCCGCAATCATGGCTATTGTCTTGGCTAATGGAGGGGTATCTCTCTTTCTCGTACCACGTTGGTTGAATCTTTGTGTTAAAAGTTTACTTTAATGATTTTAAATATCAGACTGAAGAATATGAACTTTCTACTTATGATCGTCACAAATTGAAGCTAGTTGTAGAATATTATTCTCGCCAGACTTAAACCTGAAAACTAAATACGTAATTGCAGGGAAAGCCTCCGGATTGGCAAGATTTCATTGGAATCACAACGTTGCTACTAATCAACTCAACCATTAGTTTCATAGAGGAAAACAATGCAGGCAACGCTGCTGCCGCTTTAATGGCAGGTCTGGCTCCCAAAACAAAGGTCATAAGGGATGGGAAATGGGATGAACACGACGCGGCTATTTTGGTGCCTGGGGATGTTATCAGTGTCAAACTGGGAGACATTATTCCAGCCGACGCACGCCTTCTTGAAGGAGATCCACTCAAGATTGATCAATCTGCATTGACCGGTGAATCATTGCCTGTGACCAAGTATCCAGGTCAAAGTGTGTATTCAGGCTCGACATGCAAACAAGGTGAAATCGAAGCGGTTGTTATCGCTACTGGTGTCCATACTTTCTTTGGGAAGGCGGCGCACTTAGTTGATAGTACAAATCAAGTTGGCCATTTCCAAAAGGTATTATTAGCACAAAGACTGCGCTATCATACTTGATAAGGCGACTGGCATGGGCTCGATGAGTTCTAACAAGGCCCGATTATGTTTAATAAACGAGCCGAGCAGAGCTTCTAACTTATCAAGCCTATTATTTATATTATTTACAGGGCCATCCTTGAAAATCTATGAAAATTCATGTAGCTTATCCGAACCCTTAAAAAACAGGCCCATTAGGCCCAAGTTTAAGTGTTAAATGAGTTATATAAAAAAATATATAAACATATATATATAGGATTTTTTTTTTTAAATTATGCCCTCAAGATTTATAGACCCTGTCCGGTTGGCCTCCTCAGACCACCCCTTAAGACGCCCCTGATTATTTAATTTAATATATTAACCAATAAACACTAAACAAGTCGAGCCTAACATATGAAGCTCGTCAGGCTCGACGAGCCTTAATATAATATTAATTTTATTAATATTTTATATTATTTACCTCACAATTAAAGTTGTTTAATAAACGAGCCGAGCTGAGCTGAGCTTTTGATTTATCGAGCCATCGAGCCTATCATTTTTATTATTTAATTTAATATATTAACAAATAAACACTAAACGAGCCGAGCCCAAGCAGAGCTCGAGCTTGAGATACCACTAACGAGCCAAGTTCGAGCTTTAAAACAAAGCTCGAATCGAGCCGAGCTCGAGCTCGAACTCTTATAAGTTAATCGAGCTCGAGCTCGTGCCTGATCAAGCTTAGGCTCAGGCTCGGCTCGTTTGCACCCCTAAATTCTAAGTGTTGGTTAACAGTATCTTGTTAACAGTTTTTAATGGATTTTATGTTAGGTGCTGACTTCTATTGGAAACTTCTGCATATGTTCCATTGCCATTGGTCTCATAATCGAAATAGTAGTGATGTACCCGATCCAGAAACGATCATACAGAAATGGAATCGACAATTTGTTGGTTCTTCTCATTGGAGGGATCCCAATTGCCATGCCAACTGTGTTGTCCGTCACCATGGCTATCGGGTCACACAAGTTATCGGAGCAAGGTGCAATCACTAAGAGAATGACAGCCATTGAAGAAATGGCTGGGATGGATGTTTTGTGCAGTGACAAAACTGGTACTCTCACCCTGAACAAACTAACAGTCGACAAAACTCTCATTGAGGTAAGTTTCCAAGTACAGTTGGAAATAATATTAATCCAGCGCGACGGGCTGCGCAGATAACAGTTTTTATTAATAGTCAAAACATTCAAGGTTGACCACAAATCAGGGGCGGGCCTAATGAAGAAGCAGGTGCCGCCTTCGTTGCGGCTCAACTTCGCGCGCACAGTGGAAAATTACTGGAAAATTTGTTTTTTTTTTTTTTTTTTTACGAAATTTGGAAAACGTTGCTACTAAAATGAAAAAAAAAAATGAAAAACGTTACTACTGAAAACTATTTCTATATCCGCCACTGTCACAAATAAAACATTGAGTAAAGATCCGGTACAAATAGCTTTTTTGGTAAGAACTGTGAGAATCAAAGGAGGGTATTTTTTTTTTTCAAATTTTTTTTTCCCATATTGTTAAACAAGTATTATAGTATTGAAAACTAAAAAAAAAAAAAAAAAAAAAAAAATTGGTGTAGAGTAATTACGTGTAGAGTAATTACATAATTACTCTAGTGTAAACTAATGTATTTACCTTAATGACGTAATTACACTAAAAAATTTTTTTTTTTAAATTTTTTTTTTATATTATTCATCTAGAAAGAATGTTTAAGCACATGGGAAAAAAAAATTCTAAAAAAAAAAAAAAATTTTTACCCCTTTGATTCTCACAGTTCTTACAAAAAAACTATATGTATTTGATCTTTACTCATAAAACATTAACCTGGCGGATGGGTTGGATAACTTGTTTGGTTTGATTTGTATTATCCCTAATATGGGTCAAAACGGTGAGGGCCAACCTGCAAACACTTTTTTGTCATTTTTTTTTATATATACTTAATTTGTGAAGTATGGTTATAAAAATGATCTAATCTTTTAACAAAGGTTGAATGCATAGAAAATAAACTTTTGAAGAATTCAACTCGTTTGACCCGACCAAAACTAGAGGGGTCGGCATTGTCATCATCATCATCATACTCAGTTAATCCCACCAATAGCAAAAGCTAAGGTAGGGTCGAGGGTAAGATGTAGACAGTCTTACCTCTACCCCGTGGGAATAAAGAGGCTGTTTCCAGTGAGACCCCGGCTCAATTGTGGTTTTGTATCAAGCCTTAGACATAAGGCACATAACCCTTAGCAATCGGGACGAACCCGATTGGTGCATGTACCCCTTGTCTTTTGGTATCAACGTCACCACATGATGCATGATTAACCGTCCGTCATTTTTAACGTTATTTTCACGAAATTAGTAAAATAAAGTTAAAATTAGTGCAACTTTACTTTTGCCCCCAGAGGGCCACACATATATACATTATATGCGCACAGACGTAAGCGGGGCTTTTGGGGTCGGCATTGTAACCTCTAATATAACAGGGAACTACTGAAACAAACTCTATTTCTTCTTCAGGTTTTTGTAAAGGATGTTGATAAGGAGCAAGTGGTTCTATTGGGAGCAAGGGCTTCAAGAGTAGAGAATCAAGATGCCATTGATGCATGTATTGTAGGAATGCTTTCAGATCCTAAGGAGGTAATAACAACAATAACTATAATGATAGTAAGACATAATAATATTAACTTTATATGAATATTTGTTTTTGTTTACGCAGGCACGAGCAGGGATAACTGAAGTACATTTTCTGCCATTCAATCCAGTAGACAAACGAACAGCAATAACATACATCGATCAAAACGGAAATTGGCACAGAGTGAGCAAAGGTGCACCTGAGCAGGTACAATTTCTGTAATCATATATAACATGCTAACGGGTCAAAAGGAGCGTTTTCTCCATACCCTTAAACATTTTCCCTCAAAAGTTTAAAAAGTTTCTTTTATAAAGGACCCATTTGACCCGTTTTCTTGTTAGCTAGTTTTTAGTTGACCCGTTAAAGATAACATAGAGCCGAATTAACCTGTATGCTACTCTATGTATGTACATGATATCTCCAAATCTATCAGATTGTGGAGCTATGCAACCAAAAGGATGATGAGAAGAAAAAAGTCTTTTCCATCATCGATAAATTTGCTGAGCGTGGTCTACGGTCTCTTGCTGTTTGCCAACAAGTGAGTTTCTACATTTCTACATATCTATATATATTTCCAGTATTCCAAATTTTCAATTGTTTTTTTTTTTTTTTTTTTTTTTTTTTTTTTTTTTTTTTTGAGGTGGAAATCAATGATTTTTGTGTTTATTAATTATTATACAGACAGTGCCCGAGAAAACAAAGGAGAGTCCCGGAGGCCCATGGGTGTTTGTGGGGTTATTGCCACTATTTGACCCACCAAGGCATGACAGTGCTGAAACTATTCGACGGGCACTACACCTTGGAGTTAATGTCAAGATGATCACTGGTGATCAGTTAGCCATTGGGAAAGAAACTGGCCGAAGGCTCGGAATGGGAACAAATATGTACCCCTCTTCTTCACTGCTTGGCCAAAGCAAAGATTCTTCTATTGCAGATATACCAATTGAGGAACTGATTGAAAAGGCTGACGGTTTTGCTGGAGTATTCCCTGGTAAACAGCTTTCATTCTTGTTAGCTATGGTTGACAGAATGGACGGGTTGGGTTAAGTAACGGGTTGAAACATGTTATTTTATAATGTGGGCCAGTGGCGGATATAGAAATGTTTTTCAGTAGTAACATTTTTCATTTTAGTAGCAACGTTTTCCAAATTTCGTAAAAAAAAAAAAAAAAAACCAAATTTTCCACTAATTTTCCACTACGCGCGTGAAGTTTAGCCACAACGGACGCGGAACCTGCTTCTTCATTAGGTCCGCCCTTGATGTGGGCCAAAGCAGGTCGAGTCGGGTGGGAAAAGCGTTCATTTGTTTTTAAATTTTATGAATAGTTAATGTGTTAAAATGATTATTAATTAATAAGTAGTAACTGATAACTTCAAAAAGTTTGAACCATTACTTTAGTTAAATCTTTTAGCTTAACCCATTTGACCCGTTAGATATAAAACGTAACAAGCACATACCTAATGCAGAACACAAATACGAGATTGTGAAGAAACTACAAGAGAGAAAGCATATATGTGGAATGACAGGAGATGGTGTGAATGATGCACCAGCATTAAAACGGGCCGACATTGGTATAGCGGTGGCTGATGCAACTGATGCAGCACGTGGTGCATCCGATATTGTTTTAACCGAGCCTGGACTCAGTGTAATTATAAGTGCGGTTTTGACTAGTCGGGCCATCTTTCAGAGGATGAAAAATTACACTATTTATGCAGTTTCCATCACCATCCGTATTGTGCTCGGGTTCATGCTAATTGCTCTTATTTGGCAATTCGATTTCTCGCCTTTTATGGTTTTGATTATTGCAATACTCAATGATGGAACCATTATGACTATATCTAAAGATAAAGTCAAACCTTCACCTCTGCCAGATTCATGGAAGTTAAAAGAGATCTTTGCAACTGGGATAGTTCTTGGAACTTATTTAGCTGTTATGACTGTTATTTTCTTCTGGTTGGCAAAAGAATCCGACTTCTTTACGGTAAGATAAACGTGTTGAGTATATACAAGATTAACAATCAATACTAGATATGGGAAGATGGGCGGGTTGGGCTAAAACGGGTCAAAACGGATTCAGGTTGTCTAGTTTGACCTGACCCGTTGACCTTATAGCAAAATGTTTATTTGATCTGTTTGAGATCAAATATAACTAACTCGACCCATTTACAGGTAAATGGGTGGGTCAAGTTGGTTAATCAATGGGACAACTTGGTCAGGTTAAAATCGTTCGGGCTGGCCAACTTGACCCATTTGGCCATTTCAAAACCAAATGGCCCAAGTTGACCGTTTGACCCATTAAAATGAAACATACCCCAAATCGACCCATGCATACGTAAATGGGTCAAAAATGTGTACCATTCAGTTGTTATTAACGCTATACCATAATGATTGTTCTTTTAGGAAAAATTTGGTGTGAAATCGATTAGGAATCAAGAATACGAGCTTATGTCAGCTCTTTACCTCCAAGTCAGCATCATCAGTCAGGCACTCATTTTCGTTACAAGATCAAGAAGCTGGTCTTTCGTTGAACGCCCTGGTCTTTTACTCCTCGCTGCCTTTTTTATAGCTCAGCTGGTGAGTTTATTAACAGTATAACACAAGTAAATGTGACCTTTATTCTTATTATAACTCTTATTTTATGAAGATTGCTACATTAATTGCTGTCTATGCGAATTGGGATTTCGCAAGAGTCCATGGAATCGGCTGGGGATGGGCTGGTGTGATTTGGCTCTTTAGCATAGTCTTCTATTTCCCATTAGATGTGTTCAAGTTCATCATCCGTTACGCTTTAAGTGGCAAGGCTTGGGACACTATGCTCGAAAAGAGGGTAAGCGCGTTTCATAAATCATAATCATTAACACTAAATGATCGTTATATTAATTAGTAACACAACTTTTTTTCAATCTAGACCGCTTTCACAACCAAAAAGGACTATGGACGGGGAGAGAGGGAAGCCCAGTGGGCCACGGACCAACGCACTTTGCATGGTCTCCAAGCACCAAATGCAAACGATATCTTGAAAGACAAGACCGACTATAGGGAGTTGTCAGAGCTTGCAGAACAAGCGAAGAGGCGGGCAGAGGTTGCTCGGTAAGTCTTGTTTCTCGACGTATATGCTATTTATATAATGGGTCAATTTGTTTAAAATTGAACAAGCACGCCGAACAAGTTGAAACTTAGCTCGAATGTCATTTAAAAGTTTTCAACATCCGCAATAGGATTATGTCATATACATCCTTCTGAATTTCGAAAAATTAATATACATTCATGTAAAGCATATATATGATATAACGTTATCTTTGTTTGTTAAATGAAATAGACTGTTATAAGTAACTGATTATATGAAGTACGGAACATGTAATACAATATTTTTGGTGTTTTAAAAGGATGAACATGATATTAAGCTGTATATAAAGAGGTATAGGTTTCTGTACAAAGTGCATTTTTCGTACAAAGTGTGAGAAGTCTATGTAGTCATTGTGTTTTAAATTTTGGCTATGATGCTTTCGATTTCTTTCGCATTGTTTTATATAGAAAACACCAAACATAACAATTTAAAACACAATCAAGTGTATTTTAGACATGAAATTTATAACACACTTATTACTTTCTTCATATGGTATTTTAGATTGCATTAAATAGTGTTTTAAATTGTTATGTTTTGTGTTTTTCTATGTAAACACTATGCGAAAAGAATATAAAACATCATGCCTAAAATTTAAAACACAATGGCTATATAGAATTCTCATACTTTGTACGAAAAATGTCCTTTGTACAGGAACCCTACCCTATACAAAGATATATATATGAAAATTTCAACTTAGGATATTAACTATACTAAAGCATTTCTAACTATAAACTTTAAAAGTGATCAGGCAAAAAGTGTTAGCGGGTCAACCCAACTCAGTTTGCACATGTTACCATATCTCATGTCTGTATTATGGTTACAGGTTAAGGGAGCTTCATACACTTAAGGGGCATGTCGAGTCGGTAGTCAAGCTCAAGGGTCTTGACATTGAGACGATCCAACAACACTATACCGTTTAAGGTCACCATGAAAACACATTTTTGGAGGAGAAAAAAACATAAATAAGAAGTTAGGAAAGCATGATTTTGAGAAGGTATGTTTTTTTTTAAATGGAAGATGATCACCATAACCAAGTTGCGAGAATAAGCCGAAAAACGAGATTGTGCCGATCCGTAGCTAGGCAAAAAACAATGTGTTGTTCTCGACTTGAATCTCGTATTCTTTATTCAGTTATAACATTGTATTCAAATTTTCAGTTATTCAGTTATTCGATCTCAAATTTATTAACTAAATATCATCAAACACTACTATTTACGTATAAGTGTGAGTGTGGTAGGTAGTGTTTGCTTAAGTTTGAGGACATGGTAACAAAATTTAAACAACCGTGTTGAGGACATATGTGTTTAACTATGGTCAGATATCTTGAGTTTGATCATTATCGTACCGATAATTTGAGCAGTGGCAAAGTTTGAGAATTCGGATAGGGGGTCGGAAGTCACTGGTCACGGGACCTAAATATATTTTTTTATATGTAGGATCGAATAACGCGAAATCCAACAATCACGGGGTTTATACTAGAGGTGCGGAATCCCTCTAATATGCTTTAACAACAGATACGATAATGAAACTAAGACAAACGAGTAATCACAACACACACACGGGTCAAAAGATTATCGATTAATCACTAAAAACAGAGCACGAGTGTTTACAGAGATCAAATCAGACCTTACAGACCTTGGGAGGGTGTTTGGAGAGTGTGTGAGGCAAGAACTCATGATTAGGGCAATGATTGGGCCTATTTATACCTCCCGGGTACGTACAGCAGCATATACGCGATCAGCATGACCATATGGGGCGATCAGTGCTAATCGCATATAACCAATGCCCAGTCGCGTGAACAGTGACGCGATTAGGGCCCTAATCGCGTGTCACTGTTTGCTACTCGCCTGTAGCATCCCGAACACTCCAAAACGCGTACAAACGTCTCCAAACACCCCGAAACACGTCCAAACAACTGATATACTAGCCTAGGGACATCATGTACTAACAGACTCCCCCTTGGACCAGGCTAGTATACGTACAGACTTAATCAAAAGACATCGTTTATATCAATAGCAAACAACTTTACAGACTTGATAAACATAAACAAATACAACTAAGCAAAATAACAAGCAGCATCATCCGTCTTCAACTTTAGCTTGACGTTGTCTTGACCCTTGAGATTCTTGACCAATCACATCCTGCATGAACTTTGTTGGCATAGCAAAACTGGATCACCCTTTGAAACTTCATGGCTTGATCGGCTTCGGCTGGTAAGTGCATGATCGGATGTTGGTACAACGTCTCTACGTCCTTCTCTGAGCAATTTATCAACCACATAGGATCCCAAATCCTTATCTTTCTGCACGGGTTCGGACTGTTGCTCAAGACTATCACAGCTTCAGTGGTTGCTGCATCATAGTGCCAATAGTACAGCTTCGAAGAGAAGTCTTGTTCAACTGGAATAATGGGAATCCTTGAAACGCATTTTGGCGGCTTGATCTTGTGCTCCCAGATAGGCTTTAAGGTGAAAGGATGAATCTTGTCTGTCTGATACGATCTGGGATACTGAGGCATCAACTCTTTCCATCCCTCCGAGCTCTCTCGCTTCAGCTTCGTGTAAAAACCCTTAAGAGAGGCGGATTTCTCTTCATATAGCGGATAGTTGAGACGAACTAAGTCACGAATGTACCAGAACGGCAGGCTCAGAGTGTCTTTGAAATCCTCAAAGTACAATATGCCTTCTTGCCATTTAACCCCGAGCATTCTGGTCTGGCTCACATACGCCCAGCTGATCACATTCCCAGACATCTTCGAAAGACGCTTCTTGAAGATGGAAGCTCGCTCAACTGGCTTTTTCTTCTCTTCAGGTTTAAACCATTGGGGATACCGCTCTCTGATCTTGTCATGTCGAATCTTAACAGCATCAGGAACTTCAGTAGAGTCGGCTTTCAACTTTTCTTCAGCCTCACGTATCATCTCTTCATCAATATTAGGAATTCCAGCGCCCGAGTCATTTACAACATACTCAGGGGTCGGCACGCTGGTTCCTTCTTCGAGATCCACTTCGTTGCATTCTGGATGCATCTCAGGAGGAACGCTTTGGCTTGCATTGGAAGATTCTCCAGATGCAAAGCCATAAACTTTGGTCATGTCCTCCGTTGTCATCTCCGGTGGAATCTCTCCTTCTTCCAGATCGTACTCAGGCATGGCAGGGGGTGGAAGCAAGTTGCCTTCGTCATCATATGCAAAGTAACAGTTCAAAGGCTCCACGTCTTCAACAAGAACTATCGCTTTCTTCTTTACTTTATCGCGAAGTTCTTGAATCTTGCTTATCATCGGTGCTGGCTCCCCCTGAGCAGAAGAACCTGCCTTGGGATCCTTGCCTCTGCGATCGTGACTTTTCTTAGTTCGTCCCGATGCAGACCCACCTGTTGATCCACCACCGCCTGTGGCTCCGGGATCACCACCATCACCCTTACCATCATTATCATCATCGTCATCAGACTCATCATCATCCTCTTCATCATCATCATCATCTTCTTCACTATCCTCATCATCATCATCACCAGCAGTACTAGCTCCAGCTTCCGAACCACCAGTAAGTCTAGGTTGAGTTCCAGTCAGCGCATTCAACCTAGTCCTTAGCCTTGTGTTTTGCTTCCTATACTTGGTGATTCGACGCTCGTTGTTCACATTTGCGAGCTGGAGATCACGATTAGACTGAATTAGCTGCTGATGTGATTCCATGAGCTGCTGTTGTGTTTCCATGATCTGCCTGTTCGACTCCAAGATTTGCTGATTAGATAAAGTAAGTGCGTCGACAGTGGCTCTCAGCTCAGTGTTAGCTGTGATAGTGTCTCCAATCAGTTCCAACATCGCCATCTCATTTTCTTCTATGTTGGCGTTTTTGCTCTTCATTTCGGCCATTTCCCGTGCTTGGGCGGCCACTATTGCAGTAAGCTCTTTGATTTGGCGCTGAAGCTGTTCGTTGGTTGTTGGAGTCGAAGATGAGGATTGGGTCGAAGGTCTAGCAGCTGACGATCTTGCTGCTTCTTTCATCATCCGGATTCTGTCACCTATCGGATTAGCGGCCAACTGTGAACCTGTCGCTTCAACGGTAACTGAGACTGGCTCAGTGAAGATTACCGATGAAGGCATTGACATAGTCACACTCGCATGCATAGCTGCACTGAAAGAGAGTGGGACAGACGATGTTGCCGCTGTTGTTGTTTCTGTTGCTGCTGTTGTTGTATCTGTTGCTGTTGTTGTTGTTGCTGATACAGAAGAGGAAGCAGGTAGTCCAAAAGTATCTGGGAGCTTCATACGCCTTCCCCTCATTTTCTTAGGCGTCCTCTCAGTCGCAGCTGCCTTATCAGACATTCTCTTTTGACCCCTGCTAACTTTCGTCGCTTTTGTCTTTTGTCTCTTCTGAGGAGGCGGCGTGCTAAGTTCAGCGTCAATATCCGCAACAAGATCATCACTGACAGGAGTGAAAGTGGGATCTTTTGCGAGCTCTCTTGCCGCAGCCGCGCGGGCTCTATCCTCCTCAAGTGACAGTACATCAGGTGATTCATCTTCGGTACGCTCTGAGTCATCATCATCTTCATCAACATCTTCAATGTTAACCGGGCCCTCATCAATCTTGGCTTTGCCTTTGCCTGAGCTTGATGGTTCATCTATGTTCAACAAATCAGGATCAAGCATATCATCATCTTGTCTTGCTCCAGTATCACCCATATTGCCCGGTTCATTGGGTCCCAAAGCAACAGTGGGTCTCCCAATGTTGTCATCATCCTTGAATACCTGTCTATGAATCTGAATATCGTCCTCTGAATCACTGTCATCATGCCTCCATCTATTACCTGGAGGTGCCACATAGTCGTCTCTCATAAGGAAAGCAAACAGTCTACGACTTGGAGGATATTCAGACTTTGGCTTGTTCGTATACTGCAACATTCTCTTCATCTCAACCTCATCAATTTTCCTTATATTAATCAGCTCTTCTACCCGTTTCACCATGTTCGGGATCTGATTGTCAAGGATCATCTGCAGAAAGCGAGGATAAACAATAAAGGGATCTTTCGGCTTTCGCAGAATCACTTCCTTGAGGTGATGCATAATCATCCCAGAGAAGTTGAACGGTTTGTTCAACGTCAATGCGACAATCGCCGATGCCAAAATGTCTTTGATTGCATCGAATGTTCCTCTGCGAGGTCCGAGACACTTTAGCACCACGTGCGTCAGATACTTCATTTCAGGAGGAAGACAACCCTTTTGTAGCATCTCCTACGCACGCACATCACCCGTATACTTCATCCGAAGGAATCCACCTCGTATCAAAATGGAGTCGAAAACGATTGGGTCATCCTTATCATCACCAAATCTGAGAATCTCACGAATCATGTCTTCAGTGATAAGAACCTCCTTTCGTTGCACCGTGCTTCTGATAGTTGCTGGTATTGTGCTGACATCGACTCTAGCATTCTGATAGAATTCCTGGAGAATGTTCTTGTAGGCCGCATATTCTGTAGATATGGCATAGTGTATCTTCGAGCGCTTCAAGTACTCGATGATGCCTTCAAAACGCTTGCACTCCTGCTTCTTTACCGGTCCGAGGAAGGCAAGACAGTTGTGCTTGGCCGAAGTACCGTATTGCATGATTCTGCAAGATAAACACACCATTAAACATCAAAGACAGATCAAGGATATGAAAAACGGACAAAACGGACAAACATTTTGATATCAGCCTGTTATAGGCGATTTGAGGTACTGTATACGCGATTAGCATATCACAACACGCGATTAGACTGCTAATCGCTACACTGTTCATGCGATTAGCTGATAGATGAGTCCAATCGTTCTACTGTTCACACGATTAGGAGGCCTAATCGCGTGACAGTTGAAGCTTGAGACCAATCTTATCAAAAACTTGTTAAGGTTTGTTTTGTGTCTAATCTTGGTTGCATTGATACCTATAACAACCCAACAATAAAACCCCTATTGATTATTACACTATTATAGCAGAATCAAGGGCTAATTGATGGTTTTGAAAAACTAGGGTTCTTAGGCATTTTAAAATTGGGGCTTTCTGATTTCTTGATGATATGGGTCAAAACTTTGCACTAACAGATCCTATAGATGCCGATCATCAAACCCCCATCAAGAAACATCCACAATAAACACGTTTAATGGGTAATCCAGAGGTTTAGTTCAACTAAGGGTTCGGTTGGAAATAAACAGATTTTGACCTCTTAAACGATGTTATTTGGATCTGAAAATATAAGATGTTGTTACCTTGATGATTAGGAACAATAATCTGGGATCAAAAGAAGTTTTGGCAAGGGTTTGGATTGATACGGGTATAGAGGGAAATGGATGAGCAGTTGTGTGTTTTTTGAAAATATGAAGAACAAGAGAGTTAACTGTCCCTTATATACCCGTACATAATCGTGTCTTCTTATACGCGAGTAGGTGTCTGATCGTATGATGGAAGTAGCGATTATGGCTAATCGCTCTCAAAAACACACGAGTAGTCACTTACTGACAAGAAGCAAACGAGTATGTCTAATCGCGTATATAACCTCACGAGTAGGCTTAGTTACACGCGATTACATCATAATCGCTAGATAAGACACGCGATTACGGCTACTCGCTTAAGCATATATGCGAGTAGGCTTCTAAATGCATAAAACTTTCACACAATTTACCAAAATGCCCCTGCAGCACCAAAACTTGCATTTTTGACCCGTTAAGGTTCAAAACATGCGTTTTTCAACCCGATTTGACACGTGACTCAGATGATGACTCAGATACATGAAAATATTCCATTTTCCACCCTTGTACTTGATAAAAATACGGTTTTGACCCGACAAAACACAAGTTTCCAATTAGTTGTCCATTTTATTTTTCAGCGTTTTATTTTTGAAGAAGTAAGATTACAATGGATTAGGATTCCAACATCGGCAATCAAGAATGATTAACTAAGCTAAACTAAGCATAAATAAAATAAAACGGGAGATCAACTAACTGTACACTAACATATTTTTGCGAGTTTCAACGGTTAGGGAATCATATCAGTGTACGGACATTACTAGAACCCTTATATTTTCAGTTTTCGCTTAAATTACCAATAAGCATCCTACAACAACTGTCGATATTGTTGTCCACCTAAACTCAAAATCAAGTTTTATCGCTAGGCACTTTAGATACGTTTAAGGTAATATTAAGGCTGAGATACAAGGTGTTCCCCGCCACGCGACACATTCCCGTATCAAGTCATGCACAAAGCTTCCTCGTAACCGGTGAGTAAGCTGTTGTCATCCGTATTTTACAAGGAGTGGACTCAGTGGTGATCAGGTCTGCAGAAACGCTGCAACAGAGAGACCAGTGAGATCCAAACCAGGGTACAAGTCAAATACCGTATATTTGATTTTTCACGGTACGATGCTTTAGGTATATGATTTGATACCTTAGAGCGAATTCTCATTGAGAATAGGGTTTTGGCATATATGAATCTTTTTGCTCTTTTAGGATTCCCGGACGTCTCCTGATAAGAATTTATTCTATTTTTTTGTTTTTTTTTCTCAGGAAATGACATAGAGGTGTCTCAGTCGTAGGCTGCGACCCCAACGTACGACACGTGTGCCACTCCTATTTATTCTGAGAGACGTCCAGTTCACCCCGGATGAACCAACCTCTTGAAGACCATGAAACCTCGGATTTTGGCATGCTATCAAACGAGATTTCGGTACCAAGACCATATGCCAACGCACGTTGATCCACACATGATTCAGATGATTTAGGTTTATATCACCGTGCCGAACTTGGAAATGATTTTGAGCCTACCGACACATCATTGTAGAGGCTACCTATCAGTTCCAATATTTTTAAGATGATAAGGATCCAGACAGTCCGACTGATTGGTTAATATCATCTTCCCATTTTCACCAAAGAAACTCATATTTTTTTTTTATTTTTTTATTTTTGGAATTTTCTGAATGTTTTTGTATTTTTCTGAAATTTTCTCCCCCTAAAAATCTAAAAAATTGCGAAAAGACAATATTTTTGGATTTTTCTGATTTTTGAAAGAAAAATATTTACAAAAACGATTACCGATGAGGATCTAATCCTGCTTAACTTTAATGCCGTTTAAGATTAACAAGTATTCAAAACGAGGACCGTCAAAAGCTTTGGTGAATAAATCGGCACGTTGGTAGTCTGTGTGGATTTTTACCATATCGATAAGTTTCTTTTCATAGCAATCGCGTATGAAATGATACTTAACCAAGATATGTTTCGCCTTGGAATGGTTAACTGAGTCTTTAGCAAGAGCTATAGCGGACTCATTATCGCAGTGAATGGGAGTATTAAGAAATTTCAAACCGTAGTCTCTCATTTGTTGCTGTATCCAAAGAACCTGGGAGCAGCAGCTCGATGCTGCTACATATTCCGACTCGCAGGTGGATAAGGCGACTGAGGCTTGCTTCTTGCACTGCCACGAGACTAGTCTTGGTCCCAAAAACTGGCATCCAGCCGATGTGGATTTTAAGTCTGTCTTGCATCCGCCATAGTCAGCATCACTAAATGCGATGAGGTCAAACTTATCGTCATTAGGGTACCAAAGACCTTTGGTCGGACAACCCTTTAGATAACGTAAGATCCTCTTCACAGCAACCAGGTGTGACTGTTTCGGCCTTGACTGGTATCTTGATAGTAAGCATGTCGCGAACATTATGTCAGGTCTTGATGCAGTGAGGTACATGAGTGAGCCTATCATAGCTCGATAGAGAAAAGGATCAACGGTTTGTCCTTTCTCGTCAGGCCCAATCCCGTGATTGGTCTGAATCGGTGTGCCTACTGGAGTAGAGTCTTCCATCTGGAACCGGCTCAAGATGTCAGCAATGTATTTTGTCTGGTGGATGAAGATCCCCGACTCTTGTTGTTCTACTTGTAGACCGAGGAAGAATTGCATCTCCCCCATCGAGCTCATCTCAAATTTGTCCTGCATAAGCTTTTCGAATTCCCTGCACATGACATCATTAGTAGACCCAAAAATAATATCATCAACATAAACCTGTACCAGAAGACGATCACCACCCTTTTCCTTGGTGAATAAGGTGCAGTCCACGAGTCCGCGTTTGAACCCGTTGGATATCAGATAGTTGCTAAGCATTTGGTACCATTCACGCGGTGCCTGATGGAGTCCGTACAACGCTTTGTTCAATTTGTAGACTTTTTCGCGATGCAGCGGATCCTCAAACCCCGGTGGCTGAGCAACATACACCTCTTCCTTCACGACACCATACAGAAAAGCACTTTTCACGTCCATTTGATACACCTTAAACCGTTTGTACGAAGCGTAAGCTAAGAACATCCGGATAGCTTCAAGGCACGCAACTGGAGCGTATACTTCGTTGTAATCTATTCCTTCGATTTGACGGAAGCCGAGGACAACTAATCGAGCCTTGTTTCTTATAATCACCCCGCGGTCATCCCGTTTACACTTGTAGACCCACTTTGTTCCAATCTTTTTCGAGCCTGGAGGTAAGTCAACTAAGTCCCACACTCCTAGCTTTTGGAACTGCTGAAGTTCGGCTTGCATTGCTTCAATTCATGGTTCTTCCCTCAGTGCCTCTTGCACAGTTCTTGGTTCAGTTTGAGAAACATACAAGGCGAAGGACCAATCGTTCTGATGACCTGCTTTTCTGATTTCCGAATAGAGTGCTAGAGCACCTGTATTGTCACTTGAACTAGCATTTCTGAGCTGACTGCGCGTCATGACTCTGCTAGTCGGATTACCAATCACATTTTGCATCGGATGAGTGTCGTGAATCCGAGATTCCGGATGTGCCGGCACTGGATCATCCGAATGCAAATTAAGGTTCTCCAAACCTTGAGATAGATTTGTCTCAGCTGCGCTTGAACTAGAGGGAGCAGCGGGTTGCATATTAAAACCGGAGAGATCAATCCGAAGACCTATCCCTTGAGCTGCTGAAGAAGAAGGACCAGCTTGATTGTTTCCTGTCGGATTAACTGGAGCTGTAGTGGTAGATTCACCATTTCCAGCTTGTTCCTCAGTGAGAGTTTCATGAGACTCTGCAAAATCGTCGTCGGAAGATGAAGATTCGAGAACCTCTGCTGACGCTTCCTGAAAAACTTCCTCAACTTCTGCTGCTGCGGTTTTATCGGGGGGACCCGTGGATGCAGAGGCATCAGATGGAGCAGGCGCAGGTGCATTAACCACGATCGGACGCATTAGCGGAGAGCTAGCTGCGTTTTCACATTCGTAATACATTTGCGCTACAGCATCATCCACCAAATTCTCCACGTTGAAGGAATCAAATAGACTCTTATAGTCGAACAACCAATCAGGTCCAACACCAGGTGCATTGGCAGTATAACGCTGAACATCGACATTAAGCCAATCTTCAACGTTGTTGGTTCTTTTGTTGTACACTCTTTTGTTGGGAGTGCTGTAACCAACAAAGAAACCTTCTTCTGCCTTTGCACCAAACTTCCCATCGGGATGTAACATGGTGCATGGAGCTCCGAAAGGTTCCAGAAACTCTAAATTCGGTTTCCTTCGGTTCAGAAGCTCGTAAGAAGTTTTTCCAAGCTTCTTTACCGTTAGAACCCTATTCAGAGTATAACACGCGCAGTGAACTGCCTCGTTCCAGAAGATCACAGGCAAGTTCGAGTCTGCGAGCATAGTTCTGGCTGCCTCAATAAGAGTCCGATTCTTTCTTTCTGCAACCCCGTTTTGCTGAGGAGTGTATGGCACTGTGAATTCATGATGAATACCTTTTTCTGCACATAACGCCTCCATAGCGTGATTCTTGAACTCTGTTCCGTTATCGCTTCTGATCCTACGGATCTTTAGCTGATATATATTTTCCAATTTAGTAAACAGATTCTTCAAGTAATCAAAAGTTTCACTCTTGTGCTTCATGCACACAACCCAAGAAAACCTAGAATAATCATCCGTAACCACTAAGCAGTATGAGTCACCGTTCTTGCTCTTTCGATTGACTGGGCCAAACAGGTCCATGTGCAGTCGTTCGAGTGGTAGACTAACTGAGTTTGTCTTCTTAGGCTTGTGAGACTTTCTTTTCTGCTTCCCTTTCTTACATGAGACACAGACATCGTTTAAATGAAAATTCTTAACAGAAACACCTTCCACTAGTTGGTTCTGGACCAGATGGTTCATTTTCCTCAAGTGGATGTGTCCCATTCGTCTGTGCCACATTATCGATTCCTTCTCTGTCGCCTTTGACAGAAAACAAGTGACCTGACCTTTTGCAGTCATTGCTCGGCTCATATCCAGGACGTATAAGTTGTTGACCCTGGGAGCTGAGATCATGACCCACTCTTTCGGTATTTTGAATCCAGGCTTCAGAATGAAACATGCGTTGTCATCAAAGAATACAGTGAACTTCTTGTCACATATCTGTGACACACTCAGCAAGTTGTGGTCTATCTGTTTAACAAAGCTTATCTTTTCAAAGCTTACTATGCCGTTGCTCATACTTCCTTCCTTTGTTATATAACCCCCTTTATTACCAGCAAAGGCGACATACCCCCCATTGATATTCTTTATGTCAAAAAGCAGGGATAAATCGCCTGTCATGTGCCCCGAAGCTCCACTATCAACAATCCATAGGCTGCTGATAAGGCCCTGTGGAACTCCCTGCACAAACATTCAAAGTTCAGTGGTTAAGGGGGACCCAAGCCTTCACGGTCTTGGGTCTACCAACTTCATCTAACATCGGAAAGTCAACCCATCTCCCATTTGGTGTTGGAGTTGTTTCCGATGGTACCGCAGTGCCTTTTCCAGCAGATGACTCTCCTTCTTTGGTTGGTGACTTGGGTCTCCAAATCTGTTCAGGTTTCTTTGGCTTGGGCTTCTTCTTTGCCTGTGGGCTAGAAGGTCCAGCCTTGGATTCCTTTGTAGGAACAGATTTTGGATCCACTTCAGAATTAACTGTGCGTGGAACTGCTTTGGGGTTACCCTGCGGTTTAGCTGCAGCCTTTGCTGGTGGCTTAGGCGCTGCTTCAACCTTTGGAGGAACAACGCTCCCCCTCAGCTGTGGACCCCTGCCATCAACTGGCTTTTGGTTCATAGCAATTTTGTTGCGGTTATCATAAACAACCTGCTTTCCCTTTTGTTTCTCTGAGAGTTTAGGAGAAACCGGTTGCTTGGATTTGCTAGAACAGGGAGGATCATCCACTTTGATCTTTTCTCGTCTCAATTCAGGGCACGCAGCAACTAAATGCCCACGTTCCCCGCACTTGTGACAGGATCTATATTCTTCAAACTTAGGAGATTCGGGTTTGGTCTCCTTTTTGTTCCTTTTGTTAGATGGAACGGCAAATGAGTTTTTATGTTTTAGATCCTCAAGACATCTTCTTTGCTGATCGACTTGAGGATCGTCATTTCTTTCAGTGTCGCTCGATCTAATAAACTCAGTTACATGCTTTTTCGGACCGTTCCTTTGAGCTTGATTTTGAGGATTAACGGTGTTCGACTTTTGATTTTTCTTGTTATTTTCATTAGCCTGATTTCCCTGATCCTTTCTACCCTTACCCTTACCCTTGTTTTTACTCCAGGTTTCCTTTTCTATGGTAATGACAGATTCTTGCCAAATTTTGGCAACAAGACCAGGTGTTATACATCTGAGAGGGACTTCCTCATCAGTATACACCCTTTCAGACCCTTTTAACTTATAGAACACCTTAATCCTCTTCCCATCCTCGGTTTGCACTTTCGGTTGCAGTTCACTCAAGGTTTCAGTCGTAATGATATGATTCGCAAGAGGAACATCTATAGTTTTAACCGGTGCATACCTAGGAGGTTCATCGAGCTCATCATCCGAAGTGTCAGTGTCATATACACTGATATCATCAGGTTTCTCACACAAATTTACAGCTTTAGCAGGAGTAGCAACCTTAGTGACTTCAGCAGGTTTAGCTGCTTCAGTAACCTTGGCCGCCTCTGCAGCTTTTGCTGCCTCGGCTGCCACGTCCACAAGTTCCTCCTTCGGCAAGACATCAAAATTGTGATTTTCGAATCTCACCGGAGGTGGACACTGAGAGTATTTGGGACTGGTGGAGAAACCTTCCTTGTCAGAGTGTTCAACTATGTGATCAAGGACATACTTGCAGTTTAAATAACTCTCAAGCTTTTTCCTGATCTTTTCATAGTCACAGTTAACAATGGCCAATTGTTTCTTAGTGTCTTCGACCTCATTGATGTAATTATTTATAGCAATCTGTTTGTTAGCTAAGGTTTTGGACAGTTCAGAAACATCCTTTTTATAATTTTCAATTGTACTTAGAAAATTTTTCTCCTTTTGTCTCAAGGAATCAATTGACCTTTGCAACGGACCAACATCAGCTTTTAAATTCAGATTTTCTTCAGTTAATTCTTTAATTCTGAATTTCAGCTGATTACACTCTACACAATCTAATTTTGAATCAGAAGAAGAACTTACCTTGTTTGACGATTCAGTGATGGCCATCAATGCATAGTGAGCTGCTGTCTTCTTAGCTCCAAAGAATTCGCCGTAGTTCTTCTCTGTGCAGTCAGCATCCACAAGAAACGATCTTTTACCGATCAATGCATCTGCTTTAGCTAACAAATCCTCCAAATCTTCTCCACTATCAGAATCGCACTCCGAGTCACAGTCAGACATCTCGGTTTCAGAAGTGATGATGTCAGACTGACTCGAAGTTTCTTCAACTTCGGCTGGTGCTTCAGACGCTTGTTGAGCAAAACAAGCTGCACCACCTTGAGGAGCTTCATCTCCGGTGATCAGATGGTTCCAGTTATAGCCTTCATCAGCTTGAATAACCATGGCTTGACCTTGATTGTTGTTTGCAGGCGGCCTCTGGTTCTGATTCTGGTTGTTGACTGGGACAATGGCACGCTCAGTATTAGGTTGACCCTGAGCTTGCTGCCTCTGATTCTGATTACCTCTGTTGTTGTTGAAGGGATTCTGATTTCCTTGCTGCTTAGGTCGGTCACATTCCCTTGCAAAATGCCCTTTTGTGCCACAGTTGTAGCATGTGACCTTTGTTTTGTCAAACCCAAACTTGGTGTTATTATTGATCAAGACATCTCTCCTTCCCGTCCTTTCCATGTAATCCTTTGCCCTTCTCACCACGCTTGCGAAGTGCCATTGTATGTCGATCAGATCCATGTCGTCCTTATCAATCTGCGAGTAATCCTCCTGTGTAAGATGAGGATTCCCGATCTGTCCAGCAACCAGTCCACTATAGGAGTTCACCAAAGTCGACAATAGAGCCATGTGTTCTTGAGCTAGCTCTATAGTCACCTTTCCTAAACCCGCAGTGTTCAGCTGCTCTGGGACTGTATTGGTCTGATAGCCACCTTGATTAGAACTAGAAGCACCTCCATATCCACCATAACTTGTAGTTGGAGCCCCGCCAAAACCTGCAGAAGAGGGTCCACTAAAGTTTGCAGTTGCCTGCGCTGGTGCTGCAAGATGAGAAAACGGGTTAACACCAAACTGGTTAGCATTATAATTCAAAGGATACGGGTTTGGTCCAAAAGGATATGTAGGAGGGGGAACATCAGTTGGGGGACCATAATTGTCGAACGCATAGACTGGGTCCGGGTTAACCACAAAAGCAGTTTGTGGTTTGGTGCCACCCACACTGGTGTCCTGAAGAGGATTCCCATAATAGATGCTGGGATTCTGTGGAATGAGCGCCTTGTTTGCTCTCCTGATCTCCTCTATCTCCTTGTTCTCCAGCTCGGTAATGAACTCGTTGATGGAGAGAGTCTGATATGCATTGTTAGACTTTAGAATATCCAGCCATTGATGCCAGTGAGGAGGTAGCGCCTCAGCAAATCTTTCTACAAGGTCCGCAGATGAATATAAGACCCCGTACTGATACATTTCTGACATCAGATGGTAGTATCTAGCCGTCAAATCCCTCAGAGATTCGTTCCCAATTGCATTGAAGTTCTCGAACTCCTTTTTGAGCTGATCCATTTTGACCTTTCTTGTCTTCATATTACCCTCATTTCGCTCAGCCAATGCTAACCAAAGCATCTGTGATGTTGTGCACTGAGCGAATTGATGAAGGATGTCCTTTGGAAGAGCTTGCTTCAATGCTGCCATCGCCTTCTTCTCATAGTTGTATTTCTTTCTCTGATCTTCATTCATGTCTTCAATAGAGATCGGAGTAGTGGAGTTCTCAACTAAAGGCCGACTGTACCCTGTCTCGATAGCTGACCATACAAGACCATCGATGCCCTCGACATAAGTCTGAAATCTGCCCTTCCAACCATGGTAGTCGGACATGTATTGCAGCTTCGGTGCCCTGTTAGAACTACCCGTCTCTAAGTCACTCATGAGTACGGAAGACAGATGATTTGTCTGAGAGTTTGCAGCAGCCGCGAGTGCCCATGGATTCGTGTTCACCATTTGCTGTTGAGCAGCTAGCGCCCACGGATTGATTCCGGTAACATTTGCTTGCATTTGCGATTGCTGCATCCGTTGCGCGTTACGTTCTGCTGAATACTGCCAAGGGTTCGTGGGTACGTTAGATTGATTGTTCATTTGTTGATTATACTGAGATCTCGGTTGACTCAGATGTCCCCACGGGTTCGCCATATGTTAAGGTATGATAATAGTCCGATACTTAGTCAAATTTTATGTTCCAGACCTTTATAGGCGATTAGGCTTATAATTGTGAGTTTTATACGCGATTAGGGGGCTGATCGTGTAAACAGTTGGGCGATTTGACCTAATCGCTACTTTTTATATGCGATTAGGGTTTTAGATTGACAAGAGTAGGTTAGGCGATTAGGGCTAATCGCTTGTAAGCAATTAGGCCTAATCGTGTATGGAAACTAGCGAGTGGATTCTGATCGCGTGAAAGTAGTAGCGATTAGGGGCTAATCGCTAGCAAAACCCTAATCGTGTGAAAGGGGATGCGATTGGGACTGCGTAATCGCCTGATCTGATCTGTAGCCGCACTTTTGCTCAAAAATCACCTATTTTGCCTCAAAATCTTATCTAAAACATTGTATTTTGATCCCAAATGATTAGACAAGTTACCAAAACAGTTTTAGAGCAAACCCTAATCAAAAACACTTGTTTTTAACCGTAAACACACACCAAGATGTTGAAAAAGATGGGTTTTTGACAAAAACTCAAAGTTTCAAAAATAAGAACAGGTTTTTGCTTAAAAATCTGAACTTTTACACCAAAAACAACCTGTTTTTGCTCGTTTTTGTTATTAAAACACCCGTGATAAGAGCCTCGGCTCTGATACCACTTGTAGGATCGAATAACGCGAAATCCAACAATCACGGGGTTTATACTAGAGGTGCGGAATCCCTCTAATATGCTTTAACAACAGATACGATAATGAAACTAAGACAAACGAGTAATCACAACACACACACACACGAGTCAAAAGATTATCGATTAATCACTAAAAACAGAGCACGAGTGTTTACAGAGATCAAATCAGACCTTACAGACCTTGGGAGGGTGTTTGGAGAGTGTGTGAGGCAAGAACTCATGATTAGGGCAATGATTGGGCCTATTTATACCTCCCGGGTACGTACAGCAGCATATACGCGATCAGCATGACCATATGGGGCGATCAGTGCTAATCGCATATAACCAATGCCCAGTCGCGTGAACCGTGACGCGATTAGGGCCCTAATCGCGTGTCACTGTTTGCTACTCGCCTATAGCATCCCGAACACTCCAAAACGCGTACAAACGTCTCCAAACACCCCGAAACACGTCCAAACAACTGATATACTAGCCTAGGGACATCATGTACTAACATTATATATAGCTATGTTTCGAGTGATATGTTCGGGTCGGTTATTCGGTTCGGGTCGAGCCAAACATTAAATAAAAGAAATATCAAAGTTCTAAGCATTGTTTAACAAACAATTGGACAAAGACATTAAAACATTAAAAATGAGACAAAGAGTAGTACCGATGAATAATTACAGTTCAGTCTTTCGACCTTTAAGACTTTTGAATTTTTCAGTCCGTCGACCTTTAAGATTTTTGAATTCTTCCCCATAGTATAATCTAATAACATAAATATTAAATCAAGTAATTAAATTAAACAAGTTTAGGGCAAAAATTTAGCTCCAATGAAAGCCCTAATTTCTACCTAAAGTCAAAATTATTTTTAGCCCTAATTTTTAGACAACTAAACAAGTAAAGATTTAAGATTCAATCTACAAACCTGATTAACGATTGGAACATGACTCGATTTAAGATTCGGCTCCTCTTTCTTTTCTACTGCGTATTTCCCTCCTCTTTCTTTTCTTCTTGGCGTATTTCCCTTAGGCACTAATCCCCTCCTTCTTTTCCCCGGCTCCTCTTTATTTTCTTCTTGCTTTTGAAGATATTATGATTGGCCGATTCACCTCCTCACCTTTTTTTTGGGTTAAAATTTGTTAGTGTTTGGGCTTAGGACTTTAGTAGTTAAAAATTTGTAGTGTTTAGGCTTAGGACTTTAGTAGTTAAAATTTTTTAGTGTTTGGGTTTAGGAATTTAGGACTTAAAAATTGTTATTGTTTGGGCTTAGGACTTTAGAATTTGGGCTTTATATTTATTTTGTTTTGGGTTAAATTTTTGGTTTGTATAACAAAACTTTTTTTTAAAAAAAAAAAACAAACTGGAGGTCAAAACCGTATATACCAAAAAAATTATATACGGATAATCAAAACTTCTTAGCGAAAATTCAGGGTGAGGGGGCGGGGCGGGGAGAGGGCGACCCCTCCTGCCCCTATATCCAGCCCCCCTGAATTTGAGGAAACACTAACACATTGCTATCTGTCATGAATAAAAACATGGGCATGATGGATTATATATCTATCCATATACCGGGATAGATATTTTGACCATCACACCCGAGATCTTTGATAGCGGAGGTATATACCCACTTATATGGCCATGTTCTATTTGGAGGAATAAAATAATTTGTCTTTTGAAGAGATGGTTGAGTGGTTGAAAGCCCCTGTGTTGAAAAATGATATAGTTTACAATCGAGGGTTCCAGTCCCCCTCTCTCTTTTTTGCTCATTGAATATATTTGTTTCTTTATTAGGTTGGTTTTGACTAGATGGTAGGGCTGTTCACGAGCCGAGCCGATCCGAACGGAGCTTTGCTCATGCTTGGCTCGTTTACAAACCGAACCGAGCAGAGCGGCTCATTTACAATCGAGCTAAAAACCGAACGAGCATTCTTCGAGCTCAAATTTTTCGAGCGAGCGCCGAGCGAGAATCGAGCAGAGAGTAATATAGACGATCATAAAATTGGGATGTTTCCTTCGATGTTTTCGTTGTCGGGTGAAAACTAAGGTCGAAATGTCCAATGATAACACTAATATTGAGATCCAGTGTTCAAGAATGAGACTTAGATTGAGACTGGTGATGTGATGAGCATACGTTGTAGAACAGTTGTTGCATTGTGATGTAGGTGTGATATCAAGCGACAATTAGCGATGGACGACTAATAACATAAAGAAGTCAAGACTGTCACCTCATGACTTATGGTTTTACTATTAAATCCAGTGTTAAATTTTTTATTGACTTAAGTGGGCTAGTTATATTTTGTTTGCATATACTGAGTCAAATCCAATAGAATGTTATATATAAAGCTATAAATTTATCTGTAAATTGTGTGTATATTTATTATTAAATAAATAAAATTTTATTCGAGCCGAACCGAGCCGAGCGTACCTTTGCTCGTGCTTGGCTCATTTACAAACCGAACCGAGCCGATCGGCTCATATACAACCGAGCGAAAGATCGAGCGAGCATTTTTCGAGCATTTTCCGAACGAGCGACGAGCGATCCACGAGCGGCGAGCGATTTGAACAGCCCTACTAGATGGTTTCGTTATCATAAAGAAAGGGAAGTGGCTCGGCTATCCCGCCTATATTATCATATTGTAAGATGATATCAACCCATCAGTCGAACTGTCTGGATTCTTATCATTTTAAAAGATAAGAATATGTCATGTGTGCGGGGAACACCTTTAATGAGTCATAATATTACCTTAACGTATCTAAAGTGCCTAGCGATAAAACGTGATTTTGAGTTTAGGTGGACAACAATACTGGCAGTTGTTGTAGGATGCTTATTGGTAATTTGAACTAAAACTGAACAAATAAGGGTTCTAGATTAGTCTGTACACTGATATGTTTCCCTAACAGATGAAACTCATAAAAATATGCTTTTGAATAGTTTTTACATTTCTTGCATTTTTAATTTCTGTTTGATTATCTTGAAAATCCCAAAAGATTTTTCTTTTGTCTTTATTTTTTATTGACCGATGTTGGAATACAAGTATTCTTCAATTGGAATCTCAGATCCGAAGCCGAAACACAAATAAAATCAAAATTTTACAAAATTCAAGGGTCAAATATCACTTTTAGGGTCACAAATTGTCAATCGTGAGAGTTCAGGGTGAAATTTGAAAAGATCTTAATGTTCAGGGGAAAATGATTTGTTTGCAAATTGGTGGTCACAATGGACAAATCTTGAAAGTTCATCAAATGATAAACTTCAAGAATTTGATTGAGTCCGGATTATTTGTCGTATCTAATACAAGTTGTAGTTTGTGTGCAGTTTTTATTAATTTTTTCTGCAGGATCAAACACAACGACTGTGCATATCATGATTCAAATGACTAGGCTTGAAGCTGAACAAGGCCCGAACCTGAACAACAAAATCATCCTGAACAACAAGAACCCGATATTTCATCTTCAGAGAAACCAGATCGTGGTAGAGCTCGGCAATCAAAGCTGAAGAAGATGAGAGTCAAGAAATGAAAGTGAAGATGATATTGATCTTCGTCCAAGTCACAGAATCATCAATCATAAAAGCGGAGATTTCTTGTTTCCTCCCAAGTTATCGAAGCAAATCGACGACCACGAAGAGATCTTATGAATCCACGACTAAAGCGCAAATCACTTCATATATTCAAGTCTTCAGAGGTCATACACTACGGTGTCACCCTAAGTTGAAGAATGCTGAACATGAAGACTTGAGGACTCGAAGACCATATATCACCATCTAGGTCTAAGGAGGAGTCTGTAAATACGCTTCTTGTGTGTCCCCAGCTAGGTGATAGGTTGAGTCTATAAATCACTAGCTAGGTCCAAGGGGGAGTCTGTAAGTGCATTATTTGTGTGTCCCTAGCTAGTGGTAGGCCCCTATAGGTCGTTGGCTAGGTTAATCGAGTGGTTTATGGCTCGTAATCATACTAGCCTGGTCCAAGGGGGAGTCTATTAGTGCATGATGTCCCTAGGCTAGTATATTAGATGTTTGGACGGTTTCCAGGGTGTTTGGGAGTGTTTGTAATCGTTTTGGGGGTGATTGGATGATATTGGCGAGTACAAGGATGCTTATAGGCGATTACAATGTAATCACCTGTTTTATATGTAGCATAGGCTCCTACTCGCATGTTTTACATGTGATTAGGGCCCTACTCACTAGTTTTACATTTGGGATAGGATCCTACTCGCTAGTTTTACATGTGGGATAGGATCCTACTCGCTAGTTTGGGTCTGTACGAGTACAAGAGGTATAAATACATCCAATCATTACCCTAATCATTAGTTCTCACCTCACACACTCTCCAAACACCCTCCCCTAGGTCTGAAGGTCTGAGATAATCATTGTAAACACTTGAGCTCCGTTTTTGTGATTAATCATACAACCTTTGATCCATTTGTGTGTGTTGATTACTCATTTATCATTGTTTCATGTTTGTTTCTGTTATCTAAACATATTCAGAGGTTTCCGCACTCTGAATATCAAGCTCGTGATTGTCGGGTGACCCGTTAGTCGATCATACAGGACGCAATGATGAGTATATTGCCATGTCCGAAAAAGTTGCGCGCGAATCGTTTCATTTTTTTGTCAAGATATATATCTATATATAGTTTACTTACACATATTGTTTACACTTTTACACATTTGCGTAGGGATCATATCGATTTACTCGCGAAGATATTTGTGTAAACCAACAATGTATGATATCCAACGCATATACGAGGTTCATTGTGAAAAATATGGGTTTCCCGGAATGCTTGGTAGTCTCGATTGTACGCATGTTGGTTGAGCTATGTGTCCTATGGCTTGGTGAGGTCAGTTTCATCGAGGTGATCATTCTGGACTGAGTATTATACTTAAAGCGATGGCCTCGCATGATCTTTGGTTTTGACATGCTTTTTTGGAGTTGCTGGGTCAATAACGACCTAAATGTTATCGACCAATCACCTATATTCGATAACCCTATCGACAGGGTTGAGTCGCCCCAATCGTTTTACGCTAATAACATATTTCAAGTACGGCTACTACTTGGTCGATGGTATATTTACAACGAATGGGCGACCCTTGTTCAAGCTTACTCGTCTCAACTTGATGACAAACGCAAGTACTTTACAAAGAAATAAGAGTCGGCAAGAAAAGATATTGAAAGACTGTCCGGCGTTCTTAAAAAAAGATTTTTGTTGATTGCCAACCCAATAAGGTTTTGGACACGATAGACGATTATGGACGTCGTCTATACTTGTATTATTCTACATAACATGATATTGGAGGACCAAGGCATGGCGATATGTCAAAATTACCAAGGTGATATCCCACGTGCCTAATCGGCAATCGCTAATATTTAAAGACTCGACAATATAAACAATTTCAAGAACCGTGAGATACATGGAAACCTACGTCATGAATTAGTCGAGCGTTTTTGGGCTAGACGTCCCGATGATCTTGTATTAGATTAGTTTTTAGTTTTTTTTTTTATAGCTTGTATTATTGTAAACTTTAATCTAATTTTTAGCTAAGTTTATTTTGCATTAATATTATTAATTAGACAAATTTAGAAAGCCTTAAAAAAAACTCGATAAAGCTGTTGCTCACTTCTAGCCACAACAAGATCAGGTGAGTGACCAGCTGCTTTATCAAGCTGCCAAGTAGAGACTGACATGTCGCAATATGAGATGATAAAGTTGTGCTAGAGGTGAGCCACAACACATAGTCTTAGATTATAAAACATTATTTATAATATCTAAAAATCACCACAATCTATCTATATCTATATCTATATATATAATAAATGAAAAGCGGTGTGCCACATGACATTTTTAAGGCCTTTACATCTTTGATTTGCCACATGATTTTTAAGGCCTTTACATCTTTGATTTCCCTCCAAAAGTCTATTTTAATTACATTTTAAATATGTTAATTAATATTTTAATCTTTATCTTTTTCTTATTTTTCACTCACAATTTTTAAACGTTACTAACTTTTATATACGACATTTAAAAAAATATATTACACCAAACTAACGAGCGTTTTACACATCACGTAAATCTCTTGCTGATAAGTGATAATTAATGACTCCACCATACACGTCTCTTAATTCAATCATCATCATGACATATCATTTGATACCAATTTGATTGTTTTTTCCCAGAATCATATCACATCTTTAGAATGTCTTGAGGAGGTGACAAAGTTGTACAGAGACTTCACTCGAGAAACATGTGCACACGTAGAATTAGAAGTAGGTTTTATGAGTTATCGAGTGTTGATCATTTAAAAAAATTCTTGAAAAAACGACATATTGATCCTTTTATGGTACACACATTTTGTCATCCTATTACATCAACAGTGACGGATCCATTGTATAATTAGGGGCACCAAGTACCTTACTTAGCAACTCCAAAAGGATAGAAAGAAATTTGCAATTTGAAGTCCACGCATAATAGAACCAAAACCTTGAGAGATGGTCCCCTCAACCAGCACTCTCTTGGATGCAGCTTTTTTTTAACGGCATTCTCTTGGATAGAAACAAATTTATAGTTTAATATCCATATTCAAAGTTGATTGGCTAATCGTTTGGTTTCTCCAGCATCTCCTTTAAGAATTGATTAATGGCGCCAAAGTATCAGGCCCTAGCAAAGGTCATATCACAACTTGACACAATAGCTTGTTTGTTACAATTGTGTCGAAGAAACAGGCTGGAATGGTTAGAGTGCTTTCAATTTTGCACACCATCGTGAGTTCCTGATTCCTTATTGAATTATTCATTCTAGCCCCAACACCACCACCACTAATAACCCCGCGACCGTGATTGGCACCACCTCATATAATTTGGAAAACTTTCCTAAAAGTTTAAATACGCACACCTCAGTGATGCTCACACAATGCGGTGGAAAACAAATATATGTGTATGTTTATAACATAGTGTGTGTATATATCATCGACGAATTACCAACAGATTTAAAAACATTTAGTTATACGTTGTTACAGATGGATTACTACTACTAGATTTATGTAAAAAATGTTTATGTGCATGAGTTTTGGATTTACGCATGATGTTTTTCTAGGAAAAACATCAAATACAACAATTTAAAACACAATCCAGTATATTATAGCTTTGAAATTTATAAACAACTAAAACACAATAACACTTAAAAACACTGCTTAGCCTTTTTGGCATGGTGTTTTAAGTATATTGTTTTGTGTTTTTAATTGTTATTTTTGATGTTTTTTTTGTTTCCATTTGGTTTGCACAACCTTTGTAGAAGTTTGGCTTATTATTTCGAGAGTGTTTGAGATTGCGTTTTGAATTTGATTTTTAGATTATTGCGTTTTGAAATCGCACATAATCAGTTTTTAGTGTTTGGGATTGCATTTTGTAAACGCAGATAATCAGTTCTTTAGGCTACCAAAACGCAATAATCTATAAGCAGCTCCACCCCTGCTTTTCCAAAACGCATAATCTGTTTTGAATAATCAATCCCAAACACCCCTTTCATTGACTTTTTAAAGATTGAACATGGAAATCATGAGTATCTTATAAGTGTTCAGGTTTTCTTTTTTTTTCTTTTTTTCTTGCATGTCTTATGAAGTTTCCTCATACAACAACAAAAATCTTGTTTTTTTTTTTGATTGGCTCATAAGCCATTGTGTAACATTATCAATACTATCTTGTAAAGCATTTCATCATCTTTATATAGCTCGTTAATTAAATGAAAGAGCACAACTTAATTTTCACCACATACTCACTTACCCATCTAACCCATGAGGTTCAAGGCTGGTTTAATCTACTTGTCTATGGTAACTTGTTTCCTTGCCCCTCCATTCTACTTTGTGTCTAGTTTAAACTCGGACGGTCAAACGTTATTATCACTCGCAAGCCGCTGGATTCCCACACCCCGGTCCCTTGTGTCATCGTGGAATGCTGCTGATGCTGATCCTTGTTTGTGGGTTGGCGTTCAATGTGACCGTAATAAGTTGGTGGTCTCTCTTAACTTATCAAGCTCTCGTATTATGGGTGAGATAGGGTCGGAAATCGCCATGTTAACACAACTGAAATCATTGAATTTAAGTTCCAACCATATCTCTGGAACTATTCCTACACAGATAGGCAATTGCAGCCTTATTCAACAACTAGACTTGTCTTCACTACTAGAAAAAAGGCATATCTTGACACACATTTTATGACACGCGCTCATTTATGATACTCAAAAGTGTGTATCATAAAAAAATTGTCATGAATTGAAAATTTTGGTTAATTAATGACACGTTTTTTTGTGTGTCAAGAAGATACTGTCATGAAATAAAAAAACATGACATATAAAATATTGTGTGTCATACTTTGGTGTCATAACATAAATTTAGAATTTTTATTTCCCTCCCATAAATCCCGCCTAACACTCTCTAGCCCTAAAATTACAATCTGCTTATTATCAATAATGAGTTATCCCTAAAATTACAACCTGCACTCTAACCAAATCTTCACACCTGAAACCCCTCCCTTGTTTTCTTCGACCCCTCCACCGTCTCCACCACTTTATCCGAGATCTCTCGCCTCGCCGTCTCTCCGTTGAAGCTCAACAAGATCAGTAATCACTCTGGTAAAATCCTTCCATTTTTTCATTCTTTCTCTCTGTATCTCGATCTGTTTTTTATTATTATTATTATTATTATTATTATTATTATTACTACATCGTTCCGTCTTTTTGTTGTTTCTAGGGTTTCATCCGTCTTTTTTTATATAAATATGCGAGTATAGAACTGGTAGAACCAAGTTTGATTACCTTATAATGTTATAGGTGTAAATTAAATTGATTTCGTTGAAATATGATGAGTACTATTTCTATGTTTAGTTGATGAATAGATTTAGTAAGTATGGAGCCTTAGATGTAGGAATTGGGGACTGTTTTAGCATAATCATGAAATCCTATAGTTATTTTTAATAATAATAACTATATTATTATGTGGTTATCATTGAAATTGCTTGCAGTTCTGTTCAGTTTTTCTTTTTTCTTTTACTGGTTAGTTAGAATGCCAATTATTATTTGAGGATTTGATGAAATGTGGATGATTAAGTGTGACTTATGGTGTTATGATTGATAAATCACTACACATCTGTATGAAAAGGGTTAATTTATGAATGCAATTGATTTTACTTCATATATATACATATTAATCAGGAATAAAAAAACATCATAGTTAGTTCACATTGTTATTCTGGTGATTACAATATATATGCCCTGAGAAAGGGAGAGGATGTACTATTGGTGGTAGCACTAGTGAGTTTACATCGATTTTGTTCTCTACACATTTCTAGGATATGCATTAAGATTAGCACTTGGTATGCTTCTTCTTCTAGTGTTATGATACTAGAGGGCTTCTGCGCACGCTTTTTAGCGATTCAGGGGGAGGCGACGAGCGAGGGCTTCTGCGCTTGATGTACATGCAAATCATTTAGTTGGTTAATTTTTCAAAGTGGTTATTTATGATTTTTTTTCAGTCTGATGGTTTTAATTCTGTTTGTGGCCATCGATGAGATGTGAAATATTGTGTGATTATCTTATTTTCTCACCTAATTTATTGCATTTGCATGCTTCTTCGAAAACATAATATGGATGCTTTACGGAAATATAAGTATATTACGGGTGAATTTTGGCATCATAATGAAAACCATGATTCTTTTTTACAATCTCCTTTTGTTTTATTTCATGCAGATAGGGTGTACACAGCCTAGACGAGTTGCTGCTATGAGTGTTGCTGCTAGAGTTTCTCAAGAAATGGAAGTCAAACTTGGCCATGAGGTGTGTATTGTGCTTGAACTTAAGTGTACAATTTTGTAGAAATATGCTCTACTTTTTTTCTGTGTCTTTCTTTCTCCATTCTTTTAACTTTAAATTGGGATTCCCAAAATTTCTAATGGAGGAATGTGAGAATTCTGCTTGAAGTGTCAAAAACATAAACTAACTAGTTGAAGTTGTATAGAGCACTGCCTCTGAACTGTATCAAGCTATCGAGTACTCCCTTACTTGCTACAAGCATGGTTTAAAAAAACGGGTAAGGCGTACGCCTTGAGGCGAGGCGCTGAGAAAACGTTTCTGAGGCGAGGCGCTGAGAAAACGTTTATGAGGCAGCGCCTCATGAGGTTATTTTTTACTTGCGCCTCGCATGGTCAAGGCACTAAGAAAACTTGCGCATTACTTTCTATATGATATATAATTTTTATATTTATTTTTTAATCCCGCCTCGGGCTTACGCCTCGGTTCGCCTTAAGGGGTGTTATACACTCTCCGGTTAAGATATAAAAGTTTTTTCTTCCTGGTAATTAGTTACATTAAAATGTTGATATCTCATAGGCTTATTTGTGATTCATATTGGCGTTTCATTTATTAGGTGTGTTCTTGCTGAGTTTAAAAGCATTGGTCCAGCTTACTTTGATTCTCTTAATGTGGCACGTGATCTTGCGCCTGCAAGGTTAGTATCATCTTTTCAGCTTTTAACTTTGGTTTTATTTTTTAGCAATGACACTGAAGAGGTATTTTTTAGGGGTATGAGAAGATGAAGAGTACTGTGGGTTGTTTATCAGACGTTATTGGCGAAAGAAATTCAAAACATTTCTTTGTTGCTACTCAAGATTCAGAGTTGCGCAAGAAGTTTCAGGAGGTTCATGCGATTGGCGCGAATGTAACCAATACTGTTGCACCTTACACTGATATGTTACAATTGTCATTGTAGCCTCACAAAGTGCCATTTGCTTTCCTCTGATGCTTCGGACTTACCTCAATGGTACTCTCACTTAATTCATTTATATTTACATTTCTTTTTTTAATTTAAAATTCTATATATACTTTCAGTTCCTTTTCATATACAGTGTAATTCACTTGGATGTGATTGTGCAGAAATTATAGGAAAAAAAAACTGCAACATTTGAGATGACTAGAGTATTATTTGACTGCATCAGAAAGTGAAATGCCTTGATATATCCAACCCAAAAGCTATGTTAGTGTTATATCGTTTGTATTATCATCTTTATAATATGCAATGCACACATTTTGTTGTTAGTGTTTGATTGCTAATTATTGCACTTATAAAATCTTTGCCTACATTTTTCTATTTGAGGACGCCTTTGATTATTTTAATGTGTTATTTTTATTTTTTCTCAGGTTGGGGAAGACAAAGACGAATACTCGGGTAATGCGGGAAAGATGGTCGAGTTTCGTGCAACCTTTATTTATAGGTTATATTTTGTAGCGACACAATATTTTTTTGTTAATTTTAAAATTTTGTTAGTATATTTGACTTATGATTATGAAATAGATTGTTTTGGTGCGTGTGTGGTGTGTGTGTGTGTATATATATATATATATCAATCCAGGTTAAATCAATAATTTATAGATTTTTTTTTTATTTTTTTTTGTCAAAAAAGATGACATGCATAGCGTGTCGTAAACGTGTGTCATTAAGGCGTGTCATAAACGCGTGTCATGAAAGAGTGTCATTAATGCGTGTCATAAAAGGATGACACGCAAAAGCGTGTCATATTAATTTTATGACCATGCCTATAATGACTTTCTTTTGCGTGTCATAAACCCCCTTTTATGACGCGCAATGCGCGTCAAGAAAGGTGTTTTTTCTAGTAGTGCTTACAACAATCTTTCTGGGAAGATACCCGAAAGCGTTGGAAACTTGTTAAATTTGATCTATTTGGATTTAGGCTTTAACCAATTTACAAGTCTTCCACCTGAGTTGGGAAACTGTAGTAACTTGGAACAATTTTCGGTTGTGGGCTGTGGGTTAACCGGTGTAATCCCCTCTTCTTTTGGTCAACTCACTAAGCTGACTCTCATTTACCTTTCCATTAACCAGCTTTCAGGAAACATACCTCCTCAGCTTGCCAATTGCACCTCTTTGACTGATCTCCAACTAGACCGTAATCAACTCGAGGGTAGTATTCCAACTGAGCTCGGTAGGCTTAAGTTAACAGCCCTTTATTTGTTTGACAACCATTTAACAGGTGAGGTTCCAATGAGTATTTGGAAAATCAAAACACTAGAGCGCCTTCTTATATATGGGAATCGTCTTTCTGGAGAAATGCCCATTGAGATCGCGCAGCTAAAGCAGTTAAAAGAGTTTACTCTATATGATAATCATTTCTTTGGCATTATACCTCAAAGCTTAGGAATCAATGGCAGTCTCACCATACTTGATTTCTATAATAACTCCTTCTCTGGACCAATCCCGCCAAATCTTTGCTCCGGGAACCAACTAGAGAAGCTTGTTTTGGGGTTCAATTCTTTCCAAGGGAGTATTCCTTCCGAGTTTGGAAACTGCACGAGTCTTAAACGATTGATTATAAATTACAGTAATCTCACAGGCGTTCTTCCAAACTTTGTCAATAATCCAAACTTGTTATACATGGACCTTGAGGGTAATCAGTTCAATGGACAAATTCCGCATAGCTTTGGTAAGCTTACTAATATTACATTAATTAACCTTTCCAAGAATAGGCTTTCAGGCGTTTTACCACTGGAGCTAGGAAACCTCTTGCGCCTTCAGGCTCTGGACATATCGCATAATGCGCTGGAAGGTCCATTGCCGTCTGAATTAGCCAGTTGCAGCAGGATGTTGAACTTTGATGCGAGTCATAACGTTTTCAATGGCTCAATTCCAGCCGCTTTGTGGGCCATGTCAGGGTTGTTGACTCTTGATTTAAGCCAAAATCAATTCTCAGGAAGAATTCCAACTTTCGTATCCAAACTCAAAGCTCTGGTAGAACTTCGACTTGGTGGAAACATATTAAGTGGAATGTTTCCTTCGTCAATAATAGATCTCAAGACACTTGTCACACTGAATATCAGCAACAACGGTCTGACAGGCGGTATTCCCTCAAATTTCAGTAATCTGGTTATGTTACAGCACTTGGATGTTTCTCATAACCAACTAACCGACAATTTAGCATTTCTTTCAGAGCTTCATGTGTTAACCAGCCTCAACCTCTCATACAATTTCTTCACTGGTCCCATACCAGTAAAAGTAATGAAATTTATAAACTCTTCATTCTTTGTGTCGATTGTGGACTGAATTGTTGGTTGAATGTTGACCGAGTATTGTGGACCCAACGTTCAGAAAGTAGACGTTGGAGCTGAAGAAGTCAGGCGCATTTTTAGTGAAAGTTGTTTAGTCTATTTCCTATTTAAATAACAGCAGCTTATGTTTTCATTTGTAATCAGTCGAAAAGTCTTTTGTTTCTTTGTAACTTTCTGCAACAATCTGTGCCAAAAGTAGTGAATAAAACAACCATTTGACTGATCAATCTTGTTTCTTTGTGCTTTCATATAATTACCTATATACCCCTGATATCAATATTTGGTATCAGAGCTTCTTTCTGATCCTATTGTATGCCAAAATATTTCCGATTCCAAACCATGTCTGCAGTAGCAACAACTTCCAACCCTCAAAAAGACACACCTATCACATTCCAGTGCCCGATCCTTACTCATACGAATTATAATACTTGGGCTATTAAGATGGAGGCGATCATGGATGCCCACGGGTTGTGGGATGCCATTGAGCCACCAACCGGAGTGGTTGCGGATGAGAAGAAATCCAAACAAGCTCGAGCCTTTATCTTTCAGTCTATACCAGAGGAGATTCTGTCACAGGCGGCAAAGAAGAAGACGGCTAAGGAAGTGTGGGAGTCATTGAGGTCCAGATACGTAGGGGCAGAACGGGTCCAAAAGGCCCGACTTCGGATCCTGAAAAGCGAGTTTGAAGCGCTGCAAATGAGAGATGGGGAGCCAATTGATGAGTACGCCGGTAAACTCACCGGGATGATATCTAAATATAACAGTGTCGGGGAGACATTGACTGATGAAGAGTTGGTTCGGAAACTCTTTGACAGCGTCCCGGAGAAATTCATCAATCTTGTTGCTTCCATAGAGCAGAGTTCGGATGTAGATTCGATGGCGTTTGAAGAGGCCATTGCTCATTTGAAGGCATATGAAGATAGGTTGAAGCTACGCCAAACCCGTCAAAATAGTGAGAACAGTTTGTTGTTTTCAAAGGTTGATACGCAGCAGAATTGGAAGGGCCATGGGCGGTTTCAACAATCAGGTGGTAGAGGCAGAGGTGACCGGGGTGGTCGAGGTAGTTTGCGAGGACGTGGCCGTGGTAGGGGTAATCGCGGTGGACACGTTGGGAATTATGATCATGGAAGCAATTCAAGAAACAATAGAGACAACAGAGACAAGAAACACATCAAGTGCTTCAACTGTAACCAATATGGTCACTACGCATCGGAATGTAAGGAGCCAAAAGATAAACGTGATGAAGCTAACTTGACACAAACACAAGAGGAGGAACCAGCTCTCCTTTTGAGTGTGTGTGGTGAGGAGTCACCCAACATGGTTCTGTTAAATGAAGATAAATTCATTCCTAACTCGGATTTGGCTCACAATGAAAACACAAAAAATGTTTGGTACCTAGATAATGGCGCCAGCAATCACATGACGGGAGTCAAAGAATTCTTTGCAGAATTGAACAGTAATGTATTGGGTCAGGTTAGGTTCGGTGACGGCTCAAAAGTGCAAATAGAAGGAAAGGGTTCAATGCTTTTTCAGTGCAAGAACGGCGAACAGCTGCTGATCCCGGATGTGTACTACATACCGGCTTTAACCAGTAACATCTTAAGCTTGGGGCAATTAACTGAAGAAGGGTATGATGTAAGGATGCGTGGAGATACTCTCAAGATGTATGATGAAGCCCAAAGACTGATCATAAATATTCACAGGTCAGCGAACCGTTTATACAAAATTGCATTAACAATTGCAAAACCTATTTGCCTAGCAGCTAAGATGGATAGTGAAGCATGGATTTGGCATGCTCGAATGGGGCATACCAATTTCAATTCACTAGAAACAATGGTCAAAAAAGATTTAGTGATGGGAATGCCCTGCATAACGCATCCTAAACAGATGTGTGAAGGATGTATGATTGCCAAGCAGGCTATGAAACCAGTCCCAAAAGAAGCACACTTGAGAGCAACTAAACCGTTGGAGTTGGTTCATGCGGATCTGTGTGGACCTATCACTCCACAAACCTACGGAGGTAATCGATATTTTCTTTTAATTGTTGATGATTATTCCCGGTTTATGTGGGTTTATCTATTGAAAACAAAAGATGAAGCTTTTACTATGTTCAAGAAGTTTAAAGTTCAGGTGGAACAACATAGTCTCTACCGGGTAAAGATGTTAAGAACTGACCGTGGTGGAGAGTTCAATTCCCTTCATTTCAATGATTTTTGTCAAAGAATGGGAATCAGACGTCAATTGACTGCGCCCTATACTCCACATCAAAATGGAGTAGTGGAGCGCAGGAATAGAACAGTGGTTGAAATGACTCGATCTCTGTTAAAGACCATGTCTGTTCCAGATCAGATGTGGGGGGAGGCAGTTCGACATTCAGTTTATTTACTGAATCGGACTGTAACAAAATCAGTGAAAGATGCAACACCATTGGAGGCATGGAAGAATGAAAAACCAAACCTCTCATACCTGAAGGTGTTCGGATGTGTTGCATATGTGAAAGATGTGTCAAAGAAGCTCACAAAGTTAAGTGATCGTGGAACACCTATGGTGCACCTGGGTACAGTGGACACGGTGGAAGAAACCAAAGGGTACAGATTATTCAGTCCTAGTCAAATGAAAGTGATTATTGCATCACCCAGTGTTGTAGAGTTTGATGAATGTAGAAAGTGGGATTGGAAAAGTAATCAGACTGATAAGGAGTCCAATACACCCTGGTGGACCAGCATATTAGCAAATGATTTGGAGCCCGTTAATGAGTCTAATGTCCAGCCCAATAGTGGAGCCCATTCTCAATTCCAAAAATGGCGACACAAGTTTTAATTCTCCAGCAAGCCCTAATTTAACTCCAGGCCAATCTGGATCTTTAAGCAATAATGGAAGTAATTCCCAAAATTCAGCAGCTAGTTTTCAATCATCAAGCTGGAACACAGCTAATTCCAGTGTTCCATATGATGACACACCCCCTCAAGGTTTTCGCTCAATTAACAGTGTTTATCAAGCTTCAAATGCAATGACTGAAGATCAAGTGCAGGAACTCTATGACAAACAAGCAGAGTTATTGTTGGTTGATGGTGAACCAACTTCGTTTGATGAAGCAGCAACTGAGAAACAGTGGATGATAGCCATGAAAGAAGAGTTGGCCTCAATCGAGAAGAACAACACTTGGACTCTAACCCATCTACCAGCTGGTCATAAGGTAATTGGGTTAAGGTGGGTGTTCAAGTTGAAGAAAGATGCTGAAGGAAATGTAATCAGACATAAGGCTCGTTTGGTAGCTAAAGGGTATGTGCAGCAAAAGGGAATTGATTTCGAAGACGCGTTCGCTCCAGTCGCACGGCTGGAAACTATCAGATTATTATTGGCAATTGCAGCAAATGGGAATTGGCTTGTGCATCATCTTGATGTTAAGTCGGCGTTCCTGAATGGCAATCTCAAGGAGGAAGTATATGTGACACAACCGAGCGGGTTCGAAGTCAAGGGAAAAGAGAAAATGGTGTATCGGTTGCATAAAGCCCTCTACGGTTTAAGACAAGCTCCGAGAGCCTGGAATGAGCGGTTAGATCAAGTGCTTAAAGATCTCGGTTTCAGTAAATGTGTGCATGAGCAGGCCGTTTACAAGGTACACGAACCAGATTCTATTCTTATTGTAGGAGTATATGTTGATGATTTAATTGTAACTGGGTCAAACGAAGGGAAAATTCGAGAATTTAAGAAAAAGATGGAAATGTTCTTTGATATGAGTGACATGGGGAAGCTGTCTTATTATCTTGGGATTGAGGTGATTCAAACAGAGGATGGGATAGTATTGAAGCAAGAGAGTTATGCAAATAAAATACTAAAGTTGGCAGGAATGGGAAGTTGCAATTCAGCCAAGTATCCCATGGAGCATAAGTTGCAGCTAACAAAAGATGAGAAAGGCAAGGAGGTTAGTCCAACTGAGTACCGAAGGATCATAGGTTGTCTTCGATACTTGGTTCATACCAGACCAGATCTTAGCTACGCTGTGGGGGCTGTAAGCAGGTTTATGCAGACACCAAAAGAGAGTCATCTTGCAGCCGTTAAGCAAATTTTGAGATACATCCGAGGTACGGAAGGATATGGGTTAAAGTATCAAATAGGAGGTGATGGAACGCTACAAGGGTTCAGTGACAGTAGCTATGCGACTGATCTGGAGGATAGACGAGGAACCACGGGTGTAGCCTTTTATTACTCGGGTAATTTAATTACTTGGACATCACAAAAACAGAATACTGTTGCGCTCAGCTCCTGTGAAGCAGAATTCATGGCTGCAACTGAAGCCGCTTGCCAAGCTTTGTGGCTAATGAACCTGGTTAGTGATTTAATGGGAAGAAACGCCCAAAATGTGAAGCTGTTTGTGGACAACGAGTCAGCCATTGCTCTCATGAAGAACCCCGTATTTCATAAGAAAAGTAGACACATTCACACGAAGTACCATTTTATTCGTGAGTGTGTTGAACGAAACCAAATCACGGTTGAGCATGTAAGAGGAGAATTGCAGAAGGCAGATATCCTTACTAAGGCATTACCACGGATTAAGTTTGCAGAAATGAGGAGTTTAATTGGTATTGAAGATCGAAAGGAGGAGGTCAACATTCAGGGGGAGAATGTTGGTTGAATGTTGACCGAGTATTGTGGACCCAACGTTCAGAAAGTAGACGTTGGAGCTGAAGAAGTCAGGCGCATTTTTAGTGAAAGTTGTTTAGTCTATTTCCTATTTAAATAACAGCAGCTTATGTTTTCATTTGTAATCAGTCGAAAAGTCTTTTGTTTCTTTGTAACTTTCTGCAACAATCTGTGCCAAAAGTAGTGAATAAAACAACCATTTGACTGATCAATCTTGTTTCTTTGTGCTTTCATATAATTACCTATATACCCCTGATATCAATATGAATAACTGTGATGTTGTTAGAATAAATTTCAGACGTTGCACCAGTCATTCAGACAGACGGAAAGTTCTTACCAGATTCCGAACTGCATTGTTAGCTCTTGGGGTATCAACATTTTTGTTTGCAGTTGTTGGACTTGGTATAATATTCCAATACCGGAAAAGAGAAAAACATGATATTGAAGATCGTTCTTTGTTTGGCAAAGTAATGGAAGCTACAGAGGATCTAAGCGACAGGTACATTATCGGGCGAGGGGCCCATGGAACTGTGTATAAGGCTTCATTGGGTCTGGATGGAGTGTATGCTGTAAAGAAACTAATGTTTGGTAGCAGTAAGGAAGGAATCACGAGTATGGTTCGAGAGGTTGAGACAATTGGCAAGGTGAGACACAAAAATCTTTTGAGATTGGAGGATATTTGGATGATAGAAGATTATGGTTTGATACTATACAAGTGTATGCAAAATGGTAGTCTTCATGATATTCTGCATGAGATACATCCAGCTCCATTGTTAGATTGGAGCGTTCGTTGCAAAATAGCTCTTGGCACCGCACACGGTTTAGCATATCTCCATTTTGACTGTGATCCGCCTATAATTCACAGAGATATAAAACCCATGAATATTCTTTTGGATGATGAGATGGAGCCACACATCTCAGATTTTGGCATTGCAACGCTTCTAGATCAGTCATCTCCATCACTAATGAGTGGCACACTTCGGGGCACCATTGGCTACATTGCTCCAGGTGAGTTAGTTAAGTTTGTTTTGAGGTTTTGAATATATAATGTATTAGTTAATGTGTTTGTGTATTGGACAGAAAGCGCGTTTACTTCAAAAGCAAGCAAGGAGTCTGATGTGTATAGTTATGGGGTTGTGTTACTAGAACTGATAAGCAGAAAGAAGGCAGTTGATCCTTCATTCGTAGATGCAGATAGATTGGGAATTGTGAAGTGGGTGAGGTCTATTTGGGATGAAAAGAGAGATATAGAGATGGTTGTGGATGCAGCAGGTCTTTATGACAACTCTTTCGTAAGCGAAGAGGTGACCCGACTGCTTCAGCTTGCGTTGAGGTGTACACAAACAGAATCAAGCAGAAGACCGCCAATGAGAGACGTGGTTAAAGAATTGGAAGATGTGTATGCAGCAATCAGAAGCAATCTTAGGTAGTGTTTTATATGTTGATTATAAATGCAAACTTGTATATGTATGTATGTATGTATGTATGTATGTATGTATGTATGTATGTATGTATGTATGTATGTATGTATGTATGTATGTATGTATGTATGTATGTATGTATGTATGTATGTATGTATGTATGTAAATGTTTAGATTGTAAACTTATAATCGTATGTAATATATGAAGGAGATGAAGGAGTCCATTGGCTAACAAACTTGTTCAAACGTATTTATGAATCTGGAAAAATGCCAGACCAGTGGAGGAGAAGTATTGTAGTGTCTTTATATAAGAACAAAGGCGACGCCCAAAGTTGTGGGAACTATAGAGGAATTAAGTTCTTACGGCATACTATGAAATTATGGGAGAGGGTAATTGAGATTAGACTTGGAAAGCAAACTCAGGTTACGATAAACCAATTTGGTTTTATGCCAGGAAGCGATTCACATTCTACGGAGACTGATGGAAAAATATAGAGCGAAAAAGAGGGATTTACATATGGTTTTCATTGACTTAGAAAAGGCATACGATAGTGTACCTCGTAGGCTGATTTGGGAAAGTCTAGAGGGTAGAGGGGTTCCTAGGAAGTATTTAGGTCCTGTTTGGTTGCATCTGAATGGCTCTGAATGGCTAGCACGTCTGACTCGGTCAGACAAGGGCCGTTTGGCTGGGCACGTCTGAACGGAAAAAACATCTGACCAGACCTCTTAACTGGTCAGATCTGGAAGTGTATCTGACTGAATCAGAGCTAAACGTGTGTGCTCTCGTCTACACCTGACCAGTAACCTTCCTTCCTCCCTCGCCTTTGCTCTCGTCTCCTCTTGTCCCCGTCTCATCCTGATCTGAACCCACCTCGTCTCCTCTTGTCTCTGGTATGTCTCTTTTAAAATCAAGAAAGAAAAGGAAAGAAAAGTGTGTTGTTTGTGTTTTTGTGTGGTGTGGGACTGTGGGTTTAGCTGATAAAAAAATAAAAATAAAAAAGAACAAGAAAGGTAAGGAAGAAGAGCAGTGAGAGAGATGAGAGGTTTATGCGTGTTTGTCTGGGTCAAAAGGAAAGGAAAGCAATGGGTGTTTATTTATTATTGTGTGGTGTATTTTTTTATAAAAATGATATAAAGATTTTGTAAGTGCATGATATCCCTAGGCTAGTATATATGTTGTTTGGACGTATTTCGGGGTGTTTGGAGATGTTTATACGCGTTTCGGGACGTTTGGGACACTTCAGGCGAGTACGGTGTGGCTTTAGGCATTTACAGCCTATACCACATTAGCTTTAGGCATTTACAGCCTATACCACATCAGTAGTGATGTGGTATAGCCCTACTCGCATGAAGCTACTAGCGAGTACGGCCCTACTCGCTAGTTGTTAATGTGTGATAGCCTCCTACTCGCCTAAAGAGGTCTGTACGAGTATGGGAGGTATAAATAGTCCCAATCTTTGCCCTAATCATTAGTTCTTGCCACACACACTCTCCAAACACCCTCCCCAGGTCTGAGATTGCTAGGTTTGTTCATTGTAACACTCGAGCTCTGTTTTAATGATATAAACGTGAATCTTTTGACCCATTTGTGTGTTGTAATTACTCATTTTTCATTGTTTCATCTTCGTTTCTGTTATTGAGACATATTCAAGGGATTCCGCACCTTGAATATAGCCCTCGTGATTGTCGGGTGACACGTTAGTCGATCCTACAAGTGGTATCAGAGCCGAGGCTCTTATCACGAGTGTTTTGATAGCAAAAACGAGCAAAAACAGGTAGGTTTTTATGGGAAAGTTGTGATTTTTGAGCAAAAACCTGTTTTGAAGTTTGAAACTTTGAGTTTTTGATAAAAACCCTTATTTTCAAATTCTTGGTGTGTGTTTATGGATTAAAACGTGTGTTTTTGATTAGGTTTTGTTCTAAAAGTGTTTTGGAAACTTTTCCAATCATTTGGGGTTTAAACACATTGTTTTAGATAAGATTTTGAGGCAAAAACGGCTGTTTTGAGCAAAAGTGGGGTTACAGATCAGATCTAGCGATTACGCAGACTTTCTAGCATTTAGGAAACCCTACTCGCCTATATATAGGCGATTACAAGAAGATTTAAGCATTTAGCTGCTATTCGCCTATATCTTAGGCGATTACAAGTTTCTATACTACATCAAGCCCTAATCGCCTAAATCTTAGGCGAGTACAAGGATCATTTACACTTCTAAACCCTAATCGCCTCTACATATAGCGAATAGAGGCCTATTCACCTAAACTTCGTGTGATATAGCCCCTACTCGCCTCAAGGCCTCCATACACTAGCATTTACACCCTAATCGCGTGTAATACTAGTGATTACAACCGTACTCGCCCCAACAAAGCCCTAATCGCCTATAAACACAAGAATATAGTTCCTACTCGCCTGAAAGGACCTGAAACTGAAAAATTTGACTAAGTATCGGACTTTTGAGAAATATTAACATATGGCAAATCCGTGGGGTCATCTGAACCAACCTAGGCAACATAATAACCAACAATTGAACAATCAAGCGAACGTACCCACAAACCCTTGGCAATACTCAGCCGAGCGAAACGCGAAACGGATGCAACAAGCGCAGATGCAAGCGAATGTTGCCGGAATCAATCCGTGGGTGCTAGCGGCTCAACAACAAGCGATGAACGCGAATCCTTGGGCACTCGCGGCTGCTGCAAACTCACAGACGAATCATCTGTCTTCCGTTCTCATGAGTGACTTAGAGACGGGTAGTTCGAATAGGGCGCCGGAATTGCAATACATGTCCGACTACCATGGTTGGAAGGGCAGATTTCAGACGTATGTCGAGGGCATCGATGGTCTCGTATGGTCAGCTATCGAGACAGGGTACAGTCGGCCTATGGTTGAGAATTCCACTACTCCGATCTCAATTGAAGACATGAATGAAGATCAGAGGAAGAAGTATAATTATGAGAAGAAGGCGATGGCGGCATTGAAGCAAGCTCTTCCCAAGGATATACTTCATCAATTCGCTCAGTGCACTACATCACAGATGCTTTGGCTAGCACTTGCTGAGCGGAATGAAGCAAATCTGAAGACGCGGAAGGTTAAAATGGATCAACTCAAGAAGGAGTTTGAGAACTTCAATGCTATCGGAACGAATCACTGAGGGACTTGACTGCAAGATACTACCATCTGATGTCTGAAATGTATCAGTACGGGGTCTTATATTCATCTGCAGATCTTGTAGAAAGATTTGCTGAGGCGTTACCTCCTCATTGGCATCAATGGTTGGATATTCTAAAGTCAAGCAATGCATATCAGACTCTCTCCATCAACGAGTTCATTACCGAGCTGGAGAACAAGGAGATAGAGGAGATCAGGAGAGCAAACAAGGCGCTCATTCCACAGAATCCCAGCATCTATTATGGGAATCCTCTTCAGGACACCAGTGTGGGTGGAACCAAACCACAGACTGCTTTTGTGGTTAACCCGGACCCAGTTTATGCTTTCGACAATTATGGTCCCCCAGCTGATGTTCCTCCTCCTACATATCCTTTTGGACCAAACCAGTATCCTTTGAATTTTAATACTAACCAGTTTGGTGTTAACCCATTTTCTCATCTTGCAGCACCAGCGCAGGCAACTGCAAACTTTAGTGGATCTTCTCCTTTAGGTTTTGGCGGGGCTCCAACTACAAGTTATGGTGGATATGGAGGTGCTTCAACTTCTAATCAAGGTGGCTATCGGACCAACACAGTCCCAGAGCAGCTGAACACCGCGGGTTTAGAAAAGGTGACTGTAGAGCTAGCTCAAGAACACATGGCTCTACTGTCGACCTTGGTAAACTCCTATAGTGGACTGGTTGCTGGGCAGATCGGGAATCCTCATCTTACACAGGAGGATTACTCGCAGATCGATAAAGACGACATGGATCTGATAGACATACAGTGGCACTTCGCAAGCGTGGTGAGAAGGGCAAAGGAATATATGGACAGGACGGGAAGGAGAGATGTTTTGATCAATAACAACACCAAGTTTGGGTTCGACAAAACAAAGGTCACATGCTACAACTGTGGCACAAAAGGGTATTTTGCAAGGGAATGTGACCGACCTAAACAGCAAGGACATCAGAATCCCTTCAACAACAACAGAGCGAATCAGAATCAGAGGCAGCAAGCTCAGGCACAACCTAATACTGAGCGTGCTATTGTCCCAGTCAACAACCAGAACCAGAACCAGAGGCCTCCTGCACACAACAATCAAGGTCAAGCCCTGGTTATTCAAGCTGATGAAGGTTTTAACTGGAACCATCTGATCACTGGAGAAGAAGCTCCTCAAGGTGGTGCAGCCTGTTTTGCTTAACAAGCTTCTGAAGCACCAGCCGAAGTTGAAAAAACTTCGAGTCAGTCTGACATCATCACTTCTGAAACCGAAGCGTCTGACTGTGACTCGGAGTGCGATTCTGATATGGGAGAAGATTTGGAGGATCTGTTAGCTGAAGCAGATGCGCTGATTGGTAAAAGATCGTTTCTTGTGGATGCTGACTACACAGAGAAGAACTTCGGCGAATTCTTTGGAGCTCAGAAGACAACAGCTCATTATGCATTGATGGCCATTACTCAATCGTCGAACAAGGTAAGTTCTTCTTCTGATTCTAAATTAGATTGTGTAGAGTGTAATCTGTTAAAATTCAGAATTAAAGAATTAACTGAAGAAAATCTGAATTTAAAAGCTGATGTTGGTCCTTTACAAAGGTCAATTGATTCCTTGAGACAAAAGGAGAAAAATTTTCTTAGTACAATTAAAAATTATAAGAAGGATGTTTCTGAACTGTCAAAAACCTTGGCTAACAAACAAATTGCTATAAATAATTACATCAATGAGGTCGAAGACACTAAGAAACAATTGGCCATTGTTAACTGTGACTATGAAAAGATCAGGAAGAAGCTTGAGAGTTAATTAAACTGCAAGTATGTCCTTGATCACATAGTAGAACACTCTGAAAAGGAAGGCTTCTCCACCAGTCCCAAATATTCACAATGTCCACCTCCGGTGAGATTCGAAAATCATAATTTTGATGTCTTGCCGAAGGAGGAACTAGCGGACGTGGCAGCTGAGGCAGCAAAAGTTGCAGAGGCGGCCAAAGTTACTGAAGCAGCTAAACCTGCTGAGGTTACTAAGGCTGCTACTCCTGCTAAAGCTGTCAATCTGTGTGAGAAAGCTGATGATATTAGTGTATATGACACTGACTCTTTGGATGATGAGCTCGATGAACCTCCTAGATATGCACCGGTCAAAACTAAAGATGTTCTTCTTGAAAATCATATCATTACCACTGAAACCTTGAGTGAACTGGAACCGAAAGTGCAAATCGAGGATGGTAGGAGGATTAAGGTGTTTTATAAACTAAAAGGGTCTGAAAGGGTGCATGCCGATGAGGAAGTCCCTCTCAGATGTATCGCCCCTGGTTTTGTTGCCAAAATTTGGCAAGAATCTGTCATTACCGTAGAAAAGGAAACCTGGAATAAAAAGAAGGATAAGGGTAAGGGTAGAAAGGATCAGGATAATCAGCCTAATGAAAATAACAAGAAAAATCAAAAGTCGAACACCGTTAATCCTCAAAATCATGCTCAAAGAAAAAGTCCGAAGAAGCATGTAACTGAGTTCGTTAGATCGAGCGGCAATGAAAGAAACGACGATCCTCAAGTCGATCAGCAAAGAAGATGTCTTGAGGATCCAAAACACAAAAACTCATTTGCCGGCCCATCTAACAAAAGGAACAAAAAGGAGACCAAACCCGAATCTCCTAGATTTGAAGAATATAGATCCTGTCACAAGTGCGGGGAACGTGGGCATTTAGTTGCTGCGTGCCCTGAATTGAGACGAGAAAGGATCAAGGTGGATGATCCTCCCAGTTCTAGCAAACCCAAGCAACCTGTTTCCCCTAAACTCTCTGAGAAACAAAAGGGAAAGCAGGTCGTTTATGATAACCGCAACAAAATTGCTATGAACCAAAAGCCAGTTGATGGCAGGGGTCCACAGCTGAGGGGGAGCACTGTTCCTCCAAAGGTTGAAGCAGCGCCTAAGCCACCAGCAAAGGCTGCAGCTAAACCACAGGGCAACCCCAAAGCTGCTCCACGTACAGTTAAGTCTGAAGTGGATCCAAAAGCTGTTCCTCCAAAGGAATCCAAGGCTGGACCTTCTAGCCCACAGGCGAAGAAGAAGCCCAAGCCAAAGAAACCTGAACAGATTTGGAGACCCAAGTCACCAACCAAAGGAGGAGAATCATCTGCTGGAGAAAGCACTGTTGTACCATCGGAAACAACACCAACTCTAAATGGAAGATGGGTTGACTTTTCGACGTTAGATGAAGATGGTAGACCCAAGACCGTGAAGGCTTGGGTCCCCCTTAACCACTGATCTTTGAATGTTTGTGCAGGGAGTTCCACAGGGCCTTATCAGCAGCCTATGGATTGTTGATAGTGGAGCTTCAGGGCACATGACAGGCAATTTATCCCTGCTTTTTGACATAAAGAATATCAACGGGGGGTATGTTGCCTTTGCTGGTAATAAAGGGGGTTATATTACAAAAGAAGGAAGTATGAGCAACGGTATTGTAAGCTTTGAAAAGATAAGCTTTGTCAAACAGATAGACCACAACTTGCTGAGCGTTTCGCAGATATGTGACAAGAAGTTCACTGTGTTCTTTGATGACAACGCATGTTTCATTCTGAAGCCTGGATTCAAAATACTGAAGGAGTGGGTCATGATCTCAGCTCCCAGGGTCAACAACTTATACGTCCTGGATATGAGCCGAGCAATGACAGCGAAAGGTCAAGTCACTTGTTTTCTGTCAAAGGCGACAGAGAAGGAATCGATAATGTGGCATAGACGAATGGGGCACATCCACTTGAGGAAAATGAACTGTAACACCCCAACCGATGGCGGAAACATCGAGGTGTCACGTAGTGACGATTGTTCAATAGCTCATGGACTAAAGTGTAAATTTGAATACATTGATTAAATAATTTATTACATTCAAATGAAATACAACGATTCTAACTGCCAACTAAATTGAAATACAATGAATCAAAATCTACGTATAAATCCGAAAGCTTAAAGGATGCATCTCAAAACAACCTGAAACATGTACGAAAATAGTATATGTCAATACAAAAATGTATTGGTGAGCACACCCTGTTTGAATATATATAGTAGGAAAAATGTTTAGCAATTCATGTGCGGTACCATTTGCAATTATGTAATAAGTAAAATCCGTTCAAAACCAAACCTGAGAATAATGACTAACACATGACTAACCAACTGAATAATGAATTAACAAGACAATGACCAAGATTCTCTTAACAGAGTCTCAAGGGGGTATACCATAGTACTATTCATTGAAAAGCTAGGCCGCCCAGTGGTTAATGATTTTGACAAGTCATAGACACACCAATTAACATAAAGCAAACACACATGAGAATTACATTTAGTAAAAGAAATAGAAACTTGATAGTAAGTACATGAGTCACCCCAAAATAGTAAAACAGTAAAAAGGGGAAAGATATACTCACAGCTTGCGAAAACGATCAAAATCCACTTAAGCGGTCGGGAGCTAAGTAGTGGGAATTCCGAGGAATTCAACCTATAATGTGTAAGAATACTAATAAGGAAGTGTCTAAGAAGTCTAAGGTAACTAGGGTCTAAGGCATTAGGGTTTGCTATGTCGATTTGGGGAATTAGTGTTTTTATTATAAATCGCATTAGTGTGAAAGTTTTATGTCAACATAATATATCAAAGTGTGTGTTTTAGGTAATATAATTATTACCAATTGAATATTTAAATAAAAATATGTTATGGAATAATTTAAATAAAATGACGTAGTTAATTACTGTAACTAATTATTGTAAATAAATACAATAATTATAAATGTATAAATAAATGAATGTTTTATTATGTCTAATTAAACGTAAATAAGACTAATAATACCATACATGATCCAAAAATACTAGTTTTATAGAAAATGGATGATTTCTGATGTAAATAAATTAGAATAATTTTCCCATAATTTATATAAACTTATTTATATTTAAAACTGATTTAATGAGATTAAATTATGTTTTAAGATTAAAATTAGGAAAATCAATAAAAATAATTGTTTTCTGAACCAATAAATTTTATTTCAGTTCATAGTGATGAGAAATAATTACCCAAAAAGTTTGTGATTAAAATCATAAAAAATGAATTTTTAATGAATTAAATATGATTAAAACAAATTAAATCAATAAAATTATAAAGATAAGACATTTTTTCAGAAAATAAAAGTGTGGTAATTTTCTTTATGGTATCAAGAAGCTGCTCCTAAATTTTCATAATTTTTGTGCAAAATATGGATTTATTATGAATATTATGGGTTAAAATGGATTATAAATAATTATTATGCATTTTAAATAAGTAAAATAAAATAAAATAAAAAAACAAATTCAGAAAATCAAAAGGTGTGGTAGGCTGGGTTCAAACCCAGGTACCAACCAACAAACAAGCCTTCAACAACCACTACACCAAAGCTTCATGTTTAGATAAGTTTGAAAACAATATCTATTTATCATATTACCTCCATTCATCTTCTTCCCCAAATGACTTAGAACCCTAACCCTAACCTTAAAACCAATTGATTCGATACAGTAATATAATCAATCAGAGTCAAGGGGCTTTCAAAGATTAGCAAACGAGTAACAAGACGACATAAGATAATTTGACTCACATAGTGGGTATCGGCCGAAAACAAGACTTCAAACTCCAGGAACAATTAGCGAAAATAGAGAGCTATATTGGACACTTTCTTGAAGTTTTTAGGTATGTTTAGGATCTTTAAAGGTGCAGAAAAAGGATGTTATAACTGATTTTAATGATGGTCGCCTAAAAAAAACGGACACGATGTAATATGATCGACGGTTTCACATAAACGTGATTAAATACTGATTTAAGGCACACCAAAACTAGGAATCGATTAAAATTAGATGGAGAAACGTCATCCTAGCATTAAAACGAATAAAATAAGCATTAAAAACGATTATATGGGTGGCCGGAAAACTCGCCGGCGGGGACATGGCTACCGGAGAAAAAAAAACGTACAGGGACAAGGATAAGGGGATTTCTTTTAAAACTTATGTCAATTGGCAAAAATAGTCCCTGTAGTTAGATTTGTTAATTCTATTAATGTTTTGGTTAGATTTTTCTTATAAAAGTTAACTAAGTTGACAAAACTTAACTTAAAAACTTTCAAAACTTTTTAAACTTGGATTTTTTTTATAGAAGCTTTTACTAACACGTGTCCACATACGCATTCGATTAAAACTTATACCCGAACCATAATAAATATAAACGATAAATTTTAGTTCGCTCTAAAATTAAATTTTGAAAACGACGAAGTTTACAGGGACTAAAATGGAAATATTTGAAGGGCTATTATTGTCAAGTAGGTGAAAGTCGAAGGTGGCGGATGTCACAGTCTCCCCTACTTTAGAAAATTTCGTCTCGAAATTTCCTTCAAGTGGAGGTTACTATGAAACAAAAGGCGTTGTAAAAGTCAACTAGATTTTTAAAAGAAAATTCATCATTTATGATTCCACAAGGTTTAAAGTTAGTTGTCTAATACCCAAAGTAAAAGTTTCAAATTATTTTGACAGTTGACCCGAGATTAAGAAATTGAGAGTTTAAATGTGAAAGGCTTTGGGAATGTGTAACTGGTGAGGGGCAGAGGTACTAATGAAGCAGTCTCCCCTACTTTAGAAAGGTTTCTGAATAAACGTTTTTTAAGGACATGCAACAGGATTTCGACTAATAGAGAGTGCACGAGTATACAAAGTTTAAGGTTTTCTGTGTGGATGGTCAAGGGAAAGACTCTAGGAAGACGAATTAAAGCTCGTGTAAGAACGTTCTTATAGAAAATGTTAGCTATTACTCAACGATCTAATGAAGAGGTAATAATGGGTAGGTTCTTGGTTAGACTCCTAGTCCGCTCCCACAGTATCATTTATGCTTATATATAGGGTGTACCGCAGCTGACCCACCACATTCCCGATACTTTGGATTCATACTAATTGTCTACCAATAGCCCAAGTAGAATCACACACCACCCTCATGTACATGTAAGCCCATGATTGCGTTCCGGACCGTAATCATCGATTTACCTTACACTAGGGTTTATGCTTTTCCATAACCCTAACATGAAATAAATGTGTGCAACCAATATGTAATAGCCACTGTAATGAAATAATGTTTAATCATGACATGGTTAGAGGTCCTTCCCTTTCGGGTTTTCCCTTTAACCGTAATGAGAATAACATGTAAGTATAAGACATGGTTAGAGGTTCTTCCCTTTCGGGTTCACCCTTAACCGTAACTTTTGTTCACATCGTTGACTCTAAACACTCATATTGATAGACCCTGAGGTTTACACCGTTCCCCTCGGATTGAACAAATACTCTAATTCAAGTCGTACGTGGGCACCGGTTTAGATCTCATACGAGTTATCAACTAGTATGTTCGTTGGCCATGATGATGAACAAAATAATGTAAAGTATAACAGGGTTTTGCTCAAAACAGGAAAGAAAATATGCGTTCAAGTAAGTATATAAGTATAGCATAAAATTCCGACTGAAAAAAATAGTATAACATAAATCGAGTAAATCGCACAATTGCACAAAATGAAAGTAAACGAGTTGTATTAATGCAAATAGTCAATGTGAAAATAGTCGCAAATAACGTGTTAGAAATAACTATGAATAAAAATGGTGCAAGAATAAAATAATGAAATTTACGGCAAATGAATGTGCACGGAGCGGGTGTATAGCCTACTGGCATGTGAGTTAAAATCTAGTAATTTTACATATATGCGTTATACTATAAAAGGCATTTAACAACATTCTGATAAAAAGATATGTCCATTGTTTTGTTAAACCAAAAGTTTTGCAACTGAAAGAGTATAAGTGTAAAGGTAAATTTTCGCAGTTTACTCGACTTTGTGATATTGTTGAAAGAATAGTAGTGATGCATGAGAATAAATTTTTAGAAATCGAAGTGTGTTTTAGATTCAAAACAGGTTTATTTGCAAAATTTCTTCCGAAAATATATATTGGATATGTCATATGAAAACAAAAGATTTACATTTGGTCTTTAAAATATGCAACACAAGTTTGTAAAATGCAAAATGAAACCATTTAATGAAGTATGTATAATTCTAATGTGTTTCAAAAGACCAAAATTTAAAATGGCGTGAAGGTTGTGAATGATCCCAGATGCCTTGATGAATTTTGAAAAATAGAATTTTCGTATTTAGACATTTATTTAACTTGTAGGTTGAAATCTCATTAAAGTCAAAACTTTTTAATTATTATGAAATATTGAGAAAATCTAAGTGTTATTGGGTCAACTTGAAACCTTTTAATTGTCAAACTTCTACGAAAATTTATACATAAAAGATCATTTGTTTGTAAGGATCGTTAAGGCATCTCTTTGGGCTCATGGCAGCTACTTGTTTCAAGACACAAGGTGGATATAAAGTGTGTTCAAATTTGGCGAATAGGCTTTGTGAAAAAAAAACTTATAGGATAAGTTGTCAAATTAATCGTTTTAGAGATTTAAGGATATACCGTGACTTTGATCAAGTAAGTTTGTAAACATGGAGATATAATATAAGCGTTAATGTGATATTAAAACAAACAAAAAGTTTTAATAATGATGATAAGGAATTCAAAAGCGAATGATCAATTAATAATGGCATATGAAACATCAAGTGATTATATTGAGTCTTCAAATGATAATCAAATATAAATATTAATGATATAAAACATTGGAATTGTTTCCGTAGGAAACTTTGACTAACTCAAGTATTTGAAATTTCCTAGTGACTTGCGGGGGCGTACTTTAGCCTATCAGTGAATGCTCACCCTTCCAGATTGCACGTGCCCCATCACTAGTGAATTCCAAAGCTTTAGTGAGATGAAAAACGAGATACAAAAATAGATCCTTGAGATATGGATTTCACTCCTAACTCAAAAATGTATTTCAAAATTGAAAACTATGGTGGAGTGAAACCAGTCACTAAGTTAAGGATATCACTCCCAGCTTGGTGATTAAGTTTCTTTTTGGAGGAAATACTCTTTGAGGTGTGGATATCACTCCTATCCCAAAGATATATTCCAAAGATATATAGCATATAGAGGAGTGAAACTAATCACCAAGGTATGGATGTCAGACCTAACTTGGTGATATCGTTTCGTTTGTGAAATACGAGTGTGTTCTTCTTTAAACAAAACACCGCAAAAATAACGAGAAAGAATCATATGAAAGATATCATAAAACAAAATATAAGAATAAAGAGAAATTTACACGAGAGGACTCGTGAATGTAAACTTAGTTATAGACTAGGCTAAAAGGCATTCTAATAACCTAATTCCCTATAACCTGGCTCTGATACCAATCTGTAACACCCCAACCGATGGCGGAAACATCGAGGTGTCACGTAGTGACGATTGTTCAATAGCTCATGGACTAAAGTGTAAATTTGAATACATTGATTAAATAATTTATTACATTCAAATGAAATACAACGATTCTAACTGCCAACTAAATTGAAATACAATGAATCAAAATCTACGTATAAATCCGAAAGCTTAAAGGATGCATCTCAAAACAACCTGAAACATGTACGAAAATAGTATATGTCAATACAAAAATGTATTGGTGAGCATACCCTGTTTGAATATATATAGTAGGAAAAATGTTTAGCAATTCATGTGCGGTACCATTTGCAATTATGTAATAAGTAATATCCGTTCAAAACCAAACTTGAGAATAATGACTAACACATGACTAACCAACTGAATAATGAATTAACAAGACAATAACCAAGATTCTCTTAACAGAGTCTCAAGGGGGTATACCATAGTACTATTCATTGAAAAGCTAGGCCTCCCAGCGGTTAATGATTTTGACAAGTCATAGACACACCAATTAATATAAAGCAAACACACATGAGAATTGCATTTAGTAAAAGAAATAGAAACTTGATAGTAAGTACATGAGTCACCCCAAAATAGTAAAACAGTAAAAAGGGGAAAGATATACTCACAGTTTGCGAAAGCGATCAAAATCCACTTAAGCGGTCGTGAGCTAAGTAGTGGGAATTCCGAGGAATTCAACCTATAATGTTTAAGAATACTAATAAGGAAGTGTCTAAGAAGTCTAAGGTAACTAGGGTCTAAGGCATTAGGGTTTGCTATGTCGATTTGGGGAATTAGTGTTTTTATTATAAATCGCATTAGTGTGAAAGTTTTATGTCAACATAATATATCAAAGTGTGTGTTTTAGGTAATATAATTATTACCAATTGAATATTTAAATAAAAATATGTTTTGGAATAATTTAAATAAAATGACGTAGTTAATTACTGTAACTAATTATTGTAAATAAATACAATAATTATACATGTATAAATAAATGAATGTTTAATTATGTCTAATTAAACGTAAATAAGACTAATAATACCATACATGATTCAAAAATACTAGTTTTATAGAAAATGGATGATTTCTGATGTAAATAAATTAGAATAGTTTTCCCATAATTTATAAACTTATTTATATTTAAAACTGATTTAACGAGATTAAATTATGTTTTAAGATTAAAATTAGGAAAATCAATAAAAATAATTGTTTTCTGAACCAATAAATTTTATTTCAGTTCATAGTGATGAGAAATAATTACCCAAAAAGTTTGTGATTAAAATCATAAAAAATGAATTTTTAATGAATTAAATATGATTAAAACAAATTAAATCAATAAAATTATAAAGATAAGACATTTTTCAGAAAATAAAAGTGTGGTAATTTTCTTTATGGTATCAAGAAGCTACTCCTAAATTTTCATAATTTTTGTGCAAAATATGGATTTATTATGAATATTATGGGTTAAAATGGATTATAAATAATTATTAAGCATTTTAAATAAGTAAAATAAAATAAAATAAAAAAACAAATTCAGAAAATCAAAAGGTGTGGTAGGCTGGGTTCGAACCCAGGTACCAACCAACAAACAAGCCTTCAACAACCACTACACCAAAGCTTCATGTTTAGATAAGTTTGAAAACAATATCTATTTAACATATTACCTCCATTCATCTTCTTCCCCAAATGACTTAGAACCCTAACCCTAACCTTAAAACCAATTGATTCGATACAGTAATATAACCAATCGGATTCAAGGGGCTTTCAAAGATTAGCAAACGAGTAACAAGACGACATAAGATAATTTGACTCACATAGTGGGTATCGGCCGAAAACAAGACTTCAAACTCCAGGAACAATTAGCGAAAATAGAGAGCTATATTGGACACTTTCTTGAAGTTTTTAGGTATGTTTAGGATCTTTAAAGGTGCAGAAAAAGGATGTTATAACTGATTTTAATGATGGTCGCCTAAAAAAAACGGACATGATGTAATATGATCGACGGTTTCACATAAACGTGATTAAATACTGATTTAAGGCACACCAAAACTAGGAATCGATTAGAATTAGATGGAGAAACGTTATCCTAGCATTAAAACGAATAAAAGAAGCATTAAAAACGATTATATGGGTGGCCGGAAAACTCGCCGGCGGGGACATGGCTACCGGAGACAAAAAAAACGTACAGGGACAAGGATAAGGGGATTTCTTTTAAATCTTATGTAAATTGGTGAAAATAGTCCCTGTAGTTAGATTTGTTAATTCTATTAATGGTTTGGTTAGATTTTTCTTATAAAAGTTAACTAAGTTGACAAAACTTAACTTAAAAACTTTCAAAACTTTTTAAACTTGGATTTTTTTTTATAGAAGCTTTTACGAACACGTGTCCACATACGCATTCGATTAAAACTTATACCCGAACCATAATAAATATAAACGATAAATTTTAGTTCGCTCTAAAATTAAATTTTGAAAACGACGAAGTTTACAGGGACTAAAATGGAAATATTTGAAGGGCTATTATTGTCAAGTAGGTGAAAGTCGAAGGTGGCGGATGTCACATGAACCATCTGGTTCAGAACCAACTGGTGGAAGGTGTTTCTGTTAAGAATTTTCATTTAAACGACGTCTGTGTCTCATGTAAGAAAGGGAAGCAGAAAAGAAAGTCTCACAAGCCTAAGAAGACAAACTCAGTTAGTCTACCTCTCGAACGACTGCACATGGACCTATTTGGCCCAGTCAATCGGAAGAGCAAGAACGGTGACTCATACTGCTTAGTGGTTACGGATGATTATTCTAGGTTTTCTTGGGTGGTGTGCATGAAGCACAAGAGTGAAACTTTTGATTACTTGAAGAATCTGTTTACTCTTGTAGGATCGACTAACGTGTCACCCGACAATCACGAGGTCTATATTCAAGGTGTGGAATCCCTTGAATATGTCTCAATAACAGAAACGAAGATGAAACAATGAAAAACGAGTAATTACAACACACAAATGGGTCAAAAGATTCACGTTTATATCATTAAAACAGAGCTCGAGTGTTACAATGAACAAACCTAGCAATCTCAGACCTGGGGAGGGTGTTTGGAGAGTGTGTGTGGCAAGAACTAATGATTAGGGCAAAGATTGGGACTATTTATACCTCCCATACTCGTACAGACCTCTTTAGGCGAGTAGGAGGCTATCACACATTGACAACTAGCGAGTAGGGCCGTACTTGCTAGTAGCTTCATGCGAGTAGGGCTATACCACATCACTACTGATGTGGTATAGGCTGTAAATGCCTAAAGCTAATGTGGTATAGGCTGTAAATGCCTAAAGCCACACCGTACTCGCCTGAAGTGTCCCGAAACGCGTATAAACATCTCCAAACACCCCGAAATACGTCCAAACAACATATATACTAGCCTAGGGACATCATGCACTTACAGACTCCCCCTTGGACCAGGCTAGTATACGTACAAAGATTACATAAGACATCGTTTATAGCAACTACCAACATTGAAGATGAAGACAAGTTAATGGTTTTCTCTTCTCCAATTGAGATATCAATCAGGTCATTGTTTCCATTGACAAATTTCAATGGAAGTTTGACTAACGAGTCACCGTTTTCCTTATAAGGTGAGTATTCTTTTTTGATACCATTGGTGGCAGATGGCGGGCATGATGATGTAATGGGAGCAACGTTCTTGGGTTTTAACATGGGAGAGAGCATTGTGTGAGCTATCAACTGGATATCACCTCTTGTAATCGTTGAATCATTAGAGATTGGAAAAACAAGTGGTGTTCCATAAGGCTTCCACACTCCTTTCGGGTCTTCACGACGGTTGACAAACATAAGATATCCGATGTTCATCATTGATTTTGGGATTATGTAGGCACTAAGGCATGCATCATCCTTAATGGAAGATAAAGACATGTGTGGGTCTTCAAAGAACCTATGAATAGCATGATTTTGAATCTCAGCCAACAAAACTTTCTGATTCTGTCTTAGTGAACAAGCGTTTCTAAGTGCTTGTATCAAGTCTTGTGAAAGGCCAAATTTTGGTACAGTTACTGTGCAAGTAGCAGGAATCACACTGCCGTCACAGCTAAAAACTGTCACTGTCACCTTTTCTCGGACCAAGGCAGTTCACGACCACATGAGTAAGATATTTAATCTCCGGCGGAAGTAATCCTTTCTTAAGCATTGTCTGTTTGAGCGTGCTGCTTGGATATCGCATAGTGTATTCTCGATCGCTTTAAGAAGTCGATGACGCCTTGAAAGACTTTGCCTTTATCCAAAGTAATCGGTCCGAGAAAAGGTGCTTTTAATGCGATAAGAGATACATTGGCCTCTGCGATTGTCGCTCTGACACTCAACAAGCCATTCAACTTCACCAAGATGATTCTGCACCACTTAAAAGAAATCATACTGATGAAGCCGACAAAGAAGTCCTTCATTGTCTATCACCGTTTCTTACAGTTGATCATTGATAATCAAGTGTACCCTGTCATATATGTAGTAATGTACAGATAAGAACCAGATATCGATCCATGGACGCGCGCGGAGCAATGGTACTAAAACTCTATCCCCGATTTACCAGTAGGAAAAGATAAGTTGAGTTTGTTTATAGCTAAATTAATTCTAACACATGTAAATAACTTAACTACGACTCCAAATAGAAAATATAACTATATAAACTATAATACGCCAATCCTAGCATGTCATCTACATAAGAAATAAAGGCGTGATCAACATTCCCATTTTCCGACAGTTAGTGTCCCTTTCGGGCATCCTAACATGACAACTATACGGAAAGCTAACACGAATACACACGTTAACCACCTCAAGTCGTTTATTAGCGTGCAGTGACGTGCTTGTCGTGGTACACGTAAAATTTCCCAATTACAACTAATGTATAGTGGTAAAAAGGTATCGAACACAGGGAGTTTGTGGAATATGTGTAAGCTAATAACTTATAAATTAACTAATAATTACCACTAACAAGATTAAAGATCAAAGATTTGTTGATTGCTTTGGGTTTAGACTTTAATAAAAAGACAACTAAATTAATGATTTAAGATGAGTTTTGTTCTTCCAATTAACAAACAATGACCATCCTTGGATCCGTTTTCCTTTAACCTTTATGCAAAAGTTCCACTAGAAAGAGTTACATAGACATAACTCATGTTTAAACAATTATTGTGATAAAAGGGAACAAAGTATCCCGGTTGTCAACAACACCAAGAACGTACGATTAAGACTAGAAATTGAGAAATTAATTAACTACTACAAGCAATTGTTCAAACACCATAATAATCAAGCAACATGTACTAAATTATCATTCTAGAAATGCAAGGAACAAACATAAAGAGTTCAAGAAAAACTTCACCAAGGATGATCATCTAAAGTTCTAGCCAAGCATGACTTGATTGATCATCATAACAACCATAAAAATGTTCATATGAATCAAAAGCTAAAACCAATGTTTGTGATATGTTTCCCAAGCTTCTTCTCAGCCAAAAATCGCCCAAGAGTATGTTAGAAACGTTTCAAGTGGAAGGAGTAATCATAAGTCTCCCATAATGGCCCTTTTAAAGAAGGAGTTACATGTTTTCTGCAGGTCCATCGTACCCCTACGGTCCCACCGTAAGGGTACGGTGGTCTTCAAATCTTAACTGTGGTTGAGGACTGCCCTACGGTGAAGAATTCATGGTCTGAGGCCACCGTAACCCTACGGCCTGGCCGTAAGGGTACGGTGGTCCTGTGTAATTTCTTCATTTTTCATTTCTTCTTTTCCATCTCGTTCCAATGCGGTCCGGTCCACTCCCAAGCCCGTTTTTCGCCATTTTTAACTCCTTCTTACACCTGCAACCAAGATAATCGTAGTTACCCAATTCCAAGCAATAACATGAATAAATGTGGATAAAATAAATGTTTTAACACTATTAAAGGGTGTTCGTTGAACCACCCGTCATGCAGCTGATATGATCTCATGAGAATCTTTTAAAGATAGGTTAGTATCACCTTTCGGGAGTCCTCAACCGCACTAGTTAAGGAAAGCAATATCGAATACACAATACGACCACCTAAACTAGCATAAAGTAGAGCATTTCACAACCTATTCCATTTTACTAACTTTGAACACAAATCTACTAAGATAGCCATTTTCACTAAAATAACTAACAAAGATCATTAACCGTGTCAAAGATTAGTAACAACACCATTAAGCTTTTTAAACTCTTTTACGTGCCGGTAAACATTTATAATCATTATCCGAGTGACTTTAACCAAACCAATACCCGGTTACAGTCTCATGGTGTAAGCTTTATTAACAAGTTAACTAGTTTACTACCAGACGATTAAACGGACGGTTTCTTCAATAAGTAATCCGCCTAACACATTCGATAATCATCAAAGTCATCCGAACACAACTACAAATCTATCAACAATGAAACAAGGTTGCGCTATGATCATCAAGATTCAAACATGAAAAACGCCAAATTTATACAAAACTTGATTACATACTAATTAACGATTGTTTTAACTACTAACTATTACTAATGTTCTTGCCCGTAGGCGTACGATTAACTAAAACAACATCAAAATAGCATACAATCAGATTTGGATCTAAAAAGGCTTAAAGGATCAAACCATAAGAATGCTAAAGAGATGGATTGGATGATGAAGGAAGGATCGGATGGATTCCCGAGCTTGTTAAACGGCCTTACAGTAGCTTGATTCGTCCGAAAATCGCCTCTCCAAAACCCAATCATCGATCAGTGGGCTGAATGGGGCATTTATAGCAGAACAGAAGATCCGACCGGCCGCGCGGATGATCTGACCGGCCGGTCACTTTACACGGGTCAGGCACGTTTCTCGATTGCTGACGTAGGCCTTCTAGAAGGTCCCCAGAAATATCAGGTTGCTGTGCGCGGCCGGTCGCTTTGTTCGCGCGGCCGGTCGGATTGGTCTGGGTGTCGTTCGCGTGCCGAAAACTCCGTTTTTCCTTCTGTTATGCTTCTGGGACATCGTTTAAGACCTAAAATCGTAAAGATACCCAAATAAGTACCAATTCCTATGTATAAGGTCAAAAACGTCTGAAAATGGGAGTTAAACGGGGACTTTTATATGTGTAAATTAACGTATATCAGGTATATCGACCAATCCTTCCAAACCAAACTCGAAAATCTAGATCTATTACGTAACCATAAAAACGACCACGACTTAATTAAACTCACGACCTCCGAAACCTTTGGGATCTTTCCTTCAAAAATTTTTGAATTACGAGTCTTCCAAATCACCCAAAACGCGATCATAATGATACTTTTCACTATTCTCTTGAACCACTTACTCCCTTGAACTTGTTGATGAAACGTAATCAGATCTTCCACATCGAAAGGTAGCATAGGACCCAGTTTACACCAAGCTCCAACAGCGGACCAAACGCCGAAAACAAAACCGCACCCAACAAAAAGATGTTGGATGTCCTCCTGATCAGTATCGCACAGGCCACAACTGATTTGTTGGGCATCAATGTTTCTATGCCGAAGAGCCATCCGGGTAGGAATTTTATTCATCTCTGTTCTCCACAAGAAAATATTCACTTTGATCGGCATCCACGACTCCCAACGCATCTTTTGATTTCGCTGCGTTTCCATTTCTTCCCGGATCAAGTGTTTAACTGCTGCCACAGAATAGTCTTCTGTAGTATCCGTGGCCCAAACCCATTTATCAACCGCCTCTTTGAAAGTAACATCCTTAAGAAGAAATTGAAGATCTTGCATTTCTGAAACCTCAGCAACCGTGGTCAGACCTTTCTTCCAAACCGGCATATAGCACAGAGCCGAACCACTTCTAACGAGCAGATCTGCAACTACCGCCTGTTTGTTAACTTCTAGCTTGAACAGGTTAGGCCATCTGTGTCTTAACACCGTCTTGCCAATCCACAAATCAAACCAAAACCGGACGTACATACCATTACCAAGAACCTGACATATCAAGGCCTCTAGCTTCCTGCCATTTAGACTTCTCTGCCGCAAAGTTTTTACAATGTTCGACCAACAGCCTTTGATTCGACTATTAATCGGAAAGAAATCCCACCGGCACCGAGAACCATGAATAAATTCAACCACTTTTCTCCAAACACTATTTGCCTGGGTTTTAAACCTCCAAGCCCACTTAGTTAATAAAGCTAAGTTTACGTCTTTCAATTTAGTAATACCCAAGCCGCCATTTTTCTTAGAAGTAGTAACGATATCCCAGCTAACCCAGCTCATTTTACGGTCTTCCAACGAGCCACCCCAAAGAAAATTGCACATTAAACATTCGATGTAGCCTGTAATTTTAGCCGGGGCTTTGTAAATAGAGAGATAGTAGACCGGTAAGCTGGCTAGAACCGACTTGACCAAGGTAAGGCGACCACCCATAGAGAGAGATTTAGCCTTCCAAGAAGCCAGCCGATTACGAAGCGTGTCCAGAACCGAGCTCCAATATTGACATTTATTCATGTTTGCACCCACTTTGATCCCCAAATAATCGAAGGGGAAAGAACCAACCTTGCAATCCAAATAAGAGGCCATACCAAGAACATCTTCTTCCACAACACCTATCCCAAACAACGTAGATTTGCGAATATTAATCTTCAAGCACTACTAGAAAAAATACCTACCATGACACGCGTTTTATGACACACAGTCTTTTATGACACGCAAAAACGTGTGTCATTAAAAAACTGTCATGGATTTTCAAATCTTGTTAATTAATGACACACATTTTTGCGTGTCAAGAAAAAAAAACATGACGATATAAGATAACGCGTGTCATTGTTTTATGTCATAACTATTTCTCCAATTTCTAATTTTCCCCCATCATATCCCGCCCATTTGTTAACCTAATTCCCAAATTATAATATCCCCACACATACACACACTAACATATTCTTCTGCATTTAACCCACTACCACCGCCACAACCATAACAAGCGGCGAAGACAACACCCACAAGTCCTCTACTCCGGCCACGCCAGCACCCGTCAAAAAACGGGCCAAAACTTGGGTCAAAGAAGAAACCCGAACCATGATCCTCCTCCGTCACGAGATCTGATATAGGTATCGTCTTTCTTTGTTTTAGATCTTATTGTTTAGATTTGTTGTCAATAGCATATCTTGAAAATTTGGTATTATATTTAGTTTTGTTAAAATATTTTAACTTTGTGGAGTGTGAGGTTTTTCGAGTGCTTTAGGTGGATTTTTAGTATTTAGATGTTAATTTTCTTATGATTTATATATTTTGTGGTGTGGTTGACTTATTGAATTTGATGCCTGTTTTTTTTTTTTTTTTTTTTTTGGGCTTAAGTTAGTCATTGTTCTTGCATAAATGCCAAAATAATCACTATGAATTGTAGAGATTTAAATGCAAAGAGTGTTGGGCATGGCTGGTAGTTGCTAACCTTGGTTCTGAATTCAGACCGATTGATCCATAAAAGACTTTCTTTAAAGATTCTCACAAACAAATTCAAAACCTCCCCTGCTAGTTTCTCTAATTTACCAATAAAATCCTTCATCAACTCCCTGTATCACATCACCATTATGTTCATGTCCATTTTATAAATTATAAAATTTTGTATTATATATGAGGGGAAAAAGTTTTTTAAGTGGGTCCTATTGAAATTTGTTTGTCAGTCTCTTGGGAAAAGTTTACCTATATCCATTTTCAAGATTAGGCATCTCAAATATGTTGGAGGTAGGGCGATGGCCACCACAGTCGCTCCTACTCCAACAATCGCAGCAACCACCACAACTTCAATCCTTTGAGAATTTCATTCGGGCGATTCTGTTGGTTCCTTGACAAATGAACCATAAACTCATAGATAAGCCCTGCATTGTAAATTCTTCGTCATATTAAAGATTTCGAAGTTTGTTTTACTATTTTATTGTTAACAAATTTTAATATTACAACTCAAAAAGATTTAGAAGTCTGTTTTACTTAAACTTAGAAGCGCTCGTTTTTCCAAAGAGTGGTGTTTATTTTGTTTTGTTGCTGTCTACCTGTCTTTTTTTCCCGGTTACACACACTTTGCGTTTGCTTTTGTGCAGCTACATTTTCTGCCTTCGTTTTCTACTGGTTGTGTATGCCGGTATGTGTCTTTACATGTAAACGCCTTGCTTAACTGATCGTATACTTAAACTTTCATAGGTGATAGGTAAATGCATGTCTTCTATGTTGTTTTCCTACTTCACTAGCAACAGCCTCTGTGTTGCTTTTGATACATTTGCGCGCTTTTAGGAAGCTCGCTCTAAGCGTAGGCGAGTTGGAGCTGACGCTACAACTTCCACATCATTAGCTGGGTCTTCATCGCAGCTAGAATGTCCTACGCGTCGCCAATCATCTTATCGGTCTTCCATGTTACGCTCTATGAGATCTTCGGCTGCGGCTTTGCAATCGCCTCAATATGTGGATCTAGGAAGCTGCACTGAAGTTTGTGAATTCTGTGGCGTGTTGTTTTGGTTTAAGGAGCAAGTGACATCTTTTCCTGTTAGTTTTCGTCCCAGGTACAATAGATGTTGCGGGTCTGGTGGAGTTCAGTTGTCCTATCCCACTGACCCTTCTGTGCTTCTGCGCGACCTGTTTTCACATCCAGATTTCTTAGTCAATATACGTGCGTATAATTCTATGTTTTCTATGACCTCTTTTGGGTCATAGAAAACAGGTCATCAGTTCTTCGGTTTAGAGAGTTGGGTATCGGAATGTTAGACGGCAGGGCCAACTTAGTGATGGCGTCTGGTTACTTCATTTGAAGAGGTGATTGACGATTTGGTGGCGGCTAATGCCACAGCCGTAATATCGATGAGACAACCAGTCTAAACCCAACGATGACTGTGCGGGCTTCGGGTTTCCTTGGGTCATGTTGGCGGAGACACGGCGGTGGAAGGTTTTCCAGCCGAGTCACAATGAAGTTGTGGTCGCACATAAATGAAGGTTAACTAGGTTTTTTTTCCCTGCATAACTTTCTGCATATTTGTGCTTTTTTGCTTGGCTTTATTTAGTGACATGAGTACCTATGTGATTTATGTTGGCTTCATTTGCAGCACAAAGTTGCCTAATTTGTAAGGTCGATCTTTTTCATATTTCATTTGATGTTGTTCAATTAAGGGTTGAGTTTTTCTATTCTAAATCAAAATTTAACGACAGGTAGAGTCAAGGAAGAGCTTTTTTTTATGATCGAGGTAAGTTTCGATCTTTGGGTTCGTATAGTGTTTAATCTTCGACGTTTGACCTCCAAAGTGAATGTTTCAGTTTCGCTTTTCGCTGTGAATATTAGTTTGATTTTTTTATGCACTCAGGTTTTCTTTGAATTTTGATTTTGGGCTATCTTATACGGCTCAGAATTGCAAAATGCAGATTGAGTAGTTTAAAGCTTGAGCTGCATTAGGTACATATGGTTTCCCAATTTTGTTTTAGGTTGAATGATGCTTTGAAAAGTTATTTCTTCTTAGGCATGAGAAATTACGTATGACTTAAATCTTAAGTTATTTTTGTTATAGGTTTAGACTTAAACATGAAACATAGAGAAAATCCTAGTTATTTTTAGTATTGATGTTTACATGCTGCCACTTATAATACAAATATATGTATTTGATTTAATCCAACCTTCAAATAACAGTACTTGGGGAGCATTTTAACCACAGTAGGATAACCAAAGCTTTTTGCAGGTGCATTACCTCATGAAGCAAGGAAACAACCTCTACGTCAGGCGTGAACTGAGTGTTAAAAGTTACCACGGAACCACAACAGGCAGCAACAACTCCACTCCCACTAGACGTGGCATTTGAGGTCAGCCGCTCTTTTTTAGTTTCTAATTGAAGAGGATTCATAAACTTCATTTAGATACACCTTTAATAAACTTTAGACTCAAATTATAGTGTAGTAAATATATAGCGACTCAAACAAAAATTTAACTATAACACAAACTTTTCTTCTAAGTCATCAAATAAGATAAAAGTTGTCGACACTGATTCGCACATTGAGCTCAAAATCAGCCGGGAAAGTTGCAATCAAATAAGATGATAGTTATCGACACTGATTCGATGTTTCTATTTGAGGATGCCTTGGATTATTTTAATGTGTTATTTTTATTTTTTCTCAGGTTGGGGAAGACAAAGACGAATACTCGGGTAATGCGGGAAAGATGGTCGAGTTTCGGGCAACCTTTATTTATAGGTTATATTTTGTAGTGACGCAATATTTTTTTGTTAATTTTAAATTTTTGTTAGTATATTTGACTTATGATTATGAAATAGATTGTTTTGGTGCGTGTGTGTGTGTGTGTGTGTATATATATATGAATCCAGGTTAAATCAATAATTTATAGATTTTTTTTTTATTTTTTTTTGTCAAAAAAGATGACACGCATAGCGTGTCGTAAACGTGTGTCATTAAGGCGTGTCATAAACGCGTGTCATGAAAGAGTGTCATCAATGCGTGTCAAAAAAGGATGACACGCAAAAGCGTGTCATATTAATTTTATGACCATGCCTATAATGACTTTCTTTTGCGTGTCATAAACCCCCTTTTATGACGCGCAATGCACGTCAAGAAAGGTGTTTTTTTCTAGTAGTGAAGCCAGAGCATATGTAAAAAACCCTCAGTAAGATAGTTGTTTTCTTGATATTCTCTTCGGACCAAACTCCCATTAATAAAACATCGTCTGCATAAAGAAGATGAGAGATAGGCGGACCTCCCTCAAACACACGAAGATCCTCAATTTCCCCAAGTCACAAGCTTTAGAAACAAAAAAGGGGAAGGCTTCCATCACTATGATGAATAGGAATGGAGAAAGCGGATCTCCTTGTCGAATACCTTTACAGCATTGAAATTCGAAGGTAGGAGACCCGTTTATGAGAATCGAGGACCTGGCACTTCCAAGAATACCCTTAACCCACAGGCACCACCACTCTGGAAATCCCATCTGCGCCAAAATAGATAAAAGAAAACCCCAATTTATATTATCGTAGGCCTTCTCAAAATCTATCTTAAGCATGAACGCCTTTTTGTTACTTTTTTTCAACCATCCGAATACCTCATTAATGATCAAAGGCCCGTCTAAAATAAATCTGTCTTTAAGAAACGCCGTTTGTGTGTCTGAAATAATCTTACCAATGTGGGTTTTAATTCTCATAGCTAACACCTTGGAGATCACTTTACTTATGACTCCAATAAGAGTGATCGGTCTGTAGTCTTTAAGCCCCACCGGGTTCATAATCTTCGGAATAAGAGTAATGAAGGCAGTACTAAATCGCCTCCCAATATCACCTGTATCATAAAACTCATTAAAAAGGTTAGTAAAATCATCTTCGAGGCTGCTCCAAAAATGTTTGATGAATTTAAAGTTTAAACCATCCGGCCCCGGAGCTCTATCCGAGCCACAATCAAAAACCGCATCTTTGATCTCCTCCCTAGAAAATGGTCGAATCAAATCACAACCGTCTTCAATGGATAAGCGGTGGATCCCATCACACAATAAAATCGGCCCATTCACATGTTTATAAAAAAAAATGATTTCGGAAAAAATTAAGCGCATGCTTCTTCACCTCGTTGGGCTTAGAAACCCAATCACCATTAACCAACAAACCCGGAATAGCATTTGAAGCTTTCCTACCATTCACCACCCTATGAAAAAACGCCGAGTTTTCGTCACCCTTCGAAGCCCATTTGACTCTAGATTTTTGTTAAATATCCCGGCATTTCCGTTCTTCCGCTTGAAGGACTTCTTTTTTACATTCACTCTAGATCCATAACTCATCTTCCTCAAAATCTCTCTCTTCCAAAATGAGTTCCAGCCTTTGAATCTGATTCTTATGACACGATCAATTTCTTCTCCTTCCTTAATAACCAAATCATCCCACCATTTCCTTAAAACCCCTCTCACATGTTTGAACTTATTTAATATGATATCATCAGCACGCCCCACAAAGGAACATTCATTCAGCGCTTTAGTCACCACTTCCTCACAATCATGTCTTTCCAGCCACGAGTTAAACCAGCGAAAAGGTTTATACCCGTAATTAGAATGAGTAATAGTCAATAATAAAGGAGTGTGATCAGATTTTTCTCTAGGGAGAGCCCGAAGACAGGCAAGCGGCCACCTATTAAAGAAGTTTTGACAGACCAGAATTCTGTCGATTTTGCTTAGCTTCAAATCCCCATTGCCACCTGCCAAACAAGTGAACCTGTTCCCACGCATAACATACTCCTGTAAACCAAGCTCATCAATAAATTCATTAAAATCCGAAGCACTTTTCCGATTAAAAAATGATTTTTTCCGTTCATCCGGCCACCGAACAACGTTGAAATCCCCAAGAATCACCCATAACCCATTCAAGCCACCAACAATGTTCTTAATTTTCTCCCACAAAAGTTGTTTAGCTTTAACCTTTTGGGGAGCATAAATATTTAGGACATTAATACGAGTACCGTCTTCCACCAACAAGCCATAAGTAATAAGAAAATTAGGGTCAGAAATCGAATCAGTCTTTGTAAACACCAAAGTATTCCAAAGATTAATTAAACCTCCTGATATGCCAGATGATTCTACCAAATCAAAATCAAAACCGCCTCTACCCCAACATCGAGTACCATCAAAAGAAAGACCATCTGAGATTTTCGATTCTTGTAAAGCCACGAAATCCACACCAAATTTAGTCTTTAACCCTTTAACCCAACCCTGTTTGCCTTGTAAAACCAAACCCCTAACATTTAACGATAGGAGATTCATTTAATACCTTTTTGTAAACCTTCTTCCTCCACAACTTCATTGACAAGCTCCTGAAAGTTGCCCATCTGAGCACCTAATTTGGCCCCCAGCTCCATAGTGTTGTTAACATCATCTTGAAATTCAGAATCTTCAGCCAAGTCAACTTCAGTAGTGTTAACATCAGCATCAGGGGTAGGAGATAGAAAATCCGTTTGACTACTGGATTCATTTAACTCCTGTTCGATTGGATTGGGCCTGTTAACTTCCTCACTAGGCATCTCTTTATTTTTACAAATACCCAACAATTCATCCAGCCCAAAAGGATCAGACCCAATAGGGTCAAAATCCAACCTTTGTCTTTTTTTTTTTTTTTTTTTTTTTTTTGTATTGGGCCTTGAGTCCACATATAAGAATCTATTTTGGATAAAACCACCTTTTTTCTTTCCATGCCTTTTGAACGATTTTTTATTATTGCAATTCAAAGCAACATTTATATTTCCATCCTTTTCGTTGACCTCTTTAAACTGCCCGACATTTACTCCCACATTTTTGGAAATAGTATCCTGAGCTTTATTTCTTTCATTCACTTCAAAAATAGGAGCGTTATTAAATCCCGAGAAATTAGCATGAGTTTCCTGATCATCCGCCCTTTCCATAACTTGGTCAACATTTGAATTTTCCGGAGCCTCTTTCGCCGGAACATCCATCGCCGGAGCCACGTTCCGAGTAGGTAAAAGATCGCCGGTTGTTAACTTTTTCTGGATGAAATCTGGTTCTGTCACACCCTCAAAATCCACTTGCGGAGTTTTACCGCGAGGCGCATGACAAACCAGGATCCAAACCAACGATCACAATAAACAAGTCTAACATGAATATAATGCAATTTCAAAACATAGTTTAAAATCCCCGTTTACAGCGGAAGCTTATTCAAAACAGTATCTCAAAAGTAAACCCAATGTTCAACATATGAAAACCATGCGACTCTAACTAGACGCCGTGCAGACGCGTGCGCCCTAGTCCAGTAGTGCTACCTTAGCGACCTGAGAAAACATGTAAAAGTTTACGTCAGCACAAAAATGCTGGTGAGTTTACAGGTTTTGTAATCCAAGTACCAAGTCCACCTGTCCCTACTATAACAAATCGAAAACCAGTGTACGCTAGCTAGGCGTATGTTTTGTTACTACCACGATTGGAAAACCATTACTAACACGCATACCAGATGTTGTGCCCGAAAAGTAAACCTGTTGTTCCTGTTGTTCCTGTTTGAGACAATATGCACTCGCCCGGCCCTCCAAGCCGACGAGCGGGGTTGGTCACTCCCAATAGCGCTATTCACATTTCCCCGTTGTGCAAACCCGCACATTCATGGTTCCCCCCGGGACTTCCAAAGATCGTGTAGTACACAATAGAACCCATAGTATGACAGTAGTTACCAAATAATCGTTTTAACACATGTTTTCTCCCCCGAAAGTATGAAACCAGTTTAAAAGAGGGGCCGTAAACTCACCTTAAGTTGCGTTACTCCTTAACACGAGTAAACTCAGCTGCTATGCTAGTCCCGTAAAGCGGCGACCTAACATATGACAGTTACAAGTACTTAGACTAATAACCCGCAGGTTAGTTAGTCCCTAGATGTCCAGACCATAACCAAGTTCGTTTGAAAACACCGTGACTGTTTAACTAACCCAAAGTACAAGACTCGACATCCCATTGGTGACCCGAGACTCCCCGTGTTATGTTTACGCTCTCAATCATGCAATCATGCAATCACACTTAACATACGTTAACGCACAACAAGTTATAGCACATAGTTCACGTATCACCGAATTACATTCAAACATATGTTACCAAGTTACTAGATATGTTACGGGGTTCCTAGCATGTTCCTACATGTCAAATCGGGTCTCGGAATGCTAATTTACACTTACAGCAGCATTACACGCGATTAGGAAAAGTCAACTAGCATTTAGGTTGGTCAACTGGCATTTAGGAAAGCTAATCGCATGTAACTACTAGCATTTAGGGCTAATCGCATGTAACAACTAGCATTTAGGGCTAATCGCATGTAACTACTAGCATTTAGGGCTATACCACATGTAACTACTAGCATTTAGGGCTATACCACATGTATCAACTAGCAATTAGGGCTAATCGCATGTAAGTACTAGCAATTAGGCCCTAATCGCATGAAATACTGGCGATTGGCCTCCTAATCGCCTCTAACATAGGCGATTAGGATTGCTAATCGCCTGTAACCTTGCTGTTCCGGTTTTTCGCGCGTTTAACGCTCCAAATCAGATCCAGAACGTGTGTAACCACCCAATATCATCCCAACAACTATTCTAAACATGTTTCAACTAAAACCCTTCGTTTTGCCTCGTATTATCAGCCCTGCATGCAATCACGTAATCCAAACACCATTCACATAGCATGCAACATCATACTAACATGCGTAACTATAACCCTAATAATCAATTCTCAGATTTTATCATCATAATATCATTATTATTCTGATCTAACATAATAATATATCATTCATTCATCTTGGATCATAAAAACCCTAGCTTTCTAATCATAAACACACATAACACATGTATACTAGTTAAAATCCGATTAACAACACTTATTAACGATTTTCAGAAAGCTTTTCCGTTTTAGAACAGGTCTGGACTATTAGGGATTGAATGAAAACGTTTATAAGATTGCATGGATGGAAACCAAACCTTAGATTTGTAAAAGAATGATGGATTAAGCTTGAAACCTTGTGTTTTGATCAAAAATCGCGTTCCAGAGGTTGTGTGTGTGTTGGGGCGGGTTATGGGACGACTAGGGTTTGTATTATGAAGTTTATGAGGTCAAGTATGGTATTTATAGTCGTTTTTAGTCGTCCAGCACGTAACTAGCGATTATGTAGCCTTTACACGCGATTAGGGAGCCTAATCGCATGTAAGTCCATGCAATTGGGGCCTAATCGCATGAACAGTCATGCAATTAGTCCCCACTCGCCCCTAAGGTCCCCCACTCGCCCCTCCGAGAAAGGCAAGACAGTTGTGCTTGGCCGAAGTACCGTATTGCATGATTCTGCAAGTTAAACACACCATAAATTATCAAAGACAGATCAAGGATATGAAAAACGGACAAAAATTCGGACAAAGTTTGACTAAAGTTGGTCAACAGAAGGTTATAGGCGATTAGCCACATAATCGCTAGTAAGAGTACACGATTACGTCCCAATCGCTAGATTTAACATGCGATTAGTATAAAAAAGTGCCTAATCGCTCAACTGTTCACACGATTAGCCAAGCTAATCGTGTGACAGTTTGTCTTCTTCACCAATTTTGCCAAAAATTTGTAATGGTTCGTTTTGGGCCTAATCTTGGTTGCATTTCAACCTATGACAACCCCACAATAAAACCCCTATGAATTATTACACTATTATATCAGAATCAAGGGCTAATTGATGGTTTTGAAAACTAGGGTTCATATGCGTTTAAAATTGGGGTTTTCTGATATCTTGATGTTATGGGTCAAAACTTTGCACCAACAGATCCTATAGATGCCGATCATCAAACCCCCATCAAGAAACATCCACAATAAACACGTTTTAATGGGTAATCAAAAGGTTTTTGTTCAACTAAGGGTTCCGGTTAAAAATGAACGATTTTAACCCATTAAACATGTTGTTTGGATCTGAAAGTGAGATATGTTCTTACCTTGATGATGTATGACAATTATCTAGGATCAAATGAAATTTTGGCAAGGGTTCGTTTAGGGTCAGTTTAGAGGGAACACGTATACAGTTGAGAGGTTTTGAAATATGAAGAAGAAAAAGGCTAAGTGACCCTTTATATACCCGTACATAATCGCATGTTCTTGTATGCGAGTAGTAACCCAATCGCGTGGAGTATGTAGCGATCATGGCTACTCGCCTATGTTTCTACACGAGTGGTTGGGATACACACGATTACAGCAACTCGCTTGCTCTATCACACGAGTAGGCCACTTATTTCCTAATCGCATGGATATAGATGCGAGTAGGGGCTACTCGCTTAAACTTCATGCGAGTAGGCCTCTAAGTACCTAAAACTTTCACACAATTTACCAAAATACCCCTGCAGCACCAAAACTTGCATTTTTGACCCGTTAAGGTTCAAAACATGCGTTTTTCAACCCGATTTGACACGCGACTCAGATGATGACTCAGATACTTGAAAATATTCCATTTTCCACCCTTGTACTTGATAAAAATACGGTTTTGACCCGGCAAAACACAAGTTTCCAATTAGTTGTCCATTTTATTTTTCGGCGTTTTATTTTTGAAGAAGTAAGATTACACTGGATTAGGATTCCAACATCGGCAATCAAGAATGATTAACTAAGCTAAACTAAGCATAAATAAAATAAAACGGGAGATCAACTAACTGTATACTAACATATTTTTGCGAGTTTCAACGGTTAGGGAATCATATCAGTGTACGGACATTACTAGAACCCTTATATTTTCAGTTTTCGCTTAAATTACCAATAAGCATCCTACAACAACTGTCGATATTGTTGTCCACCTAAACTCAAAATCAAGTTTTATCGCTAGGCACTTTAGATACGTTTAAGGTAATATTAAGGCTGAGATACAAGGTGTTCCCCACCACGCGACACATTCCCGTATCAAGTCATGCACAAAGCTTCCTCGTAACCGGTGAGTAAGCTGTTGTCATCCGTATTTTACAAGGAGTGGACTCAGTGGTGATCAGGTCTGCAGAAACGCTGCAACAGAGAGACCAGTGAGATCCAAACCAGGGTACAAGTCAAATACCGTATATTTGATTTTTCACGGTACGATGCTTTAGGTATATGATTTGATACCTTAGAGCGAATTCTCATTGAGAATAGGGTTTTGGCATATATGAATCTTTTTGCTCTTTTAGGATTCCCGGACGTCTCCTGATCAGAATTTATTCTATTTATTTTTTGTTTTTTTTTCAGGAAATGGCATAGGGGTGTCTCAGTCGTAGGCTGCGACCCCAACGTACGACACGTGTGCCACTCCTATTTATTCTGAGAGACGTCCAGTTCACCCCGGATGAACCAACCTCTTAAAGACCATGAAACCTCGGATGTTGGCATGTTATCAAACGAGATTTCGGTACCAAGACCATATGCCAACGCACGTTGATCCACACATGATTCAGATGATTTAGGTTTATATCACCGTGCCGAACTTGGAAATGATTTTGAGCCTACCGACACATCATTGTAGAGGCTACCTATCAGTTCCAATATTTTTAAGATGATAAGGGTCCAGACAGTCCGACTGATTGGTTAATATCATCTTCCCATTTTCACCAAAGAAACTCATTTTTGCATTTTTCAAATTTTTTTTGATTTTGGAATTTTCTCATTTTTTTTTTGAATTTTTGCATTTTCAGAATGTTTTTGTATTTTTCTGAAATTTTCTCCCCCTAAAAATCTAAAAATTTGCGAAAAGACAATATTTTTGGATTTTTCTGATTTTTGAAAGAAAAATATTTACAAAAACGATTACCGATGAGGATCTAATCCTGCTTAACTTTAATGCCGTTTAAGATTAACAAGTACTCAAAACGAGGACCGTCAAAAGCTTTGGTGAATAAATCGGCACGTTGGTAGTCTGTGTGGATTTTTACCATATCGATAAGTTTCTTTTCATAGCAATCGCGTATGAAATGATACTTAACCAAGATATGTTTCGCCTTGGAATTGTTAACTGAGTCTTTAGCAAGAGCTATAGCGGACTCATTATCACAGTGAATGGGAGTATTAAGAAATTTCAAACCGTAGTCTCTCATTTGTTGCTGTATCCAAAGAACCTGGGAGCAGCAGCTCGATGCTGCTACATATTCCGACTCGCAGGTGGATAAGGCGACTGAGGCTTGCTTCTTGCACTGCCACGAGACTAGTCTTGGTCCCAAAAACTGGCATCCAGCCGATGTGGATTTTAAGTCTGTCTTGCATCCGCCATAGTCAGCATCACTAAAAGCGATGAGGTTAAACTTATCGTCATTAGGGTACCAAAGACCTTTGGTCGGACAACCCTTTAGATAACGTAAGATCCTCTTCACAGCAACCAGGTGGGACTGTTTCGGCCTTGACTGGTATCTTGATAGTAAGCATGTCGCGAACATTATGTCAGGTCTTGATGCAGTGAGGTACATGAGTGAGCCTATCATAGCTCGATAGAGAAAAGGATCAACGGTTTGTCCTTTCTCGTCAGGCCCAATCCCGTGATTGGTCTGAATCGGCGTGCCTACTGGAGTAGAGTCTTCCATCTGGAACCGGCTCAAGATGTCAGCAACGTATTTTGTCTGGTGGATGAAGATCCCCGACTCTTGTTGTTCTACTTGTAGACCGAGGAAGAATTGCATCTCCCCCATCGAGCTCATCTCAAATTTGTCCTGCATAAGCTTTTCGAATTCCCTGCACATGACATCATTAGTGGACCCAAAAATAATATCATCAACATAAACCTGTACCAGAAGACGATCACCACCCTTTTCCTTGGTGAATAAGGTGCAGTCCACGAGTCCACGTTTGAACCCGTTGGATATCAGATAGTTGCTAAGCATTTGATACCATTCACGCGGTGCCTGATGGAGTCCGTACAACGCTTTGTTCAATTTGTATACTTTTTCGCGATGCAGCGGATCCTCAAAACCCGGTGGCTGAGCAACATACACCTCTTCCTTCACGACACCATACAGAAAAGCACTTTTCACGTCCATTTGATACACCTTAAACCGTTTGTACGAAGCGTAAGCTAAGAACATCCGGATAGCTTCAAGGCGCGCAACTGGAGCGTATACTTCGTTGTAATCTATTCCTTCGATTTGACGGAAGCCGAGGACAACTAATCGAGCCTTGTTTCTTATAATCACCCCGCGGACATCCCGTTTACACTTGTAGACCCACTTTGTTCCAATCTTTTTCGAGCCTGGAGGTAAGTCAACTAAGTCCCACACTCCTAGCTTTTGGAACTGCTGAAGTTCGGCTTGCATAGCCTCAATCCATGGTTCTTCCCTTAGTGCCTCTTGCACAGTTCTTGGTTCAGTTTGAGAAACATACAAGGCGAAGGACCAATCGTTCTGATGACCTGCTTTTCTGATTTCCGAATAGAGTGCCAGAGTACCTGTATTGTCACTTGAACTAGCATTTCTGAGCTGACTACGCGTCATGACTCTGCTAGTCGGATTACCAATCACATTTTGCATCGGATGAGTGTCGTGAATCCGAGATTCCGGATGTGCCGGCACTGGATCATCCGAATGCAGATTTAGGTTCTCCAAACCTTCAGATAGATTTGTCTCAGCTGCGCTTGAACTAGAGGGAGCAGCGGGTTGCATATTAAAACCGGAGAGATCGATCCGAAGACCTATCCCTGGAGCTGCTGAAGAAGAAGGACCAGCTTGATTGTTTCCTGTCGGATTAACTGGAGCTGTAGTGGTAGATTCACCATTTCAAGCTTGTTCCTCAGTGAGAGTTTCATGAGACTCTGCAAAATCGTCGTCGAAAGATGAAGATTCGAGAACCTCTGCTGACGCTTCCTGAAAAACTTCCTCAACTTCTGCTGCTGCGGTTTTATCGGGGGGACCCGTGGATGCAGAGGCATCAGATGGAGCAGGCGCAGGTGCATTAACCACGATCGGACGCATTAGCGGAGAGCTAGCTGCGTTTTCACATTCGTAATACATTTGCGCTACAGCATCATCCACCAAATTCTCCACGTTGAAGGAATCAAATAGACTCTTATAGTCGAACAACCAATCAGGTCCGACACCAGGTGCATTGGCAGTATAACGCTGAACATCGACATTAAGCCAATCTTCAACGTTGTTGGTTCTTTTGTTGTACACTCTTTTGTTGGGAGTGCTGTAACCAACAAAGAAACCTTCTTCTGCCTTTGCACCAAACTTCCCATCGGGATGTATCATGGTGCATGGAGCTCCGAAAGGTTCCAGAAACTCTAAATTCGGTTTCCTTCGGTTCAGAAGCTCGTAAGAGGTTTTTCCAAGCTTCTTTACCGTTAGAACCCTATTCAGAGTATAACACGCACAGTGAACTGCCTCGTTCCAGAAGATCACAGGCAAGTTCGAGTCTGCGAGCATAGTTCTGGCTGCCTCAATAAGAGTCCGATTCTTTCTTTCTGCAACCCCGTTTTGCTGAGGAGTGTATGGCGCTGTGAATTCATGATGAATACCCTTTTCTGCACATAACGCCTCCATAGCGTGATTCTTGAACTCTGTTCCGTTATCGCTTCTGATCCTACAGATCTTTAGCTGATATATATTTTCCAATTTAGTAAACAGATTCTTCAAGTAATCAAAAGTTTCACTCTTGTGCTTCATGCACACAACCCAAGAAAACCTAGAATAGTCATCCGTAACCACTAAGCAGTATGAGTCACCGTTCTTGCTCTTTCGATTGACTGGGCCAAACAGGTCCATGTGCAGTCGTTCGAGAGGTAGACTAACTGAGTTTGTCTTCTTAGGCTTGTGAGACTTTCTTTTCTGCTTCCCTTTCTTGCATGAGACACATACATCGTTTAAATGAAAATTTTTAACAGAAACACCTTCCACTAGTTGGTTCTGGACCAGATGGTTCATTTTCCTCAAGTGGATGTGCCCCATTCGTCTGTGCCACATTATCGATTCCTTCTCTGTCGCCTTTGACAGAAAACAAGTGACCTGACCTTTTGCAGTCATTGCTCGGCTCATATCCAGGACGTATAAGTTGTTGACCCTGGGAGCTGAGATCATGACCCACTCTTTCGGTATTTTGAATCCAGGCTTCAGAATGAAACATGCGTTGTCATCAAAGAACACAGTGAACTTCTTGTCACATATCTGTGAAACACTCAGCAAGTTGTGGTCTATCTGTTTAACAAAGCTTATCTTTTCAAAGCTTACTATACCGTTGCTCATACTTCCTTCCTTTGTTATATAACCCCCTTTATTACCAGCAAAGGCAACATACCCCCCATTGATATTCTTTATGTCGAAAAGCAGGGATAAATCGCCTGTCATGTGCCCTGAAGCTCCACTATCAACAATCCATAGGCTGCTGATAAGGCCCTGTGGAACTCCCTGCACAAACATTTAAAGTTCAGTGGTTAAGGGGGACCCAAGCCTTCACGGTCTTGGGTCTACCAACTTCATCTAACATCGGAAAGTCAACCCATCTCCCATTCGGTGTTGGAGTTGTTTCCGATGGTACAGCAGTGCCTTTTCCAGCAGATGACTCTCCTTCTTTGGTTGGTGACTTGGGTCTCCAAATCTGTTCAGGTTTCTTTGGCTTGGGCTTCTTCTTTGCCTGTGGGCTAGAAGGTCCAGCCTTGGATTCCTTTGGAGGAACAGATTTTGGATCCACTTCAGAATTAACTGTGCGTGGAGCAGCTTTGGGGTTGCCCTGTGGCTTAGCTGCAGCCTTTGCTGGTGGCTTAGGCGCTGCTTCAACCTTTGGAGGAACAGTGCTCCCCCTCAGCTGTGGACCCCTGCCATCAACTGGCTTTTGGTTCATAGCAATTTTGTTGCGGTTATCATAAACAACCTGCTTTCCCTTTTGTTTCTCTGAGAGTTTAGGAGAAACAGGTTGCTTAGATTTGCTAGAACTGGGAGGATCATCCACTTTGATCCTTTCTCGTCTCAATTCAGGGCACGCAGCAACTAAATGCCCACGTTCCCCGCACTTGTGACAGGATCTATATTCTTCAAACTTAGGAGATTCGGGTTTGGTCTCCTTTTTGTTCCTTTTGTTAGATGGAACGGCAAATGAGTTTTTATGTTTTAGATCCTCAAGACATCTTCTTTGCTAATCGACTTGAGGATCGTCATTTCTTTCAGTGCCGCTCGATCTAATAAACTCAGTCACATGCTTTTTCGGACCGTTTCTTTGAGCTTGATTTTGAGGATTAACGGTGTTCGACTTTTGATTTTTCTTATTGTTTTCATTTTGCTGATTTCCCTGATCCTTTCTACCCTTACCCTTACCCTTGTTTTTACTCCAGGTTTCCTTTTCTACGGTAATGACAGATTCTTGCCAAATTTTGGCAACAAGACCAGGGGCGATACATCTGAGAGGGACTTCCTCATCAGCATGCACCCTTTCAGACCCTTTTAACTTATAAAACACCTTAATCCTCCTACCATCCTCGGTTTGCACTTTCGGTTCCAGTTCACTCAAGGTTTCAGTGGTAATGATATGATTCTCAAGAGGAACATCTATAGTTTTGACCGGTGCATACCTAGGAGGTTCATCGAGCTCATCATCCGAAGTGTCAGTGTCATATACACTGATATCATCAGGTTTCTCACACAAATTGACAGCTTTAGCAGGAGTAGCAGCCTTAGTGACTTCAGCAGGTTTAGCTGCTTCAGTAACCTTGGCCGCCTCTGCAGCTTTTGCTGCCTCGGCTGCCACGTCCACAAGTTCCTCCTTCGGCAAGACATCAAAATTGTGATTTTCGAATCTCACCGGAGGTGGACATTGAGAGTACTTGGGACTGGTGGAGAAGCCTTCCTTGTCAGAGTGTTCAACTATGTGATCAAGGACATACTTGCAGTTTAAATAACTCTCAAGCTTTTTCCTGATCTTTTCATAGTCACAGTTAACAATGGCCAATTGTTTCTTAGTGTCTTCGACCTCATTGATGTAATTATTTATAGCAATCTGTTTGTTGGCTAAGGTTTTTGACAGTTCAGAAACATCCTTTTTGTAATTTTCAATTGTACTTAGAAAATTTTTCTCCTTTTGTCTCAAGGAATCAATTGACCTTTGCAACGGACCAACATCAGCTTTTAAATTCAGATTTTCTTCAGTTAATTCTTTAATTCTGAATTTCAACTGATTACACTCTACACAATCTAATTTTGAATCAGAAGAAGAACTTACCTTGTTCGACGATTCAGTAATGGCCATCAATGCATAGTGAGCTGCTGTCTTCTGAGCTCCAAAGAATTCGCCGTAGTTCTTCTCTGTGCAGTCAGCATCCACAAGAAACGATCTTTTACCGATCAATGCATCTGCTTCAGCTAACAAATCCTCCAAATCTTCTCCACTATCAGAATCGCACTCCGAGTCACAGTCAGACACCTCGGTTTCAGAAGTGATGATGTCCGACTGACTCGAAGTTTCTTCAACTTCGGCTGGTGCTTCAGATGCTTGTTGAGCAAAACAGGCTGCACCACCTTGAGGAGCTTCATCTCCGATGATCAGATGGTTCCAGTTATAGCCTTCATCAGCTTGAATAACCATGGCTTGACCTTGATTGTTGTTTGCAGGCGGCCTCTGGTTCTGATTCTGGTTGTTGACTGGGACAATAGCACGCTCAGTATTAGGTTGACCCTGAGCTTGCTGCCTCTGATTCTGATTAGCTCTGTTGTTGTTGAAGGGATTCTGATGTCCTTGCTGCATAGGTCGGTCACATTCCCTTGCAAAATGCCCTTTTGTGCCACAGTTGTAGCATGTGACCTTTGTTTTGTCAAACCCAAACTTGGTGTTATTATTGATCAAGACATCTCTCCTTCCCGTCCTTTCCATGTAATCCTTTGCCCTTCTCACCACGCTTGCGAAGTGCCATTGTATGTCTATCAGATCCATGTCGTCCTTATCAATCTGCGAGTAATCCTCCTGTGTAAGATGAGGATTCCCGATCTGTCCAGCAACCAGTCCACTATAGGAGTTTACCAAGGTCGACAGTAGAGCCATATGTTCTTGAGCTAGCTCTATAGTCACCTTTCCTAAACCCGCAGTGTTCAGCTGCTCTGGGACTGTATTGGTCTGATAGCCACCTTGATTAGAACTAGAAGCACCTCCATATCCACCATAACTTGTAGTTGGAGCTCCGCCAAAACCTGCAGAAGAGGGTCCACTAAAGTTTGCAGTTGCCTGCGCTGGTGCTGCAAGATGAGAAAACGGGTTAACACCAAACTGGTTAGCATTATAATTCAAAGGATACGGGTTTGGTCCAAAAGGATATGTAGGAGGGGGAACATCAGTTGGGGGACCATAATTGTCGAACGCATAGACTGGGTCCGGGTTAACCACAAAAGCAGTTTGTGGTTTGGTGCCACCCACACTGGTGTCCTGAAGAGGATTCCCATAATAGATGCTGGGATTCTGTGGAATGAGCGCCTTGTTTGCTCTCCTGATCTCCTCTATCTCCTTGTTCTCCAGCTCGGTAATAAACTCGTTGATGGAGAGAGTCTGATATGCATTGTTTGACTTTAGAATATCCAACCATTGATGCCAGTGAGGAGGTAGCGCCTCAGCAAATCTTTCTACAAGGTCCGCAGATGAATATAAGACCCCGTACTGATACATTTCTGACATCAGATGGTAGTATCTAGCCGTCAAATCCCTCAGAGATTCGTTCCCAATAGCATTGAAGTTCTCGAACTCCTTCTTAAGCTGATCCATTTTAACCTTTCGCGTCTTCATATTACCCTCATTTCGCTCAGCCAAGGCTAACCAAAGCATCTGTGATGTTGTGCACTGAGCGAATTGATGAAGGATGTCCTTTGGAAGAGCTTGCTTCAATGCCGCCATCGCCTTCTTCTCATAGTTGTATTTCTTTCTCTGATCTTCATTCATGTCTTCAATTGAGATCGGAGTAGTGGAGTTCTCAACCAACGGTCGACTGTACCCTGTCTCGATAGCTGACCATACAAGACCATCGATGCCCTCGACATATGTCTGAAATCTGCCCTTCCAACCGTGGTAATCGGACATGTACTGCAGCTTCGGTGCCCTGTTAGAACTTCCCGTCTCTAAGTCACTCATGAGTACGGAAGACAGATGATTTGTCTGAGAGTTTGCAGCAGCCGCGAGTGCCCACGGATTCGTGTTCACCATTTGCTGTTGAGCAGCTAGCGCCCACGGATTGATTCCGGCAACATTCGCTTGCATTTGCGATTGCTGCATCCGTTGCGCGTTTCGTTCTGCTGAGAACTGCCAAGGGTTCGTGGGTACGTTAGATTGATTGTTCATTTGTTGATTATACTGAGGTCTCGGTTGACTCAGATGTCCCCACGGGTTCGCCATATGTTAAGGTATGATAATAGTCCGATACTTAGTCAAATTTTATGTTTCAGAACCTTTCAGGCGATTATGTTTATAATTGTATAGGTTATAGGCGATTATGTGACTGATCGTGTAAACAATAGAGCAATTAGGGCTGATCGCTAGATTTTATACGCGATTAGGGTTTTGGATTGACAAGAGTAGGGTAGGCGATTAGGGCTAATCGCTAACAAGCAATTAGGCCTAATCGTGTACAGGAACTGGCGATTAAGTACTGATCGTGTATAATTACTGGCGATTAGGGGCTGATCGCTTGAAAACCCTAATCGTGTGAAATGTTTGTGCGATTAGGACTGCGTAATCGCCTGATCTGATCTGTAGCCGCACTTTTGCTCAAAAATCACCTATTTTGCCTCAAAATCTTATCTAAAACATTATATTTTGATCCCAAATGATTAGACAAGTTACCAAAACAGTTTTAGAGCAAACCCTAATCAAAAACACTCGTTTTTAACCGTAAACACACACCAAGATGTTGAAAAAGATGGGTTTTTGACAAAAACTCAAAGTTTCAAAATAAGAACAGGTTTTTGCTTAAAAATCTGAACTTTTACACCAAAACAACCTGTTTTTGCTCGTTTTTGTTATTAAAACACCCGTGATAAGAGCCTCGGCTCTGATACCACTTGTAGGATCGAATAACACGAAATCCAACAATCACGGGGTTTATACTAGAGGTGCGGAATCCCTCTAATATGCTTTAATAACAGATACGATAATGAAACTATGACAAACGAGTAATCACAACACACACACGGGTCAAAAGATTATCAATTAATCACTAAAAACAGAGCACGAGTGTTTACAGAGATCAAATCAGACCTTACAGACCTTGGGAGGGTGTTTGGAGAGTGTGTGAGGCAAGAACTCCTGATTAGGGCAATGATTGGGCCTATTTATACCTCCCGGGTACGTACAGCAGTAAACTAGCGATTAGCAAGACCATGTTGGGCGATCAGTGCTAATCGCCAGAAAACAAGGACCAATCGCATGAATAGTGACGCGATTAGGGTCCTAATCGCGTGTCACTATTTGCTACTCGCATGCAGCACCCCGAACACTCCAAAACGCGTACAAACGTCTCCAAACACCCCGAAACACGTCCAAACAACTGATATACTAGCCTAGGGACATCATGTACTAACAGTATTCATGCTTGATAGCCTATACCATATCAGTATTCATACTTGATAGCCTATACCATATCAGTATTCATACTTGATAGCCTATACCATATCAGTATTCATACTTGATAGCCCTACTCGCATGAAGTAGAGGCGATTAGGACTCTATTCGCTAGAATTAGAGGCGATTAGGGCCTAAATGTGTAAAGACTCCTTGTAATCGCCTAAGGAATAGGCGATTAGGACCTTGATGTGTGATAGCAACTGTATTCGCCTAAGTGATAGGCGAATAGAAGCCTATTCGCTTAAATTTTCTTGTATTCGCCTATATATAGGCGAGTAGGGTTTCGTAATTGCTAGAATGTCTGCGTAATCGCTAGATCTGATCTGTAACCCCACTTTTGCTCAAAAACAGCCGTTTTTGCCTAAAAATCTTATCTAAAACAATGTGTTTAAACCCCAAAGGATTGGAAAAGTTTCCAAAACACTTTTAGAACAAAACCTAATAAAAAACACACGTTTTAATCCATAAACATACACCAAGAATTTGAAAATAAGGGTTTTTATCAAAAACTCAAAGTTTCAAACTTCAAAACAGGTTTTTGCTCAAAAATCACAACTTTCCCATAAAAACCTACCTGTTTTTGCTCGTTTTTGCTATCAAAACACTCGTGATAAGAGCCTCAGCTCTGATACCACTTGTAGGATCGACTAACGTGTCACCCGACAATCACGAGGGCTATATTCAAGGTGCGGAATCCCTTGAATATGTCTCAATAACAGAAACAAAGATGAAACAATGATAAACGAGTAATTACAACACACACACGGGTCAAAAGATTATAGATTAATCACTGAAACAGAGCTCGAGTGTTTACAGAGATCAAATCAGACCTTACAGACCATGGGAGGGTGTTTGGAGAGTATGTGAGGCAAGAACTAATGATTAGGGCAATGATTGGGACTATTTATACCTCCCATACTCGTACAGACCCCTTTAGGCGAGTAGGAGGCTATCACACATTAACAACTAGCGAATAGGGCCCTATTTGCTAGTAGCTTCATGCGAGTAGGGCTATACCACATCAAGACTGATGTGGTATAGGCTGTAAATGCCTAAAGCTAATGTGGTATAGGCCGTAAGTGCCTAAACCCACACCGTACTCGCCTGAAGTGTCCCAAACGTCCCGAAACGCGTACAAACATCTCCAAACACCCCGAAATACGTCCAAACAACCTATATACTAGCCTAGGGACATCATGCACTTACACATGTTATAAGCAGTTATATTAAATAGTTTTTCCTTGAGAAAATCAGTATACTAGCCTGCTTGCATTTTCGGTGAAACAACAATGTCTAACCTCCGATTAAGGATAGCGAGACTCTTGATTTCATAAGAATGATACTTTGCTTAACTCTACGATTGTGGAAGCGAGTGACATGAAAAGGAAATAATATTTGGGGAGAGAGATGACTACGATTGATTGCTCTCTCTCTCTCATAATGAATACAAAAAGGGTGTGATGTTGGTTACTACTTTCGTAACTCTCGGTGTTAGCCAAAAGTGTGAGGGCAAGTCCTCCTTCAATAAGATGTCACATGGGCCAACCTCACCAACTCCTAGTACGTGACTGGTTAGGCCCAACTAGGATGTATCTCCACTCCCCGACTCAATATTAATATAACACAAAATACACTTTGACCAATAGGAAAGTGGAACCTGTACCGCCTTAACATGTGCCATGTGGCTTGGTATCGTTGTAGATGTTCTGCAGCGTACATGTGTCACTACAGGAATGGCACACATCTGAGGGCTCTGATTGACTGCATGGCGTTGATCGTTGGTTGATATTCTTGGTGATGTGGCTTATTGAATTCTAATTGGCTAAGCTACGTTGGCGGTGTACTTGTTGTCCCTCTGTGTCCGGCACGATCGTGAAGCAACAACTGCCTAGTTTAGGCGTCATCCAATTGGCTGAGGAGAATCAAGCCGTTTAGGATGACCCAACTGTTACGCTTTGATTGGCTGGACGCGTTTCATATTCTTGGCACACGTCCCTTAGCACTGATTAGTCCGTACACAATCATTCTTGCACGTACTATTTGTCTCCAGACTATGCGTACTAGGTTGTGCATGCGTCCAAGCCTGATGGGTTGTTGCGCGGATGTTATGGCTTGCGCGAGAACGTTCGTCTCGGCGCGTGTTGTCTAATCCGCGTGCGCCCAACGTTTTCTTGGTCATATTAGGCTTTGTGGGATATGGGTTACCTATCCCCGCAGGGATTTGGTACCCTATCCCTTCATCCGGGTATAATGGGGGTTTTAACCATGGATTATATAAGCTTAGTACAAAGAATAAGGAATTGTAAAACTTATGTTCGATACCAATCTGTGTTTTAAAAAAAATTAATTATTACCGTAGATAAAAAATAAACACATGCATCGGAATATCATAATTGTTTTTTTATAACACATTATATATTAAAATTTACAAAACAAAAAATATAAATGAAGTAAAGTCATATCACATGGTGAAAAAATAAAATAAAAAAATTGGTCTAGTAGTAGTGGTACTAATTCCTTCGCTATTAAGATTCATTAGGTTCTTTTCAACTACTTTAGCCTACAAAACTTTATCTTAATACTTTAACTTGGTATTACATTAATATATACTTATACAAAAGTAAAGTATTAGTGCATTGTGATTGGGGTTTTCACTTTGTTATATAAAGATTATAAAGATGATTTTGGATGACTTGATTGGGATTCGAGGAAACAAAAAAAATGTTATAGGAAGACTTAAATATACAATATGAAGTTATGAACTTGTACTTAACCACTTCATCTTTCTACAAATTTTTACCATCCTGCATCTAAGCAATGAGGACCAAGGTTGGTTTAATCTACTTGTCCATGGTAACTTGTTTCCTTCCCTCTCCATTCTACTTTGTGTCTAGTTTAAACTCTGACGGTCTAACATTATTATCACTCGCGAGACACTGGATTACCATACCCCAGTCCCTCATGTCATCGTGGAATGCTTCTGACGCTGATCCTTGTTTGTGGGTTGGTGTTCAATGTGACACTAACAAGCTAGTGGCCTTTCTCAACTTATCAAGTTCTCATATTACTGGTGAGATAGGACCGGAAATCTCCATGTTAACACAACTGAAATCGTTGAACTTAAGTTCCAATCGTATCTATGGTACAATTCCTTCACAGATAGGCAATTGCAGCCTTCTTCGACGATTGGACTTGTCTCACAACATCCTTTCTGGTAAGATACCCGACAGCGTTGGAAACTTGTTAAATTTAAGATTCTTGAGCCTTTTTAATAATTCACTCAATGGTTCCTTACCTGAAAACATCTTTCACATTCCTAGTTTGGAGGTTTTTGAACTCAGCTTCAACTACCTGACTGGTTCGATTCCATCAAACTTAGGAAATGCGAGCAGACTCAGACAGTTGTCTTTAGACAACAATGGGTTTACTGGATCTTTGCCTAAAAGCCTAAACAATCTTGCCAACCTTGAATATTTATATGTTAATAGCATTGGCGTAGAGGGTAGAATTCCTTTCGGTTATGGTGGTGGTTGCAAAAAACTGATCTACTTGGATTTGGCTTATAACAAATTTATTAGTCTTCCACCTGAGTTGGGAAATTGTAGTAACCTAGAACAGTTTTCGGCTGTGCACTGTCGGTTAACTGGTCGAATCCCCTCTTCTTTTGGTCAACTCACCAAGTTGACACACCTTTACCTTTCAAATAACCAGCTATTCGGAAACATACCACCTCAGCTTGCCAATTGCACCTCTTTGACTGATCTCCAACTAGACGATAATCAACTCGATGGTAGTATACCAAGTGAGCTCGGCACGCTTAAGTTGACATCCCTATATTTGTTTACGAACCGTTTAACAGGTGAGGTTCCAATGAGTATTTGGAAAATTGAAACACTGGAGTACCTTCATATTTATGAGAATGGTCTTTTTGGTGAACTGCCCATTGAGATCGCGCAACTGAAGCAGTTAAAAGAGTTTACCTTATTTCACAATCATTTCTTTGGCATTATACCTCAAAGCTTAGGAATCACTGGCAGCCTCACCATACTTGATTTCTATAATAACTCCTTCTCTGGACCAATCCCACCAAATCTTTGCTCTGGAAACCGACTAGAAAAGCTTGTTTTGGGGTTCAATTATTTCCAAGGGAGTATTCCTTCTGAGTTTAGCAACTGCAGGAGTCTTAAACGATTGATTATAAATTACAGTAATCTTACAGGGGTTCTTCCAGACTTTGTCAATAATCCAAACTTGTTATACATGAACCTTGAGGGCAATCGGTTCACTGGACAAATTCCGCATAGCTTTGGTAAGCTTACTAATATTACATTAATTAACCTTTCCAAGAATAGGCTTTCAGGCCTTTTACCAATGGATCTAGGAAACCTCCTACAACTTCAGGCTCTGAACCTATCGCATAATGCGTTCGAAGGTCCATTGCCAGCTGAGTTAGCCAACTGTATGTTCAATGGCTCAATTCCATCCGCTTTTCGTACCATGTCAAGGTTGTTGACTCTTGATATAAGCCAAAATCAGCTGTTAGGAAGCATTCCAACATTCGTATCCAAACTCAAAGCTCTGGTAGAACTTCGAATTGGTGGAAACATGTTAAATGGAACGATACCTTCATCGATAATAAACCTCAAGGCACTTGTCACATTGAATATCAGCAACAACGGTCTGACGGGTGGTATTCCTTCGAATTTCAGTAATCTGGTTATGTTGCAATACTTGGATATTTCTCATAACCAACTAAGCGGCAATTTAGCATTAGTTTCTGAGCTTCATGTGTTAACCGGCCTCAACCTCACATACAATCTCTTCACTGGTCCCATACCAGTAAAATTAATGAAATTTATAAACTCTTCATTCTTGGAAAATCCAGGTCTTTGTGTCGATTGTGGACTGTATAACTGTGAGGTTGTCAGCAGAAATTTTAGACGTTGCAGAAGTCATTCTGGCAGACAAAAATTTCTTACCAGGTTCCGAACTGCAATGGTAGCTCTTGGGGCATCAACATTTCTGTTTGCAGTAGTTGGACTTGGTTTAATGTTCCAGTATCGGCAAAGATCAGAGAAACATGATATTGAAGATCGTTCTTTGTATGAAAAAATAATGGAAGCTACAGAGGATCTAAATGACAGGTACATTATCGGGCGAGGTGCCCATGGAACTGTGTATAAGGCTTCATTGGGTCCGGATGGAGTGTATGCGGTAAAGAAACTAATGTTTGGAAGCAGTAAGGAAGGACTCACAAGTATGGTTCGAGAGGTTGAGACAATCGGCAAGGTTAGACATAGAAATCTTATGAAATTGGAGGATATTTGGATGATAGAAGATTATGGTTTGATACTATACAAGTATATGTATAATGGTAGTCTTCATGATATTCTGCATGAGATACATCCACCTCCGTTGTTAGATTGGAGCGTTCGTTGTAAAATAGCTCTTGGCACCGCACACAGTTTAGCATATCTCCATTTTGACTGTGATCCGCCTATAATTCACAGAGATATAAAACCCATGAATATTCTTTTGGATGATGAGATGGAGCCACACATCTCAGATTTTGGCATTGCAACGCTTCTAGATCAGTCATCTCCAACACTAATGAGTGGCACACTTCGGGGCACCATTGGCTACATTGCTCCAGGTGAGTTAGTTAAGTTTGTTTTGAGGTTTTGAATATATAATGTATTACTTAATGTGTATGTGTATTTGACAGAAGGCGCGTTTACTTCAACAGCAAGCAAGGAGTCTGATGTGTATAGTTACGGTGTTGTGTTACTCGAACTGATAACCAGAAAGAAGGCAGTTGATCCTTCATTCGTAGATGCAGATGGTTTGGACATTGGGAAGTGGGTGCAGTCTATTTGGAATGAAAAGAAAGATATAGAGGCGGTTGTGGATGCAGCAGGTCTTTATGACAACTCTTTTGTAAGCGAAGAGGTGACCCGACTGCTTGAGCTTGCGTTGAGGTGTATACAAACGGAATCAAACAAAAGACCGTCAATGAGAGACGTGGTCAATGAATTGGAAGATGTGTATGCAGCAATCAGAAGAAATCTTAGGTAGTTTTCATTTAACCCAATCAGTTTAATATAGACAATGTTCAAAATCTTAGGTAGTGCACTACCTACTCAAATTCTATACCCGGCAAAGTTCAAAATGCTTAAATATTTGCTTCTAAAAGTGAACACGGGATTTCCCAAATAATCTGTTGAACACTAGATTAAGAACTTACAAATTTAGGTGAATATGCAGTTCATGTTTGTTAATAACACGTCTTTATGAACAGATTGCAGGAGCGATATGGATAGAGAAATAGATATAGGACAAGAAGATAAAAGCCTAAGAAGCCAAAAGCCGCCTCTCGCAAGTTTAATCTTGTTGTTGCTTTTCTTTTAACGGTCAGCTGCCTCGAGTGCCCTAAATTCAGTTGTGATCTCAGTAAAATAAATGGGCATGGAACAAAACGTATGGATTGCCAAAAAAAGGTTTTTTCAATTTATTTACATTTTTCTATTGTAGCTACAACATTCATCAACCTTCATGGTCTAAACTGAAGTGCTGAAGGCTCTAAGAGTGTTACAGGGCTGAAGGCTCTAGGACAATCATAACTAGCTTGATACACGCCTGGTGGTCGGGTACTACAACGTAATAATAGCAAGTCTAAACCTATTGGGGGAGTATTGACAAATAGACCATTGCCATGCAGCTAAACCATGAAGTTCAATTTACATTATTGGCATATAAAGTTTGAAGTTGATTTTAAGTACTTAAGAGCAACCTTTTACCTCATTAAGTATCTAATCTTTCCCCAATTTGCTACACTTACCGCAAAGAGTTTGCGCTAATTGCCCGTTATTTAACATCCTGACTTCTTGACCTTTCTCATCAATCCCACTAGCTCTTAGTACCCGAAGAGGATGCGAAAGTGTCTTGTTTGTGCATAAAACCCCTTTAATCCACATTATACAAAAAAAAAACTAAACTAATATCAAAATAATGTAGGACCATAAAGAATTTAAAAAATATATAAAACAGTAAAATTAGTTATATGAAAAAAATAAATTAAAAAAAAAAAAAAAAACTTGATCATTGTATACCTTGAAATCTTGAACTACAAGAAGAGCAGCCTGATGACAAGTAGATGAATTTGGTCCATGAAGCCAAGAACAAAACACGAAGCGTCTGCATTGCACCTCTTTGCATCCTAAATTCCTAATATCTGCAAAACAATTTTTGTTGAAGGGAATTGCAAACGTAGAGTAAAGAAAGATCAGAGGTAGGGATGGATCGATTGAGGGAATATGGAATGGAAGGAAGTTTACCGATAAATTTAGCTGCAAGGTTGGGAAAGTGTGTGATACTAGGGGACTTACCGACTTTACAACTCGCTAACCGCTAAAAACCAATGTTTTAAAAATCGGTACGTACACGCCTGTTTCACGTATTTCGGAGGTGAATCCGGTACGAAACACCCCGGTATAAAAGTCAAACGGTAAATATTACGTTCGTACCGCCGGTAAAATAAGATATACCGATTTGAACCTTATACCGGTACTGGCACAAGGTAAATTTTTGGGTTTTGAACTATGGATTTTTTTGTGGTTCAATAAAAGCAAGAAGGAAAACTCCATAATGATAATATAAATAACACTAGATTATACCTCGGGAACGTCCCGGTGTTGAGAAATCTAATATGACATATTAATTTTACATATGAAATAGAATGATGCGCTTTATAGTTACATGCAGGAAAGCTTCGGGTAGCACCTAACCTAAAACAATTAAAAATGTATCTCCATTGTTAACGCCTAACCTTAAACAATGTATAACTCTAATATTAATATCTAACCTAAAACAATGTATAACTCCAATGCTAACGCATGTTGAAAATATATTTCATATTTACTGATTTGAACATAATTAGTGACTTGCCTATACATGATTTGGTTTATTATATATATAGATATAGATATAGATGTTTGGCGAGGAAGAGCACGAATTGGCTCCTTAAACACACTATTATTTGTTATATATGTTACTTATCTTTCATAATTTTAGTATATTATCATTGTTATTTCCAACTAAAAGTTCTTATTTAAGACCATGTGTAACGGTAACGTGAAAAATTCAAGCCCCATGGGGCATTAATTGACACGTGGCATGTAGGGGCCATTAAGGGATTCGAATTAGAATTAGAATGGGGTGTAGTGGTAAGATGAAAATTTTCAAGCCCCATCTCTCTCTAAACTCCTCATCACTCTCTCTCTAGAATGAATAATGCAACATGATTGGTCCATTTAATATATAAAACGCCGTGGAAATATTGATGGAGGGCAAAAAACGCCCCCAAAAACTTCGTGGGGGCGGTGTAAAATTATGTCGGGGGCGTGGTTTTGCAAAAAAAAAAAAAAAAAACGCCCGAAATCGATCTCGATTACATATGGTCTAATAATATAGGAGATGAACATAGTTATGCTTTAAATGTTGAGTAAGACGATGGTAGTGAATTTTCATCTTTTAAGAGATCATGAACTTGATACATTCAATACTCTAATGACTTAGACATAGCATGCACTTTCATTCAAAACGAATTTGTTGAAAAATTGAATACTTGTAGATTATTTTTTTATGTGGAATAATTTTTGAGTTATCGTTTAATATGTAATCATACACTCTTAGATTATATTTTATGTTCATGTCATTTATGGATTTATAGAGTTAACTAATCAATCTGATTGCTCCTCATCCAAACATATATCTTCTGTTAATATTCATTTTCATGCTTAATCAAATGATTAAAATTGTTGTTTTCTTATATTTTAGTACATTAATTTATACGTTATATCATAAAACATATTTTAACACTTCATGTTAAATTTGTCTATTCTGAGTAGTATCATGTAAAAATTCAAAAATGATTAAAGAAGCATGTATTATTCCTTAAACTATAAAAAAGAAACAAGAAAAAGATACATGGATTCTGATAAACATGATAATCTCATGTGGTTTCATCACATGCTCGTAGAATTTGATGATTTTTTTTCAATAAAGTGTTATAATAAGTTAACCACTAGTTTAAGACTTTAATAATCACCTAGAATACAACAGTATCACGTGAACTCTACTAGTGGTGCTTGGTCAATTGCAAGTCCAACTTTGAAATTGTCTGTCAACCACTCTAATCATCGACGGTTCTCCCATTAATCGGAGACAAATCATGAATCAAGTGGTGGTGGTTCCGTATCTTGGCAGACGCCATATAAACCCTATGTTAAACCTATGTCGCTTACTCTCGTCTCGACTGAACCGACACAACCGCACCACCATCTTCAATGTTGTTGTCACTGAGGAGTGGCTAGGATTTATCAATCCAGATTCAAAGCAGGATAACATCATGTTCGTGACCATTCCTAATGTTCTCCCGTCCGAGCTCAACTGTGGCTCGGACATGATAGGCTTTCTCACTGCTGCTCAAACCAAAATGGAATGTCCCTTTTTGGAGGTGCTTGATCGGATTGAGTTTCCTGTGAAACTCAACATAGCCGATGTGACTATGCACTGGCCATTTGACGTTGCTCACAGGAGGAATATTCCCATAGCGGCGTATTGGCCAATGAGTGCCTCCATGTTTTCGGTTGTGTACCATGTTGATCTCCTGGAATCAAATCATCAGCTTTTTGCAGACGAATCAGGTGTGTGGTTTATCACTAACGTAATAATTTCATTCTATATCTTATTGTAAAAGTGTGTCCCTTATGTCTCATAGGCATTTATTAGGCATAACTCTTAGTTTATTAAAAGTTACATGTTCATATTTCCTCATACATTTCTTAATATGTTAATTTTATATAACTTTGTTACTCTTAAAATTAGAACTACAAATACTAAGAGTTATTGAATGAGTAAAATATTCTATTGCGAGGACAAAAGAAAAAGAAAAAAAAGTATATGTAACTTTTAGTTTAATCGGGTCGAGTATCTGACATACCCGTCCCATCTTTGCGGAAATTTCTAAAACTATTTGATTCTCAAATACCTATCCTAAATGTTTCGCTTTTCAGGTTTACCTCTCGGGTTTGGGTTACTTTGAAATCTCTATTTCATTCTTTTCATCAAAATAGTAGGATTTCAAATTCTTTGAAACTAAATTACATGATTTTTTTTCATGTGTTTGAACAGAAAGAGGAAGGGAGACCATAGATTATATTCCTGGATTATCTTCACTAACAATAGCAGACCTTCCAACGGTCTATCATAGCGGTGGTGAGAAGTTAAAGGGCATTGGACCCTCACCGTTCGGTATAAAGGCAAACTATGTCCTGTTAGGACAAAGAGGATTGGTGAAACCACTTTTGTAAACCTTAGTCTAATTCACTTCTGTCATTTTGGCTAAGTATAGAAGTACTGAAGAGAAGACAAGAAACTGCTGATTAGAAGATATGAAGAAGTGCTGAAGTTGCAGAAGTTCTGAAGTCCAAACCAGACAAGTTCACTTCAGAAGTACTGAAGACAAAACTACTCTTCAGTAGTTGTCCTTCATCAGCACTTAGCAGAAGATATTTTCCACCGCCTTTTTGCATCAGTAGTTTGTTGTTTAATATTACTTTTAGCTTTATTTGTTTCTTTCAATGTTGCAACTTGTGCAACTTGTAACTGGAGTTTCTGTGCTTGCTTTTCAGGCAAGATACATGCATGTAATCGTCTATAAATAGAAGGCTTCAACCTTCTATTTTAGACATTGATTTTTAACAGAAAAATCCTTCAAACACTCTCATTGTTATATTCCATTTCTGTATTTATTGTGAATCTCTCTAAGTATCTAATTCTCATTTACAACTTAGATTCATAATAAATACTTTGTCATTTATTAGTTTCAAACATCAAGGGGGAGTTATAACTCTGCCTTTGCATAAAAAGTGTTGCTTTAACTTATAACATTCCGCTGTGCTTATAATCTGATTTACAAGGACTTGCTAAAACACTTAAGTGTCAAGATAGCAAGTTCTTACTTAGCAAACAAGAGCAAACTGATCCAACAATTGGTATCAGAGCATTGGTTTATCTGATCACATATCAATCTAACAAATTGAGAATCAGACACAAAGCTCTTATTGATATTCAATAAAAAGATCAAAAGCTCACTTTTTATCAATATCCATCACTTAAAAGAGTCATCAGACAAATCTATACTCTTTAAAAATGGATCCACATAATACTGGTTCTGCCACCAAACCTGCCATGCTTGTGAGAAATGAGTACAATATATGGCAGAAAAGAATGTCACATACCTTGTCACAAACCAACACAGGTTGTTGGAGATCTGTGATATATGGTCCACACAAACCAGTAAACATAAATCTTGAAACTAAAGAAGGGATTCCTAAGGATCCCAAAGACTATACAGATGAGGATTTCCTAAAACTTGAGCTAGATGCTAAGGCATTCTCTATGTTGGCAATGGCTCTCCCAAATGAAATATACTCTGGCCTTTTACATTGTGAAAGTGCCAAAGAACTTTGGGACTGTCTTAAAGAACAGTTTGGAGGAACTAAAGAGGTGATTGCCAACACCAGAGAAATTTTGGCTCAACAATATGAAACATTTGCTTATATTAATGGGGAGACTTTGACACAACAATTTGAAAGATTCTCCTCATTAATCTCTGAGCTAAAGTTAAATGGTCAGACCTATACAACAGTATCTATGTTACATAGATTTTTAAGGTCTCTACCTGACAAATGGGAAACTTACTCCATTGTCTTAAGATCCTCACCAGATTTTAGCTCCCTCACTCTTACAAAACTCCATGGGAGATTACTTACTTTTGAGAGAGAAATCGATCAAAAGAAGAAATTACAAACTTCTGGTAAAACTGCTGATGACTACCTACCAGGTAGTACAGCACTTTTGGGACAAGATTCACCAACTTGTTCCTATGGATCTTATGACAATATTGACATAACCACTGGGATCTCATCAGAAAGATCTTTCCCAGGTTATGACAATGATGACCAAAGTCAAACTGCTGATAATCTATGTTTTATCATGGATGATTTGAAAAATTTTAGCAGTGATGACTTGGAAGAAATGGACATATTACACCAACTGGCCATGCTAAGCATTAAAACTAACAAGTTTTATAAAAGGTCAGGAAGGAAATTTCCAGGATTGACCAGTAATACAAAAATTGGTTTTGACAAATCTAAACTGAGATGTCACAAGTGTCAGAAGTTGGGACACTTTGCTAGAGAATGTAGAAGCTCTAGCTTTAACCAATCACAATCTGGAAATAACTATAACCCCAATTATAATAGGAACAATGGAACTCAAGGGAGTGCTCATTTTGTACAGGCACAAGCTCCTCAACAGCAATATATGCCTCAAGTACAATATGTTCAAGTGCCTGCTCAACAGATGCAGAGCCAACAATCAATCCCTCCCTTTCCAGCTGCTCAACTTCCTCCACAGCCTCAACAACCCCCTCAACAAAGTCTCTTTACCTCGGGGTATGTTGACTGGAGCAGTCTCCCTTATGACACCACAGAGTGCAATCCTGATGCAGACAACAAAGTGTTTGACATCAACTGGGGGGAACCAGACAATGGCAGAAAGAACTTTGCCTTAATGGCATTTGAAGGCTGTACCTCAAAATCTGCATTGTCTCAGGTATCAAAAGAATCTTTGACAAAACTTTGTTCAAACTCTTGCAAAGAAACTTTTGCTCTCATAAGAGAGACAAACGTGCACCTACAAGGCAAAGCCAATGATTTAGAAAGAAAATACACACAGATAAAATGTGATTTAGAAAGAAAACTGTGTGCTAAAACAAAAGAGGTTTCTAAATTAACTGACTCTGCTATTGAAACCCAAGCACAAATCAAAATGATGCTAAATGACCTGGGAGATGTCAGACAAGAGCTTGCTGACACCAGGATCACTTGTGAAAAATGGGTGGAATCTTGTAGGGGGTATCAACTACTGCTAAACAAACAAAGTGCTTCAAATGTTAAGTTTGGCATAGGATACCATCATGTTGAAACACCAACTGATTTTTCTCCCAAAACTACTGAAGATGGGAGAAGAATTGTTTCAAATGAAACTTCTGAAGGGAAAGAATGCACATCTTTCCATGAAAACTTTCTAAACAGAAATCCTGGCATTTTTAAAGAAAGTACTTCAGAAGTATTTACAAAAACTGACAACAAGCCATCAGTAGTTTCATCTACTTCAGGAGTTGAGACCCTGAAAACTACTGATGAGCAAAATCTTTTCACAACTGTCAGAAATTTGCCTTCTGATAAAAAACTTAAGGCAAAAGAATGTGAAATTTGTGGCCTGTTCAACCACAAAACTGAATTTTGTAGATACAGAAAAGGAATTCAGTTCAATCAAAAATTTAAACAACAGGTTGTGGGAAATCAAATCAGAAATGATTATGAAAAAATCTTTAAACCCAAGAAACAACAACCTGAAAACACCTTTTCTCAGAAAAAGATAAAATCTCAACCAAAATCTTTTTCTCAAAATTCCTTGTCAGTAGTTAGACCAGAATCTTCAGCAGTTTCACAAACTGCTGAGATTCAAAATCTAAAGAACATGGTAGAACTACTGATGACCAAGGTTGATGGTGGTCCTAAAAAGAATACCACCATGGTTCTTCATGAAAAATCCATTGCCAAAAAGACATGGATTTCTCAACCTGGTCAAGAACAAACTGTAACTGTTCTCAAGAGCAAACCCAAAGCCAAACAGGCTTGGGTTTCCAAATCTAACTAATTTGCTTTTATGTGCAGAGAGTTTCCAGGGGCTTAAACAGCATATGGTATGTTGATAGTGGAGGCTCTATGCACATGACTGGATGCAGATACCTGATAAACAATTTTATCAGCCAAAGAGAAGGATCTGTGTCCTTTGGGAACAATGCTAAGGGATATGTGCTAGGACATGGCAATGTCTCCTCTGGCAAAATACAGTTTGACAAGGTCAATCTGGTGGAAAATCTTGAATACAACTTGCTGAGCGTGTCACAAATGTGTGATAAAGGATATTCTTCCTTTTTCACAAAGACAACTTGCAAGATCATCTCACCAGAAGGCCAGAAGTTGATTGAGAAGATTATAGAAGATCATACTTTGCTGATTGCCAAAAGATGTGGCAATGTCTATGCAGTGGACATTGAGAAAGACAAAGTATTGAACAACACTGCCTGTTTCTTCTCAAGGGCATCAACTTCAGAAACAGATCTCTGGCACAGGAGACTTGGCCATGTGAACTTTAAAACCATAAATAAAGTCACAAAAATGGGCTTGGTCAGAGGTCTACCTTTGAAAGTATACCAGTGTCAAGAACACTGTGTATCCTGTTTAAAGGGAAAACAGCATAAGTCCTCCTATAAGTCTATTGAAGAATCAAAAACAACTGCATGTCTTCAACTACTCCATATGGACTTATTTGGGCCTGTCAAGATTATGAGCCTTGGTAAAAAGAAGTACTGCTTAGTCATCATTGATGACTACTCAAGATTCACATGGGTATTCTTCTTATTTTCCAAGGATGAGGCTGCTGAAATCATCAAGTTCTTCATTCTACAAGTAGAGAAACAATATTCTCTATCTGTCAAAACCATTAGAAGTGACAATGGGACAGAGTTCAGGAACAAAACTCTGGATGAATTCTGTTTGTCTAAAGGGATTATTAGACAATACAGTGTTCCCAGAACTCCTGAACAAAATGGTGTAGTAGAAAGGAAGAACAGAACATTGATAGAAGGAGCAAGAACAATGTTAGCTGATTCTGGACTGCCATTGTACTTTTGGGCAGAAGCAGTTAACACAGCATGTTATGTTCAGAATAGAGTTCTTGTGGTCAAGAGACATTCCAAGACTGCCTATGAAGTTCTTCATGGCATGAAGCCCCTTATCTCCTTTTTCAGGGCTTTTGGGTGTCAATGTTTCATCTTGAACATCAAGGAATCTATTTCAAAGTTTGCTGCCAAAGTTGACTCAGGTTACTTTCTTGGTTACTCTTCAACTAGAAAAGCCTACAAGGTTTTTAATTCTCACACCAAGATAGTAGAAGAAACATTGAATGTCAAGTTCAATGAGTCAAAACACACTCTTATTCCAGCACATCCTGCTGAACTCTTTGACCTTGACAACTTTCACTTTGGACCTGAAAAGGCTGTTACTTCTTCCAAACCTACTTATTATGGTGATCAAAGGTTTGAAGATGAGGATCCTGCACCACGGACTCCTCAAACAGTCATTAAGTCAACTACAACACCATCAGAAGTTTTCCAAACTTCTGATCAAACAAATACTGAAGGCCAAACTCAAACATCTGCTTCAGCACCTGCAACTACTGAAGAAGCTGCAACTGCTGAACCAGATATCATAGACCTCAGTAGTTTGTTTGAAGAACAAGAGCCACCTACACCTGTCAGTGGTTTACAACAACTGATTGAGCACAGAGATCATCCACTTGATCAAATCATGGGTGATATAGCTACAGGTGTTCTGACCAGAAACCAGCTCTCCAACTTTTGCCTATTCTCAGCCTTTATTTCACAGTTGGAACCAAAGAAGTACCAGGAAGCCCTCAAAGACAATAATTGGGTGCAGGCTATGCAAGATGAACTACTACAGTTCAACAAGCAACAGGTCTGGGAAATCTGTCCCTTACCTCAAAACAAGCAACCAATTGGTACAAGATGGGTTTTCAAGAACAAACAAGATGAAGCTGGTATGATAATCAAGAACAAGGCAAGACTGGTAGTTCAAGGGTACTCTCAAGAAGGGGGAATTGACTATGATGAAACCTTTGCTCCAGTTGCAAGGCTTGAGGCCATCAGGTTATTTCTGGCCTATGCCATTTCCAACAAAATTAAAGTTTATCAAATGGATGTGAAAAGTGCATTTTTGTATGGAAAAATCAAGGAGGAGGTGTATGTCTGTCAGCCACCTGGGTTTGAGGATCCTTCTCATCCTGAGTGGGTGTACAGACTGGATAAAGCTCTATATGGGCTCAAACAGGCTCCAAGAGCCTGGTATGATACACTCTCCACCTTTTTACTCAAAAATAACTTTACAAGAGGTGCCATTGATAAAACACTTTTCATTAAACATGTTGGAAATCATGTCTTACTTGTTCAAATTTATGTTGATGATATCATCTTTGGTTCAACAAACACAAAACTGTGTGATGATTTTAAGAAACTCATGCAATCAAAATTTGAGATGAGTACCATGGGAGAACTGCAGTACTTTCTAGGACTGCAGATCAAACAACAAACAAATGGAACTTTTATACATCAATCAAAATATGTTAAAGAATTATTGAACAAATTTTCTTTAAATGACTGTAAATCATGTTCCACTCCCATGACACCTATCACACAAGTTGAACCTGATGATCAAGGAAAACAGGTTGATCAAACCATGTACAGATGCATGATAGGTTCCCTTTTATACTTAACTGCTTCTAGACCAGATATTATGTTTTCAACATGTGTCTGTGCTAGATATCAATCAGCACCAAGGGAATCACACCTTATTGCAGTCAAAAGAATTTTTAGATATCTGAAAGGAACTCCAACACTGGGAATTTGGTATCCTGCTTCAAGCAATACCAAGTTATCAGCTTTTTCAGATAGTGACTATGCAGGGTGTAAGATGACAAGGAAGTCAACATCTGGTGGTTGTCAATTCCTGGGTAACTGTCTAGTGTCATGGCAATCAAAGAAGCAAACATCTGTTGCAACTTCAACTGCTGAAGCTGAATACATTGCAGCTGCAAGTTGTACATCACAGATACAATGGCTCCAATATCAACTTCTTGATTATGGAATCAAAGAGACCAAGACACCTTTGTTTGTAGACAGCAAATCTGCCATTAGCATCATTCAAAATCCGGTACAGTTCTCAAAAACTAAACATATTGAGATCAGGTACCATTTCATAAGAGATTGCTATGAAAAAGGCAAGATTGAGGTGAAGCATGTAGCAACAGCTAATCAGATAGCTGACATCTTCACTAAACCCCTTGACACATCAACATTTCAGAAGTTAGTATCCATGCTTGGAATGCTAAATTTGTAAGTGTTTTTTTTTTTTTTGGCATATCAGTTAGAATCCAAGGTAACACTTGATTCTACCCAACTCTACATCAAACTTCTACATCAATCACTACTGTTATGCATCAAAATTTTCTTTTTCCTTTTTCCATCCTTGATTCCATCCTGTTTACCTTGGTGGATTTCAAGTTAACCTTTTCCATCTTTTTTCTGGTTTCCACTTACAAATGACAAAAGTCTGCAACAAAACTTCTGAAAAACAAAGTACTGATTAAACAAAAAATCAGTATGAGAGAAAGTACTGATGAACAAAAATCATCAGTATGGGATAATTTTTTGAAAAAGTGTGTAACTTCTGATAAAATAAACTTCAGAAGTTATGAATAAAGTATTTATAAAAACATTTCTCATCAGATGTTAAAACTACTGAAGAGAAAATGGGAACTACTGATGAAGTAATCCTTCATCAGCAGTTTAAGTCAAAAGGGCAAATCTGACTTTTCCCATCATCAGAGGTTTGACCTAATCAGTTTAAAACCTCTGATAAAGAGATTTTTAACCAAAGGCGGTTTTAAAACTTCTAATAAAGAAGATTCAAGCGGTTAAAACTCCAAATAAATACCTTTTCTACACACTTATCCTTTCAAAACTCAAAAATATCCCTCCTTCTCTCTCAAAACTCTCTCAAAACCTATACCTGAAAATTCACTGTTCGATCAAACACCCAAACCACAATGGCTCTAGTTCTAAAACAGGGACACAATCAAAGAGCCTTTCTTGAAAAACAAGAAGGCTGGTCCCAATACGATGAGATCATTGATCTTGTCGTCAAATCCCAATACTTTACTGCTCTCACAATTAACCCACCAATTCACACTGAAACTCTGAATGAGTTCTGGGCAAATGCTGAGACGGTTACAATGGGTGGTGAGGTCATTTCCCTCAACTCAAAGATAAAAGGGAAACAACTGACCATCACACCGGCCACACTAGCAACAAGACTGGGTCTGGATGATGTAGCTGCCCCTGACCATGTTGCTAACAAAGATATTCATCTAACCATGACTGAGTGTGGTTATCAAGGTACTCTCTCCCATGCTACATTATTCAAAAAATATTTTGAACCAAAATACAAACTTTTGTTTCATTATATTATTATGTGTTTGAGTCCAAAAACAGGGTCTTATGACCAGATGCCCTCCACTTTTCAACCAATATTTCATTCCATTGTGAATGAAACTAAATTCAGGGCATCAAAACTGTTTTTCAATGAGTTGGTGTTACATCACAATAATACCAAGAAAAAGTTTTTGTTGTACCCAAGGTTCATTATGCAATGCATAATAGGGGAACTGGGTAATGAGGTGCTTGTGGGAAAAATTTCAACTTTAAACCCTTTAACATCACAAGCATACTCAAGACTAAACAAACCGGCTGCCTGGCCAGAAGATGATCAGGGAGAACAACAACAAGTCCCCCTGAAGCCCACATCTTCCAAACTCACACCACCAAAAGCCAAAAAGCCCAAGCCAACAAAAACTGCAACCCACCAACCCAAAAGAAAAGCTGTTCAGGAGGTTGAGATGCCTGAACATGCTCTTGAGCATTCTGCTCTTCAAATCGTTGAGACTGAAACACCCTCTCAGTCTCATCCATCTCAAACCCCACCAAGAGCACCCATATCTGTTCAATTCAAAAGAAAAAGACTTAGAAAAACATATCAAACACACTCTTCTTTTGAAACTGCTGAACAACAACCTATTGCCCAAACTACTGAACCATCCCCACAAATTTCTGAACAAGAGGCAATAGAAATTGCCAAACTTCTCTCTGGGCTAAAAGAGAATGTCCCATCTGATCATGTCAGTCCCCATCAACCACAACAAACAGGGGACATAACTACTACATCAGACATGGATGTGGACATCACTAGCCCTATCCCAAGAGATGAGGGTGGACCAGAGTCTTTAAGCCCAATTTTAGAGACTCTTGGGGCATCTGAGGCTGCTACTACTCAGTTACCACCCAGTGGTGGATCTGAGGACAGAAGTAACATAGCTAAGACCTCAGATGTGGCAACTACTGATGAAGGCTTAATGCCTGAAGTAGGAAATCCTCAGTACCAAGAAACAGAGGTTCATGAGAGAACTGAGTTGGGCTCAGCTCATGATTTAACTGAGACAGTCCTCACTGAGGGCAACATCAGGGATTCAGATGATTCCATTAGTTTGGATGATGTTTCACAATTTAAAACTACTGAATTGACGGCACTTTCTGAAGGTCCTGTTGCAAAGGTATCCAGGCTCAAGAAGCCAGTCACCTCTGCACAGGTTAAAGCCCACTCAATCCCTAAAACCCCTAGAGTGGCATCCTCTGTACAACAAGAGGATCTCCCAAAAACACCCCCTTCACAGCAAATGCCTACCCAATTCCCTGGGCAAACAAACATAGACCTGAACCAGCTATGCAGCCCAGAGGGTCCCCTGTACCACATGATGAATACACTCATCAGAAATCACTTCCAAACATATACAGCTGACTTGGAGCTGTCCATCAAGAACCAATTTGGAGTGATTAAAACCAAGATGAACGATCTGTCCAACAAAATAGACTACAACAGCCAGCAGATTGCTCATCTTCAAGGACACTTCTCCCAACCCTCTGCTTCAAGGGTTAAAATTGATGAATCCAAAAAGGGGGAGAAGATCAGGGAACCTAAGGAGTCATTCCAAGCCAGGGTAAAGGCAAGAGTGGCACTCCTTGAAAGAGATCTGAAAGATCAGGCCAGGAAAGAAAAATTGGCCAAACAGTTTGGTGTCTCTATTGAAGAAATTGAAGCTGCTGAGAAAGAAGATGAGACCCAAAGTTCTGAAGATTCCCTAAGGAATAATGAAGAAACTTCTGATGACCAAACTTCTGATGAAGAATCAGAAAGTACTAAAGACAATCCTTCAGTAGCTGACAAACCATCAGCAGTTGTCAGCACATCAGAAGTTAACACTTCCTAACCTCAAACCACTGAACCTTCCAGAACCACTGCTCCCATTCAACCAACATCTGATCCCATCAGGCCTACATCTGTTACAACAATGACTGTATTAAACCCTTCTCCCATCTCTCAATCAGCTGAACTATTAGAGAAGAGTTTAATTGCAGCCAACAAGAAGGCCAGAGAAGATCAGATTTGGAAATCTCTGGAAGAAAGGGATGATTTGGACTTAAGCCATGAAGAAAAACTTCAGGCTTATGCAGCTGAACTACAAAGGCAGGCTAGCCTTGATGAGATCGCTGAACAGGATAAAAGACAACAACTGGTGTCTTATATTACCAAGAACAGCAAGACTAAAGCCTTTACACTCAAAGGACTCTCTATGCAAGAGCTGACAAGAAGAGCACAACTGCTTGCAGACAAAATGGCCACAAGCAAAGATGGAAAGGCCAAGAGAGCCCAGATAATAGAAGAGCTAGTAGCAGAAGGATATGGTTCAAAAGCCTCTGTATCCAGATGGAAAGAAGAAAGACTAATGGATACATATAGAAAATACTTGGCTGCCAAGGCTGCAAATCCTGAGAAGTTTCAAACTACTGATCCTTCAAGATCAGTAGTTAGAACTTCTGGTGTATCTAGAAGATCTGCTGCTCAGAAGAAGAAGACAGAGGACAATGTCAAAACTGATTTTAAAATGGTACTACTTGAGGGAAGCTCAATAGTCCATTCAGATTTTGACATTGAGGAGAAACCTCTGTTAACACAGTTCAGGGATCCTTCCACTTTTGCTTATCAAATACAAAAGACAATCAAAGAAAAACTGCATACCAAAGTAGTGACTGAACACCATCTCCCAACTGTTCAGATGCCTGGTATGCAACAACATCAACAAGGAAGAGAATCCCACCTGAGGCTATCTGAAACTGAAGACATCCAGCACTCAGGACCATCAACCCAAGGGACAAGTCTGGTTCCCTATTCTTCTGACTTTAACAAGTCAAAGATCCCTATCATCAGATGGTCACTTACTGATAACAACTCAGTACTGTTGACAAGAAGAGACTTCTCAAGCAGGGCTTACAAGAAGATCAGTGATCTGAAGAAACTGTCAACACAAGACCTGCTCACAATTCAACATCTAGAACCACAGAGAGGATCTCTATCTGATGATCAGTACAACCAGCTCAAGAACACCATGTACAAAGAGATATGGAAGATTGTTCAAGACAGAAGAAACACATAAGGAATTAGTAAGGTTTTGGCTTCATCAATCCAGGGGGAGATTGTTAGGACAAAGAGGATTGGTGAAACCACTTTTGTAAACCTTAGTCTAATTCACTTCTGTCATTTTGGCTAAGTATAGAAGTACTGAAGAGAAGACAAGAAACTGCTGATTAGAAGATATGAAGAAGTGCTGAAGTTGCAGAAGTTCTGAAGTCCAAACCAGACAAGTTCACTTCAGAAGTACTGAAGACAAAACTACTCTTCAGTAGTTGTCCTTCATCAGCACTTAGCAGAAGATATTTTCCACCGCCTTTTTGCATCAGTAGTTTGTTGTTTAATATTACTTTTAGCTTTATTTGTTTCTTTCAATGTTGCAACTTGTGCAACTTGTAACTGGAGTTTCTGTGCTTGCTTTTCAGGCAAGATACATGCATGTAATCGTCTATAAATAGAAGGCTTCAACCTTCTATTTTAGACATTGATTTTTAACAGAAAAATCCTTCAAACACTCTCATTGTTATATTCCATTTCTGTATTTATTGTGAATCTCTCTAAGTATCTAATTCTCATTTACAACTTAGATTCATAATAAATACTTTGTCATTTATTAGTTTCAAACATCAAGGGGGAGTTATAACTCTGCCTTTGCATAAAAAGTGTTGCTTTAACTTATAACATTCCGCTGTGCTTATAATCTGATTTACAAGGACTTGCTAAAACACTTAAGTGTCAAGATAGCAAGTTCTTACTTAGCAAACAAGAGCAAACTGATCCAACATGTCCTTATATCAACCATGTATGAATTAGAATCTAAAGCTATAAATGGTCTTAGAGCCATGTTACCAATGCCCATTTACACATCTGGACCGAACATACCCTACTCCCAAATCGAACCCAATCCCTCATTAGACCAACCAGTTTACATAAACTGGTTAAACTCCAAACAACCAAAAACCGTCTTGTATGTTTCTTTTGGTAGCTTCATGTCAGTTTCATGTGCTGAAATGGCTGAAATCGCATTCGGGTAAGCCCAAAGTGATGTTAACTTTTTGTGGGTGGCTAGAGGGGAAACGTCGCGTTTGAAAGAAATTTGTGGGGACAATGGGATGGTGGTCGAATGGTGTGACCAACTTCAGGTTTTGTTACATTCATCAATAGGGGGATTTTGGACACATTGTGGGTGGAATTAGGTGAAAGAGAGTTTGTTTTCGGGTGTACCAATGTTGGCTTTTCCTATATCGCTCGACCAAACACTTAACAACAAAATGATTACCAAAGATTGGAAGACGGGATGGAGTATAAGGGAAAAAGTGAAAGTTTTAAAACTAGACGAGATTGCGAAGATTGTAAGAGATTTTATAGACTCGAAGAGTGTTGTGAGGATTGAGATGATGGAAAGGGTGGTGATGTTTTCAAGAATTTGTCAAGAAAGCGTTGGTGAAGATGGATCTTTTAATGAAGATCTTAATGCTTTTGTTAGAGATACTTCAATGAGCTAAAATTAGTGAATGAGGTTTTGTTGCATCTAGGATTTATGGTTGGAATTTCAATAAAGTTTACCAATCACTTGTTGTATGAGGTTATGCAAAGAAACCAAAGTTTCTAGCATTAGTATTCGGGTTAATTTCTTTGTTAAAATCATTGATGTTAGTACTAAAGAAACTATAACATTGTTAATGTGCTTTTTCTTTTTAAACCGTAAAACATATGTCAAAAAAGATATGGAGCAGCTGTTTGTACGTTGTTTTTATAATGTTTTAAGTGTCGGAAAGGTGTGGCGGCGCAACTTGTTGCCCGCCTGCCTGTTTTAATGTAATTTGAAAGTAATGAAATGAAGAATTATTTATTTTTTAAATTACTATTATATATGATACGGATTCGTATTAGTGGAAGCTAGAACCCTAGCTTGATAACCTCCTTCGGGCGACTGAAAAGGAGAAGACTCGAACAAAAGCCTGCTCGAAAATAATGAGAGAATACTCTTTCTTTGATAAAAATTGCATAACATTCCAACCTTTGATTACAATACTTAAATAGAAAACTAAAGAGATAAACATAGGAAAAATCCCAACAATAAGGAAAAGATAAAGTTCTAAAATTCAAACAAATACTTAAAATAAAAGATGGTTGGAATTGGTCTTGATAATATCTTGAAGGTCCGAAGCTAGCCACGAATTATAACTGGCCCAACACTTGTGTGACTAATGCCGGGCGGTTCTTCAAGCATGTCTGTATCCGTATCATCCCCCCTCTAAAAAAGGACTCGTCCGCGAGTCATCGTCACCATCCGCAACATAAGGAGAGAGGTCAGCAACATTAAAAGTGGCGGACACCTTGTAATGACCGGGGAGATCAATTTTGTAGGCGTTGTCGTTGATGCGCTTAAGGATACGAAAAGGACCATCTGCCCTAGGGTGTAGCTTTCCAAAACGTCCTTGCGGGAACCTTTCACGAAGTAAATAAACCCAAACGAGATCACCTTCATTAAAAATGACTTTCTTCCGATGGTGGTTGGCACGAGCTTGATATTGTAAGTTGTGTTGAATAATCTTCTCGCGAACTTGCTCATGTAGCAACTTGATTTGTTTCGCTTGTTCATCAACCTCAGCGCTAAAGTACTCCATATCGGGGTAAAAGGGTTGCCTTGTGTCACTTAATTTTTCATAAGTACTATAGCGGCGCCTTGTGTCACTTAATTTTTCACTAAAAATGTAATCGGATGGTGTTGTTGGCTGAGTACACCCCGATGCCTAGACCCTATGCATCACAATCAACCTGAAAAACGTGTAAAAAATTGGGGAGTGCCAAAACCGGGGCCTGTGTACCGGCTATTTTTAAGGTGTCAAACGATGATTGAGCCGCGGGAGACCACACGAACTTACTACTTTTGAGTCATTCAGTAATGGGACCGACGATAGAACTGAAATTCTTGATGAACTTGCAGTAAAAGGATGCCAACCCATGAAAATTACGAACGTCATGAAGGGACGTAGGGGTCGGCCAAGTTGTAATGGCCGAAATTTTGGAGTCATCCATACGTATGCCAGAACCCGAAATCAAGTAACCCAAGAAAAGGACTTCTAAAGTCATAAAATGGCACTTCTTTCGATTTTCATATAGCTTCTGATCGTGAAGCACCATGAATATCTCTCGCAAGTGAGATAAATGGTGTGCGACGTCCGAACTATAAACCAAGATGTCGTCGAAATAAACGAAGACGCACATACCGATAAATCGTTTAAAGATGTGATTCATCAATCGCATGAAAGTGCTCGGTGCATTCGATAAGCCAAACGGCATGACCATCCACTCATATAGGCCATCTCATGTTTTAAAAGCAGTTTTCAACTCGTCCCCAAGACGCATACGTATCTGGCCGTGGTACCCACTACGTAAGTCAATTTTAGAAAATACCTATGCGCCATGCAAATGATCGAGTAAATCGTCAAACCTCGGGATTGGGAAGTGATATTTGATGGTGATTTCGTTGACGGCTCAACTATCAACACACATACGAAAAGACCCATCAGGTTTGGGAACCAATAGAGCAGGTACCGTTCATGGACTCATGCTTTCCCGAATGAGACCCTTCTGAAGAAGGTCAGTGACCTGGCGTTGTAATTTGGAGAATTCTTAAGGGTTCATACGATAAGCTGGCTTGTTTGGGATGCTTGCGTCTGGAAAGAAATTAATGCAATGTTGAATGTCCCGAACATGAGGAAGACCTGTTGGAATTTCCTCCGGAAACACATCGCTAAACTCGGACAATAAGGGGCTCAATTCGGATGGAACCGGTGGCGCAACTGGATTTTCTTCTACAATTAATAACCCAAAAATAAGTTGTGGTTGGAGGGAGCGAGCCAAAGCAGAAAATTCGGACTTGGTGATTAACATGGTCTCAGACCCATCTTGTCTTGGATCGCATGGAGCAAGGGTGATGTTAACACCATCCTTTTTGAATGTATACGTGTTCCTGAAGTCGTCATGTTTCGCGCGACGATCATACTGCCATGGGCTGCCCAAAAGAATATGACATGTATCCATAGGTAGAACTTCACACCAAATTTCATCCGAATTTTTGTTACCAATCGAGAACTATACAAGGCAATGATGTGTGACTTTGATCAAGTTACCCTTTTTTAGCCACGTTAGTTGATACGGTTCCGGGTGATCTTGAGTTTGCAAATTAAGTTTGTCAATTATGGACTGACTAACAATGTTTTCACAATTCCCCCATCAATAATAACAGTACAAACTTTCCCCTTTGCCGTGCACTTTGTGCGGAAAATATTGTTACGAAGCCAAGCTGTCACAACCCAACCGATGGCCGAAAACATCGAGGCGCGACTTGTGATAGATTGTTCAAAGACTTCATGATACTAGAATTGTGACAAATTTATTTAAGGAAATTTCATTTCATAGCATTCAAAGTTGGAAATACAAATTGTTCAAGAAAAGGAAATACAACAAACAACATAATGATAAAAAAAATTGGTGCGTTTCTAAGTCCATCCCTACAAGATTTCTTGAGACATCGCGTCAAATATTTCCTGCAACATGTATAAGATATCCATCAACACATAAAGTATTGGTGAGCATACTAGTTTTGGTTTACATACGTAGTATTAAAATATTTTACTCAAATCATCATGCTATAGCTTTGCACACATAGAATCATACAAAAGGCATAATCAACACATGTTTGCAGTGCTTGACCTAACACCGAAGTGATAGGCCGGTAAAACTTAACATGACCCAGTTAGGGGGCGGGGTGCTACTCCTATAGCGCTATACATGTTAAGGGGGTTGTATGCTAAGCGGCATTTGTATGTAAAGTCTAAATTCTAGCATGGCATAGTTTATAAGCATGTTTAGTAGATTGAGCATGTGAGTATGAAAGTGTTTAGTGTATGTTTGCATAGGATACATGTTGAGCCCCAAAAGTGTTAAAGAGTAAAAATGGGACAAGTATGAACTCACCTTAGGGTGCCTTTGTTAAGTTCTCAAAAACGAGTCTTGAGAAATGAGGATTTTAACTCCGGTTAGACTAGAGTTAAGAAAAGAAAAAAATGAATTTAGATTCGAAGGAAGATTCAAGAGTACAAGGAAGTTATGCATTGCCTATAAGGCGAACTAAAACACAAACCACCATAAAGGTGATTCGGATGGTCATGAGAGTCAAGTAGTGCCTTTAAGGCTAACCAAAACACAAACCACCATAAAGGTGATTTGGATGGTCAAGAGAGTCAAGTATTGGTAAGGTAGGGATGTATCCGCAAACCTTCCAAGTTAATAGATTAATAGAGTTTTGAAAGTATATATTTTAGTATTTACATAATATAACTATAGGGTTAAAATAGTGTATGGTGACTTAGTTTGGAAGAGCCTTGGCTGTCCTTTGTCAACCATTAACCATAGCACAAGTCCATCCAACATTAAGTTGTTAGTGAACTTGGTTGGTATCACTTCAACTAACCTTCTAGTGCATAAAAACAATAGAAGATGAACCACCTTTGAGGCCTCATTTTGATGTCCTACTCGTATTCATTTGCCATAGCAAACAAGAGTTAGGTCCTAGAGGTTTCTCCAAGGGGTTAGAAGAAGAAAAGAAGCGAAGAAAGAAGAATAAAGTTGGAGTTTATGAGAAAACTCACTTAGAAGTGGACTCCCACAATTGGAATTTCCTTGAAGAATTGGGAGGTTTAGAGAGGATTTAGGATTGAGCAAGTGTTAGAATGGGTAGGGAGTGGTGGATTTAGGTTCATTTCCTGTAAATGAACCGAACGTTCATGAACTGTTTGTGAACTGTTAGGCGGGAAGTTCGTTTATGTTCGTTTATTTAAATAAATGAACGAACACGAACACAATTTTTTGTTCATTTAATTAAACGAACGAACATGAACACACGTTTTGTTCGTTCATTTATGTTCATGAACGTTCGTTTATGTTTGTTCATTTATGTTCGTTTGTGTTCGTTTAATTGAACTTTATTTTTATTCTTTATTTACCTTTTGTTAAGTAACCTTAATTTATATTATATTATATACAATATATTTGATATGTTCTAAAAACTTAACCTTAACCCTAACATTCTAAACATATCAGTCGCTCTCCACACTTCACAGCCCTACCTCCCTTCTTCTTCACATTTCACAACCCTACATACTTCCACTTCCGGCCAATCACCTTCACATCGCCATCTCCACTTTCTAGCCTCTACAACGCCGCAAGTATGACCCACCTTCTCTTATCGTTTTTTCTCTATAGCTTTTTGGTTTTTTCTCTATAGCTTTGTTCATTTGTGTTCGTTTATGTTCATGTGTGTTCGTTTATGTTCATGAACTGTTCGTTTAGTTTTAAATGAACGAACATAAACGAACACGAACACGCCAGATTTCTTAATGAACGAACACGAACACAAAAATGTGTTCGATCATGTGTTCGTATTCGTGTTCGTGTTCGGTTAAAGTTAAATGAACAAACACGAACACGCATGTGTTCGTGTTCGTTCGGTTCGTTTACAGGCCTAGGGTTGGGTATTTAATGAATTAATTAGGGTGGTTAGAAGTGAATTAAGTGCTAAATATAAAATAAATAAAATCATAATTATATAAAATTTTAAAAAAAAACGTACGGATTTTTTTAAATTGTATTTTCTTCTTACATAAAGTCAAATGCCTTTTTTCATATTATGGTTTTTTTAGTATTATTATTATTATTATTATTATTATTATATATATATATAGTTAAGGGTTCCTGTACAAAAGACCAAAAGTGTGAGAAGTGTAAGAAGTGTTCTTAGAGTGACATGTGGCGATCATTAATTTAGGAGAACAAGGGTATGAATGTCATTTGACTAAACATAAAAATATGAAACCCCTAGAATTTTGGAATTAATTAATGTTGATCATATCCACTAACAAAAACGAGTTATCATATCAATCAATCTCCTGATATAAACATCTATATATTAATCAAAATGATATCAATTTATCCTTGCGATTATGAAGTTGTTTGTTCATACTGAAGGTGTTTTATATGAATATGAGTTGTTTGTTCATACGGGGTGTTTTATGTGAATACGAGTTTTTTGTTCTAAACGAGATGTGTTTTATATGAATATAAGTTGTTTGTTCTTACGAGGGTGTTTTATGTGAAAATGAGTTGTTTGTTCCTATGATAGGTGTTTTAAAACTTATTGTGTTTTATTAAAAACCCTTCATTGTGCATAAACCAAAACCGAACACCCAAAATGCAAACCCCACAATCATATTGTTGTGTTTTTGTAGGATCGACTAACGTGTCACCCGACAATCACGAGGGCTATATTCAAGGTGCGGAATCCCTTGAATATGTCTCAATAACAGAAACAAAGATGAAACAATGATAAACGAGTAATTACAACACACACACGGGTCAAAAGATTATAGATTAATCACTAAAACAGAGCTCGTGTGTTTACAGAGATCAAATCAGACCTTACAGACCATGGGAGGGTGTTTGGAGAGTGTGTGAGGCAAGAACTAATGATTAGGGCAATGATTGGGACTATTTATACCTCCCATACTCGTACAGACCCCTTTAGGCGAGTAGGAGGCTATCACACATTAACAACTAGCGAGTAGGGCCCTATTTGCTAGTAGTTTCATGCGAGTAGGGCTATACCACATCAAGACTGATGTGGTATAGGCTGTAAATGCCTAAAGCTAATGTGGTATAGGCCGTAAATGCCTAAAGCCACACCGTACTCGCTTGAAGTGTCCCAAACGTCCCGAAACGCGTATAAACATCTCCAAACACCCCGTAATACGTCCAAACAACATATATACTAGCCTAGGGACATCATGCACTTACAGACTCCCCCTTGGACCAGGCTAGTATACGTACAAAAATTACATAAGACATCGTTTATAGCAACTACTAGCAACTTTACAGACTCAAAATTGAAAACATACACAGCAAACATAACATAAACAAAACATGCAGCATCTTCAGTCTTCATCACATCGACATTGTCTCGATCCTGGAAAGTCTTGACCAGTCGCATCCCGCATGAACTTTGTTGGCGTGACAGAAACGAATCACCCGTTGAAATTTCAATGCTTGATCGGCTTCGGCCTTCAGATGTTGTATTGGATATAAGAACAATGTCTCCACGTCTTTCTCCGAGCAGTTAATCAGCCACATTGGATCCCATATTCTAATTTTCCTGCACGGTTTTGGCGAGTTGCTCAAGACTATTACGGCTTCTGTTGTCTCTGCATCATAGTGCCAGTAATACAACTTAGAAGGGAAGTCTTGCTCAATCGGAACTAATGGAATCTTTGACGCGGTTTCGGGTGGTTTGATGATGTGCTTCCAAATAGGATTCTTTGTGATGGGATGAATCTTGTTTGTCACAACGGATTTTGGGTACTGTGGTTGGAACTGGTCCCATCCCTCAACACTTTCTCTTCTCATAATGTTGTAGAACCCTTGAAGTTCATAGCGAGACTCATGATACAAAGGAGGCTGCAATCTAACCAAATCACGTATATGCCAGAAGGGCAGACTGAGGACTTTCGTGTACGGTTGAAAGTAGAGAAGACCATCCTGCCACTTTACTCCCAACATCTTAGCATGCTTTATGTAAGCCCAGCTGATCACGCTTCCTGACATCTTTACCAACTGTTTCTTGAATATTGAAGCCTGTACAGGTTCCTTTTTCTTCTCAGACTCGCCTCCAGATGGAAACCACTCAGGATACTTTTGTCTGATCTTGTCATGTCGTTCTTTCACTTTGTCTGGGACAGGTGTAGGATCAGACTTTAGCTTTTCTTCTGACTGATTAAGCATCTCCACAGAGATCTTAGGTATCCCGCTGCTCGACTCACCAACCACATACTCGGGTGTAGTGACATTGGTTCCATCTTCTATCTCCACTTCATGATTGTCTGGATGCAGTTCTGGAGCAGAGTGGCCTGCACTGGAAGATTCTCTAGGTGCCAAGCCAAAGATCTTTTCCAGGTCCTCAGGTATAACCTCAGGAGGTATTTCACCTTCTTCCAGATCATAATCAGAGGACACAGGAGGCACGTACAGGTTGCCATCATCATCAAAGTCGAAATAACTGTTTAGAGGCTCGACATTTTCCATAGGAACTATAGCTCGCTTCAGTGAGTCTTTGAGTTGCTGAATCTTGCTCTTCATTGGATCAGGCTCCCCCTGAGCAGAAGAACCTGCTGCGGGATCCTTGCCTGATTTGTCGTGACTCTTCTTTGTTCGCTGTGATCCAGATCCAGTTGATGATCCGCCACCACCTGTGGCTCCAGGATCACCACCACCACCCTTTCCAACATCATCATCACCATCTGATTCATCATCATCGTCCTCTTCATCTTCATCTTCCTCATCATCATTATCTTCATCATCATCATCACCAGCACCAGCCTCTGAACTAGGACTATCAGTGAGTCTAGGTTGAGTTCCAGTCAACTCATTTATCCTAGCCCTCAGCTCGGTATTTTCTTTTTCAGTCTTCGTGATCCTTCGCTCATTGTTCACATTGATCAGGCGAAGTTCGCTATTTGAGGCCTCTACACTTGCAAGAGTCTCCAAAGTACTTTGGTTCGACTGTATCAGCTGCTGATGAGATTCCATCATCAGCCTATTCGACTCTATGACCTGCTGGTTAGATAATGTGAGCGCATCTACCGTCGTTCTCAGCTCTGTGTTAGACTGGATAGATTCTTCGATCAACTCAAGCATTGCGTTCTCATTTTCTTCTATGCTTGCATTCTTCGTTCGCAATTCTGCTATATCACGTGCTTGCGCAGCTACTATGGCAGTTAGCTCTCTAATCTTTCTTTGAAGTTGTTCATTTGTAGCAGAAGCAGACGAAGAGGTCTGATCGGATGACCCGGAAGCTGTGGGTCGGACTTTCTGTCTTATACTTCGGATCCTGTCACCAATGGTATTAGGAACAATTTGCGAGCTTGTCGCTGCCTCGGTAACTGAGACTGGCTCAGTGAAGATTACCGAAGCAGGCATTGACATAGTGACACTGGCAGGCATCGCTGCACTAACTGTAATAGGAGCCGAAGATGTCATTGTTGCTGTTGTTGTTGCTGTTGTTGTTGTTACTGTTGTTGTAGCTGCTGTTGTTGTTGCTGTTGTTGTAGCTGCTGTTGTTGTAGCTGTTGCTACTGCCGCTTGAGAGGATTGAGTGACTGGATCCCCAAAAGCTTCAGGAAGGGTGAATCGTCTATTTCTTGGAGGTTTCACCGCTTGAGGTTTAACAGACATCGTCTTCTTACCTCGAACCCTGTCCTTCTTGGCAGTTATCTTTTGTCTCTTTGCAGGAGGAGAAGAGGCAAGCTCTGCATCGATATCTGCAATAAGATCACCACTACCTGGAGTGAAAGTGGGATCTCTTGCAAGGTCTCTTGCCTCGGCTGTGAGAGCTCTATCCTCTTCTAGAGAGAGTACATCGGGTGAATCATCTTCTGTAGCTTCTAAGTCATCATCTGCATCAGTTATGTCAACTGGTGCGTCTTCATCAACATGTGCTTTACCTCTTCTAGACTGAGAGGCATCAGGTTCTTGTGCAGTACCAGAAGGTTCAGAGAAGTCTAATAAATTCGGATCAAAATCCTCTTCATCACCTTCAGCCGTGTCAGAGATACTGCCTGGGGCGTTTTCTCCCAACTCATCTGTTTTACGCCCTATATTGTCCCCCTCTTTAAACACTAACCTGTGGATACGAAAGTCATCCTCTGAATCACTATCTTCGTGTCTCCACCTGTTGCCTGGTGGTGACACATAGTCTTCTCTCTTCAAGTGCCTATATAGTCGTCTATTCGGAGGATATTCAGACTTTGGTCGCCCTTTGTAACTTCTCATCCTGTTCATTTCAGCCTGAGTAATATCATCAGTCCCTATATACTCAGCAGGATGCTTCACCAAATCAGGTACTTGATTATCAATGATCAACTGTAAGAACCGGTGATAGACAATGAAAGACTTCTTTGTCGGCGGCAATAATATGATCTCCTTTAAGTGGTGCAGAATCATCTTGGAGAAGTTAAATGGCTTGTTGAGTGTCAGAGCGACAATCGCAGAGGCCAATGTATCTCTTATCGCATCAAAAGCACCTTTTCTCGGACCAAGGCATTTCAAGACCACATGAGTAAGATATTTAAACTCCGGCGGAAGTAATCCTTTCTTCAGCATCGTCTGTTTGTCGACTTTACCCAAATACTTCATCCTAAGAAAGCTGCCACGTATCAGAATAGCGTCAAACACTATAGGATCAGCATCAGAATCTCCAAACTGTAGCACTTCTCGAATTATCTGTTCGGTGATAATAACATCTTTTCCTTGAACCGAACTAGTAATCACAATCGGATCAGCCTTGGGATCAACCTTGGCGTTACGATAGAATTCTAGCAAGATATCCTTGTAAGCAGCGTGCTGCTTGGATATCGCATAGTGTATTCTCGATCGTTTTAAGAAGTCGATGACGCCTTGAAAGACTTTGCCTTTATCCAAAGTAATCGGTCCGAGAAAAGCACAACAGTTGTGCTTTGGCGATGTCTTCCAATTCTCCATCCTGTACACCAAAACGCGTAATAAGTATCATACGTTGATCATAAATTCATAAGCCGGTCAAAAACGGACTAAAACGGATAACGACTTAGTAAAGTTTGACAAAAATGGTCAACAGGGGGTTATACACGATTATAGAGTTGTAATCGCTTACCAAATACACGAGTATCCCTGTTTATACGCGATTGGACATCAATTTAACACTATACAAGCGATTATGCAGCACAACTAGCCTAATAGCCTATCCTTCATGCGATTAGGGAAGCAAAACATCATATTCGCTTGCCTTGTAAGCGATTAGGGTAGCAAAGCAGCCTATTCGCTTACCTTTTAAGCGATTAGGATAACAAAGCAGCCTATTCGCTTACTTTTCATGCGATTAGGGTATCTAGGAGACCATTCGCATTACAATACACGCGATTAGACGAGCTTGATGTCCGTTCGCTTAAGTGTTCATGCGATTAGATATTCTAATCGCGTGAACAGTGATAACGAGCCCAAATTTGTCAAAACTTGAAACTAGTTGGTTCGAGTCCGGATTCTTTGTCACATTGAGGCCTATAACAACCCAACAATAAAACCCCTATGAGTTTTCTCACTAACAGTACAAAATCTGGGATCAATTGGACAAGTTTAAAAATTAGGGTTTATAGTTTTAAAATTGGGGGTTTTGATTCTGGAAGGATATGGATTGAAATCTTTGTATAAACAGAATCAATAGACACCGATTAATAAACCCTCATCATTATTAATCATCAAATAGCTCTCTATAAGGCTACCCGATCAAGAACACAAGGTCTAGGGTTTCGGCCCTTTAATCACAATTTAAACCCTTAAAACATGTTGTTATGATCTTGAATTTGCATAGATATTACCTTGATAGAGTAGAAATGTTATTCAGGATCAAAAAGGCATGGACAAAAGGATTAGTGAAAATCAGGTATGGAGGGACGAGGGGTAACAGATAGGACGTTTGAAAGTATGAAGAACAAGTGTTTCAAAGTACTGCTTATATACCCCGTCCCTAATCGTGTAACCATAAGCGAGTAGGAAAGAAAAGATGTTCTACTCGCTTGTAAACAGATGCGAGTAGGGTTTTTACTGTTTAAAAGAACAAACGATTATTTCTAATCGCTAGTGGGTTCACACGAATGCAATTTGGGCTTATCTTAGGACCCATTGGGCTAATCTAATCGCTAGTGGGTTCACACAATCTCTTGTACATGAACACGATCAGACTGTACTCGTCTATAAGCATTAGCGATTAGGAAGGCAATAGAGTCACTTTTCCACAGAATTACCAAAATGCCCCTGCAGCACCATTTCTCGCATTTTTGACCCGTTAAGATTCAAAACATGCGTTTTTCACCTCGTTTTAACACACGACACAGATAACGACTCATGACTTTGAAAAACTTTCATTTTCGACCCTTGTACTTGATAAAACATACGGTTTTGACCCGGCAAAAACACAAGTTTCCAATTAGTTGCCCTTTTTATTTTTCGGCGATTTATTCTTGAAGAAGTAAGATTACAATGGATTAGGATTCCGTCATCGGCAATCAAGAATGATTAGTTAAGCTAAACTAAGCATAAATAAAACAAAATGGGAGATCAACTAACTATACACTATCATATTTTTGCGAGTTTCAACGGTTAGGGAATCATATCAGTGTACGGACTTTACTAGAACCCTTATATTTTCAGTTTTCGCTTAAATTACCAATAAGCATCCTACAACAACTGTCGATATTGTTGTCCACCTAGACTCAAAATCAAGTTTTATCGCTAGGCACTTTAGATACGTTTAAGGTAATATTAAGACTGAGATACAAGGTGTCCCCCGCCACGCGACACATTCCCGTATCAAGTCATGCACAAAGCTTCCTCGTAACCGGTGAGTAAGCTGTTGTCATCCGTATTTTACAAGGAGTGGACTCAGTGGTGATCAGGTCTGCAGAAACGCTGCAATAGAGAGACCAGTGAGATCCAAACCAGGGTTCAAGTCAAATACCGTATATTTGATTTTTCATGGTACGATGCTTTAGGTATATGATTTGATACCTTAGAGCGAATTCTCATTGAGAATAGGGTTTTGGCATATATGAATCTTTTTGCTCTTTTAGGATTCCCGGACGTCCCCTGATCAGAATTTATTCTTTTTTTTGTTTTTGTTTTTTTTTTCGGAAATGACATAGGGGTGTCTCAGTCGTAGGCTGCGACCCCAACGTACGACACGTGTGCCATTCCTATTTATTCTGAGAGACGTCCAGTTCACCCCGGATGTACCAACCTCTTAAAGACCATGAAACCTCGGATTTTGGCATGCTATCAAACGAGATTTCGGTACCAAGACCATATGCCAACGCACGTTGATCCACACATGATTCAGATGATTTAGGTTTATATCACCGTGCCGAACTTGGAAATGATTTTGAGCCTACCGACACATCATTTTAGAGGCTACCTATCAGTTCCAATATTTTTAAGATGATAAGGGTCCAGACAGTCCGACTGATTGGTTAATATCATCTTCCCATTTTCACCAAAGAAACTCATTTTTGCATTTTTCAATTTTTTTTAATTTTGGGATTTTCTCATTTTTTTGAATTTTGCATTTTCTGAATGTTTTTGTATTTTTCTGAAATTTTCTCCCCCTAAAAATCTAAACATTTGCGAAAGGAAATATTTTTGGATTTTTCTGATTTTTCAAAGAAAAATATTTACAAAAACGATTACCGATGAGGATCTAATCCTGCTTAACTTTAATGCCGTTTAAGATTAACAAGTACTCAAAACGAGGACCGTCAAAAGCTTTGGTGAATAAATCGGCACGTTGGTAGTCTGTGTGGATTTTTACCATATCGATAAGTTTCTTTTCATAGCAATCGCGTATGAAATGATACTTAACCAAGATATGTTTCGCCTTGGAATGGTTAACTGAGTCTTTAGCAAGAGCTATAGCGGACTCATTGTCACAGTGAATGGGAGTATTAAGAAATTTCAAACCGTAGTCTCTCATTTGTTGCTGTATCCAAAGAACCTGGGAGCAGCAGCTCGATGCTGCTACATATTCCGACTCGCAGGTGGATAAGGCGACTGAGGCTTGCTTCTTGCACTGCCACGAGACTAGTCTTGGTCCCAAAAACTGGCATCCAGCCGATGTGGATTTTAAGTCTGTCTTGCATCCGCCATAGTCAGCATCACTAAATGCGATGAGGTCAAACTTATCGTCATTAGGGTACCAAAGACCTTTGGTCGGACAACCCTTTAGATAACGTAAGATCCTCTTCACAGCAACCAGGTGGGACTGTTTCGGCCTTGACTGGTATCTTGATAGTAAGCATGTCGCGAACATTATATCAGGTCTTGATGCAGTGAGGTACATGAGTGAGCCTATCATAGCTCGATAGAGAAAAGGATCAACGGTTTGTCCTTTCTCGTCAGGCCCAATCCCGTGATTGGTCTGAATCGGTGTGCCTACTGGAGTAGAGTCTTCCATCTGGAACCGGCTCAAGATGTCAGCAACGTATTTTGTCTGGTGGATGAAGATCCCCGACTCTTGTTGTTCTACTTGTAGACCGAGGAAGAATTGCATCTCCCCCATCGAGCTCATCTCAAATTTATCCTGCATAAGCTTTTCGAATTCCCTGCACATGACATCATTAGTAGACCCAAAAATAATATCATCAACATAAACCTGTACCAGAAGACGATCACCACCCTTTTCCTTGGTGAATAAGGTGCAGTCCACGAGTCCACGTTTGAACCCGTTGGATATTAGATAGTTGCTGAGCATTTGGTACCATTCACGCGGTGCCTGATGGAGTCCGTACAACGCTTTGTTCAATTTGTAGACTTTTTCGCGATGAAGCGGATCCTCAAAACCCGGTGGCTGAGCAACATACACCTCTTCCTTCACGACACCATACAGAAAAGCACTTTTCACGTCCATTTGATACACCTTAAACCGTTTGTACGAAGCATAAGCTAAGAACATCCGGATAGCTTCAAGGCGCGCAACCGGAGCGTATACTTCGTTGTAATCTATTCCTTCGATTTGACGGAAGCCGAGGACAACTAATCAAGCCTTGTTTCTTATAATCACCCCGCGGTCATCCCGTTTACACTTGTAGACCCACTTTGTTCCAATTTTCTTCGAGCCTGGAGGTAAGTCAACTAAGTCCCACACTCCTAGCTTTTGGAACTGCTGAAGTTCGGCTTGCATTGCTTCAATCCATGGTTCTTCCCTCAGTGCCTCTTGCACAGTTCTTGGTTCAGTTTGAGAAACATACAAGGCGAAGGACCAATCGTTCTGATGACCTGCTTTTCTGATTTCCGAGTAGAGTGCCAAAGTACCTGTATTGTCACTTGGACTAGCATTTCTGAGTTGACTGCGCGTCATGACTCTGCTAGCCGGATTACCAATCACATTTTGCATCGGATGAGTGTCGTGAATCCGAGATTCCGGATGTGCCGGCACTGGATCACCCGAATGCAGATTAAGGTTCTCCAAACCTTGAGATAGATTTGTCTAAGCAGCGCTTGAACTAGAGGGAGCAGCGGGTTGCATATTAAAACCGGAGAGATCGATCCGAAGACCTATCCCTGGAGCTGCTGAAGAAGAAGGACCAGCTTGATTGTTTCCTGTCGGATTAACTGGAGCTGTAGTGGTAGATTCACCATTTCCAACTTGTTCCTCAATGAGTGTTTCATGAGACTCCGCAAAATCGTCGTCGGAAGATGAAGATTCGAGAACCTCTGCTGACGCTTCCTGAAAAACTTCCTCAACTACTGCTGCTGCGGTTTTATCAGGGGGACCCGTGGATGCAGAGGCATCAGATGGAGCAGGCGCAGGTGCATTAACCACGATCGGACGCATTAGCGGAGAGCTAGCTGCGTTTTCACATTCGTAATACATTTGCGCTACAGCATCATCCACCAAATTCTCCACGTTGAAGGAATTAAATAGACTCTTATAGTCGAACAACCAATCAGTTCCAACACCAGGTGCATTGGCAGTATAACGCTGAACATCGACATTAAGCCAATCTTCAACGTTGTTGGTTCACATTCGTAATACATTTGTTGTACACTCTTTTGTTGGGAGTGCTGTAACCAACAAAGAAACCTTCTTCTGCCTTTGCACCAAACTTCCCATCGGGATGTATCATGGTGCATGGAGCTCCGAAAGGTTCCAGAAACTCTAAGTTCGGTTTCCTTCGGTTCAGAAGCTCGTAAGAGGTTTTTCCAAGCTTCTTTACCGTTAGAACCCTATTCAGAGTATAACACGCGCAGTGAACTGCCTCGTTCCAGAAGATCACAGGCAAGTTCGAGTCTGCGAGCATAGTTCTGGCTGCCTCAATAAGAGTCCGATTCTTTCTTTCTGCAACCCCGTTTTGCTGAGGAGTGTATGGCGCTGTGAATTCATGATGAATGCCCTTTTCTGCACATAACGCCTCCATAGCGTGATTCTTGAATTCTGTTCCGTTATCGCTTCTAATCCTACGGATCTTTAGCTGATATAGATTTTCCAGTTTAGTAAACAGATTCTTCAAGTAATCAAAAGTTTCACTCTTGTGCTTCATGCACACAACCAAAGAAAACCTAGAATAATCATCCGTAATCACTAAGCAGTATGAGTCACCGTTCTTGCTCTTCCGATTGACTGGGCCAAACAGGTCCATGTGCAGTCGTTCGAGTGGTAGACTAATTGAATTTGTCTTCTTAGGCTTGTGAGACTTTCTTTTCTGCTTCCCTTTCTTACATGAGACACAGACGTCGTTTAAATGAAAATTCTTAACAGAAACACCTTCCACCAGTTGATTCTGGACCAGATGGTTCATTTTCCTCAAGTGGATGTGCCCCATTCGTCTGTGCTACATTATCGATTCCTTCTCTGTCGCCTTTGACAGAAAACAAGTGACTTGACCTTTCGCTGTCATTGCTCGGCTCATGTCCAGGACGTATAAGTTGTTGACCCTGGGAGCTGAGATCATGACCCACTCTTTCAGTATTTTGAATCCAGGCTTCAGAATGAAACATGCGTTGTCATCAAAGAACACAGTGAACTTCTTGTCACATATCTGCGAAACGCTCAGCAAGTTGTGGTCTATCTGTTTGACAAAGCTTATCTTTTCAAAGCTTACAATACCATTGCTCATACTTCCTTCTTTTGTAATATAACCCCCTTTATTACCAGCAAAGGAAACATACCCCCCGTTGATATTCTTTATGTCAAAAAGCAGGGATAGATCGCCTGTCATGTGCCCTGAAGCTCCACTATCAACAATCCATAGGCTTCTGATAAGGCCCTGTGGAACTCCCTGCACAAACATTCAAAGTTCAGTGGTTAAGGGGGACCCAAGCCTTCACGGTCTCGGGTCTACCATCTTCATCTAACATCGGAAAGTCAACCCATCTTCCATTTGGAGTTGGTGTTGTTTCCGATGGTACAGTAGTGCTTTCTCCAGCAGATGATTCTCCTCCTTTGGTTGGTGACTTGGGTCTCCAAATCTGTTCAGGTTTCTTTGGCTTGGGCTTCTTCTTCGCCTGTGGGCTAGAAGGTCCAGCCTTGGATTCCTTTGGAGGAACAGATTTTGGATCCACTTCAGATTTAACTGTACGTGGAGTAGCTTTGGGGTTGCACTGCGGTTTAGCTGCAGCCTTTGCTGGTGGCTTAGGCGCGGCTTCAACCTTTGGAGGAACAGTGCTCCCCATCAGTTGTGGACCCTTGCAATCAACTGGCTTTTGGTTCATAGCAATCTTGTTGCGGTTATCATAAACGACCTGCTTTCCCTTTTGTTTCTCTGAGAGTTTAGGGGAAACAGGTTGCTTGGATTTGCTAGAACTGTGAGAATCATCCACCTTGATCCTTTCTCGTCTCAATTCAGGGCACGCAGCAACTAAATGCCCACGTTCCCCGCACTTATGACAGGATCTATATTCTTCAAATCTAGGAGATTCGGGTTTGGTCTCCTTTTTGTTCCTTTTGTTGGATGGGCCGGCAAATGAGTTTTTGTGTTTTAGATCCTCAAGACATCTTCTTTGTTGATCGACTTGAGGATCGTCATTTCTTTCATTGCCGCTCGATCTAATGAACTCAGTTACATGCTTCTTCGGACTTTTTCTTTGAGCTTGATTTTGAGGATTAACGGTGTTAGTCTTTTGATTTTTCTTGTTATTCTCATTAGGCTGATTATCCTGATCCTTTCTACCATTACCCTTACCCTTCTTTTTATTCCAGGTTTCCTTTTCTACGGTAATGACAGATTCTTGCCAAATTTTGGCAACAAGACCAGGGGCGATACATCTGAGAGGGACTTCCTCATCAGCATGCACCCTTTCAGACCCTTTTAGTTTATAAAACACCTTAATCCTCCTACCATCCTCGGTTTGCACTTTCGGTTCCAGTTCACTCAAGGTTTCAGTGGTAATGATATGATTCTCAAGAGGAACAGACTGGTGGAGAAGCCTTCCTTTTCAGAGTGTTCTACTATGTGATCAAGGACATACTTGCAGATTAAATAACTCTCAAGCTTCTTCCTGATCTTTTCATAGTCACAGTTAACAATGGCTAATTGTTTCTTAGTGTCTTCGACCTCATTGATGTAATTATTTATAGCAATTTGTTTGTTAGCCAAGGTTTTTGACAGTTCAGAAACATCCTTTTTATAATTTTCAATTGTACTAAGAAAATTTTTCTCCTTTTGTCTCAAGGAATCAATTGACCTTTGCAACGGACCAACATCAGCTTTTAAATTCAGATTTTCTTCAGTTAATTCTTTAATTCTGAATTTTAACTGATTACACTCTACACAATCTAATTTAGAATCAGAAGAAGAACTTACCTTGTTCGACGATTCAGTAATGGCCATCAATGCATAATGAGCTGCTGTCTTCTGAGCTCCAAAGAATTCGCCGAAGTTCTTCTCTGTGCAGTCAGCATCCACAAGAAACGATCTTTTACCAATCAGCGCATCTGCTTCAGCTAACAGATCCTCCAAATCTTCTCCCCTATCAGAATCGCACTCCGAGTCACAGTCAGACGCTTCGGTTTCAGAAGTGATGATGTCAGACTGACTCGAAGTTTCTTCAACTTCGGCTGGTGCTTCAGACGCTTGTTGAGCAAAACAGGCTGCACCACCTTGAGGAGCTTCTTCTCCAATGATCAGATGGTTCCAGTTATAGCCTTCATCAGCTTGAATAACCATGGCTTGACCTTGATTGTTTTTTGCAGGCGGCCTCTGGTTCTGATTCTGGTTGTTGACTGGGACAATAGCACGCTCAGTATTAGGTTGTGCCTGAGTTTGCTGTCTCTGATTCTGATTCACTCTGTTGTTGTTGAAGGGATTCTGATGTCCTTGCTGCTTAGGTCGGTCACATTCCCTTGCAAAATGCCCTTTTGTGCCACAGTTGTAGCATGTGACCTTAGTTTTGTCGAACCCAAACTTGGTGTTGTTATTGATCAAGACATCTCTCCTTCCCGTCCTGTCCATGTATTCCTTTACCCTTCTCACCACGCTTGCGAAGTACCATTGTATGTCAATCAGATCCATGTCGTCTTTATCAATCTGCGAGTAATCCTCCTGTGTAAGATGAGGATTCCCGATCTGTCCAACAACCAGTCCACTATAGGAGTTTACCAAGGTCGACAGTAGAGCCATGTGTTCTTGAGCTAGCTCTACAGTCACCTTTTCTAAACCCGCGGTGTTGAGCTGCTCTGGGACTGTGTTGGTCCGATAGCCACCTTGATTAGAAGTAGAAGCACCTCCATATCCACCATAACTTGTAGTTGGAGCCCCGCCAAAACCTGAAGAAGAAGGTCAACTAAAGTTTGCAGTTGCCTGCGCTGGTGCTGCAAGATGAGAAAACGGGTTAACACCAAACTGGTTAGTATTAAAATTCAAAGGATACGGGTTTGGTCCAAAAGGATATGTAGGAGGAGGAACATCAGCTGGGGGACCATAATTATCGAAAGCATAAACTGGGTCCGGGTTAACCACAAAAGCAGTTTGTGGTTTGGTGCCGCCCACACTGGTGTCCTGAAGAGGATTCCCATAATAGATGTTGGGATTCTGTGGAATGAGCGCCTTGTTTGCTCTCCTGATTTCTTCTATCTCCTTGTTCTCCAGCTCGGTAATGAACTCGTTGATGGAGAGAGTCTGATATGCATTGCTTGACTTTAGAATATCCAACCATTGATGCCAATGAGGAGGTAGCGCCTCAGCAAATCTTTCTACAAGGTCCGCAGATGAATATAAGACCCCGTACTGATACATTTCAGACATCAGATGGTAGTATCTAGCAGTCAAGTCCCTCAGAGATTCGTTCCCGATAGCATTGAAGTTCTCGAACTCCTTCTTGAGTTGATCCATTTTAACCTTCCGCGTCTTCAGATTTCCTTCATTTCGCTCAGCAAGTGCTAACCAAAGCATCTGTGATGTTGTGCACTGAGCGAATTGATGAAGAATATCCTTGGGAAGAGCTTGCTTCAATGCCGCCATCGCCTTCTTCTCATAATTATACTTCTTCCTCTGATCTTCATTCATGTCTTCAATTGAGATCGGAGTTGTGGAATTCTCAACCATAGGCCTACTATACCCAGTCTCTATCGCTGACCAAACGAGACCATCAATACCCTCAACATACGTTTGAAATCTGCCTTTCCAACCATGGTAGTTGGACATGTATTGCAATTTTGGCGCCCTATTCGAACTACCCGTCTCTAAGTCACTCATGAGAACGGAAGACAGATGATTCGTCTGTGAGTTTGCAGCAGCCGCGAGTGCCCAAGGATTCGCGTTCATCGCTTGTTGTTGAGCCGCTAGCGCCCACGGATTGATTCCGGCAACATTCGCTTGCATCTGCGCTTGTTGCATCCGTTGCGCGTTTCGCTCGGCTGAATATTGCCAAGGGTTTGTGGGTACGTTCGCTTGATTGTTCAATTGTTGGTTGTTATGTTGCCTAGGTTGGTTTAGATGACCCCACGGGTTTGCCATATGTTAATATTTGTCAAAAGTCCGATACTTAGTCAAATTTTTCAGTTTCTGGTCCTTTCAGGCGAATAGGAACTCTATTTGTGTGATTTTAGGCAATTAGGGTGTAAATGCTAGTGTTTGGGGACCTTTCACGCGAGTAGGAGCTATACCACACCTGATTTAGGTGAGTAGGCCTCTATTCGCTAGAGATATAGGCGATTAGGGCTGTAAATGTGTGAATGTCCTTGTACTCGCCTAAGATATAGGCGAATAGGACCTTAATGTGTGATAGCAGCTGTATTTGCCTAAGTGATAGGCGAATAGAAGCCTATTCGCTTAAGACTTCTTGTAATCGCCTATATATAGGCGAGTAGGGTTTCGTAAATGCTAGAATGTCTGCGTAATCGCTAGATCTGATCTGTAACCCCACTTTTGCTCAAAAACAGCCGTTTTTGCCTCAAAATCTTAACCAAAACAATGTGTTTATACCCCAAATGATTGGAAAAGTTTCCAAAACACTTTTAGAACAAAACCTAATAAAAAACACACGTTTTAATCCATAAACACACACCAAGAATTTGAAAATAAGGGTTTTTTTTATCAAAAACTCAAAGTTTCAAACTTCAAAACAGGTTTTTGCTTAAAAATCGCAACTTTCCCATAAAAACCTACCTGTTTTTGCTCGTTTTTGCTATCAAAACACTCGTGATAAGAGCCTCGGCTCTGATACCACTTGTAGGATCGACTAACGTGTCACCCGACAATCACGAGGGCTATATTCAAGGTGCGGAATCCCTTGAATATGTCTCAATAACAGAAACAAAGATGAAACAATGATAAACGAGTAATTACAACACACACGGGTCAAAAGATTATAGATTAATCACTAAAACAGAGCTCGAGTGTTTACAGAGATCAAATCAGACCTTACAGACCATGGGAGGGTGTTTGGAGAGTGTGTGAGGCAAGAACTAATGATTAGGGCAATGATTGGGACTATTTATACCTCCCATACTCGTACAGACCCCTTTAGGCGAGTAGGAGGCTATCACACATTAACAACTAGCGAGTAGGGCCCTATTTGCTAGTAGTTTCATGCGAGTAGGGCTATACCACATCAAGACTGATGTGGTATAGGCTGTAAATGCCTAAAGCTAATGTGGTATAGGCCGTAAATGCCTAAAGCCACACCGTACTCGCTTGAAGTGTCCCAAACGTCCCGAAACGCGTATAAACATCTCCAAACACCCCGTAATACGTCCAAACAACATATATACTAGCCTAGGGACATCATGCACTTACAGTTTTAAAGAACATAAATAAAACACATAACCGAAAACACCATAATCGAACTTTGTGTAAAACACATAACTATGAATTGATATTGATACTAAACTAAAAATTACATGTACTCAATAATTATTAATATATTGTTCCCCACATAAAAAACCGCCTAAAATGCCACTTTTAACCGTTTTGTGATTGATCTTGACCCTCCAAAGAAGGTGGTTACTTGTGAGATTAAATCTCAGCCACAATAAATAGGCAGTTACCATCAAAATTTGACAGTTTACTTTTTGATGGAGCAGTTTACTTTTCTCGTCCACATTCGTATGTTGTTTTGCCCACATTTCCCCCCTTCTTCGCATAAACCTCTGATGAAATTACCTCCTCCATCCCTTGCTAAAAAAATAAATCTTCACGGTAAGAATAAGTCTTTCATCTTCTCTTCTAAAAAACCCTAGCTCCATATCTGAACATACTTTTCTCTCCTTTCATTGCGGGTATCGGTTTTCATCCCATTCATCATCATCTTCACTGTTTCATTCACACCCCTTAACACAACTATGATTTATTGCACTGGTAACATCCTTAAGGTCTTATTCAGTCATAATTATTTAAATTCTGTATATGTTTAGCATCGTTAATAGTTAAATAATCGTGTCTGTGATTACCTTAACCGGATTATAGAATTTTTTGTATGCCACTTAAGAATAGACCACTACACAATCTAACATTTTTTTTATTCTACCCATATTTGAAATGTTGAATTAGTTCATTATGTTAGTCTAGAAGGTGAATGCACAACAGTTGTTTGCTAAAAGGTCACTTCTTTATCTCTCTTTTTTCACAATTCTCTAGTGAACAAATTGGATTGTACAAGTCATCCACATATTTTTTATTATGTCGTGCTATCAATATTGCTATGTTTTTTTACTGAATGTTATGATTAAATAAAGAGTTAAAGACTCAATCTTGATATTGTAATACTTGCTCATCATCCAACTTTGGTGTTTGAAGGACAAACGCCTTTTGTCAAATTCTGTTTTAAGACAAGGGCATGTGCTGCACAAGTTGAGCAACGGGTTAAGTGGGTTATTTGGTTACAGTCTTAGTCAGGTTTACCCAAAACGCCTTTTGTCAAATTCTGTCTCATTATCTTTTAATGAACTAGCATGTCAAAATATGATTTATAGAAGTTCTGTATTTTAATGAATATGCAGGTTTTTGGAATAACTGATTAAGAAGGTGTTATGCTTTAAAAAGAAGATAAACCCTTGTGATAAGGTACAATGGGGGTGTAAGTGGTTTTGATGCCAGTGTTGTTGGTTTTGGATGAAAAGCATAATTTCACCAGGTTAGTTTTTCTTGGACAAAATGAATTAACTTTTTATTATTATTTTGTTATAAAATAGGCTATGTTTTAAAAAGCGAGCTTAAGCGCAAAGCGCACTTAGGCGCAAATCCGTGCGCCTTATGTAACCCTAGGCGAGCAGTGTACGAAAAGCGCAAAAAGCGCACGAAAAAAAGCGAGAAAAGCGCGCTTTTTGTACACGTGATGTTTTTGTGCTTAAAATTGTTATACATGTAGCTAAAAAGGTTGTACATTTTAGTTAAATCATATATATACCTTATTTGTATCTATATTTTGAGTAAATAATGCTAAAAACCTATAGCATATATAAAAAACATTATATAATTGTCTTGCGCCTCGCGTACGGAAAGCCCACCGCTTTTGCGCTTCGCGACTCGGTTTTAGGCCTCGTCGCTTTTGTGCGCTTCGCGCTTTTTAAAACCAAGAAAATAGGATTATCATATTCAAAGGCATGACTTGGGGTTGCGCTATTGAACAAGTTGTGCGACTTTATGTTGTTTAAGTTTAAATCTTTATATGCTCTACTAGACTATAAACTCTTTTTTTTCAGTTTAAGAAAAGTTCACACCATCAGTTTGGTTTATTGTTATGGCATGTGGAACATGTGTGTAGGTGTTGTCAGATTGTAGGTACTTCAAAATTAGGGGTGTTATGGGGTACAAAAGGTTGTAAACCACTCATGAACCAGTTCACGTTTTAAGTTGATTTTGATCATCAATCGAATAATCGATTTTCTGGCACCTTCAAGCTTCATGTTCCGGAACCGTCAAGGTATTTTCTCAGTTTCTTCTCTCCATTCCAGACGATTTTTGTTTAGTTTTTGGATTTAATAGTTTTTTTCATTGATCATTTATCGACTCATGTTCGTTTTCTTCATTGATTCATTCAATTTCCGGTTTCATGGTTAATTTGCTTGAATTTGAATACGTTATGCAATTATTTTGGTTAATTGTTGTTTGACTCCCATCTGACATCGTATTCATTTCATCAAGAAGATGAAGAACTTCAATAATCAATGGCGCGCGACCCTGCTCTTCTTCTCATTCCTTCTCAGGTTTTGGTTAGTTCCTGTCTGACTCCCATATGCATCCTTCTGATTTACTTGCTTTGTTGGTGTCATTGATAATGATTTGCATGAAAACTCTACAGAATAAGAATATAAAATTGAATTTTTCTCATTTAATACTACATATAAAACAATCGCACGCTCTCTCTGGATGTTTAGACTTCCATCACTACTAGAAAAAAGCCTTTTCTTGACATGCATTGCGTGTCAAGAAAGGGGTCTGATGACAGGGAAAAGAATGTCAAGGATGGCGGTGTCATAAATTTAACATGACATATTTTCGCGTGTCATCTGTTTATGACACACATTTATGACAGAATTTATTGACACGCGTTATGACACTTTTTAATGACACACATTTTTCTGACACTTTTTAGCGACACATTTTATAACAGAATTTTATGACGTTCTTTGCGTGTCATAATTTTTTAATCTAAAATAAATTCTATAAAATTACATATTTACCCTCCTGGATTTATTGCCATTTTATTATATGCAAAATAATTAGCAAACTAATAACAAAAACATCATTTCATTATATAATCCATATTTATCTAATTACAAACTAATCCGAGACAACGTTTAACGTTTACAAAAATATATTGTATCGACATTACATTGCCTTCAAACAAGTTTCGATCATTTGAAAATAAATGTCGCGGCGTAGCCTAACCATTTTTCGCGTACGACATCCATGTCCTCATCCCCGTAATGATCTGCTCCTCCCCCAACCTGAGACAACAATAAAATTAATACATTAGTCGAGGCCGGCCAATTATTTTACATAAATCATAACGCATCGCTACGTTTATTTTGCCTTAACTTACATTGCCAATATTCCGACTCCTCCTTGCACTATCTCTTTCATGAATTTCATGACATAAAAAACCACATTATGTGATTCCCAGCTGGCATGGACACTACACATTAAACAAAATAAGAAAAATATTAAACCTAATTAGAGAATAACCAATATTTGCAGTGGTGTCCGGAAGAAATCGCTGTACTTGAACCTCAATATTCACAAACCATGTTACAAAAATGTATAAAGAGTAGAAATATAATGTAGAAGAAAATAACTAGATTTTTTAGTGTAAACTGGCCCTCTGGTATAATAACTTCCCCACTGCACCAATGTCTAAATGTCCTACCACTTGCATCCTCCTTTAAACTCTCTATATGACTAGTGAAGTATGATTGATGATGATCAGTTTTGTAATTAATTTGTTCTGATCAACAACTAGAGACACTTATAACCTAGCCAAAACCGAGTAGTTCTTATGATGTGAACATGCCCAACTTTACAAGCTAAGTCAATCCCAACCTGACCTGTTTAGCTAAACATGTTAGTATTAATTTCATGCCGTCTAACTCTTGTCAAGGAAAACACGCTGCATCCATATCATGCTGCAACAACTTTCCTATTTAGGTTTGCTAAGGAACCATATGAGCAATAGGACTTCAGAAATGATATACTGACATATGCTAAATTGTTCAAATAATCACAAACATGTAAAGAAAATAATATTTGAGAAAAGATATCAAGAGTTTTTGTAGGTAAGCAAATCAGAATGGTATGTTCTATATGGTAATGAATATATTTTAGACTATGATTAAAGATGTGAATGTTTCTATGGTTTAAAAAAACGCTTGAGGCGTGCGCCTCAAGGCGATTTGGTCTGAAAACGCTTCTGAGGCGGCGCCTTTGGTGTTTAAACAGTGGTATGCGCCTCACAAGACTGAGGCGTTATGAAAAGTTGCGCCTCAGATGGGCCTCATGGGTTTTTCAGGTATATTTTTTATGTCTTTTCTATGTGTGTTTTGATGTTTTTGATGAATTTGATGATGAAATTAGTTAGCATTTTATTTTTTGAAAGATATATAATTATTTATTTAATTTTTTAATTCCGCCTCAGTTCGCCTCGAGGCTTACGCCTCGTGAGGCGAAGGGAAAACGCCTCGAGGCGCGTTTCCGTTCTTTTAAACTTTGCTTAATCATAACTAGTTTTTGACCTGCGAACCGGAAGACATACCGAACAAATACGCGTCAAAACCGCTGAGACGAGGATGGAAACACATGAATCAATAGATACAGTCAATCGCCTTATTTACCCTCACAAAAACCTCAATCATGTTCAAAGGTCAATTGCCATAGTCAGTCATTTTTACCTGCACAAAAGGTAATCACTAACCAAATTATATTATAATAGTATTAAAATGTAAAACAGTAACAAATATAAGGTCATAGCAATGATGGTCACTTTACCTTATTTGAGATAAGCTTGCAATATGCAAGTTAGTTGGAATGCCTATAACAAATGCAGAGCAAAAGAAAAAAAAAACATGATCTTGCATAGATGAAAGGAAAATTGAAGCATTAAAGAAACAAAATTGTACCTAGAAAAAATTCGTAAACTGCATCAAGGTATACATGACAAACAAACACATTCTACACTCAATACACACACTGCACACATACGAACAGGTGATTAGTAAAAAGAGACATGAAAATATGCATTATTCGGTTAATTTATAGCCTTCTCGTCAGTTGGCGAAAACTACATGTCAATACACACACGAATCGGAAGCACGAATTTCACCAACATATAATCAACACCTACTTACATCTTTTGTTGCTAGCAAAATATTACGTGTCTGGATACACACGAATATCATAAGCAGTCTAACCCCGGTGCAGAAGTGCAATATAATTCGTTGCAACATACTCGCAACAGCCAAAAAAACGTAGAAATTTTTATCAATAAGCGCGCCATAACGCTGGTGTTGGTAAAAAAACAATGCCTTTTAAAGTGAAAATGTGATAGCTCATGGAGTTTAGGTCGTCCTGAGTAAGACGGAGAAGAAGCAAGAGTCAAAACAAATTTTCATCTTTTTGGGCCAAGCAAAGTCAAGACTTGTTACTTCATCTTCTTAAGCAGACACACACAACCTAATACACATACACACAACCTAATACACATACACACAACCTAACAAACATACCCAATCTAACGGACATACCGCCTTGCACCTTTTTCTAATTTACATCTATGTAAGCAACCTAGCTAATTCGCCTAAGTAGTCATTGTACAGGTTCAGTCACATAAGCCGTATATAATAATTTAACAACATATGCCTCTAAAATAAGTGGCCAATTTAGAGACAGAGAGACAGAGAATAATAACGCTGCATAGGTGGGGCTGCCTGCCGACCGCCAGACGTAGCGCAGCCACCATCATCGTCGTCTAGCACCACCACAACCTGGTTTTGGAGTTCAAAAAACCCCCGAAATACAAAACCCCGTCTCTGAGTTGTTTGAATACCAGCACTATCACCGCCGCTACCTAGGGTTTTGTAAATGAATCCGGCAACAAATATGTAACAAGTCATTGTATGTATTAAAGCCTTAAACAAATGGAATTTGACAAGCACTTAAGCATGTGATTATCACATAATTAGAATTTCAAACAGCAGATACACATCCAAACTACATCCTACAACCTGTTTTATTAGATATCACAACATCATTTTCAAGGAGTAGATGTATCACAACTTACTAAATTAAGGATGTAGTTACAACTTACATGAAGGCATCTATGCATTTATCTAAAAGTTAATCAGATACAGAGAGTTTTGTCCATCAATTAAATAGTTACAAATAGTCATTAGATGATCAATATCTGTAACATTTTTAAGATGTTGACAACTATTATACAGTTTTATATAACTATAGTCAGATCAGTCCAGATCACCACCTAAAGTCAAAGAAACCTTGTAATTTCTGCTGTCATTATTACTATTGACCACTTGATATACTATAATATTTAGCCTCTTTCAAGGGAACACATTTGGATGAGAACTTAATATGTATCTTCTTAGCTCCATGAATTGTCGATTATGTATAAGTTCTGCTCCTGGATCAGGTTATTCCAGAATTTATTTCATAAAAAAGATACAAACACCCCCTACCCACCTACATACATACATACATACCAAAAATATACAGCACCTAATGCCCTCTTTTCCATATTTATTTCACCTTTTCCATCCAACTTTAATATAAAAATAGTATAAACAAAAGCATACACCAGCTTACAATAAAATATACTCTAATCCAGTTCCAACATCTCAACAAATATATATATCAAATCTTTAATTTATTCCACTTTAAACATACTTAATAAACCACATCACATGTTAATTGTTAATTAAATGTTATGAGTTTAATCCTAACACTTACTGGGTTCATGATTTAGTTGCATATTTGTCTAGCATTCGTTACATATTTCAACATATATAATCAGCTTGAACTTTGTAACATCCCGAAAATTAACGGTTATCAGTCCAATCAGGTTCGACGAGTGGATGTCTTTACGTTAAATTAGAGGGACCCGAATGACATTATAGGTAAATGAAGTTTAATAACCTTGGTAACAAGTTATCATCCTATTAAAGCTTAGGGGGCTAAGTGTATCTTGGAGGTTATAAATACATATGTGCATCATGATGAAACCCTAAACTGAATTAGCATATGGACTATCGTCGATGATCAAACAAGATAAGGAAAGATCGAGCACTCGGGAGATGTATCAGGCCATGATGGTTCACGTCGGTTTCGGTACACCAGTTTCGAAGTATCACGATCATGGTGGTGATCTGTTTGTTATCGTACGGTTCAGTTTATACGTCGAACCGGGGTTTCGGCCTAGAACTGGTCCGATGTAGGCTAAGATTAAGGAAATCAAGGAAGGTGTCGTTGGAATCGATGCTTAGTGGTGATTGCGGGGAAGCGACGATATCGACGATGGGTACGTTTGGATCATGAGACGGTGCACGGTGCTTTTCGGTGGTTCACGACGACTTGCGATACGTCCGGTATTCCAATTCGATTCAAGGTAACCACCTATTCATATCATGAGATCTTGTTATGTTTGAATGTCGAACCAAGGGTTCGCCGGGGTGGTTGATGTTTTGAGCTTGATGTCTTGATGACTTGATGTATTGTATCATAGGCGCAAGTGGTGATGGGTGTACTTGTTGGTGAGGACAGCATGTAGGTGTTCGATAAAAGTGGTGATCGTTTCTTGTGAATATGACCAGGTGGTGACGGTGCTAGATGTTGATTATGATGTCATTGTAGGATAATAAACGGTGATAGGATGATGATGTTAGTGCATGAGATGGCTTTGGCTCATGAAGATGCTAATAGTTGTGGTTTGCATGGGAGTTCTGTAGATGGATGGTTATATTAGTAGGTTGCAAATGGTAAAAAAAAAAAAAAAAAAAAAAAACATAGGATGGTGCCTCATAACATGAGTATGATGGTGCATGTTATTTTGTAAATGAAACATGATCTTGGTAATATTTTGTCATTATACGAAGGTTTCTAGTCAAAAGTTAGCTATCACATTATTGCGCCATTTGAATGGTGTTGGTGATTGAGCCATGGGAATTAATTAAGAATTATTAATGGTGTCAATTTTAATGCTAGATGATGTTTGGGTTTTAATAGCAATTGATTGATAAGGTTATGGGAAGTCACATGGAGAAGAAGCTGTGCATGGTAACGCGGTGCGTGTACATGGGTTCGTTTGGTCCTGGGTGATCTGTATGTGATGACGTTCGTGTTTTGTTTAAAGACGCAATTTGAGACGATTAGCTTATGGTTTTGAAAGCTTTGCAATCAGTGAGTTCTAATCCCCCCTATTTTTATTTAAATATATTTTTGGGGCTATCATACATGCTTAAATGGTTTTCGGCAAAAGCTAAGATGTCGATTAAATTAAAGAGCTTTACGACTTAAATGTTTTTTTTATGAATGTTTTCCAATGAGACAGTTCTACGACGGCTTAATGTGGCTATAGGTTTAGAGACACCCTTCGCAGTGTATGTGTCGGTTCGAGTCGTTTAGCCTCTTGTCGAGGTATGGTCAGGTTGGGTGTTAATCTTATGATGGTATAAAATGGGATGTATAGTCGAGGCAATACGATTATGGGTTCATTATGAGAAAATAATTAGTTAAAGTCTTAGAATTAAATGAACACGGTGATGTTGATTATTAGAGGTGAGTGGTTAATCCAAGTCATAGTATGATGAGACCCTAGACATAGTGAATGTGTGTTGGCGTCTATATGTTTTGTGTGATGAAGCACCCTTGAGGTGCTGATGCGGGTTATTGGTAATGGTTCGTTACCTTCGGGGTGGCGACGGGTTACCAATGTTGAGTTTGTCGATCTAAGTGGTGGTGTTGACGTGTCTATACGATCGTTACCTTCGGGGTGGCGACGGGTTACTAATGATGGGGACCGCCGATCTAAGTGGTGGTGTCGACGTGTCCATATGGTCATTACCTTCGGTTCTGGTGGTGACGGGTTGTTGAGTTGGGGTGGCAACGGGTTGTTACCTTCGGGGTGGCGACGGGTTGCCATAAGGCTCGGTCATATCTTTGTGACTTGACTATATTGTGTAGTAGGTTCCCACCTTATGTGTTTTATTTGCATTCATATAGATAAATCGGTGGGTATGTGTTGTGTTTTTGTTAAAGATGATAATGTAGAGTTTCTTGTGATGAATTGTAGTGGGGTGCCCGGTACAATTAATAGGAGTATAGATGAACTAGTCGTGTGTAGTGACATTGCGTTGCTGAGTCATAGTTGTGGATCGAGATAAATGATAAGTAAGTTATGATTTTGAGTCATATTGGGTGGGGTGTTGATGATAAAGTGTTTAAATAATTAATGATGACTTTAATGCGATGAAGTTGAGTTTTAAAAATAAAGTGTTTATGAGGTGTTTTAATTTTATAAACTTAAACTATTAGAATTCACTCAGCGTAGCTGACTTTTGCATGTATGTTAGAATGTGTTGTAGGTTTGTTCGATTTGGTGATGCATCTTGGCTAACGGATGGGATTAGTCGTGAAAGCATGGATGGCATTCGTAGTTTACAGATTTATCAACAAACTATTTAAAAAAAAAACAATTTGTACCGTTGTAATTATTTTTCCGCTGCGTCATTTTAATAAATTGTTGATTTTTAAACGGTACACTGTAATGAGATCCGACGGTAAGGTGCCCGGGTTTGGGGCCTTACAGACTTTAACATATTTCAACATATATAATCAGTTTAATCCCAAAGTACCATTCTGTTACTACAGGAACCGAATGGTCCAGACCTGTGAGAACCACCTAGGACCCAAACCCTGTACATTCTAATAGGTTCGGTTATGGTTCAACATAATGTTAAAAAATGGGTCAGCTCAGGTCAATTTAGACAAGTGGGAACCAATGCTCACCCCTTTGTTGCTAAGAGAATTACTTGAAAGTGAGTTTTTGTCAACTTAAAACGGATCTACCTCAATAAACAAGAAATGCGTAACTTTGGTTTCTTATGAATCAAATTTGACCATACTTATATAAAAAATTCAAGGTAAAAACTTCTATATACAGGATAATGCATCAAATTCATCTCAACTCTTCTCAGTTTTTACCTTATATACATAAATCAGAATACATATTTATCACATACATACATAGATAATCGACATATTTCTTCCAATCCTGGCAAAAGAAAATTCATATTTACACCAAAGCTAACCAAAGAAAGTTCATAAAATAAACCCTAAAAATATAAATTACCCACAGTTCATAAGAAAATAAATATCAAACAATAAAGACAAAATAGTTAAAGTACCTGAGTCTTGAATGTTTTTTCGGTTCGTCGTTGGTCTGATTGACGATCGAGAATGGGGGTTAATCGACGGAGAATGGGTGAGAATGGCCAAAGAAAATATAGATTAACCCACAGTTAGTGTTAAACGATGGAGAATGGGGGTTAATCAACGGTGGTGTGTTTGAACCATGAGTGACGGTGGCGTTAGGGACAATGTTAGGGTTTGTGGGTACAAATCCGAACTGGGTACAAAATCCAAACTGGGTTTGTGGCGTTAGGGACAATGTTAGGGTTTGTGGAATGGGGAATCAAAGTTAGGGTTTCGTGGAAGAAGTGTTGTGAATGGGGAATCGATGGTTTTCTGAAGAAGAAGATGTTTTGTTTTAGGGGAGAGAGGGAGGTTTTATGGGAGACGTGGAACTGATTGTATTTGAGATTTTGGTGACAGAAAATCATGACACACATATTCATTTATCGTCATGCTTTTTAAATTTATGACGGAAAATTCTTGACACGCAGAGGAAAACGTCAAGAATTTATTAGTTTTCATCAAAGATGACACTTCTTTTATGACATACACTTTTTTATGTCATTAAATTAGTGTATGTCATTAAATGTATGTCATTGAAGGGCTATGTAGGATCGAATAACGCTAAATCCAACAATCACGGGGTTTATACTAGAGGTGCGGAATCCCTCTAATATGCTTTAACAACAGATACGATAATGAAACTAAGACAAACGAGTAATCACAACACACACACGGGTCAAAAGATTATCGATTAATCACTAAAAACAGAGCACGAGTGTTTACAGAGATCAAATCAGACCTTACAGACCATGGGAGGGTGTTTGGAGAGTGTGTGAGGCAAGAACTCATGATTAGGGCAATGATTGGGCCTATTTATACCTCCCGGGTACGTACAGCAGTATATACGCGATCAGCCAGACCATGTGGAGCGATCAGGGCTAATCCCCTATATACACTGCCCAATCGCATGAATAGTGACGCGATTAGGGCCCTAATCGCGTGTCACTGTTTGCTACTCGCCTGTAGCATCCCGAACACTCCAAAACGCGTACAAACGTCTCTAAACACCCCGAAACACGTCCAAACAACTGATATACTAGCCTAGGGACATCATGTACTAACAGACTCCCCCTTGGACCAGGCTAGTATACGTACAGACTTAATCAAAAGACATCGTTTATATCAATAGCAAAACAACTTTACAGACTTGATTAACATAAACAAATACAACTAAGCAAAATAACCAGCAGCATCATCCGTTTTCAACTTTAGCTTGACGTTGTCTTGACCCTTGAGATTCTTGACCAATCACATCCTGCATGAACTTTGTTGGCATAGCAAAACTGGATCACCCTTTGAAACTTCATGGCTTGATCGGCTTCGGCTGGTAAGTGCATGATCGGATGTTGGTACAACGTCTCTACGTCCTTCTCTGAGCAATTTATCAACCACATAGGATCCCAAATCCTTATCTTTCTGCACGGATTTGGACTGTTGCTCAAGACTATCACAGCTTCAGTGGTTGCTGCATCATAGTGCCAATAATACAGCTTCGAAGAAAAGTCTTGTTCAACTGGGATAATGGGAATCCTTGAAACACATTTTGGCGGCTTGATCTTGTGCTCCCAGATAGGCTTTAAGGTGAAAGGATGAATCTTGTCTGTCTGATACGATCTGGGATACTGAGGCATCAACTCTTTCCATCCCTCTGAGCTCTCTCGCTTCAGCTTCGTGTAAAAACCCTTAAGAGGAGCAGATTTATCTTCATATAACGGATAGTTGAGACGAACTAAGTCACGAATCTACCAGAACGGCAGGCTCAGAATGTCTTTGAAATTCTCAAAGTACAATACGCCTTCTTGCCATTTAACCCCGAGCATTCTGGTCTGGCTCACATACGCCCAGCTGATCACATTCCCAGACATCTTCGACAGACGCTTCTTGAAGATGGAAGCTCGCTCAACAGGCTTTTTCTTCTCTTCAGGTTTAAACCATTGGGGATACCGCTCTCTGATCTTGTCATGTCGAATCTTAACAGCATTAGGAACTTCAGTAGAGTCGGCTTTCAACTTTTCTTCAGCCTCACGTATCATCTCTTCATCAATATTAGGAATTCCAGCGCCCGAGTCATTTACAACATACTCAGGGGTCGGCACGCTGGTTCCTTCTTCGAGATCCACTTCGTTGCATTCTGGATGCATCTCAGGAGGAACGCTTTGGCTTGCATTGGAAGATTCTCCAGATGCAAAGCCATATACTTTGGTCATGTCCTCCGATGTCATCTCTGGTGGAATCTCTCCTTCTTCCAGATCGTACTCAGGCATGGCAGGGGGTGGAAGTAAGTTGCCTTCGTCATCATATGCAAAGTAACAGTTCAAAGGCTCCACGTCTTCAACAAGAACTATCGCTTTCTTCCTTACTTTATCGCGAAGTTCTTGAATCTTGCTTATCATCGGTGCTGGCCCCCCTGAGCAGAAGAACCTGCCTTGGGATCCTTGCCTCTGCGATCGTGACTTTTCTTAGTTCGTCCCGATGCAGACCCACCTGTTGATCCACCACCGCCTGTGGCTCCGGGATCACCACCATCACCCTTACCATCGTTGTCATCATCGTCATCAGACTCATCATCCTCTTCTTCCTCATCATCATCTTCTTCACTATCCTCATCATCATCATCACCAGCAGTACTAGCTCCAGCTTCCGAACCACCAGTAAGTCTAGGTTGAGTTCCAGTCAGCGCATTCAACCTAGTCCTTAGCCTTATGTTTTGCCTCCTATACTTGGTGATTCGACGCTCGTTGTTCACATTCGCGAGCTGGAGATCACGATTAGACTGAATTAGCTGCTGATGTGATTCCATGAGCTGCTGTTGTGTTTCCATGATCTACCTGTTCGACTCCAAGACTTGCTGATTAGATAAAGTAAGTGCGTCGACAGTGGCTCTCAGCTCAGTGTTAGCTGTGATAGTGTCTCCAATCAGTTCCAACATCGCCGTCTCATTTTCTTCTATGTTGGCGTTTTTGCTCTTCATTTCGGCCATTTCCCGTGCTTGGGCGGCCACTAAAGCAGTAAGCTCTTTGATTTGGCGCTGGAGTTGTTCGTTGGTTGTTGGAGTCGAAGATGAGGATTGGGTCGAAGGTCTAGCAGCTGACGATCTTGCTGCTTCTTTCATCATCCGTATTCTGTCACCTATCGGATTAGCAGCCAACTGTGAACCTGTCGCTTCAACGGTAACTGAGACTGGCTCAGTGAAGATTACCGATGAAGGCATTGACATAGTCACACTCGCAGGCATAGCTGCACTGAAAGAGAGTGGGACAGTCGATGTTGCCGCTGTTGTTGTTTCTGTTGCTGCTGTTGTTGTTTCTGTTGCTGCTGTTGTTGTTGCTGATACAGAAGAGGAAGCAGGTAGTCCAAAAGTCTCTGGGAGATTCATACGCCTTCCCCTCATTTTCTTAGGCGTTCTCTCAGTCGCAGCTGCCTTATCAGACATTCTCTTTTGACCCCTGCTAACCTTCGTCGCTTTTGTCTTTTGTCTCTTCTGAGGAGGCGGCGTGCTAAGTTCAGCGTCAATATCCGCAACAAGATCATCACTGACAGGAGTGAAAGTGGGATCTTTTGCGAGCTCTCTTGCCGCAGCCGCGCGGGCTCTATCCTCCTCAAGTGTCAGTACATCAGGTGATTCATCTTCAGTACGCTCTGAGTCATCATCATCTTCATCAACATCTTCAATGTTAACCGGGCCCTCATCAATCTTGGCTTTGCCTTTGCCTGAGCTTGATGGTTCATCTATGTTCAGCAGATCAGGATCAAGCATATCATCATCTTGTCTTGCTCCAGTATCACCCATATTGCCCGGTTCATTGGGTCCCAAAGCAACTGTGGGTCTCCCAATGTTATCATCATCCTTGAATACCTGTCTATGAATCAGAATATCGTCCTCTGAATCACTGTCATCATGCCTCCATCTATTACCTGGAGGTGCCACATAGTCGTTTCTCATCAGGAAAGCAAACAGTCTACGACTAGGAGGATATTCAGACTTTGGCTTGTTCGTATACTGCAACATTCTCTTCATCTCAACCTCATCAATTTTCCTTATGTTAATCAGCTCTTCTACCCGTTTCACCATGTTCGGGATCTGATTGTCAAGGATCATCTGCAGAAAGCGAGGATAAACAATAAAGGGATCTTTCGGCTTTCGCAGAATCACTTCCTTGAGGTGATGCATAATCATCCCAGAGAAGTTGAACGGTTTGTTCAACGTCAATGCAACAATCGCCGATGCCAAAATGTCTTTGATAGCATCGAATGTTCCTCTGCGAGGTCCGAGACACTTTAGCACCACGTGCGTCAGATACTTCATTTCAGGAGGAAGACAACCCTTTTGTAACATCTCCTGCGCACGCACATCACCCGTATACTTCATCCGTAGGAATCCACCTCGTATCAAAATGGAATCGAAAACGATTGGATCATCTTTATCATCACCAAATCTAAGAATCTCGCGAATCATATCTTCAGTGATAAGAACCTCCTTTCGTTGCACCGTGCTTCTAATAGTTGCTGGTATTGTGCTGACATCGACTCTCGCATTCTGATAGAATTCCTGGAGAATGTTCTTGTAGGCCGCATAGTCTGTGGATATGGCATAGTATATCTTCGAGCGCTTCAAGTACTCGATGATCCCTTCAAAACGCTTGCACTCCTGCTTCTTTACCGGTCCGAGGAAGGCAAGACAGTTGTGCTTGGCCGAAGTACCGTATTGCATGATTCTGCAAGATAAACACACCATAAGACATCAAAGACAGATCAAGGATATGAAAAACGGACAAAATCGGACAAAATATGATATCAGCCTGTTATAGGCGATTAGTGGTACTGTTCATGCGATCAGCATATCAAAACACACGAGTGGACTGCTAATCGCTACACTATTCATGCGATTAGCCAACAAAGGTCACCAATCGTGAAACTGTTCACACGATTTGAAGGCCTAATCGCGTGACAGTATATTACCATAACCAACTTATCAAACTTTGAAAAATCTTGATTCGTGTCTGGATTTTTGGTGCATTGAATCCTAAAACAACCCAAAAACAAAACCCCTATGAACTATTATGCTATTATAGCAGAATCAAGGGTCAATTGACGGTTTTAAAGACTAGGGTTCTTATTCTTTCAAATTTGGGGTTTTCTGATTTTGTGATGTTATGGGTCAAAACTTGATATAAATATGATCTAAGGGTTCCGATTAAGAAACCCTCATGTCCATTTATCATTAACAAACTCGTATTTTGACCCAACGATTCAAAACAACATACTTAGGGTTTCGTTTGATAAAAAGCAGATTTAACCCCTTAAACCGTGTTATTTGGATCTGAAAATACACGATGTTGTTACCTTGATGATTAGGAACAATAATCTGGGATGAAAAGAAGTTTTGGCAAGGGTTTGTTTAGGATCAGATTAGAGGGAACACGAGGACTGTTGAGAGGTTTTTGAAAAGAATGAAATGAAAATACTAACTGTCCCTATTTATACTTATGCATAATCGCGTGTATAGAAAGCGAGTAGTAGACTGATCGTATGATGGAAGTAGCGATTATGGCTAATCGCTCTCAAAATCACACGAGTGGTTGGTATACACACGATTATATCCACTCGCTTGCTTTATCACACGAGTAGGCATAGTTATACGCGATTACATCATAATCGCTCGTTAAGACACGCGATTATGGCTACTCGTTTAAGCATATATGCGATCAGGCTTCTAAATGCATAAAACTTTCACACAATTTACCAAAATGCCCCTGCAGCACCAAAACTTGCATTTTTGACCCGTTAAGGTTCAAAACATGCGTTTTTCAACCCGATTTGACACGCGACTCAGATGATGACTCAGATACTTGAAAATATTCCATTTTCCACCCTTGTACTTGATAAAAATACGGTTTTGACCCGGCAAAACACAAGTTTCCAATTAGTTGTCCATTTTATTTTTCGGCGTTTTATTTTTGAAGAAGTAAGATTACAATGGATTAGGATTCCAACATCGGCAATCAAGAATGATTAACTACGCTAAACTAAGCATAAATAAAATAAAACGGGAGATCAATTAACTGTACACTAACATGTTTTTGCGAGTTTCAACGGTTAGGGAATCATATCAGTGTACGGACATTACTAGAACCCTTATATTTTCAGTTTTCGCTTAAATTACCAATAAGCATCCTACAACAACTGTCGATATTGTTGTCCACCTAAACTCAAAATCAAGTTTTATCGCTGGGCACTTTAGATACGTTTAAGGTAATATTAAGGCTGAGATACACGGTGTTCCCCGCCACGCGACACATTCCCGTATCAAGTCATGCACAAAGCTTCCTCGTAACCGGTGAGTAAGCTGTTGTCATCCGTATTTTACAAGGAGTGGACTCAGTGGTGATCAGGTCTGCAGAAACGCTGCAACAGAGAGACCAGTGAGATCCAAACCAGGGTACAAGTCAAATACCGTATATTTGATTTTTCACGGTACGATGCTTTAGGTATATGATTTGATACCTTAGAGCGAATTCTCATTGAGAATAGGGTTTTGGCATATATGAATCTTTTTGCTCTTTTAGGATTCCCGGACGTCTCCTGATCAGAATTTATTCTATTTTTTTTTTTTTTTTTTTTTCAGGAAATGACATAGGGGTGTCTCAGTCGTAGGCTGCTACCCCAACGTACGACACGTGTGTCCCTCCTATTTATTCTGAGAGACGTCCAGTTCACCCCGGATGAACCAACCTCTTAAAGACCATGAAACCTCGGATTTTGGCATGCTATCAAACGAGATTTCGGTACCAAGACCATATGCCAACGCACGTTGATCCACACATGATTCAGATGATTTAGGTTTATATCACCGTGCCGAACTTGGAAATGATTTTGAGCCTACCGACACATCATTGTAGAGGCTACCTATCAGTTCCAATATTTTTAAGATGATAAGGGTCCAGACAGTCCGACTGATTGGTTAATATCATCTTCCCATTTTCACCAAAGAAACTCATTTTTGCATTTTTCAATTTTTTTTTTAATTTTGGAATTTTCTCATTTTTTTTGAATTTTTGCATTTTCTGAATGTTTTTGTATTTTTCTGAAATTTTCTCCCCCTAAAAATCTAAAAATTTGCGAAAAGACAATATTTTTGGATTTTTCTGATTTTTGAAAGAAAAATATTTACAAAAACGATTACCGATGAGGATCTAATCCTGCTTAACTTTAATGCCGTTTAAGATTAACAAGTACTCAAAACGAGGACCGTCAAAAGCTTTGGTGAATAAATCGGCACGTTGGTAGTCTGTGTGGATTTTTACCATATCGATAAGTTTCTTTTCATAGCAATCGCGTATGAAATGATACTTAACCAAGATATGTTTCGCCTTGGAATGGTTAACTGAGTCTTTAGCAAGAGCTATAGCGGACTCATTATCACAGTGAATGGGAGTATTAAGAAATTTCAAACCGTAGTCTCTCATTTGTTGCTGTATCCAAAGAACCTGGGAGCAGCAGCTCGATGCTGCTACATATTCCGACTCGCAGGTGGATAAGGCGACTGAGGCTTGCTTCTTGCACTGCCACGAGACTAGTCTTGGTCCCAAAAACTGGCATCCAGCCGATGTGGATTTTAAGTCTGTCTTGCATCCGCCATAGTCAGCATCACTAAATGCGATGAGGTCAAACTTATCGTCATTAGGGTACCAAAGACCTTTGGTCGGACAACCCTTTAGATAACGTAAGATCCTCTTCACAGCAACCAGGTGGGACTGTTTCGGCCTTGACTGGTATCTTGATAGTAAGCATGTCGCGAACATTATGTCAGGTCTTGATGCAGTGAGGTACATGAGTGAGCCTATCATAGCTCGATAGAGAAAAGGATCAACGGTTTGTCCTTTCTCGTCAGGCCCAATCCCGTGATTGGTCTGAATCGGTGTGCCTACTGGAGTAGAGTCTTCCATCTGGAACCGGCTCAAGATGTCAGCAACGTATTTTGTCTGGTGGATGAAGATCCCCGACTCTTGTTGTTCTACTTGTAGACCGAGGAAGAATTGCATCTCCCCCATCGAGCTCATCTCAAATTTGTCCTGCATAAGCTTTTCGAATTCCCTGCACATGACATCATTAGTAGACCCAAAAATAATATCATCAACATAAACCTGTACCAGAAGACGATCACCACCCTTTTCCTTGGTGAATAAGGTGCAGTCCACGAGTCCGCGTTTGAACCCGTTGGATATCAGATAGTTGCTAAGCATTTGGTACCATTCACGCGGTGCCTGATGGAGTCCGTACAACGCTTTGTTCAATTTGTAGACTTTTTCGCGATGCAGCGGATCCTCAAACCCTGGTGGCTGAGCAACATACACCTCTTCCTTCACGACACCATACAGAAAAGCACTTTTCACGTCCATTTGATACACCTTAAACCGTTTGTACGAAGCGTAAGCTAAGAACATCCGGATAGCTTCAAGGCGCGCAACTGGAGCGTATACTTCGTTGTAATCTATTCCTTCGATTTGACGGAAGCCGAGGACAACTAATCGAGCCTTGTTTCTTATAATCACCCCGCGGTCATCCCGTTTACACTTGTAGACCCACTTTGTTCCAATCTTTTTCGAGCCTGGAGGTAAGTCAACTAAGTCCCACACTCCTAGCTTTTGGAACTGCTGAAGTTCGGCTTGCATTGCTTCAATCCATGGTTCTTCCCTCAGTGCCTCTTGCACAGTTCTTGGTTCAGTTTGAGAAACATATAAGGCGAAGGACCAATCGTTCTGATGACCTGCTTTTCTGATTTCCGAATAGAGTGCCAGAGTACCTGCATTGTCACTTGAACTAGCATTTCTGAGCTGACTGCGCGTCATGACTCTGCTAGTCGGATTACCAATTACATTTTGCATCGGATGAGTGTCGTGAATCCGAGATTCCGGATGTGCCGGCACTGGATCATCCGAATGCAAATTTAGGTTCTCCAAACCTTGAGATATATTTGTCTCAGCTGCGCTTGAACTAGAGGGAGCAGCGGGTTGCATATTAAAACCGGAGAGATCAATCCGAAGACCTATCCCTGGAGCTGCTGAAGAAGAAGGACCAGCTTGATTGTTTCCTGTCGGATTAACTGGAGCTGTAGTGGTAGATTCACCATTTCCAGCTTGTTCCTCAGTGAGAGTTTCATGAGACTCAGCAAAATCGTCGTCGGAAGATGAAGATTCGAGAACCTCTGCTGACGCTTCCTGAAAAACTTCCTCAACTTCTGCTGCTGCGGTTTTATCAGGGGGACCCGTGGATGCAGAGGCATCAGATGGAGCAGGCGCAGGTGCATTAACCACGATCGGACGCATTAGCGGGGAGCTAGCTGTGTTTTCACATTCGTAATACATTTGCGCTACAGCATCATCCACCAAATTCTCCACGTTGAAGGAATCAAATAGACCCTTATAGTCGAACAACCAATCAGGTCCAACACCAGGTGCATTGGCAGTATAACGCTGAACATCGACATTAAGCCAATCTTCAACGTTGTTGGTTCTTTTGTTGTACACTCTTTTATTGGGAGTGCTGTAACCAACAAAGAAACCTTCTTCTGCCTTTGCACCAAACTTCCCATCGGGATGTATCATGGTGCATGGAGCTCCGAAAGGTTCCAGAAACTCTAAGTTCGGTTTCCTTCGGTTCAGAAGCTCGTAAGAGGTTTTACCAAGCTTCTTTACCGTTAGAACCCTATTCAGAGTATAACACGCGCAGTGAACTGCCTCGTTCCAGAAGATCACAGGCAAGTTCGAGTCTGCGAGCATAGTTCTGGCTGCCTCAATAAGAGTCCGATTCTTTCTTTCTGCAACCCCGTTTTGCTGAGGAGTGTATGGCGCTGTGAATTCATGATGAATACCCTTTTCTGCACATAACGCCTCCATAGCGTGATTCTTGAACTCTGTTCCGTTATCGCTTCTGATCCTACGGATCTTTAGCTGATATATATTTTCCAATTTAGTAAACAGATTCTTCAAGTAATCAAAAGTTTCACTCTTGTGCTTCATGCACACAACCCAAGAAAACCTAGAATAGTCATCCGTAACCACTAAGCAGTATGAGTCACCGTTCTTGCTCTTTCGATTGACTGGGCCAAACAGGTCCATGTGCAGTCGTTCGAGAGGTAGACTAACTGAGTTTGTCTTCTTAGGCTTGTGAGACTTTCTTTTCTGCTTCCCTTTCTTACATGAGACACAGACATCGTTTAAATGAAAATTCTTAACAGAAACACCTTCCACTAGTTGGTTCTGGACCAGATGGTTCATTTTCCTCAAGTGGATGTGTCCCATTCGTCTGTGCCACATTATCGATTCCTTCTCTGTCGCCTTTGACAGAAAACAAGTGACCTGACCTTTTGCAGTCATTGCTCGGCTCATATCCAGGACGTATAAGTTGTTGACCCTGGGAGCTGAGATCATGACCCACTCTTTCGGTATTTTGAATCCAGGCTTCAGAATGAAACATGCGTTGTCATCAAAGAATACAGTGAACTTCTTGTCACATATCTGTGAAACACTCAGCAAGTTGTGGTCTATCTGTTTAACAAAGCTTATCTTTTCAAAGCTTACTATGCCGTTGCTCATACTTCCTTCCTTTGTTATATAACCCCCTTTATTACCAGCAAAGGCAACATACCCCCCATTGATATTCTTTATGTCAAAAAGCAGGGATAAATCGCCTGTCATGTGCCCTGAAGCTCCACTATCAACAATCCATAGACTGCTGATAAGGCCCTGTGGAACTCCCTGCACAAACATTCAAAGTTCAGTGGTTAAGGGGGACCCAAGCCTTCACGGTCTTGGGTCTACCAACTTCATCTAACATCGGAAAGTCAACCCATTTCCCATTTGGTGTTGGAGTTGTTTCCGATGGTACCGCAGTGCCTTTTCCAGCAGATGACTCTCCTTCTTTGGTTGGTGACTTGGGTCTCCAAATCTGTTCAGGTTTCTTTGGCTTGGGCTTCTTCTTTGCCTGTGGGCTAGAAGGTCCAGCCTTGGGTTCCTTTGTAGGAACAGATTTTGGATCCACTTCAGAATTAACTGTGCGTGGAACAGCTTTGGGGTTGCCCTGCGGTTTAGCTGCAGCCTTTGCTGGTGGCTTAGGCGCTGCTTCAACCTTTGGAGGAACAGCGCTCCCCCTCAGCTGTGGACCCCTGCCATCAACTGGCTTTTGGTTCATAGCAATTTTGTTGCGGTTATCATAAACAACCTGCTTTCCCTTTTGTTTCTCTGAGAGTTTAGGAGAAACTGGTTGCTTGGATTTGCTAGAACTCGGAGGATCATCCACTTTGATCCTTTCTCGTCTCAATTCAGGGCACGCAGCAACTAAATGCCCACGTTCCCCGCACTTGTGACAGGATCTATATTCTTCAAACTTAGGAGATTCGGGTTTGGTCTCCTTTTTGTTCCTTTTGTTAGATGGAACGGCAAATGAGTTTTTATGTTTTAGATCCTCAAGACATCTTCTTTGCTAATCTACTTGAGGATCGTCATTTCTTTCAGTGCCGCTCGATCTAATAAACTCAGTCACATGCTTTTTCGGACCGTTCCTTTGAGCTTGATTTTGAGGATTAACGGTGTTTGACTTTTGATTTTTCTTGTTATTTTCATTAGCCTGATTTCCCTGATCCTTTCTACCCTTACCCTTACCCTTGTTTTTACTCCAGGTTTCCTTTTCTATGGTAATGACAGATTCTTGCCAAATTTTGGCAACAAGACCAGGGGTGATACATCTAAGAGGGACTTCCTCATCAGCATACACCCTTTCAGACCCTTTTAACTTATAGAACACCTTAATCCTCCTCCCATCCTCGGTTTGCACTTTCGGTTGCAGTTCACTCAAGGTTTCAGTTGTAATGATATGATTCGCAAGAGGAACATCTATAGTTTTAACCGGTGCATACCTAGGAGGTTCATCGAGCTCATCATCCGAAGTGTCAGTGTCATATACACTGATATCATCAGGTTTCTCACACAAATTGACAGCTTTAGCAGGAGTAGCAACCTTAGTGACTTCAGCAGGTTTAGCTGCTTCAGTAACCTTGGCCGCCTCTGCAGCTTTTGCTGCCTCGGCTGCCACGTCCACAAGTTCCTCCTTCGGCAAGACATCAAAATTGTGATTTTCGAATCTCACCGGAGGTGGACACTGAGAGTATTTGGGACTGGTGGAGAAACCTTCCTTGTCAGAGTGTTCAACTATGTGATCAAGGACATACTTGCAGTTTAAATAACTCTCAAGCTTTTTCCTGATCTTTTCATAGTCACAGTTAACAATGGCCAATTGTTTCTTAGTGTCTTCGACCTCATTGATGTAATTATTTATAGCAATCTGTTTGTTAGCTAAGGTTTTTGACAGTTCAGAAACATCCTTTTTGTAATTTTCAATTGTACTTAGAAAATTTTTCTCCTTTTGTCTCAAGGAATCAATTGACCTTTGCAACGGACCAACATCAGCTTTTAAATTCAGATTCTCTTCAGTTAATTCTTTAATTCTGAATTTCAGCTGATTACACTCTACACAATCTAATTTTGAATCAGAAGAAGAACTTACCTTGTTCGACGATTCAGTAATGGCCATCAATGCATAATGAGCTGCTGTCTTCTGAGCTCCAAAGAATTCGCCGTAGTTCTTCTCTGCGCAGTCAGCCTCCACAAGAAACGATCTTTTACCGATCAATGCATCTGCTTCAGCTAACAACTCCTCCAAATCTTCTCCACTATCAGAATCGCACTCCGAGTCACAGTCAGACACCTCGGTTTCAGAAGTGATGATGTCAGACTGACTCGAAGTTTCTTCAACTTCGGCTGGTGCTTCAGATGCTTGTTGAGCGAAACAGGCTGCACCACCTTGAGGAGCTTCATCTCCGAGGATCAGATGGTTCCAGTTATAGCCTTCATCAGCTTGAATAACCATGGCTTGACCTTGATTGTTGTTTGCAGGCGGCCTCTGGTTCTGATTCTGGTTGTTGACTGGGACAATGGCACGCTCAGTATTAGGTTGACCCTGAGCTTGCTGCCTCTGATTCTGATTACCTCTGTTGTTGTTGAAGGGATTCTGATTTCCTTGCTGCTTAGGTCGGTCACATTCCCTTGCAAAATGCCCTTTTGTGCCACAGTTGTAGCATGTGACCTTTGTTTTGTCAAACCCAAACTTGGTGTTATTGTTGATCAAGACATCTCTCCTTCCCGTCCTTTCCATGTAATCTTTTGCCCTTCTCACCACGCTCGCGAAGTGCCATTGTATGTCGATCAGATCCATGTCGTCCTTATCAATCTGCGAGTAATCCTCCTGTGTAAGATGAGGATTCCCGATCTGTCCAGCAACCAGTCCACTATAGGAGTTCACCAAAGTCGACAATAGAGCCATGTGTTCTTGAGCTAGCTCTATAGTCACCTTTCCTAAACCCGCAGTGTTCAGCTTCTCTGGGACTGTATTGGTCTGATAGCCACCTTGATTAGAACTAGAAGCACCTCCATATCCACCATAACTTGTAGTTGGAGCTCCGCCAAAACCTGCAGAAGAGGGTCCACTAAAGTTTGCAGTTGCCTGCGCTGGTGCTGCAAGATGAGAAAACGGGTTAACACCAAACTGGTTAGCATTATAATTCAAAGGATACGGGTTTGGTCCAAAAGGATATGTAGGAGGGGGAACATCAGTTGGGGGACCATAGTTGTCGAACGCATAGACTGGGTCCGGGTTAACCACAAAAGCAGTTTGTGGTTTGGTGCCACCCACACTGGTGTCCTGAAGAGGATTCCCATAATAAATGCTGGGATTCTGTGGAATGAGCGCCTTGTTTGCTCTCCTGATCTCCTCTATCTCCTTGTTCTCCAGCTCGGTAATGAACTCGTTGATGGAGAGAGTCTGATATGCATTGTTTGACTTTAGAATATCCAACCATTGATGCCAGTGAGGTGGTAGCGCCTCAGCAAATCTTTCTACAAGGTCCGTAGATGAATATAAGACCCCGTACTGATACATTTCTGACATCAGATGGTAGTATCTAGCCGTCAAATCCCTCAGAGATTCGTTCCCTATAGCATTGAAGTTCTCGAACTCCTTTTTGAGCTGATCCATTTTGACCTTTCTTGTCTTCATATTACCCTCATTTCGCTCAGCCAATGCTAACCAAAGCATCTGTGATGTTGTGCACTGAGCGAATTGATGAAGGATGTCCTTTGGAAGAGCTTGCTTCAATGCTGCCATCGCCTTCTTCTCATAGTTGTATTTCTTTCTCTGATCTTCATTCATGTCTTCAATAGAGATCGGAGTAGTGGAGTTCTCAACTAAAGGCCGACTGTACCCTGTCTCGATAGCTGACCATACAAGACCATCGATGCCCTCGACATATGTCTGAAATCTGCCCTTCCAACCATGGTAGTCGGACATGTATTGCAGCTTCGGTGCCCTGTTAGAACTACCCGTCTCTAAGTCACTCATGAGTACTGAAGACAGATGATTTGTCTGAGAGTTTGCAGCAGCCGCGAGTGCCCATGGATTCGTGTTCACCATTTGCTGTTGAGCAGCTAGCGCCCACGGATTGATTCCGGCAACATTCGCTTGCATTTGCGATTGCTGCATCCGTTGCGCGTTACGTTCTGCTGAATACTGCCAAGGGTTCGTGGGTACGTTAGATTGATTGTTCATTTGTTGATTATACTGAGGTCTCGGTTGACTCAGATGTCCCCACGGGTTCGCCATATGTTAAGGTATGATAATAGTCCGACACTTAGTCAAATTTTATGTTCCAGACCTTTATAGGCGATTTGGCTTATAATTGGGAGTTTTATACGCGATTAGGGGGCAGATCGTGTGAATAGTGTGGCGATTGGACCTAATCGCTAGTTCTTTATATGCGATTAGGGTTTTGAACAGACGAGATTTGGTTAGGCGATTAGGGCTAATCGCATACAAGCAATTAGGCCTAATCGTGAACAGGAACACGCGATTAGCACTGATCGTGTATAATAATTAGTGACTAGAGACTGATCGCATGAAAAAACCCTAATCGTATGAAAGGTTTGTGCGATTTGGACTGCGTAATCGCCTGATCTGATCTGTTGCCGCACTTTTGCTCAAAAATCACCTATTTTGCCTCAAAATCTTATCTAAAACATTGTATTTTGATCCCAAATGATTAGACAAGTTACCAAAACAGTTTTAGAGCAACCCCTAATCAAAAAAACTTGTTTTTAACCGTAAACACACACCAAGATATTGAAAAAGATGGGTTTTTGACAAAAACTCAAAGTTTCAAAAATAAGAACAGGTTTTTGCTTAAAAATCTGAACTTTTACACCAAAAACAACCTGTTTTTGCTCGTTTTTGTTATTAAAACACCCGTGATAAGAGCCTCGGCTCTGATACCACTTGTAGGATCGAATAACGCTTAATCCAACAATCACGGGGTTTATACTAGAGGTGCGGAATCCCTCTAATATGCTTTAACAACAGAAACGATAATGAAACTAAGACAAACGAGTAATCACAACACACACACGGGTCAAAAGATTATCGATTAATCACTAAAAACAGAGCACGAGTGTTTACAGAGATCAAATCAGACCTTACAGACCTTGGGAGAGTGTTTGGAGAGTGTGTGAGGCAAGAACTAATGATTAGGGCAATGATTGGGCCTATTTATACCTCCCGGGTACGTACAGCAGCATATACGCGATCAGCATAATCATATGGGGCGATCAGTGCTAATCGCGTGTAACCAATGCCCAGTCGCGTGAACAGTGACGCGATTAGGCCCTAATCGCGTGTCACCTGTTTGCTACTCGCCTGTAGCATCCCGAACACTCCAAAACGCGTACAAACGTCTCCAAACACCCCGAAACACGTCCAAACAACTGATATACTAGCCTAGGGACATCATGTACTAACAGGCTATTTTCTAGTAGTGCATATTGCACTATGATAAATTTGAAGCATTTCTTTTCCTACATGGTGGAATGCCTTGCTGATGCGGGGTATTTTATTAATTCATATGATATAATCACATACCCGGTTAAGAGACTAACTATAACCCAAATTACAAACATTTTTGGTAAATCTTTTCCAATGGTCAACAACTGAATTCCGGATTTTTATTATAAACTTTTTAAGTTCCGGTATCAAACTTAAATTGGAGAGGTGATAGAGGTGCCCCTTCAACATGGCCTAAAGTTAAAGAATCTCCAACATTAAGTAAATATTCATTACTGGTAATTGTGTTTTTCTTTGTTTTAACATCTGTAGAAGGGGTTATGTTATTTTTTTTTGTCTCAAAAACTTTGACTGCTTTGGTCAAACAAATTTGAAACTCAGTTGTTGACTAAGTTGCAAATGTCATTGCATTAAGTTGAAAACAGGCTTCCTGCATTAAGTTGAGAACAGGCTTCCTTCATAAACTAGATCATAGGTATTAATGTGTTATCATTTAGACCTGTCATAATATTGAGTGTTGACAACTTTCCCTGTTTGAGGATATATGCTTGCTCTGTTTATGGTCTTATTTTGAAGTCATCCTTGAATATATTTAGTAGTTGTAACTAAAACAATGCTATTGATCATATGGTTATTTAGGGGTCATTTAAATCATGAAATGGTCTGGTAATCTAATTTCGAAACATCAAATAAACTCAGTGTGTGATTTCCTCTAATTTTTGTGAGTGCTTTAGATTCGCTTATTAGTTAAAAAGAATGATCTGATAGATGTTTGCCTCTGTTAGTCTGTTTACGGTTGATCAGTATAATGTTCATGTTTAAAGGTTTTCTAAGAAGTATATACTGTTAGTTTGATGATGAAATGAATTAACTTGATGACTTAACAATTTCATGATGATTAGAGGCATATAGAACCTTGGTTTTTAAATGTACACATCAGAAACGCATAATGCGAGATGATGAGATCGGATCGCGGATGCGGGCATCACGTGATGCAGATGATGTCATGTGGATATATGCTAGTAATTTGCCCGTTTTTTTGAACCCAACCAGACTGGCCCGTTTTGACCCGTTTTAACAAAGTATAAATTTGAGTTTTTTTTTCTGTTTTACATGTAAATACTAAAAAATAAAAAATAAGCCTTTTTTAAACCCAACCTGGCCCGACCCGACCCGAAACCCGTTTGACCCGGGCCCAACCCAACCCGAAACCCGGTTTGACCCAAACCCGTTTTGACGCGAACCCGTTCCGACCCGAACTGATACAACCCTTTTTTGAATTGACACATTTTGACCCGCGACCCATCTCAACCCGACCCGACCCGTTTTCCAGCTATAATTTTTAATGATATGGTATGATTGTAGTCAGAATATGAGATCCATTTTATTCAAGGTAAGCCTTTTGTCTTATGATATGCTTATTGGAGTTTATAATATGCTTATTTAAAGTAAATGTTAGTACATGATGTCCCTAGGCTAGTATATTAGTTGTTTGGACGTGTTTCGGGGTGTTTGGAGACGTTTGTACGCGTTTTGGAGGGTTCGGGATGCTATATGCAATTAGCAGCAGTATACAAACGATTAGGGCCCTAATCGTGGTACTGTTCATGCGATTGGCCTTGGCTATATAGGCGATTAGCCTTAATCGCCTGCACTGGGTCTGCTAATCGCCTATATGGGCCTGGTCGTTCCCGGGAGGTATAAATAGGCCCATTCTCAACCCTAGACCTTAGTTCTTGCCTCACACACTCTCCAAACACTCTCCCATGGTCTGTAAGGTCTGATTTGATCTCTGTAAACACTCGAGCTCTGTTTTAGTGATTAATCTATAATCTTTTGACCCGTGTGTGTTGTAATTACTCGTTTATCATCGTTTCATTATCGTATCTGTTATTAGAACATATTAGAGGGATTCCGCACCTCTAGTATAAACCCCGTGATTGTCGGATTACGCGTTAGTCGATCCTACAAGTGGTATCAGAGCCGAGGCTCTTATCACGGGTGTTTTAATAACAAAAACGAGCAAAAACAGGTTGTTTTTGGTGTAAAAGTTAAGAGTTTTAATTAAAAAAACCTGTTCTTATTTTGAAAATTTGAGTATTTATCAAAAACCCATCTTTTTCAAATTCTTGGTGTGTGTTTATGGATTAAAACGTGTGTTTTTGATTAGGTTTTGTTCTAAAAGTGTTTTGGAAACTTTTCCAATCATTTGGGGTATAAACACATTGTTTTAGATAAGATTTTGAGGCAAAAACGGTGATTTTTGAGCAAAAGTGCGGCTGCAAATCAGATCAGGCGATTAGCAGGTCAAATCGCTTGAAAAGTTTGAGCGATTAGGGTTTTTCACACAATCGCGTGCTACAGTACACGCAATTAGCACAATCGCGTGCTACAGTACATGCAATTAGCTTACTCGCCTAATAAAATTGGTTACTTATACACGATTGGGATCCCAATCGCTTGCTACAGTGCACGCGATTAGGCCCAATCACGTGACATACCCAGTTCACCCAAAAACCCTACTCGCATTACTATTCACTAGCAATTAGCCCAACTCGCATTACTATTCACTAGCAATTAGCCCAAATCGCATTACTATTCACTAGCAATTAGCCCTAATCGCCTAAAAAGTTCTGGAACGAAAAAAAACAATTTTTTTGACTAAGTATTGGACTTTTGACAAATATTAACATATGGCAAACCCGTGGGGTCATCTAAACCAACCAAGGCAACATAATAACCAACAATTGAACAATCAAGCGAACGTACCCACAAACCCTTGGCAATACTCAGCCGAGCTGTGACACCTGGCAAATTCGGGTTAACAACGTTGTCTAGATGAAAGTCTACCTTAGCGAGTCACGCGTATATTGTACTTAACTGGGTTAGTTAAGTCGGGTTATGGTTCGGGAACTATTGGTTAGTCTAGAAGATCATTGGATGTTGGTCTAGAGGTTCGTTAGATGTCAGTCCTTAACCAAGTGTACAAACGGTGACGATCGGTAGGATCGTCAGGGCATACGGAACATACGAGTCTCGAGTCCCGGGAATTGGTGAACGAGTGTGAATATGTGTATTTACTTGTGTTATGTGTTTACAATCATTATATGACTTGTCGGTACATTAATATGTGTTAACATATGTTAAAACGGGGTTCATGTGGTGTGACTGGGAATCATGTGGTATGACTGGGAATCATGTGGTGTGACTGGGATTCATATGGTGTGACTGGGGCTAATCGCATGAACTGTTCATGCGATTAGGCCCAATCGTGTTACTGTTCACGCGATTAGGATTCCTAATCGCGTATAAACCTGCACAATCGCGTGTAACGTGCTGGAACGACTAGAAACGCCTATAAATAGAACACTTAACCTCCTAAACTCCCTAATATCAACCCTAGTCGTCCCATAACCGCCCCACACACCTAAACAACCTCTGGAAGGCGATTTTGATCAAAAACACAAGGTTTCAAGGTCTAACCATCAATCTTTTACAATTCTAAGGTTTGATTCTTATCCATAACACTTTGTAAATGTTTTTAATCAATCCCTAATGGTCCAGACCTGTTCATAAACGAAAAGGCTTTCTGAAAATCGTCAATAAAGGTTGTTAATCGGATTATAACTAATTAACATGCGTTATGGGTATGTATGATTAGAAAGATAGGATTTTTATGAATCTTGATGATGTTTTGACATGTAGTAACATGCTAGGAACCTCGTAACATGTCTAATAACTTGGTAACATATATTTGGATGTTTTTCGGAGATACGTGAACTATATGCTATAACTTGTTGTGTGTTAACGTATGTTAAGTATACTGGCGTTATCGCATGTTTTGGAGCGTAAACATAACACGGGGAGTCTCGGGTCACCAATGGGATGTCGAGTCTTGTACTTTGGGTCAGTTAAACAGTCACGGTATTTTTAAACGAACTTGGTTATGGTCTGGACATCTAGGGACTAATTAACCTGCGGGTTATTAGTCTAAGTACTTGTAACTGTCGTATGTTAGGTCGCCACTGTACGGGACTAACATAGCAGCTGATTTTACTCGGGATTAGGAGTAAAGGAACTTAAGGTGAGTTTACGGCCCCTCTTTTAAACTGGTTTCATACTTTCGGGGGAGAAAACATGTGTTAAAACTATTATTTGGTAACTACTGTCATACTATGGGTTTCTATTGTGTACTACACGATCTTTGGAAGTCCCGGGGGGAACCATGAATGTGCGGGTTTGCACAACGGGGAAATGTGAATAGCGCTATTGGGAATGACCAACCCCGCTCGTCGGCTTGGAGGGCCGGGCGAGTGCATATTGTCTCAAACAGGAACAACAGGAACATTTGGAACTATTCGGGCACAAAACTGGTATACGTGTTAGTAATGGTTTTCCAATCGTGGTAGTAACAAAACGTACGCCTAGCTAGCGTATACTGGTTTTCTATTTATTATAGTATGGACAGGTGGACTTGGTACTTGAACTGCAAACCTGTAAACTCACCAGCATTTTTGTGCTGACGTAAACTTTTACATGTTTTCTCAGGTCGCTAAGGTAGCACAGGGGAACTAGGGCGCACGCGTCTGCACGGCGTCTAGATAGAGTTGCATTATTTCACAAACATTGAACTTGGTTTATTTATGTTGAACTTTGTTTTGAATAAGCTTCCGCTGTAAACGGGATTTTAAAACTATGTTTTGGTATTGCATTAATTACATTTAGACTTGTTTATTGTGATCGTTGGTTTGGATCCTGGTTTGTCATGCGCCTCGCGGTAAAACTCCGCAAGTGGATTTTGAGGGTGTGACAGATTGGTATCAGAGCCAGGTTACATCATCCGTTCTATCTTAGGTTGGGTTACTTGTTTCCTAGACAGTGTGGTCTATTGGGGTAACTCGTGTACTCTTGAGATTTGTCCAAGGCTCGGACATCTCCCTTTCGTATTCCAATAGAAACACTTGTCATGAACTACCGTAGTATTACGGTGTGCAGCTAAGAGTCTATGTTCGGTGATTTGAACTTTGAACTAGGAGAACACTTGGAGGACCATGTAGAGCGTTTTATCATTTTGGGTGCACACAAAATCATAAAACGAAATGCATGGAAGCCCTAGTGAGCTTTGGGTTTGAAGGGATAGTCCTGGATTGGATCTGGCTTTAATCTTGTGAACATTTGTGGTTATCTTTTAACTGCGAAACTAAATTTTCTCGTTCTTTCTGCCAGAATCATGTCTGGAGTGCGTGGAGGACGAGGAGGTGGACGCGGTGGTGGACGCGGTGGTGGTCGTGGTGGTGCTGGTGGTCGTGGTGGAGGTATTAACCTGTCACAGGCTGATCTGAATAACTTGCTCCAGGCTGCCTTTCAGTTAGGGCACAACGGTGGTGGTAAGTTGTTTTATCCATTTTCTTTGCCTCATTGGTGAGTCTTGCGTACGTTATTCGTGATTTCTCATACGTTTCATTTCAGGTGGTCCTGTTGACCCACCCCCACCCATGTGCACCTATAAGATGTTCCGGGATTGCAAGCCCCAGGAATTCTCTGGCACCGAGGGTGCGGTCAGTTTGCTTAGGTGGTTAGAGAAAGTGGAGTCGGTATTCTTGATGTGTAACTGTCTCCCAGAAGATCGGGTGAAGTATTCGGCTGCGTTATTTCAAGACGTGGCATTGACTTGGTGGAATGGTATTACCCAGAACATGGGGATTGGGGAGGCATATGCTATGCCATGGGAGAACTTTGTGCAGTTGCTGAAGCGGGAGTATTGCCCGAGAGAAGAGGTACAGAAGCTAGAACATGAGGTGTGGAACCTCAAGATGAATGGGTCGGAAATCGAGAAGTATACGGTTAGAAGGAATGAGTTGGCAGTGCTATGTCCCGATTTGCACGTGCCGGAGTATCGCAAGATTGAACATTATGTCTCCGGGTTGGTGCCGGAAATTGCAGGGTTAGTGGCTGCTGGGAATCATCCTACTTATGCGGAGGTAGTTCGATCTGCACATAGGATGACTAATTTAAAGGTGAATGAAGGGATTTTGCCGGCGAAAGGTTCGACTGCTAAGACTCCAGAGAACAATAAGCGCAAGTGGGAAAACGACGGGAAAGGGTCTGGGTCTGCACAGCAGGGTAAAAAGTTTGATAATGGGGGTTCATCGTCTTCGGGTAATAAGCAGGGTGGTTATGCTGGAAAACTGCCCAAATGCAACAAGTGTGGACGCCATCACCAAGGGAACTGCGACAGTAACCGTTGTCACCGCTGCCAGCGAACAGGCCACTATGCTAAAGATTGTCGGGTTACACTTCCATCGACTCAGGCTCCGACTAACAGTTCAGCTCCGACTACTCAGGGGACTACAGGGAAACAGGGATGCTACAACTGTGGTGACACTGGGCACTACAAGAAGGATTGCCCAAAACTGAAACAGGGTGGAAACAACGGGAATGGTAACAACGGGGGCAGCGGCAGAAATGCACGTGCCTTCGTCATTGGAGCTGCTGAGGCTAGGCAGGACCCTGATACAGTCACCGGTACGTTTCTTCTCAATAATCATTCTGTTAGCGTGTTATTTGATTCTGGTGCCGACAAGAGTTTTGTATCCATGGACGTTAGTCGACTGCTAGATGTAGCACCTGTACCATTAGAGACCAAGTATATTATTGAGTTGGCTGACGGGAAAACGATTGAAGCTACTAGTGTTCTTCGGGAGTGTCAGTTAGAGTTGTCGGGTTTATCGTTCCCCATCGATCTTATGCCGGTACCATTGGGTAGTTTTGACGTTGTAGTAGGGATGGATTGGTTATCTTTGTATCGCGCGGAGATCGTCTGTTACGATAAGGTTATTCGGATTCCTCTCCCTGATGGAGAATTCCTTTCTGTGTACGGTATCAAGGGTGGTGTTTCGCTAAACATCATCTCTAGCATGAAAGCCCTTAAGTGTCTTCGAAAGGGTTATCCAGCTGTATTGGCGCTTTTATCTGTTTCCTCCAGTGATGAGAAGAAGATTGACGACATTCCGGTGGTACGCGAATTTCTTGATGTTTTTCCCGATGATTTATCTGGTCTTCCTCCTCATCGTCAAGTCGAATTCGGTATTGATCTCGTACCAGGGGCTGCTCCTATTGCTCGGGCCCCCTACCGTCTTGCACCTCCCGAGATGCAGGAATTATCTAGCCAGTTACAGGAACTCTTGGACAAGGGTTTCATCCGGCCAAGTTCTTCCCCTTGGGGAGCCCCGATTTTATTTGTCAAGAAGAAGGATGGGAGTTTCCGATTATGTGTAGACTACAGAGAGCTGAACAAGTTGACCGTCAAGAACCGTTATCCTCTTCCACGTATCGATGATCTATTCGACCAGCTTCAGGGTTCTAGTTATTATTCCAAGATCGATTTGAGATCCGGTTATCACCAGCTGCGCGTCAGGGAGGCTGACGTTGCAAAGACTGCTTTTCGAACACGTTATGGCCATTTCGAATTCTTGGTCATGCCTTTCGGTCTCACGAACGCACCGGCGGTTTTCATGGACTTGACGAACCGCGTCTGTAAACCATATTTGGACAAGTTCGTCATTGTATTTATTGATGACATTCTGATCTACTCCAAGAACGAGACCGAACACGGGGAACATCTGCGGTTAGTTTTGGAACTTTTACGACGGGAGCAACTTTACGCCAAGTTCTCAAAGTGTGACTTTTGGTTACGCGAGGTTCAATTCCTAGGACATGTGGTTAATGAACTAGGGATTCATGTCGATCCAGCTAAGATCGAAGCGATCAAGGACTGGGGAGCACCTAAGACGCCAACTGAGGTGCGGCAATTCCTAGGCCTTGCGGGCTATTACCGTCGTTTCATTCAGGGGTTCTCGAAGATTGCTCAACCCCTCACCACTCTCACTCAGAAGGATAGGAAGTTCGACTGGGGTGAATCACAAGAGTCAGCGTTTGAAGAACTGAAGTCTAAACTGTGTTCTGCTCCTATTCTGTCTTTACCTGAGGGTCCTGATGATTTTGTCGTTTACTGTGATGCTTCCATTCATGGACTCGGTTGCGTGTTGATGCAGCGCGAGAAAGTGATTGCGTATGCTTCTCGTCAACTCAAAGTGCACGAGAAGAACTACACAACTCATGACTTGGAGTTGGGTGCCGTGATATTCGCGTTGAAAATTTGGAGACATTACTTGTACGGTACCAAATGCACCATCTACACCGATCACAAGAGTCTCCAACACATTTTCGACCAACAACACTTGAACATACGGCAGCGTCGCTGGATTGAACTTTTGAACGATTATGATTGTGCTATTAAGTACCATCCTGGCAAGGCGAATGTTGTAGCAGACGCCTTGAGCAGGAAGGAATCTTCTAAACCTCGTCGCGTTCGGGCGTTGCAGCTCACTATCCATTCGTCACTACCTGACCAAATCCGTTCTGCCCAATTGGAAGCTTTGAAGGAGGAAAACCTTAAAGCTGAAACTATGCACGGTGCCGACAAGCACCTAGAGCGAAGGCCTGATGGCCTGCACTATTTCGCAGAACGCATATGGGTTCCTTTATTCGGGGGACTACGGGAGCTTGTTCTTGATGAGGCTCATAAGTCCCGGTATTCCATTCATCCTGGTTCGGATAAGATGTACCAAGATCTGAAGGTTCTTTACTGGTGGCCAAACATGAGGTCGGACATAGCCTCATACGTGAGCAAATGCTTGACCTGTGCTAAGGTCAAAGTGGAATACCAGAAACCGTCGGGTCTCCTGCAACAACCTGAAATTCCGGAATGGAAATGGGAACGGATTACTATGGATTTTGTCACACAACTTCCAAAGTCACCAAGCGGGAACGACAAGATATGGGTGATTGTCGATCGGTTAACGAAATCAGCCCATTTTCTTGCTATTAAGGAGACCGACACTATGGATCGTTTGGCTCGTCTCTACTTGAAAGAAGTTGTTTCTAAGCACGGGGTACCTGTTTCTATCATCTCGGATCGTGACTCTCATTTTACTTCTCACTTCTGGAAGTCTTTGCACAAGGCTTTGGGTACCCAACTAGACATGAGTACGGCTTACCATCCACAGACTGACGGGCAGAGTGAGCGTACGATTCAAACTTTAGAAGACATGCTGCGGGCATGTGTGATCGATTTTGGCAAGGGTTGGGAAGCTCATCTGCCGTTGGTAGAGTTCTCGTACAACAACAGTTATCACACGAGCATCAAGGCTGCTCCGTTCGAGGCACTGTACGGACGGAAATGCCGCTCTCCTCTTTGTTGGGCTGAAGTGGGTGAGAGTCAACTCACTGGGCCTGAACTAGTGTACGAAACTTCGGAAAAGATCGTACAGATTCGAAATCGGTTGGCGGCGGCACGGGACCGGCAAAAGAGTTATGCTGATCAGCGTCGCAAACCACTGGAGTTCCAAGTCAATGACAAAGTACTCCTAAAAGTCTCACCGTGGAAGGGCGTCATACGCTTTGGAAAGCGTGGCAAACTCAATCCGCGATATGTCGGCCCATTTACGATCCTGGAACGGATTGGGCCGGTGGCATATCGACTTGATCTACCGACGGAGCTCGGTAACGTACATAACGTCTTTCACGTGTCAAACTTGAAGAAGTGTCTGGCTGACGAGTCTCTCATCGTTCCACTAGAAGAGATCAAGGTTGATGATCGTCTTCGGATTGTGGAAGAACCTGTGGAGATCCTTGATTACAAGATTCGTAGCCTACGTCACAGCAAGATTCGTATCGTTAAGGTTCGGTGGAACTCGAACCGGGGACCGGAATATACATGGGAACGGGAGGATCAGATGAAGTCTAAGTATCCTCATCTCTTCCCTAAGGAAGCGTTCGAGTCGAGGCATGTCTCTTCGGCAGCTGAATGAATCTCGGGTCGAGATTCCTTTTAACGTGGGGATGATGTGACAACTCGGGTAAATCTCTCTTCTGGTTTCTATCTTTTTGTTTGATTCCTTCGTTACTCTTTTGTTCTTTTGGTACTTGTGCAATTTTCGGGACGAAAATTCTTTTAACGTGGGGATGATGTGACACCTGGCAAATTCGGGTTAACAACGTTGTCTAGATGAAAGTCTACCTTAGCGAGTCACGCGTATATTGTACTTAACTGGGTTAGTTAAGTCGGGTTATGGTTCGGGAACTATTGGTTAGTCTAGAAGATCATTGGATGTTGGTCTAGAGGTTCGTTAGATGTCAGTCCTTAACCAAGTGTACAAACGGTGACGATCGGTAGGATCGTCAGGGCATACGGAACATACGAGTCTCGAGTCCCGGGAATTGGTGAACGAGTGTGAATATGTGTATTTACTTGTGTTATGTGTTTACAATCATTATATGACTTGTCGGTACATTAATATGTGTTAACATATGTTAAAACGGGGTTCATGTGGTGTGACTGGGAATCATGTGGTATGACTGGGAATCATGTGGTGTGACTGGGATTCATATGGTGTGACTGGGGCTAATCGCATGAACTGTTCATGCGATTAGGCCCAATCGTGTTACTGTTCACGCGATTAGGATTCCTAATCGCGTATAAACCTGCACAATCGCGTGTAACGTGCTGGAACGACTAGAAACGCCTATAAATAGAACACTTAACCTCCTAAACTCCCTAATATCAACCCTAGTCGTCCCATAACCGCCCCACACACCTAAACAACCTCTGGAAGGCGATTTTGATCAAAAACACAAGGTTTCAAGGTCTAACCATCAATCTTTTACAATTCTAAGGTTTGATTCTTATCCATAACACTTTGTAAATGTTTTTAATCAATCCCTAATGGTCCAGACCTGTTCATAAACGAAAAGGCTTTCTGAAAATCGTCAATAAAGGTTGTTAATCGGATTATAACTAATTAACATGCGTTATGGGTATGTATGATTAGAAAGATAGGATTTTTATGAATCTTGATGATGTTTTGACATGTAGTAACATGCTAGGAACCTCGTAACATGTCTAATAACTTGGTAACATATATTTGGATGTTTTTCGGAGATACGTGAACTATATGCTATAACTTGTTGTGTGTTAACGTATGTTAAGTATACTGGCGTTATCGCATGTTTTGGAGCGTAAACATAACACGGGGAGTCTCGGGTCACCAATGGGATGTCGAGTCTTGTACTTTGGGTCAGTTAAACAGTCACGGTATTTTTAAACGAACTTGGTTATGGTCTGGACATCTAGGGACTAATTAACCTGCGGGTTATTAGTCTAAGTACTTGTAACTGTCGTATGTTAGGTCGCCACTGTACGGGACTAACATAGCAGCTGATTTTACTCGGGATTAGGAGTAAAGGAACTTAAGGTGAGTTTACGGCCCCTCTTTTAAACTGGTTTCATACTTTCGGGGGAGAAAACATGTGTTAAAACTATTATTTGGTAACTACTGTCATACTATGGGTTTCTATTGTGTACTACACGATCTTTGGAAGTCCCGGGGGGAACCATGAATGTGCGGGTTTGCACAACGGGGAAATGTGAATAGCGCTATTGGGAATGACCAACCCCGCTCGTCGGCTTGGAGGGCCGGGCGAGTGCATATTGTCTCAAACAGGAACAACAGGAACATTTGGAACTATTCGGGCACAAAACTGGTATACGTGTTAGTAATGGTTTTCCAATCGTGGTAGTAACAAAACGTACGCCTAGCTAGCGTATACTGGTTTTCTATTTATTATAGTATGGACAGGTGGACTTGGTACTTGAACTGCAAACCTGTAAACTCACCAGCATTTTTGTGCTGACGTAAACTTTTACATGTTTTCTCAGGTCGCTAAGGTAGCACAGGGGAACTAGGGCGCACGCGTCTGCACGGCGTCTAGATAGAGTTGCATTATTTCACAAACATTGAACTTGGTTTATTTATGTTGAACTTTGTTTTGAATAAGCTTCCGCTGTAAACGGGATTTTAAAACTATGTTTTGGTATTGCATTAATTACATTTAGACTTGTTTATTGTGATCGTTGGTTTGGATCCTGGTTTGTCATGCGCCTCGCGGTAAAACTCCGCAAGTGGATTTTGAGGGTGTGACACGAGCGAAACGCGCAACGGATGCAACAAGCGCAGATGCAAGCTAATGTTGCCGGAATCAATCCGTGGGCGCTAGCGGCTCAACAACAAGCAATGAATGCGAATCCTTGGGCACTCGCGGCTGTTGCAAACTCACAGACGAATCATCTGTCTTCCGTTCTCATGAGTGACTTAGAGACGGGTAGTTCGAATAGGGCGCCGAAATTGCAATACATGTCAGACTACCATGGTTGGAATGGCAGATTTCAAACGTATGTTGAGGGTATTGATGGTCTCGTGTGGTCAGCGATAGAGACTGGGTATAGTAGGCCTTTGGTTGAGAATTCCACAACTCCGATCTCAATTGAAGACATGAATGAAAATCAGAGGAAGAAGTATAATTATGAGAAAAAGGCGATGGCAGCATTGAAGCAAGCTCTTCCCAAGGATATTCTTCATCAATTCGCTCAGTGCACAACATCACAGATGCTTTGGTTAGCACTGGCTGAGCGAAATGAGGGTAATCTGAAGACGCGAAAAGTTAAAATGGATCAACTCAAGAAGGAGTTCGAGAACTTCAATGCTATTGGGAACGAATCTCTGAGGGACTTGACTGCTAGATACTACCATCTGATGTCTGAAATGTATCAGTACGGGGTCTTATATTCATCTGCGGACCTTGTAGAAAGATTTGCTGAGGCGCTACCTCCTCACTGGCATCAATGGTTGGATATTCTAAAGTCAAGCAATGCATATCAGACTCTCTCCATCAACGAGTTCATTACCGAGCTGGAGAACAAGGAGATAGAGGAAATCAGGAGAGCAAACAAGGCGCTCATTCCACAGAATCCCAGCATCTATTATGGGAATCCTCTTCAGGACACCTGTGTGGGTGGCACCAAACCACAAACTGCTTTTGTGGTTAACCCGGACCCAGTTTATGCTTTCGACAATTATGGTCCCCCAGCTGATGTTCCTCCTCCTACATATCCTTTTGGACCAAACCCGTATCCTTTGAATTTTAATACTAACCAGTTTGGTGTTAACCCGTTTTCTCATCTTGCAGCACCAGCGCAGGCAACTGCAAACTTTAGTGGACCTTCTTCTTCAGGTTTTGGCGGGGCTCCAACTACAAGTTATGGTGGATATGGAGGTGCTTCTACTTCTAATCAAGGTGGCTATCGGACCAATACAGTCCCAGAGCAGCTGAACACCGCGGGTTTAGAAAAGGTGACTGTAGAGCTAGCTCAAGAACATATGGCTCTACTGTCGACCTTGGTAAACTCCTATAGTGGACTGGTTGCTGGACAGATCGGGAATCCTCATCTTACACAGGAGGATTACTCGCAGATTGATAAGGACGACATGGATCTGATAGACATACAATGGCACTTCGCAAGCGTGGTGAGAAGGGCAAAGGAATACATGGACAGGACGGGAAGGAGAGATGTCTTGATCAATAACAACACCAAGTTTGGGTTCGACAAAACAAAGGTCACATGCTACAACTATGGCACAAAAGGGCATTTTGCAAGGGAATGTGACCGACCTAAGCAGCAAGGACATCAGAATCCCTTCAACAACAACAGAGCGAATCAGAATTAGAGACAACAAGCTCAGGCTCAACCTAATACTGAGCGTGCTATTGTCCCAGTCAACAACCAGAATCAGAACCAAAGGCCGCCTGCAAACAACAATCAAGGTCAAGCCATGGTTATTCAAGCTGATGAACGCTATAACTGGAACCATCTGATCACTGGAGAAGAAGCTCCTCAAGGTGGTGCAGCCTGTTTTGCTCAACAAGCGTCTAAAGCACCAGCCGAAGTTGAAGAAACTTCGAGTCAGTCTGACATCATCACTTCTGAAACCGAAGCGCCTAACTGTGACTCAGAGTGCGATTCTGATAGTGGAGAAGATTTGGAGGATCTGTTAGCTGAAGAAGATGCATTGATCGGTAAAATATCGTTTCTTGTGGATGCTGACTGCACAGAGAAGAACTTCGGCGAATTCTTTGGAGCTCAGAAGACAGCAGCTCATTATGCATTGATGGCCATTACTGAATCGTCGAACAAGGTAAGTTCTTCTTCTGATTCAAAATTAGATTGTGTAGAGTGTAATCAGTTAAAATTCAGAATTAAAGAATTAACTGAAGAAAATCTGAATTTAAAAGTTGATGTTGGTCCGTTACAAAGGTCAATTGATTCCTTAAGACAAAAGGAGAAAAATTTTCTTAGTACAAATGAAAATTATAAGAAGGATGTTTCTGAACTGTCGAAAACCTTGGCTAACAAACAAATTGCTATAAATAATTACATCAATGAGGTCGAAGACACTAAGAAACAATTGGCCATTGTTAACTGTGACTATGAAAAGATCAGGAAGAAGCTTGAGAGTTATTTAAACTGCAAGTATGTCCTTGATCACATAGTAGAACACTCTGACAAGGAAGGCTTCTCCACCAGTCCCAAATACTCTCAATGTCCACCTCCGGTGAGATTCGAAAATCATAATTTTGATGTCTTGCCGAAGGAGGAACTTGTGGACGTGGCAGCTGCGGCAGCAAAAGCTGCAGAGGCGGCCAAGGTTACTAAAGCAGCTAAACCTGCTGAGGTCACTAAGGCTGCTACTCCTGCTAAAGCTGTTAATCTGTGTGAGAAAGCTGATGATATCAGTGTATATGACACTGACACTTCGGATGATGAGCTCGATGAACCTCCTAGGTATGCACCGGTCAAAACTAAAGATGTTCCTCTTGAGAATCATATCATTACCACTGAAACCTTGAGTGAACTGAAACCGAAAGTGCAAACCGAGGATGGTAGGAGGATTAAGGTGTTTTATAAATTAAAAGGGTCTGAAAGGGTGCATGCTGATGAGGAAGTCCCTCTCAGATGTATCGCCCCTGGTCTTGTTGCCAAAATTTGGCAAGAATCTGTCATTACCGTAGAAAAGGAAACCTGGAATAAAAGGAAGGGTAAGGGTAAGGGTAGAAAGGATCAGGGTAATCAACCTAATGAACATAACAAGAAAAATCAAAAGTCGAACACCGTTAATCCTCAAAATCAAGATCAAAGAAACGATCCGAAAAAAACATGGAACTGAGTTCATTAGATCGAGCGGCACTGAAAGAAACGACGATCCTCAAGTCGATCAGCAAAGAAGATGTCTTGAGGATCTAAAACATAAAAACTCATTTGCCGGCCCATCTAACAAAAGGAACAAAAAGGAGACCAAACCCGAATCTCCTAGGTTTGAAGAATATAGATCCTGTCACAAGTGCGGGGAACGTGGGCATTTATTTGCTGCGTGCCCTGAATTGAGACGAGAAAGGATCAAGGTGGATGATCCTCCCAGTTCTAGCAAATCCAAGCAACCTGTTTCCCCTAAACTCTCAGAGAAACAAAAGGGAAAGCAGGTCGTTTATGATAACCACAACAAGATTGCTATGAACCAAAAGCCAGTTGATGGCAGGGGTCCACAGCTGAGGGGGAGCACTGTTCCTCCAAAGTTTGAAGCAGCGCCTAAGCCACCAGCAAAGGCTGCAGCTAAACCGCAGGGCAACCCCAAAGCTGCTCCACGTACAGTTAATTCTGAAGTGGATCCAAAATCTGTTCCTCCAAAGGAATCCAAGGCTGGACCTTCTAGCCTACAGGCGAAGAAGAAGCCCAAGCCAAAGAAACCTGAACAGATTTGGAGACCCAAGTCACCAACCAAAGGAGGAGAATCATCTGCTGGTGAAAGCACTGCTGTACCATCGGAAACAACGCCAACACCAAATGGAAGATGGGTTGACTTTCCGATGTTAGATGAAGATGGTAGACCCAAGACCGTGAAGGCTTGGGTCCCCCTTAACCACTAAACTTTGAATGTTTGTGCAGGGAGTTCCACAGGGCCTTATCAGCAGCCTATGGATTGTTGATAGTGGAGCTTCAGGGCACATGACAGGCGATTTATCCCTGCTTTTTGACATAAACAATATCAACGGGGGGTATGTTGCCTTTGTTGGTAATAAAGGGGGTTATATTACAAAAGAAGGAAGTATGAGCAACGGCATTGTAAGCTTTGAAAGGATAAGCTTTGTCAAACAGATAGACCACAACTTGCTGAGCGTTTCGCAGATATGTGACAAGAAGTTCACTGTGTTCTTTGATGACAACGCATGTTTCATTCTGAAGCCTGGATTCAAAATACCGAAAGAGTGGGTCATGATCTCAGCTCCCAGGGTCAACAACTTATACGTCCTGGACATGAGCCGAGCAATGACAGCGAAAGGTCAAGTCACTTGTTTTTTTGTCAAAGGCGACAGAGAAGGAATCGATAATATGGCACAGACGAATGGGGCACATCCACTTGAGGAAAATGAACCATCTGGTCCAGAACCAACTAGTGGAAGGTGTTTCTGTTAAGAATTTTCATTTAAACGACGTCTGTGTCTCATGTAAGAAAGGGAAGCAGAAAAGAAAGTCTCACAAGCCTAAGAAGACAAACTCAGTTAGTCTACCACTCGAACGACTGCACATGGACCTGTTTGGCCCAGTCAATCGGAAGAGCAAGAACGGTGACTCATACTGCTTAGTGGTTACGGATGATTATTCTAGGTTTTCTTGGGTTGTGTGCATGAAGCACAAGAGTGAAACTTTTGATTACTTGAAGAATCTGTTTACTAAACTGGAAAATCCGTAGGATCAGAAGCGATAATGGTACAGAGTTCAAGAATCACGCTATGGAGGCGTTATGTGTAGAAAAAGGTATTCATCATGAATTCACAGCGCCATACACTCCTCAGCAAAACGGGGTTGCAGAAAGAAAGAATCGGACTCTTATTGAGGCAGCCAGAACTATTCTCGCAGACTCGAACTTGCCTGTGATCTTCTGGAACGAGGCAGTTCACTGCGCGTGTTATACTCTGAATAGGGTTCTAACGGTAAAGAAGCTTGGAAAAACCTCTTACGAGCTTCTGAACCGAAGGAAACCGAACTTAGAGTTTCTGGAACCTTTCGGAGCTCCATGCACCATGATACATCCCGATGGGAAGTTTGGTGCAAAGGCAGAAGAAGGTTTCTTTGTTGGTTACAGCACTCCCAACAAAAGAACCAACAACGTTGAAGATTGGCTTAATGTCGATGTTCAGCGTTATACTGCCAATGCACCTGGTGTTGGACCTGATTGGTTGTTCGATTATAAGAGTCTATTTGATTCCTTCAACGTGGAGAATTTGGTGGATGATGTTGTAGCGCAAATGTATTACGAATGTGAAAACGCAGCTAGCTCTCCGCTAATGCGTCCGATCGTGGTTAATGCACCTGCGCCTGCTCCATCTGATGCCTCTGCATCCACGGGTCCCCCTGATAAAACCGCAGCAGCAGAAGTTGAGGAAGTTTTTCAGGAAGCGTCAGCAGAGGTTCTCGAATCTTCATCTTCCGACGACGATTTTGCAGAGTCTCATGAAACTCTCACTGAGGAACAAGCTGGAAATGGTGAATCTACCACTACAGCTCCAGTTAATCCGACAGGAAACAATCAAGCTGGTCCTTCTTCTTTAGCAGCTCCAGGGATAGGTCTTCGGATCGATCTCTCCGGTTTTAATATGCAACCCGCTGCTCCCTCTAGTTCAAGCGCAGCAGAGACAAATCTATCTCAAGGTTTGGAGAACCTAAATCTGCATTCGGATGATCCAGTGCCGGCACATCCGGAATCTCGGATTCACGACACTCAACCGATGCAAAATGTGATTGGTAATCCGACTAGCAGAGTCATGACGCCCAGTTAGCTCAGAAATGCTAGTTCAAGTGACAATACAGGTACTCTGGCACTCTACTCGGAAATCAGAAAAGAAGGTCATCAGAACGATTGGTCCTTCGCCTTGTATGTTTCTCAAACTGAACCAAGAACTGTGCAAGAGGCACTGAGGGAAGAACCATGGATTGAAGCAATGCAAGCCGAACTTTAGCAGTTCCAAAAGCTAGGAGTGTGGGACTTAGTTGACTGACGTGCATGTCGTGGTACACGTAAAATTTCCCAATTACAACTATTGAATAGTGGCAAGAAGGTATCGAACACAGGGAGTTTGTGGAAAATGTGTTAGTTTTAGCTTTGTTGATTAACTACAATTAAACTACTTGAATAAAAAGTAAATGATTATGATTTGTGATTGTTTGGTTTAAACTAAAATAACAACTAATTATCAATTCAACTTAGAAGTGTTTCTTCAAATTATGAGAAAATGACCATTCAAGGATCCGGTTTCTCTAACACATGTGTGCATTTCAACTAGGAAGAGTTACATCGACATAACTCATGTTAAAACAATAGTTGTGGTAAAAGGGAACAAAGTACTCGGGTTATATTAACGTGAGGTTGTTTCCCGATGACCAATTAATCAATTACCAACCCCAGTCCTTCCCGTGATATCTCGGTTGTTAGCAACACCAAGAACGAACGATAAAGACTAAAGATTGATAAAATAATCAACACACTACAATCAATTGTTTAAACATCACAATAATCAAGCATGAGTACTAAATTATCATCCTAGAAATATAAGAAAAACACACAAAAGTTTAGTAGAAACCTTCACCTAGAATGATCACCGAAAGTTTAGCCCAACATAGCTTGACAATTCATCAAAACAAACATTATATTGTTCATGTGCATCAAATACATCAAAGACAATGTTTTGATAATGTTCTCTCCAGTTTCTTGAAGCCAAAAATCCCCCCCAATGATCAGCCAACAGTTGGAATAAGAAGTGGTGCCATAAATCTCCCATCAAGTCTTCTTAAATGCATGAGTTACAAAATTGAATCAGGGCCACCGTACCCCTACTCCAGGGCCGTAGGGGTACGGTCAGTTAGAAATCCTGACGACCATTTGGGCCTGGCCTACGGCTGGAAAAAGTGTATCTGGGCCACCGTAGGGGTACGGTAATGGAGTAGGGGTACGGTAGGCTTGTTAAAATCTTGATCTTTTTACTTCTTTCCTTCCACCTCATTCCAATGCTTCCGGTCCGTTCCAAAAGCCCGTTTTTCCTCGTTTTAAGCTCCATATTTTACCTACAATCATAACAACCGTAGTTACCCAACTCCAAGCAATATCATGATTAAATGTGATTAATATAGGCGTTTTAACACTATAAAGGGTTGTTCCTTGAACCACCCGTCACATCCCCACACTTAACCATTGCTTGTCCCAAGCAATCTACCAAAACTCTATTTCGCAAAACGATCATTTTTAAATCAAGCATTAACGTGCAATCCATATACTAACCCGTCCTTAACACCCGAATCAACACACCCCTCACAGTTTCTCTCCTCTCGGTGACAACTGAAAACTAGCAATTCAGAGCTAGGCACACAAAAGGCAAATAAATGAGTGCGCAACCATAAGCTTGTACCTGAATCAACCCTCCTCTTACACGCTAAACATAAGTGCAAATCAAAGGGGCTTGTCGGGTTGTAATGCGGCTAAGTGTAAAGGTAGGGAATGGGGTATATTTTTTTAGTAGCGCATAACTTCACCCGGTCTTTTATTACACAACGACACACACACACAACTAACACACGCAAACGCAAATACGAACACAACTATAATAGATATCACACATAAACTTCCCTTTTTTTTTTTTTTTTCTTTTTCTCTTTTGCTTTTTTTTCTTTCTTTTCTTTTCTTCATTTTTCTCAACTTCTTCTTTTTTTTTTTTTTCAATACATCAAGAAACACTAATACATACACATACGAACACACTCAACTAAAACTTCAACTTGTAATACTAAAATAATACACTAACACTCTATTTAAACACACAAGACCGGGTCAAGTTGGGTATTTATTTAGGGAACTAGCTAAAGGGTTAACAATCGATAGGCTTTTAGGCTCAAAAATAGGCAACTAAATGTCCAAACCCCCGCCCCTCTCGCTACCAAGCTCATATATATAATGCATGAGGTCCAACCCCCCAATTCCCACACTCTCACTCAACATAACAAGGCTACCTAGTGCCCTTATCATTTCTACACCTATGCTCACACAAAGACTCAAGTCGCATTCAAGCACAAGTTCTAGTGCACCCCCACCCATTGCCACTCTCACAAAGAAAGATATATCTATATATATTGTTCTATAACTGTGGCTCAAATCTCACCAAGAATAAAAATGGGTGTTAAGGGTTGCCGGTGTGTCTATTGAGGTTGATTCAAGGTGTTCCAATTTCCAAAATGTTTACGCTTGACTAAAAAAATTTTTAAAAACCTCAAAAATTTACAAATTTTCCCCCATCCCCACACTTGGGATACATTGTCCCCAATGTACAGTTTTAGGAGAAAAGAATCGCATCCACTTTTGACAATATGCTATCAAAGCTTCACGACTCAACCACAAACTTTTTTTTTTTTTTTTTTTTTAATGCACCACCTACTACCACAACCCGAACTCATCAACAATTCATTAACAATTCAATACACCACCCAACCACCCGAAAACCAAAAGCAAAAACGAAAACAAAAACAAACAAAATATAAAGCTATGTACAAAAAGCACGACCTGATTAGTAGTAGCGTGGCTGAGGCGGTCCGAACACCGAGGTGAACAAGTCATTCCACTCGCCAAAACCAAATACTCCTTCACCGCTTCCTCCTTGATCTGGGGCCTGCTGTTGTTTGTTTGTTTTTTTTTTTTTTTTTTTTTTTTTTACCATATATCAAACACGTGTATGAGTCCCTGCAGTTCCTCCCTATCGAGCCGTATAGCATTTCTTTCGCGGCCGATAAACAAACCTGAAACTAAGACTCAAAAGAAAAATAAAAATATAAAATTCTGGGATGCCTTATACACCGATGGTGTACATATTTACCCTGCCTGAATGGGGATTGAGTACAGGCGAAATTATCTGATTGCAAGGTAAACTCCAAGCATTCCCAGAAATCAAAAGAGACTTAAAATACAATCTAAAAATAAAACAAAATAAAACAAAATATATAAATATACAAAATGTACAAGACTCATACCTAATGTTCATTCATGGTGGTCTCAAAGAACATTTTCCTACCGAATTTCCGAAGTATGCTCGGTAGTTTACATGCCAAATAAACAGATGTTTAAAGATTGGCATGTATATTGAGCGAATGTTGTTGTGGTGGAACCATCTCATGAGCTTTTCCCCGATGTCTTGTAGTCTCACTTTCCGAATATTTTCCTTTGCATCTTCATCCCGAACCTTGTTTATGAGGTTAATCGGGGCGGGATGAGATTTGTGAGAATCTTGACTTGTGTCACCTGCATCAATACAAACAACAACCTTTTCCAAATGTAACTCTTCAACAAATGAAGGATTTGGTGTGGTATTAATCTCCACAACCTCATCCTTAACTTGCGAACAGTTTCTAATATCATCAGGTAAAGGGGAAATAGCCTCGGCTATGTCTATCCTTCGTGATAACATCTTACACTTAAAGCTCAAGTAATCAATTCTTTGTTGAATCGAAAGACTAGGTGTTGATAACAACTCTTCGACTTTAGATAATTTATCTTCGATTCGAGCAAGTTGCATTTCCTCCTTGCTTTGATATGTAATCTTTGCACGTTCTTCTTCATATGGAGGAATTTGGTATTGATCTTGAGGGTAACCTGAAAATGGTGTCTCTTCGGGTTCATAGTTATAATAACTATGATCTGGCTCATCATAATACACCATGTTGTTTCGACAAACATCTTCCCAAGTCGGATAATAATCCTGTACGTCATCATACATGACATCCAATTCATATAATCTCCTACTAGCGTCTTCAAATTGTTGTCGATACTCATGGCACTCAAAACGAGTGTGACATGGACTACCACAACCTAAACATGATGAATAGGCTCGATCCATAGTATTCTACGCCTGCAAAGGAAAAACCTGCACAACTAGAACACCCAAAGTGAAATCTAATAACATTAAATAACACTTTTTATATACCAATTTTTTTTAAGATTTTTTTTTTAAATAAAATAAAAGACAACTAAAAATTACACATGTTTGCGCACAACTCCCCGGCAACGGCGCCAAAATTTGACGTGCATGTCGTGGTACACGTAAAATTTCCCAATTACAACTATTGAATAGTGGCAAGAAGGTATCGAACACAGGGAGTTTGTGGAAAATGTGTTAGTTTTAGCTTTGTTGATTAACTACAATTAAACTACTTGAATAAAAAGTAAATGATTATGATTTGTGATTGTTTGGTTTAAACTAAAATAACAACTAATTATCAATTCAACTTAGAAGTGTTTCTTCAAATTATGAGAAAATGACCATTCAAGGATCCGGTTTCTCTAACACATGTGTGCATTTCAACTAGGAAGAGTTACATCGACATAACTCATGTTAAAACAATAGTTGTGGTAAAAGGGAACAAAGTACTCGGGTTATATTAACGTGAGGTTGTTTCCCGATGACCAATTAATCAATTACCAACCCCAGTCCTTCCCGTGATATCTCGGTTGTTAGCAACACCAAGAACGAACGATAAAGACTAAAGATTGATAAAATAATCAACACACTACAATCAATTGTTTAAACATCACAATAATCAAGCATGAGTACTAAATTATCATCCTAGAAATATAAGAAAAACACACAAAAGTTTAGTAGAAACCTTCACCTAGAATGATCACCGAAAGTTTAGCCCAACATAGCTTGACAATTCATCAAAACAAACATTATATTGTTCATGTGCATCAAATACATCAAAGACAATGTTTTGATAATGTTCTCTCCAGTTTCTTGAAGCCAAAAATCCCCCCCAATGATCAGCCAACAGTTGGAATAAGAAGTGGTGCCATAAATCTCCCATCAAGTCTTCTTAAATGCATGAGTTACAAAATTGAATCAGGGCCACCGTACCCCTACTCCAGGGCCGTAGGGGTACGGTCAGTTAGAAATCCTGACGGCCATTTGGGCCTGGCCTACGGCTGGAAAAAGTGTATCTGGGCCACCGTAGGGGTACGGTAATGGAGTAGGGGTACGGTAGGCTTGTTAAAATCTTGATCTTTTTACTTCTTTCCTTCCACCTCATTCCAATGCTTCCGGTCCGTTCCAAAAGCCCGTTTTTCCTCGTTTTAAGCTCCATATTTTACCTACAATCATAACAACCGTAGTTACCCAACTCCAAGCAATATCATGATTAAATGTGATTAATATAGGCGTTTTAACACTATAAAGGGTTGTTCCTTGAACCACCCGTCATTGACTTACCTCCAGGCTCGAAAAAGATTGGAACAAAGTGGGTCTACAAATGTAAACGGGATGACCGCGGGGTGATCAAATGGTTACAACGAAGTATACGCTCCAGTTGCGCGCCTTGAAGCTATCCGGATGCTCTTAGCTTACGCTTCGTACAAACGGTTTAAGGTGTATCAAATGGACGTGAAAAGTGCTTTTCTATATGGTGTCGTGAAGGAAGAGGTGTATGTTGCTCAGCCACCGGGTTTTGAGGATCCGCTTCATCGCGAAAAAGTCTACAAATTGAACAAAGCGTTGTACGGACTCCATCAGGCACCGCGTGAATGGTACCAAATGCTTAGCAACTATCTGATATCCAACAGGTTCAAACGTGGACTCGTGGACTGCACCTTATTCACCAAGGAAAAGGGTGGTGATTGTCTTCTGGTACAGGTTTATGTTGATGATATTATTTTTGGGTCTACTAATGATGTCATGTGCAGGGAATTCGAAAAGCTTATGCAGGATAAATTTGAGATGAGCTCGATGGGGGAGATGCAATTCTTCCTCGGTCTACAAGTAGAACAACAAGAGTCGGGGATCTTCATCCACCAGACAAAATACGTTGCTGACATCTTGAGCCGGTTCCAGATGGAAGACTCTACTCCAGTAGGCACACCGATTCAGACCAATCACGGGATTGGGCCTGACGAGAAAGGACAAACCGTTGATCCTTTTCTCTATCGAGCTATGATAGGCTCACTCATGTACCTCACTGCATCAAGACCTGATATAATGTTCGCGACATGCTTACTATCAAGATACCAGTCAAGGCCGAAACAGTCACACCTGGTTGCTGTGAAGAGGATCTTACGTTATCTAAAGGGTTGTCCGACCAAAGGTCTTTGGTACCCTAATGACGATAAGTTTGACCTCATCGCATTTAGTGATGCTGACTATGGCGGATGCAAGACAGACTTAAAATCCACATCGGCTGGATGCCAGTTTTTGGGACCAAGACTAGTCTCGTGGCAGTGCAAGAAGCAAGCCTCAGTCGCCTTATCCACCTGCGAGTCGGAATATGTAGCAGCATCGAGCTGCTGCTCCCAGGTTCTTAGGATACAGCAACAGATGAGAGACTACGGTTTGAAATTTCTTAATACTCCCATTCACTGTGATAATGAGTCCGCTATAGCTCTTGCTAAAGACTCAGTTAACCATTCCAAGGCGAAACATATCTTGGTTAAGTATCATTTCATACGCGATTGCTATGAAAAGAAACTTATCGATATGGTAAAAATCCACACAGACTACCAACGTGCCGATTTATTCACCAATGCTTTTGAGGGTCCTCGTTTTGAGTACCTGTTAATCTTAAACGGCATTAAAGTTAAGCAGGATTAGATCCTCATCGGTAATCGTTTTTGTAAATATTTTTCTTTCAAAAATCAGAAAAATCCAAAAATATTGTCTTTTCGCAAATTTTTAGATTTTTAGGGGGAGAAAATTTCAGAAAAATACAAAAACATTCAGAAAATGCAAAAAAAAAAAATGAGAAAATCCCAAAATCAAAAAAAAAAAAATTTGAAAAAATGCAAAAATGAGTTTCTTTGGTGAAAATGGGAAGATGATATTAACCAATCAGTCGGACTGTCTGGACCCTTATCATCTTAAAAATATTGGAACTGATAGGTAGCCTCTACAATGATGTGTCGGTAGGCTCAAAATCATTTCCAAGTTCGGCACGGTGATATAAACTTAAATCATCTGAATCATGTGTGGATCAACGTGCGTTGGCATATGGTCTTGGTACCGAAATCTCGTTTGATAGCATGCCAAAATCCGAGGTTTCATGGTCTTTAAGAGGTTGGTTCATCCGGGGTGAACTGGACGTCTCTCAGAATTAATAGGAGTGGCACACGTGTCGTACGTTGGGGTCGCAGCCTACGACTGAGACACCCCTATGTCATTTCCTGAAGAAAAAAAACAAAACAAAAAAAAAATAGAATAAATTCTGATCAGGAGACGTCCGGGAATCCTAAAAGAGAAAAAAAAAGATTCATATATGCCAAAACCCTATTCTCAATGAGAATTCGCTCTAAGGTATCAAATCATATACCTAAAGCATCGTACCGTGAAAAATCAAATATACGGTATTTGACTTGTACCCTGGTTTGGATCTCACTGGTCTCTCTGTTGCAGCGTTTCTGCAGACCTGATCACCACTGAGTCCACTCCTTGTAAAATACGGATGACAACAGCTTACTCACCGGTTACGAGGAAGCTTTGTGCATGACTTGATACGGGAATGTGTCGCGTGGCGGGGAACACCTTGTATCTCAGCCTTAATATTACCTTAAACGTATCTAAAGTGCCTAGCGATAAAACTTGATTTTGAGTTTAGGTGGACAACAATACCGACAGTTGTTGTAGGATGCTTATTGGTAATTTAAGCGAAAACTGAAAATATAAGGGTTCTAGTAAAGTCCATACACTGATATGATTCCCTAACCGTTGAAACTCGCAAAAATATGTTAGTGTACAGTTAGTTGATCTCCCGTTTTATTTTATTTATGCTTAGTTTAGCTTAGTTAATCATTCTTGATTGCCGATGATGGAATCCTAATCCATTGTAATCTTACTTCTTCAAAAATAAAACGCCGAAAAATAAAAAGGACAACTAATTGGAAACTTGTGTTTTTGCCGGGTCAAAACCGTACTTTTTATCAAGTACAAGGGTGGAAAATGTAATATTTTCAAATATCTGAGTCATCATCTGAGTCGCGTGTCAAATCGGGTTGAAAAACGCATGTTTTGAACCTTAACGGGTCAAAAATGTGAGAATTGGTGCTGCAGGGGCAAATTGGTAATTTGTGTGAAAACTATATGCATTTAGTGTCCTAATCGCATGTAACCTTAGGCGAGTAGCCCAATCGTGTGACACTAAGGGCGAGTATAATGCCAATCGTGTGTATATTAGCCTACTCGTGTGGATGTATAGGCGAGTAGTCATACTCGCTTGCTTGTGTCCTCATAGTGTGTTATCTTTCTACTCGTGTGCTTTTGAGGGCGAGTAGAGGATACTCGCTACTTTATTCATGCGATTAGGTACCTACTCGTGTGGGTGGATAGGCGATTAGCAGCTAGTATATAAGGAACACTTAGACAAATTCTTCTCATTATTTCAAAAACACGAACAGTTACTTCGCTTCCCTCTAATCAGACCCTAAACGAACCCTTGCCAAATTTTCTTTTGATCTTAGAATCTTAATCCTCAATACAAAGGTAACAATCTCTCAAATTTTCAGATTCTAACATCGTGGTTTAAGTGGTTAAATCAGTGATTACAAGGCCGAAACCCTAGGTTTCTTTCTCTTAATCATTACGTACTAAGACACGTTTGTTGATGATGATTGTTCATAAGGGTTTATTAATCGGCTCCTTTAGATGCTTTGTGCACCAAAACATTGCTCTAAAACATCAAAAATCAAAATCCCCCAATTTCAAAACTAAGAACCCTAATTTTAAAAAAAAATTAATAAACCGGTCAATTAACCCTTTATCTAATCTGTTGGTGACATATGCTAAGGGGGTTTTGTTAACCGGTCGATGTACGTTAAAATGTATCAAGATTGCAACCCAAAACGACCCATAACAAGATTTTGATAAAATTGGTATAGAAGATCAACTGTCACGCGATTAGCATGGCTAATCGTGTGAACAGTGACACGATTGGGGAGGTTAATCTGCTAATCGTCTGTTATATCAAGCGTTTGGACCCTAATCGTGCCCTATAGCATGCGATTACATGGTGTAATCGCCTATAGGTTTCTGTTGACCAATTTTAGTCAAATTTAATCCGTTTTTGTCCGTTTTTCATATCCTTGATCTGTTTGTGATGATTTGTCGTGTGTTTGCCTTACAGAATCATGCAGTACGGTACGTCAGACAAGCACAACTGTCTTGCCTTTCTCGGACCTGTAAAGAAGCCGGAATGCAAGCGGTTTGAAGGCGTAATCGAGTACTTGAAGCGCTCAAAGATAAAGTATGCTATATCTACAGACTATGCAGCTTACAAGAACATTCGTCAGGAATTTTATCAAAATGCTAGGCTCGACGTCAGCACAACTCCAGCTACCATCAGAAGCACTGTGCAACGAAAGGAAGTTATTATCACTGAAGACTTAATTCGCGAGATTCTAAGGTTTGAAGATGATAAAGATGATCCGATCGTGTTCGATTCCATTTTGATACGTGGTGGATTCCTAAGGATGAAGTACACTGGTAATGTTCGTGCGCGAGAGATGCTACAGAAAGGGTGTCTGCCTCCAGAGATGAAATATCTAACGCATGTTGTGTTAAAGTGCATCGGCCCTCGCAAAGGAACTTTCGATGCGATCAAAGACACTTTGGCGTCAGCAATTGTCGCGTTGACGTTGAACAAGCCGTTCAACTTCTGTGGAATGAGCATGCATCATCTAAAGGAAGTGATTCTGCGGAAACCGTCAGAGAACGCTTTCATTGTCTATCCTCGCTTTCTGCAGATGATCCTTGACAACCAGATCCCAAACATGGTAAAACGGGTTGAAGAGTTGATTAATATAACGAATATAGATGAAGTTGAGTTGAAAAGGATGTTGCAATACAAGAAAAAGCCGAAGCCAGAACATCCACCAAGTCGTCGATTGTTTGCATATCTGTTGAGAGATAACTATGAGGCACCTCCAGGTAATAGGTGGAGGCATGACGACAGTGAGTCAGAAGATGATATTCAGATTCACAGACAAGTGTTCAAAGATGGTGATAACATTGGCAGACCTACTGCTGCTTTGGGACCCAATGCACCGGGCAATACGGATGATGCTGAACTGAGACGAGATGATGATATGGTTGATGCTACGTCTCTGGATGCAGATGCACCATCCAGTTCAGACAAAGGTAAAGGCAAGATTGATGAAGGCCCAGTTAACATAGAAGACGTTGATGAGGATGATGACGACTCAGAAGCTACAGAAGATGAGTCACCCGATGTACTCACTCTAGATGAGGACAGAGCTCGCGCAGCCGAGGCGAGAGAGATTGCAAGAGATCCCACTTTCACTCCGGTTAGTGGTGATCTTGTTGCAGATATCGATGCTGAACTCAGCACGCCTCCTCCTCAGAAAAGACAGAAGACTAAAGCAACGAAAGTTGGTAGAGGACAGAAAAGGATGTCAGAGAAGACAGCTACGGTTGAGAAGACTCCTAAGAGATTGAGGGGAAGACGTATGACCTTGGATCTCCCAGATACTTTTAACATTCCTGTTTCCTCTTCCGTATCGGCAACAACAGCAGCAACAGAAACAACAACAACAACAGCAACAACAACAGCAGCAATGACTTCTTCGGGTCCTATTTCAGTTAGCGCAGCGATGCCTGCCAGTGTCACTATGTCAATGCCTGCTTCGGTAATCTTCACTGAGCAAGTCTCAGTTACCGAGGCAGCGACGAGCTCACAGATTGTTTCCAATCCTATTAGTGACAGGATTCGGAGTATTAGACAGAAAGTGCGACCCACGGCTACCGAGTCAACCGATCAGACCTCTTCGTCTGCTTCTGCTACAAATGAACAACTTCAGAGAAAAATTAGCGAGCTAACTGCCATAGTAGCTGCGCAAGCACGTGATATAGCAGAATTGCGAACGAAGAATGCAAGCATAGAAGAAAATGAGAACGCAATGCTTGAGCTGATCGAAGAATCTATCCAGTCTAATACCGAGTTGAGAACGACGGTGGATGCGCTCACATTATCAAACCAGCAGGTCATAGAGTCGAATAGGCTAATGATGGAATCTCATCAGCAGCTAATACAGTCGAACCAAAGTACTTTGGAGAGACTTGCAGGTGTAGAGGCCTCAAACAGCGAACTTCGCCTAATCAATGTAAACAATGAGCGAAGGATCACGAAGACTGAAAAAGAAAATGCCGAGCTGAGGGCTAGGATAAATGAGTTGAGTGGAACTCAACCTAGACTCACCGGTGGTCCTAGTTCAGAGGCTGGTGCTGGTGATGATGATGATGAGGATAACGATGATGAAGAAGATGATGAAGAAGATGATGATGAGGATGACGATGATGATGAATCAGATGGTGATGATGATGTTGGAAAGGGTGGTGGTGGTGATCCTGGAGCCACAGGCGGGGGCGGATCATCGGGTGGTTCTGCATCAAGACGAACAAAGAAAGGTCATGATCGCAAAGGCAATGATCCCAAAGCAGGTTCTACTGCTCAGGGGGAGCCTACACCTATGATGAGCAAGATTCAAGAACTACGTGATAAAGTGAAGAAGAAAGCGATAGTTCTAGTTGAAGACGTGGAGCCTCTAAACTGTTATTTTGCGTATGATGACGAAGGTAACTTGCTCCCACCTCCTGCCATGCCCGAATATGATCTGGAAGAAGGAGAGATTCCACCTGAGATGACAACCGAGGATATGGCTAAAGTATATGGCTTTGCATCTGGAGAATCTTCCAATGCAAGTCAAAGTGTTCCTCCTGAAATGCATCCAGAGTACAATGAAGTGGATCTCGAAGAGGGAACCAGCGTACCGACTCCTGAGTACGTTGTAAATGGCTCGAGCATTGGAATCCCAAACATTGATGAAGAAATGGTACGTGAGGCCGAAGAGAAGTGGAAATCCGACTCTGCTGAAGTTCCTGATGAAGTAAAGATACGACATGACAAAATCAGAGAGCGGTATCCCCAATGGTTCAAGCCCGAAGAGAAGAAAAAGCCAGTCGAGCGAGCATCCATCTTCAAGAAAAGACTGTCGAAGATGTCTGGCAATGTGATAAGCTGGGCGTACGTGAGTCAGACAAGAATGCTCGGGGTAAAATGGCAAGAAGGTGTATTGTACTTTAAGGAGTACAGAGACATTCTGAGCCTGCCATTCTGGTACATTCGTGATTTAGTTCGTCTCAATTATCCGCTGTACGAAGAGAAAACTGCTTCTCTTAAGGGTTTTTACACAAAGTTAAAGCGAGAGAGCTCAGAGGGATGGAAAGAGTTCGAGCCTCAGTATCCCAGATCATATCCAACAGACAAGATTCATCCTTTCACTTTGAAGCCTATCTGGGAACACAAGATCAAGCCACCGAAATGTGTCTCAAGGATTCCCATCGTTCCAGTTGAGCAAGATTTTTCTTCTAAGCTGTACTACTGGCATTATGATGCAGCAACTACAGAAGCCGTGATTGTCTTGAGAAACAGTCCGAATCCATGCAGAAAGATAAGAATTTGGGATCCTATGTGGTTGATAAATTGCTCAGAGAAGGACGTGGAGACTTTGTACCAACATCCAATCATGCATCTACCAGTTGAAGCCGATCAAGCGATGAAGTTTCAAAGAGTGATCCAGTTTTGCTACGCCAACAAGGTTCATGCAGGATGCGATTGGTCGAGAATCACTAGAGTCAAAACAACGTCAAGCTGAAGATGAAGACAGAAGATGCTGCTTGTCATTTTGTTTAGTTGTATTTGTTTCTGCTTATCGAGTCTGTAAAGTTGTTAGCTTTTGGTATAAACGTTGTCTTTTGGTTAATTCTGTACGTATTCTAGCCTGGTCCAAGGGGGAGTCTGTTAGTACATGATGTCCCTAGGCTAGTATATTAGTTGTTTGGACGTGTTTCGGGGTGTTTGGAGACGTTTGTACGCGTTTTGGAGGGTTCGGGATGCTATATGCGATTAGCAGCAGTATACACGCGATTAGGGCCCTAATCGTGGTACTGTTCATGCGATTGGCCTTGGCTATATAGGCGATTAGCCTTAATCGCCTGCACTGGGTCTGCTAATCGCCTATATGGGCCTGGTCGTTCCCGGGAGGTATAAATAGGCCCATTCTCAACCCTAGACCTTAGTTCTTGCCTCACACACTCTCCAAACACCCTCCCATGGTCTGTAAGGTCTGATTTGATCTCTGTAAACACTCGAGCTCTGTTTTAGTGATTAATCTATAATCTTTTGACCCGTGTGTGTGTTGTAATTACTCGTTTATCATCGTTTCATTATCGTATATGTTATTAGAACATATTAGAGGGATTCCGCACCTCTAGTATAAACCCCGTGATTGTCGGATTACGCGTTAGTCGATCCTACAGTAAAAACATAACTTATTGAAGGATCTACATAATGATGATTGGTTCTTGTGTCCTGGTTGCATATGTATTCATAAGGCTTACCTTCTTCTGATTAGTGGTTCAGTTGACTATAGCACCTTTTTCTTTGTAAAATTCTGTAAGTTATTCTTTTGATGTTGGGTTTGCTCTACTATTGTCACTTCTTATTTAAATACCTATCATGGACGAGCTTGTGAAAAGGATCACGGTGTATTGATTTTATATTTATGTTCCAACATTATTAGCTTTGCAGCAAAATGTATTTACTTTCTGATTTCATATCTTATTTTAACATCTTTTTATTATACTGTTTAAAATTTTGCTATATTATTTAAGAAATATGTTGAGCATTTTGGGTGGCATGATCTCATGACGAATTTTTTTGTCGAGTACATTGATACTGAGGAAGAGGAGACTACTATTATCTCTATGGCCATAAATGTTTTAGTTAACAACACTTGAAGATGAACTAACAACTTGTATACGGATTTTGCTGATTCTACATTCAAAGTTGATTTTAGAGTGATTTGGTTCCAAGATTGTTCGATTAGTGTGTGTGTTTTGGTTGATTGATTCAGAGCATGCAACCTTCAGGTATGGTACTATTCGGATCTATTGCTTAAGCCTTTTGGTGGGCACGGATGCCGCAACCAGGGTGGATAAATGTGCGTATGTGTGTTGGTGTGAGTTGGGGGAAATTACCCGTGCACTGTATCTTAAGGTACTTCTATGTTTTTTGGTTTTAGTATAGTACATGTTTTGGTGTTCGGTTTGTTCCTTCAGATAGCGTGTATTTTCTTTCTATTGGGGGGGGGGGGTTTCAGTTCGATTTACAAGGCTTATTTTGCAAGCCATTGTGCCTAATCCTCATTAGATGGAGTATCCTCACCGCAAATGTTCCCTGGTCAATTTGTGTGATTAAAGTAAGGGATCAAGTAAAGGGTGGGGATTTATTTTTGTCTAAAGACAGAATCGGGTTATGGGTGTAAAAGATCATATTCTTTTAAGGCGAAACAACATTGGCTCCACTCCTATCGACTATCGTAACTGCACAAGACCACAGAAGGCTAGCTCAGTCATCTTAGGTTTCAATTCAGGTTTCTAAGTCAATCTGGTGTCGTCACGAGGTATAGAGGATGGTGCGAAAATAGCATATTCTAAGGGTTATGTCAAAAGACCAAAGTTTCAGCATTTCACTTGTCAAGGCCAAATTCGAATAAGCTGGGAGTTTGTTGGGCTGATCCTATGTTTGGTGTTTTAGTCCTCCTTTGGCAATGGTTCTGGTGTATTAATGTTGATTCATGTAATATGTTTGTTCACATTTGGCTTGTAGGTGATTTTTAGAATGTCATTTTGCATCTGCTGGACTACTGGGTTTATGTAAACATTTTGGGTTTAATGGAGTGTTTTGTTGTTCAAAAAAAAAAAAAAGAAAGATATGCCGCAACCATCGCATTTGACATTTTGTTGGATACTAAATACTAATAAATTGTTCTTGTGAAAATGTGAAAAAAATAAACAAATTAACTTTTTTTTATCGGCATAAATAAATTAACTAATGGTGTTTCTTTTCCACTAACCTTTGTCCTAGACATGATTCGTCAAAAACTGCTCATTCTTTGAGGTTAGATAAGTAATATTTTTTGAACATTTGACTAAAAATCTTAACACTTTTGTTAAACTATATACCGGTCGAATGTTGTATTTCTTTTGGCAAAGAGGGGGCACTTGAATAAATTATTGTATGATATATAAACCGTGAGAGGTAAACCGTTGGCAGATTTTAAACTGCATTTTTAGTCAAATCCGAAGATGGGAGACTCAATGCATATAATTTTTTTTTTTTTTTTTGTAAAAATTAAACTACGAAAAAAGAAAAAAAACTAGGGGACAAGGGCACACCCTATCCCATGAAAAGATCTGCTTATAGAGTAAACTACTCGCTACTTTTAATCCATGCCATGTAAAATGTTAGTGCCTTTTTAATTGTTTATTTACCTCTTTAACTTTCATTTATTGTATAGTTTTGTTTATTTTTATAGCTAGCAGCGGTATTCACAGAAACTCTTGTGTCACCCAATATGTAGTTCTGTCAATAGTTTTCTTTAACTTTGTTCATGTTACTGTTTGTTAAGTTATTTCGTTATGTTAAGCGTGCATTTTATTTGCAGTGAAATGTACAACTTATAAATTTATGTGTTGCTATTTATTGTTTATCTTTCTTTAATTAATCTAACGTATTCATCTTTTCTTCAAGACTATATCAACATTAGTAATGAATCATGTATGCGCCAGTTACATAACTAAATTTGAGATATCGTATACATGAATTAATAAACTTTCACGCTTTCTAATCCCCGTTTGAAAACCCGTCCCAACGAACGGGTATCTCACTAGTTATGATATGTTTATACGTGATCATTATTTCCACAGTTTTTTTTTTTTTTTTTTTTTTGTAGATCCTAGATACGGTCTTACCACAATATATGCACACTTCGTGGATTATAGAAAAATTCCAAGAATCTAACCAATAAAATTGAGCCCACCAAACCATATCTTCAAAGCTATCTTCAATATTTATTTAAAGAGTACAGTAGATTGATTTGGGGCAAAGAAAAACACATATTGTTTTTCGGTTACAGAGAGAAAGAGAAAGAGAGAGAGGGGGACGAGATTTGAGGAGGTGGGACTCTTTCCATCTTTTAAGCACACACAATTACTATCATACCCCTATTAACTTTAATTAATAAATCAACTATGTAACACATATTACCAATTTGCCACTAATCAATCTCAACCATCAATCTATAGATCTTAGGGCTATAAACACTTCTTACTCTTCTCACAAAAAACACCTTTTATATAGGAACCCTACCCTATATATATATAGTGGAAGGATAGGGAGAAAACCCTCCAAAATGAAAAAACTCTAGAAAACCCTCAAAAAAACCTACTTCCCGAGCTTTTTTTTTAAAAAAATTAGGGCATGTAATATACATGTTTTTAAGTGTTTTGAGCCAAAAAAATCAAAAAAGCGCCGAAGGGTTTTTTTTTTAAAAAAAAAATAAGTTTTGCATCATAACATATGTTACCAGTGCAAAAATAAGCTAACATGTGTTATGATGCAAAACTTATTTTTTTTTTTTAAAAAAAAAACCCTTTGGCGCTTTTTTGATTTTTTTTGGCTCAAAACACTTAAAAACATGTATATTACATGCCCTAATTTTAAAAAAAAAAAAAGCTCGGGAAGTAGGTTTTTTTGAGGGTTTTCTAGAGTTTTCTCATTATTTAGGGTTTTCTGTGGATCCATCCCCTATATATATATATATATATATATATATATATATATATATATATATTATTAATAATAAGTATATATTAAGATCTTAACTAAATAAGTTTATTGTTATAACGCCTAAATTGAATAGGGTAAATTATAATGGCGACTCGTCATGAATGGGTAGGAGTAACATACAAGAAACGAGTAAAGGCGAACTTGGAATTTGTTAAATATAGAATTTAAAATACAAGAAAATTAAAAATCACGCGACGTTACATAAAGTTTGCGTCACGTAGAATTTATAGAATAAATGAAATTGATTAAGATTAGATGAAATTGATAAAATACTTTTCCATTGATCATAAGCTTGGGATTACAAGGATACAAAATGGAAAGATACAAGAATACAAGGACTAGAACAGAAAATACGAAAAGTACAAATGTTACAGTCTCCCCTACTTTAGGAAATTTCGTCTCGAAATTTATTCAAGTGGCTTGACTGAAAAGATGTGGGTACTTTTTCTTCATTTGATCTTCATGTTCCCAAGTGAATTCGGGTCCATTCTTCGATTCCCAACGAACTTTAACTAGCGGAATACGTTTTCGTTTGAGTTGTTTGACTTCACGATCCGTTATTTCCACTGGTTTTTCGACAAAATGCATACTCTCGTCAATTCGTACATCATCAAGAGGAATGTGTATGTTCCCTTCGGCTAAGCACTTCTTCAAATTTGAAACGTGAAAGGTGGGATGGACATTGTTGAGTTCTTGGGGTAACTCAAGCTTGTAAGCCACTTTTCCGATTCGCTCAATGATTTTGAATGGTCCAACATATCGTGGAGCTAACTTTCCTTTCTTTCCAAATCTGACTATCCATTTCCAAGGAGACACCTTGAAGAGTACTTGATCACCGATATTGAATTCAAGGGGCTTTCCCGTTTGTCAACATAGCTTAATAGTCGGCTTCGTGCAGCTAAAAGATTATCACGGATCTGGATGATTTTGTTGGTCGTTTCTTGGATGATTTGTTAGGACAAAGAGGATTGGTGAAACCACTTTTGTAAACCTTAGTCTAATTCACTTCTGTCATTTTTGGCTAAGTATAGAAGTACTGAAGTGAAGACAAGAAACTGCTGATTAGAAGACATGAAGAAGTGCTGAAGCTGCAGAAGTTCTGAAGTCCAAACCAGACAAGTTCACTTCAGAAGTACTGAAGACAAAACTACTCTTCAGTAGTTGTCCTTCATCAGCACTTAGCAGAAGATATTTCCCACCGCCTTTTTGCATCAGTAGTTTGTTGTTTAATATTACTTTTAGCTTTATTTGTTTCTTTCAATGTTGCAACTTGTGCAACTTGTAACTGGAGTTTCTGTACTTGCTTTTCAGGCAAGATACATGCATGTAATCGTCTATAAATAGAAGGCTTCAACCTTCTATTTTAGACATTGATTTTCAACAGAAAAATCCTTCAAACACTCTCATTGTTATATTCCATTTCTGTATTTATTGTGAATCTCTCTAAGTATCTAATTCTCATTTACAACTTAGATTCATAATAAATACTTTGTCATTTATTTAGTTTCAAAACATCAAGGGGGAGTTGTAACTCTGCCTTTGCATAAAAAGTGTTGCTTTAACTTATAACATTCCGCTGTGCTTATAATCTGATTTACAAGGACTTGCTAAACACTTAAGTGTCAAGATAGCAAGTTCTTACTTAGCAAACAAGAGCAAACTGATCCAACAATTGGTATCAGAGCATTGGTTTATCTGATCACATATCAATCTAACAAATTGAGAATCAGACACAAAGCTCTTATTGATATTCAATAAAAAGATCAAAAGTTCACTTTTTATCAATATCCATCACTTAAAAGAGTCATCAGACAAATCTATACTCTTTAAAAATGGATCCACATAATACTGGTTCTGCCACCAAACCTGCCATGCTTGTGAGAAATGAGTACAATATATGGCAGAAAAGAATGGCACATACCTTGTCACAAACCAACACAGGTTGTTGGAGATCTGTGATATATGGTCCACACAAACCAGTAAACATAAATCTTGAAACTAAAGAAGGGATTCCTAAGGATCCCAAAGACTATACAGATGAGGATTTCCTAAAACTTGAGCTAGATGCTAAGGCATTCTCTATGTTGGCAATGGCTCTCCCAAATGAAATATACTCTGGCCTTTTACATTGTGAAAGTGCCAAAGAACTTTGGGACTGTCTTAAAGAACAGTTTGGAGGAACTGAAGAGGTGATTGCCAACACCAGAGAAATTTTGGCTCAACAATATGAAACATTTGCTTATATTAATGGGGAAACTTTGACACAACAATTTGACATAACCACTGGGATCTCATCAGAAAGATCTTTCCCAGGTTATGACAATGATGACCAAAGTCAAACTGCTGATAATCTATGTTTTATCATGGATGATTTGAAAAATTTTAGCAGTGATGACTTGGAAGAAATGGACATACTACACCAACTGGCCATGCTAAGCATTAAAACTAACAAGTTTTATAAAAGGTCAGGAAGGAAATTTCCAGGATTGACCAGTAATACAAAAATTGGTTTTGACAAATCTAAACTGAGATGTCACAAGTGTCAGAAGTTGGGACACTTTGCTAGAGAGTGTAGAAGCTCTAGCTTTAACCAATCACAATCTGGAAATAACTATAACCCCAATTATAATAGGAACAATGGAACTCAAGGGAGTGCTCATTTTGTACAGGCACAAGCTCCTCAACAGCAATATATGCCTCAAGTACAATATGTTCAAGTGCCTGCTCAACAGATGCAGGGCCAACAATCAATCCCTCCCTTTCCAGCTGCTCAACTTCCTCCACAGCCTCAACAACCCCCTCAACAAAGTCTCTTTACCTCGGGGTATGTTGACTGGAGCAGTCTCCCATATGACACCACAGAGTGTAATCCTGATGCAGACAACAAAGTGTTTGACATCAACTGGGGAGAACCAGACAATGGCAGAAAGAACTTTGCCTTAATGGCATTTGAAGGCTGTACCTCAAAATCTGCATTGTCTCAGGTATCAAAAGAATCTTTGACAAAACTATGTTCAAATTCTTGCAAAGAAACTTTTGCTCTCATAAGAGAGACAAACGTGCACCTACAAGGCAAAGCCAATGATTTAGAAAGAAAATACACACAGATAAAATGTGATTTGGAAAGAAAACTGTGTGCTAAAACAAAAGAGGTTTCTAAATTAACTGACTCTGCCATTGAAACCCAAGCACAAATCAAAATGATGCTAAATGACCTGGGAGATGTCAGACAAGAGCTTGCTGACACCAGGATCACTTGTGAAAAATGGGTTGAATCTTGTAGGGGGTATCAACTACTGCTAAACAAACAAAGTGCTTCAAATGTAAAGTTTGGCATAGGATACCATCATGTTGAAACACCAACAGATTTTTCTCCCAAAACTACTGAAGATGGGAGAAGAATTGTTTCAAATGAAACTTCTGAAGGGAAAGAATGCACATCTTTCCATGAAAACTTTCTAGACAGAAATCCTGGCATTTTTAAAGAAAGTACTTCAGAAGTATATACAAAAACTGACAACAAGCCATCAGTAGTTTCATCTACTTCAGGAGTTGAGACCCTGAAAACTACTGATGAGCAAAATCTTTTCACAACTGTCAGAAATTTGCCTTCTGATCAAAAACTTAAGGCAAAAGAATGTGAAATTTGTGGCCTGTTCAACCACAAAACTGAATTTTGTAGATACAGAAAAGGAATTCAGTTCAATCAAAAATTTAAACAACAGGTTGTGGGAAATCAAATCAGAAATGATTATGAAAAAGTCTTTAAACCCAAGAAACAACAACCTGAAAACACCTTTTCTCAGAAAAAGATAAAATCTCAACCAAAATCTTTTTCTCAAAATTCCTTGTCAGTAGTTAGACCAGAATCATCAGCAGTTTCACAAACTGCTGAGATTCAAAATCTAAAGAACATGGTAGAACTACTGATGACCAAGGTTGATGGTGGTCCTAAAAAGGATACCACCATAGTTCTTCATGAAAAATCCATTGCCAAAAAGACATGGATTTCTCAACCTGGTCAAGAACAAACTGTAACTGTTCCCAAGAGCAAACCCAAAGCCAAACAGGCTTGGGTTTCCAAATCTAACTAATTTGCTTTTATGTGCAGAGAGTTTCCAGGGGCTTAAACAGCATATGGTATGTTGATAGTGGAGGCTCTATGCACATGACTGGATGCAGATACCTGATAAACAATTTTATCAGCCAAAGAGAAGGATCTGTGTCCTTTGGGAACAATGCCAAGGGATATGTGCTAGGACATGGCAATGTCTCCTCTGGCAAAATACAGTTTGACAAGGTCAATCTGGTGGAAAATCTTGAATACAACTTGCTGAGTGTGTCACAAATGTGTGATAAAGGATATTCTTCCTTTTTCACAAAGACAGCTTGCAAGATCATCTCACCAGAAGGCCAGAAGTTGATTGAGAAGATTATAGAAGATCATACTTTGCTGATTGCCAAAAGATGTGGCAATGTCTATGCAGTGGACATTGAGAAAGACAAAGTATTGAACAACACTGCCTGCTTCTTCTCAAGGGCATCAACTTCAGAAACAGATCTCTGGCACAGGAGACTTGGCCATGTGAACTTTAAAACCATAAATAAAGTCACAAAAATGGGCTTGGTCAGAGGTCTACCTTTGAAAGTATACCAGTGTCAAGAACACTGTGTATCCTGTTTAAAGGGAAAACAGCATAAGTCCTCCTATAAGTCTATTGAAGAATCAAAAACAACTGCATGTCTTCAACTACTCCATATGGACTTATTTGGGCCTGTCAAGATTATGAGCCTTGGTAAAAAGAAGTACTGCTTAGTCATCATTGATGACTACTCAAGATTCACATGGGTATTCTTCTTATTTTCCAAGGATGAGGCTGCTGAAATCATCAAGTTCTTCATTCTACAAGTAGAGAAACAATATTCTCTATCTGTCAAAACCATTAGAAGTGACAATGGGACAGAGTTCAGGAACAAAACTCTGGATGAATTCTGTTTGTCTAAAGGGATTATTAGACAATACAGTGTTCCCAGAACTCCTGAACAAAATGGTGTAGTAGAAAGGAAGAACAGAACATTGATAGAAGGAGCAAGAACAATGTTAGCTGATTCTGGACTGCCATTGTACTTTTGGGCAGAAGCAGTTAACACAGCATGTTATGTTCAGAATAGAGTTCTTGTGGTCAAGAGACATTCAAAGACTGCCTATGAAGTTCTTCATGGCATGAAGCCCCTTATCTCCTTTTTCAGGGCTTTTGGGTGTCAATGTTTCATCTTGAACATCAAGGAATCTATCTCAAAGTTTGCTGCCAAAGTTGACTCAGGTTACTTTCTTGGTTACTCTTCAACTAGAAAAGCCTACAAGGTTTTTAATTCTCACACCAAGATAGTAGAAGAAACATTGAATGTCAAGTTCAATGAGTCAAAACACACTCTTATTCCAGCACATCCTGCTGAACTCTTTGACCTTGACAACTTTCACTTTGGACCTGAAAAGGCTGTTACTTCTTCCAAACCTACTTATTATGGTGATCAAAGGTTTGAAGATGAGGATCCTGCACCATGGACTCCTCAAACAGTCATTAAGTCAACTACAACACCATCAGAAGTTTTCCAAACTTCTGATCAAACAAATACTGAAGGCCAAACTCAAACATCTGCTCCAGCACCTGCAACTACTGAAGAAGCTGCAACTGCTGAACCAGATATCATAGACCTCAGTAGTTTGTTTGAAGAACCAGAGCCACCTACACCTATCAGTGGTTTACAACAACTGATTGAACACAGAGATCATCCACTTGATCAAATCATGGGTGATATAGCTACAGGTGTTCTGACCAGAAACCAGCTCTCCAACTTTTGCCTATTCTCAGCCTTTATTTCACAGTTGGAACCAAAGAAGTACCAGGAAGCCCTCAAAGACAATAATTGGGTGCAGGCTATGCAAGATGAACTACTACAGTTCAACAAGCAACAGGTCTGGGAAATCTGTCCCTTACCTCAAAACAAGCAACCAATTGGTACAAGATGGGTTTTCAGGAACAAACAAGATGAAGCTGGTATGATAATCAAGAACAAGGCAAGACTGGTAGTTCAAGGGTACTCTCAAGAAGAGGGAATTGACTATGATGAAACCTTTGCTCCAGTTGCAAGGCTTGAGGCCATCAGGTTATTTCTGGCCTATGCCATTTCCAACAAAATTAAAGTTTATCAAATGGATGTGAAAAGCGCATTTTTGTATGGAAAAATCAAGGAGGAGGTATATGTCTGTCAGCCACCTGGGTTTGAGGATCCTTCTCATCCTGAGTGGGTGTACAGACTAGACAAAGCTCTTTATGGGCTCAAACAGGCTCCAAGAGCCTGGTATGATACACTCTCCACCTTTTTACTCAAAAATAACTTTACAAGAGGTGCCATTGATAAAACACTTTTCATTAAACATGTTGGAAATCATGTCTTACTTGTTCAAATTTATGTTGATGATATCATCTTTGGTTCAACAAACACAAAACTGTGTGATGATTTTAAGAAACTCATGCAATCAAAATTTGAGATGAGTACCATGGGAGAACTGCAGTACTTTCTAGGACTGCAGATCAAACAACAAACAAATGGAACTTTTATACATCAATCAAAATATGTTAAAGAATTATTGAACAAATTTTCTTTAAATGACTGTAAATCATGTTCCACTCCCATGACACCTATCACACAAGTTGAACCTGATGATCAAGGAAAACAGGTTGATCAAACCATGTACAGATGCATGATAGGTTCCCTTTTATACTTAACTGCTTCTAGACCAGATATTATGTTTTCAACATGTGTCTGTGCTAGATATCAATCAGCACCAAGGGAATCACACCTTATTGCAGTCAAAAGAATTTTTAGATATCTGAAATGAACTCCAACATTGGGAATTTGGTATCCTGCTTCAAGCAATACCAAGTTATCAGCATTTTCAGATAGTGACTATGCAGGGTGTAAGATGACAAGAAAGTCAACATCTGGTGGTTGTCAATTCCTGGGTAACTGTCTAGTGTCATGGCAATCAAAGAAGCAAACATCTGTTGCAACTTCAACTGCTGAAGCTGAATACATTGCAGCTGCAAGTTGTACATCACAGATACAATGGCTCCAATATCAACTTCTTGATTATGGAATCAAAGAGACCAAGACACCTTTGTTTGTAGACAGCAAATCTGCCATTAGCATCATTCAAAATCCGGTACAGTTCTCAAAAACTAAACATATTGAGATCAGGTACCATTTCATAAGAGATTGCTATGAAAAAGGCAAGATTGAGGTGAAGCATGTAGCAACAGCTAATCAAATAGCTGACATCTTCACTAAGCCCCTTGACACATCAACATTTCAGAAGTTAGTTTCCATGCTTGGAATGCTAAATTTGTAAGTGTTTATTTTATTTTTATTTTTTTTTTGCATATCAGTTAGAATCCAAGTTAACACTTGATTCTACCCAACTCTACAGCAAACTTCTACATCAATCACTACTGTTATGCATCAAAATTTTTCTTTTTTTTCTTTTTCCATCCTTGATTCCATCCTGTATACCATGGTGAAATCAAAATGAAATTTTTTTTTTTCCTTTTTCCACCCCTGATTCCATCCTGTTTACCTTGGTGGATTTCAGGTTAACCTTTTCCATCTTTTTTCTGGTTTTCACTTACAAATGACAAAAGTCTGCAACAAAACTTCTGAAAAACAAAGTACTGATTAAACAAAAATCAGTATGAGAGAAAGTACTGATGAACAAAAATCATCAGTATGGGATAATTGTTCTGAAAAAGTGTGTAACTTCTGATAAAATAACCTTCAGAAGTTATGAATAAAGTATTTATAAAAACATTTCTCATCAGATGTTAAAACTGCTGAAGAGAAAATGGGAACTACTGATGAAGTAATCCTTCATCAGCAGTTTAAGTCAAAAGGGCAAATCTGACTTTTCCCATCATCAGAGGTTTGACCTAATCAGTTTAAAACCTCTGATAAAGAGATTTTTAACCAAAGGCGGTTTTAAAACTTCTAATAAAGAAGATTCAAGCGGTTAAAACTCCAAATAAATACCTTTTCTACACACTTATCCTTTTAAACTCACAAATATCCCTCCTTCTCTCTCAAAACTCTCTCAAAACCTACACCTGAAAATTCACTGTTCGATCAAAATACCCAAACCACAATGGCTCTCGTTCTAAAACAGGGACACAATCAAAGAGCCTTTCTTGAAAAACAAGAAGGCTGGTCCCAATACGATGAGATCATTGATCTTGTCGTCAAATCCCAATACTTTACTGCTCTCACAATTAACCCACCAATTCACACTGAAACTCTGAATGAGTTCTGGGAAAATGCTGAGACGGTTACAATTGGTGGTGAGGTCATTTCCCTCAATTCAAAGATAAAAGGGAAACAACTGACCATCACACCAGCCACACTAGCAACAAGACTGGGTCTGGATGATGTAGCTGCCCCTGACCATGTTGCTAACAAAGATATTCATCTAACCATGACTGAGTGTGGTTATCAAGGTACTCTCTCCCATGCTACAATATTCAAAAAATATTTTGAACCAAAATACAAACTTTTGTTTCATTATATTATTATGTGTTTGAGCCCAAAAACAGGGTCATATGACCAGATGCCCTCCACTTTTCAACCAATATTTCATTCCATTGTGAATGAAACTAAATTCAGGGCATCAAAACTGTTTTTTCATGAGTTGGTGTTACATCACAATAATACCAAGAAAAAGTTTTTGTTGTACCCAAGGTTCATTATGCAATGCATAATAGGGGAACTGGGTAATGAGGTGCTTGTGGGAAAAATTTCAACTTTAAACCCTTTAACATCACAAGCATACTCAAGACTGAACAAACCGGCTGCCTGGCCAGAAGATGATCAGGGAGAACAACAACAAGTCCCCCTGAAGCCCACATCTTCCACACCCACACCACCAAAAGCCAAAAAGCCCAAGCCAACAAAAACTGCAACCCACCAACCCAAAAGAAAAGCTGTTCAGGAGGTTGAGATGCCTGAACATGCTCTTGAGCATTCTGCTCTTGAAATTGTTGAGACTGAAACACCCTCTCAGTCTCATCCATCTCAAACCCCACCAAGAGCACCCATATCTGTTCAATTCAAAAGAAAAAGACTTAGAAAAACATATCAAACACACTCTTCTTTTGAAACTGCTGAAGAACAACCTATTGCCCAAACTACTGAACCATCCCCACAAATTTCTGAACAAGAGGCAATTGAAATTGCCAAACTTCTCTCTGGGCTAAAAGAGAATGTCCCATCTGATCATGTCAGTCCCCATCAACCACAACAAACAGGGGACATAACTACTACATCAGACATGGATGTGGACATCACTAGCCCTATCCCAAGAGATGAGGGTGGACCAGAGTCTTTAAGCCCAATTTTAGAGACTCTTGGGGCATCTGAGGCTGCTACTACTCAGTTACCACCCAGTGGTGGATCTGAGGACAGAAGTAACATAGCTAAGACCTCAGATGTGGCAACTACTGATGAAGGCTTAATGCCTGAAGTAGGAAATCCTCAGTACCAAGAAACAGAGGTTCATGAGAGAACTGAGTTGGGCTCAGCTCATGATTTAACTGAGACAGTCCTCACTGAGGGCAACATCAGGGATTCAGATGATTCCATTAGTTTGGATGATGTTTCACAATTTAAAACTACTGAATTGACGGCACTTTCTGAAGGTCCTGTTGCAAAGGTATCCAGGCTCAAGAGGCCAGTCACCTCTGCACAGGTTAAAGTCCACTCAATCCCTAAAACCCCTAGAGTGGCATCCTCTGTACAACATGAGGATCTCCCAAAAACACCCCCTTCACAGCAAATGCCTACCCAATTCCCTGGGCAAACAAGCATAGACCTGAACCAGCTATGCAGCCCAGAGGGTCCCCTGTACCACATGATGAATACACTCATCAGAAATCACTTCCAAACATATACAGCTGACTTGGAGCTGTCAATCAAGAACCAATTTGGAGTGATTAAAACCAAGATGAACGATCTGTCTAACAAAATAGACTCCAACAGCCAGCAGATTGCTCATCTTCAAGGACACTTCTCCCAACCCTCTGCTTCAAGGGTTAGAATTGATGAATCCAAAAAGGGGGAGAAGATCAGGGAACCTAAGGAGTCATTCCAAGCCAGAGTAAAGGCAAGAGTGGCACTCCTTGAAAGAGATCTGAAAGATCAGGCCAGGAAAGAAAAATTGGCCAAACAATTTGGTGTCTCAATTGAAGAAATTGAAGCTGCTGAGAAAGAAGATGAGACCCAAAGTTCTGAAGATTCCCTAAGGTGTAATGAAGAAACTTCTGATGACCAAACTTCTGATGAAGAACCAGAAAGTACTGAAGACAATCCTTCAGTAGCTGACAAACCATCAGCAGTTGTCAGCACATCAGAAGTCAACACTTCCCAACCTCAAACAACTGAACCTTCCAGAACCACTGCTCCCATTCAACCAACATCTGATCCCATCAGGCCTACATCTGTTACAACAATGACTGTATTAAACCCTTCTCCCATCTCTCAATCAGCTGAACTATTAGAGAAGAGTTTAATTGCAGCCAACAAGAAGGCCAGAGAAGATCAGATTTGGAAATCTCTGGAAGAAAGGGATGATTTGGACTTAAGCCATGAAGAAAAACTTCAGGCTTATGCAGCTGAACTACAAAGGCAGGCTAGCCTTGATGAGATTGCTGAACAGGATAAAAGACAACAACTGGTGTCTTATATTACCAAGAACAGCAAGACTAAAGCCTTTACACTCAAAGGACTCTCTATGCAAGAGCTGACAAGAAGAGCACAACTGCTTGCAGAGAAAATGGCCACAAGCAAAGATGGAAAGGCCAAGAGAGCCCAGATAATAGAAGAGCTAGTAGCAGAAGGATATGGTTCAAAAGCCTCTGTATCCAGATGGAAAGAAGAAAGACTGATGGATACATATAGAAAATATTTGGCTGCCAAGGCTGCAAATCCTGAGAAGTTTCAAACTGCTGATCCTTCAAGATCAGTAGTTAGAACTTCTGGTGTATCTAGAAGATCTGCTGCTCAGAAGAAGAAGACAGAGGACAATCTCGTGCCAACATGATTTTGGGACCGGTGATTTGTGCTTCACCAATCTCGTGCCAACATATGGGAGAACGACACTTTCGGCCATAGAGAGCTTCAAATGGAGCCATTTGGATGCTGGTATGGTAACTTTTATTGTATGAGAACTCGATCAATGGTAGATGTGCATCCCGATTTCCACCGAAATCGATTACACAAGATCTAAACATATCCTCAAGACTCTGAATTGTACGTTCGGTTTGACCATCAGATTGAGGATGAAAACTTATGCTAAGATTAAGCTGAGTTCCCATGGCAGCCTGAAATGTTTTCCAAAGACGGGAGGTAAATCGACCATCACGATCTGAGATGATGTCAAGAGGAATACCATGACGACAAATGATCTCCTTGGTGTAGATATGTGCTAGCTTTTCAACTTTGTAATCATCACGAATGGGAAGGAAGTGAGCCGACTTGGTTAATCGATCAATAATCACCCATGTGCTCTCATGACCGGATGATGTTCGTGGGAGCTTAGTAATGAAATCCATAGCAATGCTTTCCCATTTCCACATGGGGACTTCGGGCTGTTCGAGCAAACCTGATGGACATTGGTGCTCGGCTTTTACTTTGGAACAAGTGAGACATTTGGACACAAAGAGAGCAATGTCCTTTTTCATACCGGGCCACCAATAATTGCGACGGAGATCTTGATACATTTTATCCGCACCAGGATGAATGGAGTATCGGGATTTGTGTGCTTCATTCATTACAAGAGCACGAAGGTCATCACGATTTGGAATCCAAATACGATCCAGATAATAAAGAATCCCATTTGCCTTGGACTCCAAGTGTAACTCGGCACCACAAGACATTCCTTCGTATAAAGTATTTTCATTGACCGAAGTATGTTGAGCGTCTCGAATACGATTGAAGAGATCATTTTGAAATTGAGAGCTATGAAGACGCCGGTTTCTCGGATGTTGCACATAACTGCGTGACCCTTTCGACTAAGAGCATCGGCTACTACGTTCGCTTTACCAGGATGATAGCGAATTTCGCAGTCATAGTCATTTAACAATTCGACCCATCGTCGTTGCCGCATGTTAAGATCCTTTTGATTGAAAATGTGTTGGAGGCTTTTGTGGTCAGTAAAGACAACACATTTTGTACCATAAAGGTACTGTCTCCAGATTTTTAGGGCAAAACAATAGCACCAATTTCGAGATCGTGAGTGGTGTAGTTCTTTTCGTGGATTTTGAGTTTCCTTGATGCATAGGCGATGACTTTGCCTCGTTGCATAAGAACACAATCAAGACCTTGGTTCGATGCATCACAATAAATCACGAAATCATCATTCCCCTCCCCTCGGGAAGAGCTAGAATAGGAGCATCACAAAGCAATTCTTCAGAGTTTGGAAGGCTTCTTCTTGTTTAAGACCCCAAATAAAAGGTTTGGATTTTTGGGTCAAAGCGGTGAGAGGTGTAGCAATCTTGGAGAAGTTGGAGATGAACCGACGGTAGTATCCCGCCAATCCGAGGAAAGAACGAACTTCGGTACGAGATTTTGGTGCAATCCAATTTTTAACGGCTTCAATTTTGGAAGGATCAACATGAATACCCTTTTCATTCACAATATGCCCAAGGAATTGAACTTCTTTTAGCCAAAATTCACATTTAGAGAACTTAGCGTAAAGTCGTTCGGCTCGTAATAGTTCCAAAATCAAGCGTAGGTGTCGCTTATGGTCGGTTTCGGATTTGGAATAGATCAAAATGTCATTGATGAATACAATCACAAAGCGATCCAAGTAAGGTTTACACACGCGATTCATTAAGTCCATGAACACTGCGGGTGCATTGGTTAAACCGAAAGGCATCACCATGAACTCGTAGTGACCATATCTCATGCGAAAGGCGGTTTTTGGAATATCTTCGTCGTGGATTCGGAGTTGATGGTATCCCGAACGAAGATCGATTTTTGAGAAACAAATAGCTCCTTGGAGCTGGTCAAAGAGATCATCAATGCGTAGAAGAGGGTATCGGTTTTTGACAGTGAGTTTGTTAAGCTCACGATAGTCGATACACATACGAAAAGATCTGTCCTTCTTTTTAACAAACAAAACAGGAGCACCCCATGGAGAAGTACTCGGACGTATGAAGCCTTTTTTGAGCAATTCTTGGAGTTGACTAGCAAGTTCTTGCATTTCGGAAGGTGCAAGACGATATGGAGATTTTGCAACAGGTGTAGCACCGGGTATGAGATCAATATGAAATTCAATAGAACGAGCGGGAGGAAGGCCGGGTAGATCTTCGGGAAAAACTTCGGGAAAGTCACAAACGACAAGTATGCCCTTTATGTCTTTTTCCTTGTCTTTGGTTGTTACCACGTGAGCTAGAAATTCCACGTATTCCTTACGGAGATACTTTCGAGCTTTGGTACAAGACATGAGCTTGAGTCCTTTTGAGGGTTTCTCACCATAGATTTGTAAAGTGTCACCACTAGGAAGTGGTATACGGATAAATTTTTCAAAACAAACAACTTCGGCATGATGTTTTGCAAGCCAATCCATGCCTACTATGATGTCAAAGCTTCCCAATTGCATAGAGGCGCGACTTGTGATAGAATGTTCAAAGACTTCATGATACTAGAATTGTGACAAATTTATTTAAGGAAATTTCATTTCATAGCATTCAAAGTTGGAAATACAAATTGTTCAAGAAAAGGAGATACAACAAATTAACAACATAATGATAATAAAATTGGTGCGTTTCTAAGTCCATCCCTACAAGATTTCTTGAGACATCGCGTCAAATATTTCCTGCAACATGTATAAGATATCCGCAACACATAAAGTATTGGTGAGTATACTAGTTTTGGTTTACAAACGTAGTATTAAAATATTTTACTCAAATCGTAATGCTATATCTTTGCACACATAGAATCATACAAAAGGCATAATCAACACATGTTTGCACTGCTTGACCTAACACCGAAGTGATAGGCCGGTAAAACTTAACATGACCCAGTTAGGGGGCGGGGTGCTACTCCTATACATGTTAAGGGGGTTGTATGCTAAGCGGCATTTGTATGTAGAGTCTAAATTCTAGCATGGAATAGTTTATAAGCATGTTTAGTAGATTGAGCATGTGAGTATGAAAGTGTTTAGTGTATGTTTGCATAGGATACATGTTGAGCCCCAAAAGTGTTAAAGAGTAAAAAGGGGACATGTATGAACTCACCTTATGGTGCCGTTGTTAAGTTCTCAAAAACGAGTCTTGAGAAATGAGGATTTTAGTTCCGGTTAGACTAGAGTTAAGAAAAGAAAAAAATGAATTTAGATTTGGAGGAAGATTCAAGAGTACAAGGAAGTCATGCATTGCCTTTAAGGCTAACCAAAACACAAACCACCATAAAGGTGATTCGGATGGTCAAGAGAGTCAAGTATTGGTAAGGTAGGGATGTATCCGCAAACCTTCCAAGTTAATAGATTAATAGAGTTTTGAAAGTATATATTTTAGTATTTACATAATATAACTATAGGGTTAAAGTAGTATATGGTGACTTAGTTTGGAAGAGCCTTGGCTTTCCTTTGTCAACCATTAACCATAGCACAAGTCCATCCAACATTAAGTTGTTGGTTAACTTGGTTGGTATCACTTCAACTAACCTTCTAGTGCATAAAAACAATAGAAGATGAACCACCTTTGAGGCCTCATTTTGATGTCCTACTCGTATTCATTTGCCATAGCAAACAAGAGTTAGGTCCTAGAGGTTTCTCCAAGGGGTTAGAAGAAGAAAAGAAGTGAAGAAAGAAGAATAAAGTTGGAGTTTATGAGAAAACTCACTTAGTAGTGGACTCCCACACTTGGGATTTCCTTGAAGAATTGGGAGGTTTAGAGAGGATTTAGGATTGAGCAAGTGTTAGAATGGGTAGGGAGTGGTGTATTTATAGTTGGGGTGAAGGGTTAGGTATTTAATGAATTAATTAGGGTGGTTAGAAGTGAATTAAGTGCTAAATATAAAATAAATAAAATCATAATTATATAAAATTTAAAAAAATGTACGAATTTTTTTTTGAAATGGTATTTTCTTCTTACATAAAGTCAAATGCCTTTTTTTCATATTATGGTTTTTTTAGTATTATTATATATATATATATATATTTTATTAATAATAAGTATATATTAAGATCTTAACTAAATAAGTTTCTTGTTATAACGCCTAAATTGAATAGGGTAAATTATAATGGCGACTCGTCATGAATGGGTAGGAGTAACATACAAGAAACGAGTAAAGGCGAACTTGGAATTTGTTAAATATAGAATTTAAAATACAAGAAAATTAAAAATCACACGACGTTACATAAAGTTTGCGTCACGTAGAATTTATAGAATAAATGAAATAGATTAAGATTAGATGAAATTGATAAAATACTTTTCCATTGATCATAAGCTCGGGATTACAAGGGTACAAAATGGAAAGATACAAGAATACAAGGACTAGAACGGAAAATACGAAAAGTACAAATGTTACACATGCCGTGTCATCAATTGTGTCAGGAACATTGGTGCTTAGAATTCAGCGAATAACAAGTGCCTCTCCATGATCAAGGTAAAGGATCTCGGATGATTCGTCCGAGTCATTGTCTTCTTCGGTATCATAAGTCGGAACGGTATCTTCAATAAGTGCGACCACTTGCTTGTTAGGGCATTCCCGCTTTACATGACCAATACCGTGACATTTGTAACCGCGTGTTGTGGCGGTCCCATGTGTTGCATGCTGCGGTGAGGATAAAGGGGGTTCCTGTTTCGGGTTGTCAACCCGTGTTTGAGATGAAGAAGCTGTTGGCTTATATGAAGAGAACCGAGTGGTGGTTTTAGGTTTGGCCGCGAACTGAGGCTCCACTCGATGAGCTAACCTGCACACATCAGAAAATGACCAATACTGTTGCAACATAATTACATCCGCTATGTCCGAACGTGGGGCACCCAAGAAGCAAGCGATCGTTTGCTCCTCATCTTCTTCAATACCGCACCGCATGCGTAATTGTTCAAACTTGGTGATAAATTCCTCCATAGGTAGAGTAGCTTGTTTAAAATTGTGGTATTCTAAAAAAGAGTCCTGCTTATGGTCTATGGGGACAAACTTGGAACTCATTAAGCGTTTCATCTTTTCCCACAATTCAACCTTATGTTTACCCTCCCGATAACGTTGATTCTGGACATGATCCCACCATAAAGAAGCATATTTATGTAAACGAATAGCTACAATTTTTACCTTTAGGTTGTCGAGGACTTGGCGGAGATCAAATATACGTTCTACGGTATGTAGCCAATCGATGAAATCGTCTTGTTGCATTCGCCCCTCAAATTCTGGAATTTCGGTTCGAATGCCAATGGCTCGGATATGGTCAACAGGAGGTGGTGGTGGAGTTTCTTGTCTGCGAGGTTGGCGGCCAAAAACGTTGTGGAACCGTTCTTCCTCTTCATCTTCCCAGAAGACAGATTCGGTTGCCGAGTGATCAAATGGGTCATATCTATCAAATCCTGGTTGTTGGTTGAATTCGAGTTCACGAATCCGTTGTTGCAATTGCTCAATCTCGATGTCACGAGGATCACGTTGTTCCGAACCACTGCCTCTGGCGGCGAATCTGTGGGGCGGTTGATGATCTTTCCAAATATTGGACACCTGACGAACCTTAAGCTGCTAATACCACTTGATACAGATTCGTATTAGTGGAAGCTAGAACCCTAGCTTGATAACCTCCTTTGGGCGACCGAAAAGGAGAAGACTCGAACAAAAGCCTGCTCGAAAATAATGAGAGAATACTCTTTCTTTGATATAAATTCCATAACATTCCAACCTTTGATTACAATACTCAAATAGAAAACTAAAGAGATAAACATAGGAAAAATCCCAACAATTAAGGAAAAGATAAAGTTCTAAAATTCAAACAATACTTAAAATAAAAGATGGTTGGAATGGGTCTTGATAATATCTTGAAGGTCCGAAGCTAGCCACGAATTATAACCGGCCCAACACTTGTGTGACTAATGATGGGCGGTGCTTTAAGCATGTCCATATCCGTATCAATATATTAATAAGGTTATTGGAAGGGTGTATACATTAAATCTGATTGAACATCCCGTCACTGATCCAACTACAAACCGTATAAATAATAAACACACAAGGGGGTTTTAGGTTTATACCTTTCAGAGAGAGAAAAAAAACAGAAGATATGTGGTGAAGCATATATAAAGGAAAACATAATCTATTGGAATGGGGGTGATTTTAGCGCCTTGTGTGTGTTTTGGTGTGAATTATAAAATAGGATATTTTGTTACAAAAGTGTAAGGCGCTAACTTTCCCAATTGTACATACTCCTTTCGTGTTATTATTTCTTTTCGTGTTGCTATTCGTTTCTTAGGGGTTACCATTTTTGCAGCTGAAACAAGGATCATCAAGAATATTAGTGCAGCCTTACATATGTTAGAAAGTATTGATGTGGTTTATTTGTGCAGCTTTATAATGCATATTTGGCCCATTTGGTCAAATGGAATACAATGGAACGAAGCTATAAACGGATATGAATATGTTCAAGGTATTCAATGTTTGGAAAGGGAGTCCTGGATTTTTGTTTTGTGCCCACTGTACAAGGTCATAAATGGAATGCATTGGAATGAAGAGGAAACGTTTTGGAAATGTGGTTTGATCAGTATTCAAATTTGGAAAGGGTGACCCTATTTTTGGAGTGTGCTTAATGTTCAAGGTTTTTTAGTGAATCAAAAGGAATTTGGTGGTAAGAAATATGCGTGAAGTTCGACTGTTCTAGTAGAAAACGACAGAGGGCTGGAAGAAAACAATGCTCAGGGGCGGCTCATGACAAGTCTTTTGCCGAGTGATCGAAAAGGACATGAAAGGGCAAGATTAGGGAAGCGGTTTGTATGTCTATGTTTTTTGGTAAACAAATGGTGTAAAGTTTTAAGGTATAATGTAAATAGATATTGGTGAAGTATGGTTGGGATAGCATCTTTGCTAGCAGCCGTATTATACCTTTTTGGGTGATGAATAAAAGTAACTTGTCATTAAAAAAAGTAAAAATCTTTAGAATCGGACACATTTGAGCTATTAAATAACTCTAGTCTCTAGGTTGCTATCATATCTAAATGTGAACTTCTACTAATTTTTTCTTATTATTGAATTAAAGTTGCTCAATTAAGTTATTGTGTATAGTTTATCAAATTTGTTGAGAAAAAACTCCATACTTCTCAATTAAGTTATTTTGTACGTGTATAGTTTATCTTATTTATTAAGGTTATCCAATAATTATAACCCATGAGTGTATAACTGGCCCAAGTAGCCCATGGCAAACACATTCGAAGGAGGTACCCAAACTAGCCAGTAACCATTCAACAATTAGGAACTAACCATTTGAGAATGGGATTAGTCTAACCATGATGTACCATATGGTTAGATGTTATGAACCATATTGTTCCACTTTGGACCCAGCTTAGCAGCCTGTTTAAGGAGCCCAAAAGGAGATCATGTTTGCTAGATCGTGAAGAAACCATCACATAGTAAGAAGCTAAAAAGATCGAGCGAGTAAAGAAAAAAAATAGTATTCACATAAACCTTACTCCTCTTCAACTTGCAAGCAATGTCCATGTTGTAAGTTCACCCCTTCGCTTATTTAGTCACTTTCCTAATGCCATTACTGGTAGTCATTCGTATTTTGGTATTGCATTGCCAGTAATAGATTTCGGTTTGGTTACTAGACAAGTTTCCATGGTAGGTCTATCTTTTCCAAGGATGTTGTGTTGTTTGCACCGCTTGTTCTTGTTGATCAATTCAAGGTACTAAACAACTCTGCACGAGATAAAGTGGTGCTTGAGTTTCAAGTTGGCAATAAACGCCTTTGTTAGAAAGGAGGAACAAAGGCTCTAACCTATTACCCAGGTGAAGCTATTCCAATTGTTATAGAAAGCAGTAGATTGATTGACCCAGGTTTAGGACCTGTTTATTTTGGTACTATGAAACACGGCTTGGGAACTAACCTTGAGTTGGCACATGTTCCTATTAAAGAACCGTTACACCACAACCGATAGCAGATACATCGAGGTACCACGTGTTTGATTGTTCAAAAGCTCATGATACTATTAAAATGTAAATATTAATTTAACTGAATTGAACTTTCATACAAATACAATTATTGACAACTTGTTCAAATAATTAAATAAATAATCTCGATCAAAATTAAACTAGGTCGAAAGATCCTATGTGATCCAAAGCCTGTTTGACTCTGAACAACAATAATCCATGAAACATGTTTAAGTTGGAGAGGGGGAGGGGGGAGCGGGGCTATAAATAGTTTGTGAGAATACATAGTTTTTTTAATGTAAAAGGTTGATTGAAAGTAAAGTGTAATTCCTATGTCAGAGATAATCTATGGCAATTATGTGAAAACAAACCTTGGCAAACTGGATGCTAGTGTGACTTAACCCGTTAACCCACCTGATTAGGCCTAAATGCTAATGTGGCTTCGCCCAACGGCCTATGCATAAATGATTGTGGTACCTCCCATAGGGTTATCCAAATGCTAGTGTGACTTAACCCAACGGTTAAGCCTAAATGATAGAATAACCTAACAGTAAGTTTAAGACATAAAGCACAAAGATACATTCAAAGACATATAAACGAATTGCATAGCTTGAAATATATTTCGAATAACATGCTTCACCCTAAAAAGATGTAAAAAGATCAAAGTGGGGCTATTGCTAAATGAATTTCTTACATGGGGTAATTGTTATAAAATTCCACAAAGTGTAGTGAAAATTGTTGTTGACTAGGCAAACATCTACTAATTGTGGTTGAGGATATAACAAGTGACTTCTATCCATATAGAAAATAGGATTTCTATTTTATGACAGAATCAAAACAAATGCTTACATGTTGAAATAATGACACACTCCAGCTGTGTTGGGCTTCTTATGGGATATGTGATGAAAAGGCAACTGCAAATTATGTGCAACTTTTCTTTTGTGACTCGCCTATTACGTTGTCCCACACGCAACACTACAAAACTTCTTTGGTTTTGCTTATGTTGCTATTCAGTTTCCTTTCAAGTCATATCATCACCATATCACTCCATTTGGAAGGTTAACACCTAAGAATTATTCATTAGCTTTTGAAAAAAGTCATACTTCTTAATTGCATATCAACAGCGGTTGGCAATCTGCCTCAATGCTACAACCCTACAACATCTTTGATGTAGCATGGTCAAATGTTCTTTACTTCACACACTTGCTTCACTCAATGCCATTCTTTGCAACTCTCTTTTGGCATAAACCACCCAACATAGTTTGTTTCCCCAACTTAACTTATGGTACATTACATGGCAAACTCATCTTATTAATGAATGTCTTATCTTTAAACTTGCTACCTTCGGACCAGAGACAAGGAGTCCTCTTGGTTAATTGAGATGAGTTGCATTAGTGGGTCCACCAAACAAACAACAATTCAAGGTTTTCTTGGATTGCCACATTTGATTCAACCAAATTTTTTAGGCAATCTCTTTCACGTTGTGGACAAGGTGAATTTAAAAGGGGAGTAATGTTATGAATCATATTATTCCACTCTGGACCCAACTTAGCAACCCGTTTAAGGAGCTCAACAAGGGATCAGGTTTGCTAGGTTGTGAAGAGAAAAAAGGAATTATATCTATACTACATTATAAAGGAGGAGACACGTGCAAATATGTACAAATTGTCCAAAGTTAAGATGGCATATCAAAAGTTTCTTTACAATTTCCTAAATTTTACCACTTTTCTTGCCTAAATGCCCCTAAAAGATAATCAACTTTTATATGAAAATGGAACTCACTCGAACTAAAAAAACACACGGGATAACAATATTTTTGAACAAATTTCATATAATGGCAATGAAAGATAATAATTTATATTACCACAATGAATAATCTTATCTCAGCTAAACTTGTATGAGTTTTAAAACTTTGCCATAATAATACTTATATTATAAACCTTTTTCCTATATATGTGTCTACCTAGCGGCAAATTGGGCAAGTATATTACAAACCTACAAATGACAACTTTTAATTTCTAAATGGACAGTGACCTTCGTATGATAGTGTATACAATGTCATATTATTACTAGATGCTTTTGTCATGTAAATGAACTTTATCATTTAGTAAGGTGTCTTCAATGATGCGGTTATATAGATATGCAATGACCGAACAGCTTACACAAGTGTGATGTTTATGTTCATATTGGTCTTTTATAGTAACATACCTTTGGTTTATTAAGATTTGTTCAATAATGAGTACATGGTTTTTGTGGTGAACTGCAATGATTTGTAAGTGGCGGTGCACATTTCTTTTCTTTTCTTTCTACGAATACTTGTGAAAACATAATGTGCACATTTCTATTCGTTTTGTGTAACTTACGGCAAAAAACCTAAGTATCATAATGTTGTATTGCAACCTATTTGTGGATCCCGCTGCAACGCACGGGTAAACCCACTAGTATATATTAATAGATGAATGTAAAAAAATAGTCAACTTTCCATCCTTTTATTTTCCTCCCCCATTCTTTATAATAGTATAATATACAACACTTTAGCACGTCTTCATTCCTCATGAAAATCTTATCCCAGATCCAATTCCCTATGCCATCATCATTATTCCGTGTTTTTTAAGGCCTTTACTAGATCACATTTCTAGTGGAAGACCATTTATTCCTCCCACCTTCTTTTTCTTTATACAATCAAGAATCTCAAATTGTGTCACGCTTACTTTTACTTTACCCCTATCTTCTTATTTTTGTCTTTACTCCCACTTTAGACCTACCTGCTGCTTCTTTCATCCATATCAAATTGCCCCAATTAATTCAAATTCACATTGTAACAAGAAGAAGAAAGGATGAAGAAGAGGCTCCTGGTCGCCCCAAATCCACGTGACCACGTGCGCTTACCACCAGCAACTACCGCACCCACCCACCATTTGTAGATGCATTTATGTGGCTATTGCTTTTTGGATTGTACAAGATTAGCGAATAAAGTTGAAGTTTTTGAAGATTCACAAGTACCTTCAACTAGTCGTGGGGTCGAAGGAGTTTCAATAGGTTCGAATATAGATGGAAGTTTGTTAGTTTGATTATTAGATGTTCATTCGAGCCTCGTAGAGGTCGAATGAGTTCTTTCGACCTATGCAGTGGTCGAATGGAATGCTTATATATAGGTTGGAGTCGATTTCCAACTAGAACTTTTGGTCATTTGGTCGTGTGAGTTAGTGTGTGTTCTAGAAGTTTCTAAGGTGTACGTTTTCATTAATATCTAAACTTTGTAAGCTTTTATCAATCATTTATTAATGAAAACATATTGAAAATGGATATTATTGTGTTCTGATTTGATCATTATCATTTTGCATGTGATCTAGGGTTTCCACACCTAGATTACTCATACTTGTGTGATATTATTGTTGATTTGACTAAATTCGATCCTTACACCATTCCCACCACCAACTCACAACCATCATTAACCACCGACTATTGTACACGACCATCTCCACCTATTCCCCCCATATAAACAGCACCTTCCGCCAACGATTTTCCGAAATCCCAAATAACACCATCAACAACAATTATGAAGCCTGATGTCACCTCTGTTTTGAGTAAGTAGCTGGCACCAGTCGCTGGATACCGCTCTCTCTCATACGATCTCCAACTACGCCGGTTTTCGTTAACAATCATGAAAAACAAGGATCGGTAGATGATCATCACAAATCAACATAAGCTTGATGTTACATGTGAGTTTCTATACTTAGGTTTTCGTTTTTGGATTTGTAATCTGGGTAACTGTTTTGTATTTCATAGATACTCAGATGTAGAATGCTTGAGGATGTTACCGATGAGGTTTCTAGACTTGGCTTATGGGTTTTCGGTATTGTTCTTTGATTTGAAATTGTAGAGTTATGTCTCACCCTCAAATTCCACGTGCGGGTTTTACCGCGAGGCGCGCGACACACCAGGATCCAAGTCAACGGTCACAATAAACAACAACTAAATGTAAAGATACGTAAACCATTCATTTAAGTTTAAAAGTATTAACAACTACAGCGGAAGCATAAAACATCTTTATGTCTCGTAAAGTAAGTGACAAAAGTTCGACAATGTTTAAAACCATTCAAATGAATCCTAGACACCGCGCGACACCGTGCGCCTATCGAATGCTGCTACCTTAGCGACCTGAGAAAACATGCTAAAAATGTCAGCACATAATGCTGGTGAGTCACAGAGATTTAAGTTTGCAAAAGTAGTATTGTTTGAAAACCTAGACCAATCGATGTTTGTAAAACCCGGCCAATCAATGTTTGTAAATCCCGGCCGATCAATGTTTGTAAATCCCGGCCGATCAATGTTTGTAAACCCCGACCAATTAATGTTTGTAAATCACGGCCGATCAATGTTTGTAAATCCGGGCCGATCAATGTTTGTAAATCCGGGACGATCAATGTTTGTAAATCCCGGCCGATCGATGTTTGTAAATCCCGGCCATGATCGATGTTTGTAAATCCCGGCCATGATCGATGTTTGTAAATCCCGGCCGATCGATGCTTGTAAATCTTGGCCGATCAATGTTTGTAAACCCCGGCCGATCAATGTTTGTAAATCCCGGCCGATCAATGTTTGTAAATCCCGGCCGATCAATGTTTGTAAATCCCAGGCGATCAATGTTTGTAAACCAGACCATTCAATCCTTACATCTATACTTGATCGTAGCTAGACATCGTTACATGATACTAAATTGTTGTGAACAACTGCTGAACGTTAGAAATGCCTCAATACCCGCCACCGGACATCAGTCGGTGTCGTAATGTTAGATAGGACAAATATGCACCCGCCACCGACCGACAATCGGCCTGAGTGGGGCTTGCCAGGCTCAATAGATCTATTCACACTTTCCTAGCTATGTATCCACATATTAATGGTTCACTAAAGTTAGGAGGACTTGAATGATGTAATGTCACTTAGTACCCATGTGATATAAAGTAATATGTTGGTCTAAAAGTTTGTAAGTTCGCAAGCTTGAAAGTTTGTAAGTCTGTAAGTTTGAAAGTTTTGACCGCATGTTTCTCCCCCCCCCCCCCCTAAGTTTGTAAATTCGTAAGTTCGCAAGCTTGTATTTCTCAATTCATTTCTCTTTTACCAATAAGCATCTTACAACAACTGCCAATATTGTTGTCCACCTAACTCAAAATCAAGTTTTATCGCTAGGCACTTTAGATACGTTAAGGCAATATTAAGACTGATTTAAATGGTGTTCCCCGCACACGCGACACATTCTCGTATCAAGGTGATGTATTGCAAAATACATCGGTTATTTGTACATATTTTGCGTCGTTATCGAGTCAATGTGTGTCGTTTCTATATATTTTTTGGTTATATTTAGTATTTTATGTGTCACAGGAATCCGGATGGCAAAAGAGGCAAATTTATGCATAAACAGTGCTTTACGAGGTCCCGGACGAGTCACAAGTGAAAAGAGAAGATAAAAATAAATAAAATTGAAAAAATCACCCCATCGTGTCACGTGAACGAAGTCCTTGCATCCCGTCGCGTGATGCGGAGCCTTCCAGATTCAGCAAAAAGTCCATTCTACCCCTGCAAAGTTGAGATAATTACCCTTGCATGCCCCGTCAGTTTTAAGTGCATCGTGTCACACGACCACTTACCCAGGATCCCGTCGTGTGACGCGATCGCCATCAGGAAGCCCAAATTAGTGTTTTTTCAAGCCCAATCGAATTTAAAAACCCTAAATCGTGATATTGTGATTCATTCTTGACTGTTGGATGAAAATAGAGCTGCTCAAGGTGACTCCAAGGCAAGAAAAGGGCAAGGTTCGAAATTTGAAGCTAGAGTTTCGACTTCCTCGGGTGTTCATCATTGGGTTTAGGTGTTTCTTAGTTTTTTCTAATTCAAACTCATGTTGATTGATATTATGAACCTTTAATTTATGTTTTGATGATGTTTTGTGGCTAAACTCTTATAGCTACCTAGACTAAGACAAATACTATGTTTTGATTTGCGTTTTCTATGGTTTTTTGGAACTTGTTTTGGATTTATGATTCAGTAAAGATTTTGATTTCCCTAGATCCGGTGTATGTGCGTATTTATTATTTTCTTATTTTCACTTATTCACTCCACTTGCACTTTTGTGAATGTCTTTCATGTATGAGTGCTAGTTAGGTTGCAGACTTTGTGTAGCAACTAGTTTATGGTCAATAGTCGCGAGTTTACCATAGGAGTGATATTTGGTGGTTAGAAGATTTTAGGTATTCTTCCAAGTTCAATAGCTGTGAGGTGGGGACTTGTTGGTATGTCTAGATTGTTAGATTGCTAGGTTAGAGGCTTTGTGAGAAGATCTACCTAGTTTCCCTTTCAGTTCTTGCATATCAAGTTTGATCTAGGATTCAATAATTACCCCTTGCACCTAGTGTAGTGAGGCTTTCGTGCTGTGAGGTAGATTGTCTAGCGGGTACTCGATCATAAGAGTTAGATAACCTGTGAGGGTTTGTACTCCAACCGGTAGTTTAACAGCACAACAATATTCTAGGGTTTCCCCTTGAGAAGGGTCGAGGGTGTGTAGTTTATTCTTGATGTTTAGTATTTTAAGATCCCGGTTCCAAATCAGTTCCATAGCCATAGAAGCTTATCAGGCATAGTTAGGAGTCTGGTCTAGGTAGTGTCTTATCATCATCTGAATTCAGTTTAGCTCAATTATCGTTTTTAGTTCAGTATAGTTAACCTTAGGTAATCTTTATTTTATTGCAATTTAGTTTTTAGTAAAACCCCCCCTTTTAATTAATAAATCACTTTATTTTAGTTTTAGATAAGTTTTCGAGTCTAGTTACCATTTTCTATTAGAGTCTCATGGGTTCGATATCCGGACTTACTTTAGCTTTACTAGAGCCGATAGGTCGCTTGCCTGTCAGTAGTTTAGTTTTAGAGAGTCTAGAGTATTACTAGGTGTATAGTTTTAGGTTTAATTTAGTTATTTTTATTAAACTACTTTTAGCACATCAAGTTTTTGGCGCCGTTGCCGGGGACTCTTGGCGATTGCGTTAATTAGCTTTGATTAAACTTATCTGAAATATCTATGCTATTTGTTATTTTTTTATTATTTCAGTTAATTTTTATTTTTATTTCGAGTCTTTTCTATTTTTTTAGTTTCTTCTATCTGTTATTCTCTTACCTCTTTTATTGTCTACTCTGCAGTTTTGTGCCAGTTACTCGTTCGAGGAGCAAGTCAGCTGCTGAAGTTAAGCTTGAAGAGGTAAGTTCTTCTAGCTCTAGTTCTTCTAGGTCGTCCTCCCCACCACCCAGTCCACCACCAAACTTTCCCCAAATGGCTGAACGTCGCACTGTCCACCAACAATCCACCCAGGGTTTTACGGGAGTTAACTCCCCTATTACCATTCCAGCCATCAACAATGATTATCTTGGCAGATACCCTCCTACATCATGACGGCCATTGCTAACACCTGTCAATTCCACGGCCGTGATGATGAGGATGCCCCAGCCCACATAGCTCGTCTGACTCGCATCCTAGCTACCTTTAAGCTACAGGGTGCCACAGATGATGCTAAATTCCTCCACATGTTCCCCTTTTCCCTTGCTGGTCGAGCCGCCACTTGGCTCGACTCTCACCTTACTAACACTTTTACCACGTGGGATGCCCTTAAAGAAGTTTTTCTGAATAAGTACTTTCCCCCTAGCAAGGCATCCCGCCTTCGCGATCAGATCCATTCGTTCCGGATGGAACCTGATGAGCCTTATTATCTTGCATGGGAGCGTTTTCAAAACCTGCTTAGCAGGTGCTCCCAACATGGTCTGACTGATTGGGCCCCTGTAGAGAAATTCTACAATGGCTTAACTTATGAGGCAAAGAACCGCTTTGATACTTCTACAGGCGGCCACATGATGGGTAAGAAAACTGCGGCCGAATGCAATAACTTATTTGAAAGTTTTGCCTAGACAGGCCATGAGCAGCGGGTTTTACTCAGGAATTCTATTCCTGCACCTAGTACCACCTCACCAGCTCGAGGTGTTCACCAAGTCGCATTGGACACTAGTGTGGCTGCTGGTCTAGATGCTCTGACTAAGGAAGTGAAGGAGTTGAAATTGAAATCTGAGAAGTGTGAGATGTGTAGGGGAGGGCATGCAACTTCTGAATGCCCTTTTGATTCATCAGGAGGAACAGGTGGATTTTGTAGGCGGTCAGAACCGCGGGTCAAATAACTCTTATCGAAATTCTTACAACCCAGGTTGGAGGAATCATCCAAACTTCAGCCAGAAATCTTCTGGTAATCCCCCTGGTTTCCCAACAAACTCTACTCATAACCAGGGGCAGGGTCAGCATTCGGGAGGAAATTCGGGTAATAAGGTAGGTTCGGGTATTGAGGGTGGTTTGGGTGAAATAAAAGAGCTTTTAACCAAGTTAGTAGCTAAAGATGCCCACACCCAGAAAACTCTTGCAGAGCATGACACCTTAAAAATCACCATTCTGCATTTTTCACTAGTACACAAAAGACCAGAAGATGCGGTTATTTTGGCCAAAAAATGCGGTTCTAGACCCGCATCTTATAGCCTCGCATCAAAAGACCCAATGCCAAAAGATGCGGGTTCAAAGGAACCCCATCCTTTGGTATAAAACCACATCTTTTGATCTTTTAATTTTAGCAACCAAACGGTTTAAAGGTGCGTGTATAGAACCGCATCTTTTGGTATTATAAGCTTATACACATACACACACACCAGGTAGTTCTATTAAAATTTCCCAATATACACAAATATATACCTAAAAATAAAAATAAATATAAAAAAAGTTAAAAAAAATATAACTAAACCAAGCATATAAAATTACAAAAGTTTCAAAGTAACACAAGATTACATAGGTTTCGAAGTAACACAAATACATATATGTCTAATGACAAAAGTGATATTCAATAACATTCGAACCGCCCTCTTCATACTTGCAACCCGAATCAACGTCTTCAATTCATACTTGCAACTGGAATCGTAAAAATCGCCTAGGAAAAACATAACGTAACATTAATAAAATCAAGCTTAAAATTCTAAGACGTGAAGATCCAAATCCATAATCTACAAATTCGACAATGCAACAATCGACTGATGTACCTACCGAAACATAAATCATACAAAAAACATTTATAAAATGTAGAAAGCATTCATCTAATGCTAATAATATACATGTCTTATTATGTGATGATCAAAGTAAATGAGTTACCAATATATTGGTTCGGTTAACCCATATATGTGTGTATACACACACACACTACTTCTACATACACATATATACATATCTTTATGCTACATAGTGGTATATTAGCGAATTGTTAGTTGACCTGTTAGATATAAATGAACATTAAATGGTAGACAATAGCTAAGCAACATCTTGAAACAAATTTACTTAATCATTACCTTTTTTTTTACAACAAGGTGGCAGTAGGTTGATTTATTGTATGTTCTAGTTTATTTTTTTCACAAAACCAAAGCATGTGCTCAACACAACTAACTTGATTCTCATACAACAATTCCTATATTAAAACCACTAGAAACACCATTTTCTTGAAGTTGCTATGAGATTTTATTACCTGATTAAAATTATATATCTAGCATCACATAAATATATAGTCATATACAAAATACAGACATTTACAACAAATAAGTCCTAAAGAGATTAGATCTAAGAGTAGTTGGTACCTCTGAACTAGACTCTGCAATATCAAGATTGCTAATGACAAGCTCCAAAAACCAACATGGCGTTCCCTATTAATACACATCTTGTTAAGAAAAAGCTATAGATATATACATATATTATGTCAAAACTTGAAAGAAAACTAAATAGATATTGAAAACCTTACCAATGGCATCCACACATCTCTCTTCCATTGTTCACAAAGTATTATTGAAATATGACAACCTACGTACAACATTGGATAGCACAATACAAAATCACTAAAACAACTCTTGCAATTGTTCACCATCCAACATTAATATAGGTTTGGTTTTATCACAAGATCTAACCACATACCCAAGGAATTTTCCATCTGAATTGACGCCATTTAATTAGCAAATTATGATCATAGAATTTGGAACAAAAAAGGTGCTCTGGAAATTTTATTCTATTGTTAACCATTGAGTATTTCTTAGCACATAATTCATTCCCATTCCATTGAAATCGGGATATTCAACTATCGTAAATTACTAATTTGCTTGTTTTTTTTCCAAGACTAATAAGACTAACTTAGTAGTGTAGCCAAATGTAGATCAGTTCTTTACCAAACAAATGTTCTTAACTTCTTATACTGGAAATCCAATAAGCTTAAACACCTAACTTAGTAACTTAAATGTTCCTTTTTATGTGTTCAATTAAAAGCTTATGCACCTTTTACATTTATTTAGCATATCGATTAAATAAACATAGCATTTAAAAACCAAAACAAGCAAAACAACATATGGAATTCATACGATATGATCCAATATACCCTTTAAAAGGCATAATCAACAATTAATTGGGAAAAAAATAACCATGTAACCAACGTTAATAATTTTTGTTCTGCATCGATATATGATTCTATAAATTGAACATCATGATTGTTTTTCGATTGGAATATCCTTAAGCTGAGTGTCTGAACCCTGCATCAACCCACACAAAACCACATAACAAAAATTAACATTTCTGAATCGAAAAAGAAAAAAATTACACAACTTACTCTTTCAACTGAAAGCGGTTTGGGAATTGGGAGCCATTAGCCTCTGCGTAGACTTCGAATATCGTTTAACCGTCTTCCTCTCCCTTGTAAGCCGTCAGAACATTATAACCGATAAAGTAAAGACCTGTGTGTAACTAGACAAACGGATGAAGAAAATGGTTGAGAACCCTAAAAATAACCGGCTGAAATGGGTCGAGTTGGGGTGATGGTGAACGAATTTGGTGATAAGGAACATATGGATGAATATTGGAGGAAGTTTATTGGGTGGTTGATGGTGTAATTAGATCTTGGAAGGTGTTTTGAAATTCATCATTTACCTTTATTTGTATCATCCTTCAAATTTTTGGACGAGCGGGAATAGCAATTAGGACGAGGCAAAAGTTGTGGGGGAGGCGGGAACCAATTTTAGAATCATGATTTATAAAATTGGCTCATGATTTATATATACACACATTGGCTAATAATTTTATTACATAATTGAAATTTATTACATAATTTTATCATAAAAATACAAATAATATATTAATGGAAACATATTTAGCTTACTTTTAGACTCATGATTTATATATACACACATTGGCTCATCATAAAACTCCTGGCTTGGAACTCGCTCAGAGTTAGCTCCAAAAAAGCTTGTTCGATATGAATTGGTTTGGAAATGAGCTGATGTCACACCCTCAAAATCCACTTGCGGAGTTTTACCGCGAGGCGCATGACAAACCAGGATCCAAACCAACGATCACAATAAACAAGTCTAAAATGAATATAAATGCAACTTCAAGACATAGTTTAAAATCCCCGTTTACAGCGGAAGCTTATTCAAAACAGTATCTCAAAGTAACCAAATGTTCAACATATGAAAACCATGCGACTCTAACTAGACGCCGTGCAGACGCGTGCGCCCTAGTTCCATTGTGCTACCTTAGCGACCTGAGAAAACATGTAAAAGTTTACGTCAGCACAAAAATGCTGGTGAGTTTACAGGTTTTGTAATCCAAGTACCAAGTCCACCTGTCCATACTATAACAAATCGAAAACTAGTGTACACTAGCTAGGCGTATGTTTTGTTACTACCACGATTGGAAAACCATTACTAACACGCATACCAGATGTTGTGCCCGAAAAGTACCAGTTGTTCCTGTTGTTCCTGTTTAAGACAATATGCACTCGCCCGGCCCTCCAAGCCGACGAGCGGGGTTGGTCATTCCCAATAGCGCTATTCACATTTCCCCGTTGTGCAAACCCGCACATTCATGGTTCCCCCGGGACTTCCAAAGATCGTGTAGTACACAATAGAAACCCATGGTATGACAGTAGTTACCAAATAATCGTTTTAACACATGTTTTCTCCCCCGAAAGTATGAAACCAGTTTAAAAGAGGGGCCGTAAACTCACCTTAAGTTGCGTTACTCCTTAACCCGAGTAAACTTAGCTGCTATGCTAGTCCCGTAAAGCGGCGACCTAACATATGACAGTTACAAGTACTTAGACTAATAACCCGCAGGTTAGTTAGTCCCTAGATGTCCAGACCATAACCAAGTTCGTTTGAAAACACCGTGACTGTTTAACTGACCCAAAGTACAAGACTCGACATCCCATTGGTGACCCGAGACTCCCCGTGTTATGTTTACGCTCTAAAACATACAATCAAGCAATCACACTTAACATACGTTAACGCACAACAAGTTATAGCACGTAGTTCACGTATCACATAATTACATCCAAATATATGTTACCAAGTTATTAGACATGTTACGAGGTTCCTAGCATGTTACTACGTGTCAAATCGGGTCTCGGAATGCTAATTTACACTTACAGCAGCAGTACGCGCGATTAGGAAAAGTCAACTAGCATTTAGGTTGGTCAACTAGCATTTAGGAACCCTAATCGCCTCTATTATAGGCGATTAGAAGCTATACCATATGAAATTACTAGCATTTAGGCTATACCACATGTAACTACTAGCATTTAGGCTATACCACATGTAACTACTAGCATTTAGGCCTCTACTCGCATGAACATACTAGCATTTAGCCCTAATCGCATGAATTATGGGCGATTAGCATCCTACTCGCCTCTAACATAGGCGATTAGGAATGCTACTCACCTGTAACCTTGCTGTTCCGGTTATTCGCGCGTTTAACGCTCCAAATCAGATCCAGAACGTGTGTAACTACCCAATATCATCCCAAACACTACCCTAAACATGTTTCAACTAAAACCCTTCGTTTTGCCTCGTATTATCAGCCCTGCATGCAAATCACGTAATCCAAACACCATTCACATAGCATGCAACATCATACGAACACGCGTAACCATAACCCTAATAATCAGTTACTGAGATTTTATCATCATAATATCAATATTAATCTGATCTAACATAATAACATGTCATTCATACATCTTGAATCATAAAAACCCTAGCTTTCTAATCATAAACACACATAACACATGTATACTAGTTAAAATCCGATTAACAACACTTATTAACGATTTTCAGAAAGCTTTTCAGTTTTAGAACAGGTCTGGACCATTAGGGATTGATTAAAAACGTTTATAAAGATTCATGGATGGAAACCAAACCTTAGATTTGTGAAAGAATGATGGATTAAGCTTGAAACCTTGTGTTTTGATCAAAAATCGCGTTCCAGAGGTTGTGTGTGTGTTGGGGCAGGTTATGGGACGACTAGGGTTTGTATAATGAAGTTTATGAGGTCAAGTATGGTATTTATAGTTGTTTTTAGTCGTCCAGCACGTAACACGCGATTATGCAGCCAGTACACGCGATTAGGAATCCTAATCGCATGATTGTTCAGGCATTTGGGGCCTACTCGCCCCCTAGGGCACACGAGTAGCCCCTACTCGCCCCTAGTGTTGCCTACTCGCCTCCCTTATAGGCGATTAGGCCTTCCTAATCGCCTATAGGGGCTGGTTTCGTGTGTTTTGCGCGTTAAACCCCGTTTTAACATATGTTAACACATTTTAACATACCGACAAGTCACATAATGATTGTAAACATATAACACTTGTAAATACACATATTCACACTCGTTCACCAATTCCCGGGACTCGAGACTTGTATGTTCCGTATGCCCTGACGATCCTACAAATCGTCACCGTCTGTACACTTGGTTAAGGACCGACATCTAATGAACCTCTAGACCAACATCCAATGATCCTCTAGACTAAACCGATAGTTCCCGAACCATAACCCGACTTAACTAACCTAGTTAAGTACGATATACGCGTGACTCGATAAGGTAGACTTTCATCTAGACAACGTTGTTAACCAGAATTTGCCGGGTGTCACATCATCCCCACGTTAATAGAATTTTCGTCCCGAAAATTGCACAAGTACCAAAAGAACAAAAGAAATAACGAAGGGAACAAACAAAAGATAGAAACCAAAAAGAGAGATTTACCCGAGTTGTCACATCATCCCCACGTTAAAAGGAATCTCGCCCCGAGATTCATTCAGCTGCAGAAGAGACATATCTCGACTCGAACGCTTCCTTAGGAAAGAGATGAGGATACTTAGACTTCATCTGATCCTCCCGTTCCCAAGTGTACTCTGGTCCCCGGTTCGAGTTCCACCGAACCTTAACGATACGAATCTTGCTGTGACGTAGGCTACGAATCTTGTAATCCAGAATCTCCACAGGTTCTTCCACAATCCGAAGACGATCATCAACCTTGATCTCTTCCAGTGGAACAATGAGAGACTCGTCAGCCAGACACTTCTTCAAGTTGGACACATGGAAGACGTTATGTACGTTACCGAGCTCCGTCGTAAATCAAGACGATATGCCACCGGTCCAATCCGTTCCAGGATCGTAAATGGACCGACATACCGCGGATTGAGTTTGCCACGCTTCCCAAAGCGTATGACGCCCTTCCATGGTGAGACTTTTAGAAGTACTTTGTCGTTAACTTGGAATTCCAATGGTTTGCGACGCTGATCAGCATAACTCTTTTGCCGATCCCGTGCCGCTGCCAACCGATTACGAATCTGTACGATCTTTTCCGAAGTTTCGTACACTAGTTCAGGCCCAGTGAGTTGACTCTCACCCACTTCAGCCCAACAGAGAGGAGAACGGCATTTCCGTCCGTACAGTGCCTCGAACGGAGCCGCCTTGATGCTCGTGTGATAACTGTTGTTGTACGATAATTCTACTAACGGTAAATGAGCTTCCCAACCCTTACCAAAATCGATTACACACGCCCGCAGCATGTCTTCCAAAGTTTGAATCGTACGCTCACTCTGACCGTCAGTCTGTGGGTGATAAGCTGTACTCATGTCTAGTTGGGTACCCAAAGCCTTGTGTAAAGACTTCCAGAAGTGAGAAGTAAAATGGGAGTCACGATCCGAGATAATAGAAACTGGCACCCCGTGTTTAGAAACAACCTTCTTCAAATAAAGACGAGCTAAACGATCCATGGTGTCGGTCTCCTTGATAGCAAGGAAATGGGCTGATTTCGTCAACCGATCGACAATCACCCATATCTTGTCATTCCCGCTTGGTGATTTAGGAAGTTGCGTGACAAAATCCATGGTAATCCGTTCCCATTTCCATTCCGGAATTTCAGGTTGTTGCAAGAGACCCGACGGTTTCTGGTATTCCACCTTGACCTTAGCACAGGTCAAGCATTTGCTCACGTATGAGGCTATGTCCGACCTCATGTTTGGCCACCAGTAAAGCACCTTCAGATCTTGGTACATCTTATCCGAACCGGGATGAATAGAATACCGGGACTTATGAGCCTCATCTAAGACAAGCTCCCGAAGTCCCCCGAATAAAGGAACCCATATGCGTTCTGCGAAATAGTGCAAGCCATCAGGCCTTCGCTCGAGGTGCTTGTCGGCACCGTGCATAGTTTCAGCTTTAAGGTTTTCCTCCTTCAAAGCTTCTAACTGGGCAGAACGGAGTTGATCAGGTAAGGATGAATGAATGGTGAGCTGCAGCGCCCGAACGCGACGAGGTTTAGTTGATTCCTTCCTGATCAAGGCGTCTGCTACAACATTCGCCTTGCCAGGATGGTACTTAATAGCACAATCATAGTCGTTCAGAAGTTCAATCCAACGACGCTGCCGTATGTTCAAATGTTGTTGGTCGAATATATGTCGGAGACTCTTGTGATCGGTGTAGATGGTACATTTGGTACCGTACAAGTAATGTCTCCAAATTTTCAACGCGAATACCACGGCACCCAACTCCAAGTCATGGGTGGTGTAGTTCTTCTCGTGCACCTTGAGTTGACGAGAAGCATACGCAATCACTTTCTCGCGTTGCATCAACACGCAACCGAGACCATGAATAGAAGCATCACAGTAAACAACGAAATCATCAGGGCCTTCAGGTAAAGACAAAATAGGAGCGGAACAAAGTTTAGACTTTAGTTCCTCAAACGCTGACTCTTGTGGTTCACCCCAGTCGAATTTCCTATCCTTCTGCGTGAGAATGGTGAGGGGTTGAGCGATCTTCGAGAACCCCTGAATGAAACGACGATAGTATCCCGCAAGGCCTAGGAATTGCCGCACCTCAGTTGGCGTCTTTGGTGCTCCCCAGTCCTTGATCGCTTCGATCTTAGCTGGATCGACATGAATCCCTAGTTCATTAACCACATGTCCTAGGAATTGAACTTCGCGTAACCAAAAGTCACACTTTGAGAACTTGGCGTAAAGTTGTTCCCGTCGCAAGAGTTCCAAAACTAACCGCAGATGTTCCTCGTGTTCGGTTTTGTTCTTAGAGTAGATCAGAATGTCATCAATAAACACAATGACGAACTTGTCCAGATATGGTTTGCAAACGCGGTTCATCAAATCCATGAAAACCGCCGGTGCGTTCGTGAGACCGAAAGGCATGACCAAGAATTCGAAATGGCCATAACGTGTACGAAAGGCAGTCTTTGCAACGTCAGCCTCCCTGACGCGCAGCTGGTGATAACCGGACCTCAAGTCAATCTTGGAATAATAACTAGAACCCTGGAGCTGGTCGAATAGATCATCAATACGTGGAAGAGGATAACGGTTCTTGACGGTCAATTTGTTCAGTTCTCTGTAGTCCACACACAATCGGAAACTTCCATCCTTCTTCTTGACGAATAGAATCGGGGCTCCCCAAGGGGAAGAACTTGGTCTGATGAAACCCTTGTCCAAGAGTTCCTGTAACTGACTAGACAATTCCTGCATCTCGGGAGGTGCAAGACGGTAGGGGGCCCAAGCAATAGGAGCAGCCCCTGGTACAAGATCAATAGCGAACTCGACTTGACGATGAGAAGGAAGACCAGATAAATCATCGGGAAAAACATCAGGAAACTCGCGTACAACCGGAATATCGTTGATCTTCTTCTCATCACCAGAGGAAACAGATAAAAGCGCCAAAACGGCTGGATAACCCTTTCGAAGACACTTAAGGGCTTTCATGCTAGAGATGATGTTTAGCGGAACACCACCCTTGATACCGTACACAGAAAGGAATTCTCCATCAGGGAGAGGAATCCGAATAACCTTATCGTAACAGACAATCTCCGCGCGATACAAAGACAACCAATCCATTCCTACCACAACGTCAAAACTACCCAATGGTACCGGCATAAGGTCGATGGGGAACGATAAACCCGACAACTCTAACTGACACTCCCAAAGGATACTAGTAGCTTCAATCTTTTTACCGTCAGCCAACTCAATAATATACTTAGTCTCTAATGGTACGGGTATTACATCTAACAGTCGACTAACTTCCATGGATACAAAACTCTTGTCGGCACCAGAATCAAATAACACACTAACAGAACGATTATTGAGAAGGAACGTACCGGTGACTGTGTCAGGGTCCTGTCTAGCCTCAGCGGCTCCAATGACGAAGGCACGTGCATTTCTGCCGCCGCCCCCGTTGTTCCCATTACTGTTATTTCCACCCTGCTTCAGTTTTGGGCAATCCTTCTTGTAATGCCCAGTGTCACCACAGTTGTAGCATCCTTGTCTTCCTGTAGTCCCTTGAGTAGTCGGAGTTGAGCTATTAGTCGGGGCCTGGGTCGATGGAAGTGTAACCCGACAATCCTTAGCATAATGCCCTGTTCGCTGGCAGCGATGACAACGGTTACTGTCGCAGTTCCCTTGATGATGACGTCCACACTTGTTACATTTGGGCAGTTTCCCCGCATAACCACCCTGCTTGTTACCCGAAGAAGAAGAACCCCCATTATCAAACCTCTTACCCTGCTGTGTTGGCCCAGATCCTTTCCCCTTCATTTTCCCACTTGCGCTTGTTGTTCTCTGGGGCCTTAACAGTCGAACCCTTAGCAGGCAAAATACCCTCATTCACCTTTAAGTTGGTCATCCTATGAGCCGATCGAACCACCTCTGCGTATGTAGGATGATTTCCCGCAGCCACTAATCCTGCAATTTCCGGTACTAACCCCGAGACATAGTGTTCAATCCTACGGTATTCTGGCACATGCAGATCGGGACACAGCACTGCCAACTCGTTACGCCTCACAGTATACTTCTCAATTTCAGACCCAGTCATCTTGAGGTTCCACACCTCATGCTCTAGTTTCTGCACCTCTTCCCTCGGACAGTATTCACGCTTCAGCAGCTGCACAAAATTCTCCCAAGGCATAGCATACGCCTCCCCAATACCCATATTCTGGGTGATGCCATTCCACCAAGTCAATGCCACATCCTGGAATAACGCAGCAGCATACTTAACCCGATCTTCTGGGAGACAGTTACACATCAGAAATACTGACTCCACTTTCTCCAGCCACCTAAGCAAGCTCACCGCACCCTCAGTGCCAGAGAATTCCTGGGGCTTACAGTCCCGGAACATCTTGTAGGTACACATGGGTGGGGGTGGGTTAACAGGACCACCTGAAATGAAATGCGTGAGGAATTACGAAGAATGTAAACAAGGTTCACCAATGAGGCAAAGAAAATGGATAAATCAACTTACCACCACCGTTGTGCCCTAACTGGAAGGCAGCTTGGAGCAAGTTGTTCAGATCAGCCTGCGATAAGTTAATACCTCCACGACCACCAGCACCACCGCGACCACCACCACGTCCACCATTGCGACCACCTCCACGTCCTCCTCGTACTCCAGACATGATTCTGGCAGAAAAAACGAGAAAATTTAGTTTCGCAGGTAAAGATGACCACTAACGTTTACAAGATCAAAGCTAGATCCAATCCAGGACTATCCCTTCAAACCCAGAGTTCACCAGGGCTTCCATGCATTTCGGTTTATGATTTTGTGTGCACCCAAAATGATAAACCGCTCTACATGGTCCTCCAAGTGTTCTCCTAGTTCAAAGTTCAAATCACCGAACATAAACTCTTAGCTATACACCGTAATACTACGGTAGTTTATGGCAAGTGTTTCTATTAGAGGAGGAAAGGGAGATGTCCGAGCCTTGGACAAATCTCAAGAGTACAAGATTCACTCCAATATACTACACCGCCTAGAAAGTAAGTAACCCGACCTATGATAGAACGGATGATGTAACGTAGAAAGACCCAATGATTTAGAGACACCCCGACAAGACCATACGTAAACCACCATAATGTTTAGTACCATGTGATCGTCTAGTGTGTGCGACTCGGCTATAGACTAGACTCTACATGCAGTCCTAGTTCACTATAACCATTGGCTCTGATACCAATCTGTCACACCCTCAAAATCCACTTGCGGAGTTTTACCGCGAGGCGCATGACAAACCAGGATCCAAACCAACGATCACAATAAACAAGTCTAAATGAATATAAATGCAATTTCAAGACATAGTTTAAAATCCCCGTTTACAGCGGAAGCTTATTCAAAACAGTATCTCAAAGTAACCAAATGTTCAACATATGAAAACCATGCGACTCTAACTAGACGCCGTGCAGACGCGTGCGCCCTAGTTCCATTGTGCTACCTTAGCGACCTGAGAAAACATGTAAAAGTTTACGTCAGCACAAAAATGCTGGTGAGTTTACAGGTTTTGTAATCCAAGTACCAAGTCCACCTGTCCATACTATAACAAATCGAAAACCAGTGTACGCTAGCTAGGCGTATGTTTTGTTACTACCACGATTGGAAAACCATTACTAACACGCATACCAGATGTTGTGCCCGAAAAGTACCAGTTGTTCCTGTTGTTCCTGTTTGAGACAATATGCACTCGCCCGACCCTCCAAGCCGACGAGCGGGGTTGGTCATTCCCAATAGCGCTATTCACATTTCCCCGTTGTGCAAACCCGCACATTCATGGTTCCCCCGGGACTTCCAAAGATCGTGTAGTACACAATAGAAATCCATAGTATGACAGTAGTTACCAAATAATCGTTTTAACACATGTTTTCTCCCCCGAAAGTATGAAACCAGTTTAAAAGAGGGGCCGTAAACTCACCTTAAGTTGCGTTACTCCTTAACCCGAGTAAACTTAGCTGCTATGCTAGTCCCGTAAAGCGGCGACCTAACATATGACAGTTACAAGTACTTAGACTAATAACCCGCAGGTTAGTTAGTCCCTAGATGTCCAGACCATAACCAAGTTCGTTTGAAAACACCGTGACTATTTAACTGACCCAAAGTACAAGACTCGACATCCCATTGGTGACCCGAGACTCCCCGTGTTATGTTTACGCTCTAAAACATACAATCAAGCAATCACACTTAACATACGTTAACGCACAACAAGTTATAGCACGTAGTTCACGTATCACATAATTACATCCAAATATATGTTACCAAGTTATTAGACATGTTACGGGTTCCTAGCATGTTACTACGTGTCAAATCGGGTCTCGGAATGCTAATTTACACTTAGAGCAGCAGTACGCGCGATTAGGAAAAGTCAACTAGCATTTAGGTTGGTCAACTAGCATTTAGGAACCCTAATCGCCTCTATTATAGGCGATTAGAAGCTATACCATATGAAATTACTAGCATTTAGGCTATACCACATGTAACTACTAGCATTTAGGCTATACCACATGTAACTACTAGCATTTAGGCCTCTACTCGCATGAACATACTAGCATTTAGCCCTAATCGCATGAATTATGGGCGATTAGCATCCTACTCGCCTCTAACATAGGCGATTAGGAATGCTACTCGCCTGTAACCTTGCTGTTCCGGTTTTTCGCGCGTTTAACGCTCCAAATCAGATCCAGAACGTGTGTAACTACCCAATATCATCCCAAACACTACCCTAAACATGTTTCAACTAAAACCCTTCGTTTTGCCTCGTATTATCAGCCCTGCATGCAAATCACGTAATCCAAACACCATTCACATAGCATGCAACATCATACGAACACGCGTAACCATAACCCTAATAATCAGTTACTGAGATTTTATCATCATAATATCAATATTAATCTGATCTAACATAATAACATGTCATTCATACATCTTGAATCATTAAAACCCTAGCTTTCTAATCATAAACACACATAACACATGTATACTAGTTAAAATCCGATTAACAACACTTATTAACGATTTTCAGAAAGCTTTTCCGTTTTAGAACAGGTCTGGACCATTAGGGATTGATTAAAAACGTTTATAAAGATTCATGGATGGAAACCAAACCTTAGATTTGTGAAAGAATGATGGATTAAGCTTGAAACCTTGTGTTTTGATCAAAAATCGCGTTCCAGAGGTTGTGTGTGTGTTGGGGCAGGTTATGGGACGACTAGGGTTTGTATAATGAAGTTTATGAGGTCAAGTATGGTATTTATAGTTGTTTTTAGTCGTCCAGCACGTAACACGCGATTATGCAGCCAGTACACGCGATTAGGAATCCTAATCGCATGATTGTTCAGGCATTTGGGGCCTACTCGCCCCCTAGGGCACACGAGTAGCCCCTACTCGCCCCTAGTGTTGCCTACTCGCCTCCCTTATAGGAGATTAGGCCTTCCTAATCGCCTATAGGGGCTGGTTTCGTGTGTTTTGCGCGTTAAACCCCGTTTTAACATATGTTAACACATTTTAACATACCGACAAGTCACATAATGATTGTAAACATATAACACTTGTAAATACACATATTCACACTCGTTCACCAATTCCCGGGACTCGAGACTTGTATGTTCCGTATGCCCTGACGATCCTACAAATCGTCACGGTCTGTACACTTGGTTAAGGACCGACATCTAATGAACCTCTAGACCAACATCCAATGATCCTCTAGACTAAACCGATAGTTCCCGAACCATAACCCGACTTAACTAACCCAGTTAAGTACGATATACGCGTGACTCGATAAGGTAGACTTTCATCTAGACAACGTTGTTAACCAGAATTTGCCGGGTGTCACGCGGCTCAGATCAGTTAGAAAGCTAGCCTAGCTTGGCTTAGTTCATAATGAACCAATCTGGCTCGGTTTATCTCGAATAGTTCTAATTTTAATATATATTATTTTTATATACATATAGGGTATGTTTGGCAAGGAGCTTAAAGATTCAAGCTTTTAAGAAAAAACTCCTACCTAATAAAAAGTCTTGTTTTGTTGAAGGAGCTGGAAGCTTTTAGGTTGGAGAAAAAACTCTATAGTAAAAAGCTACTAGTACTAGCGTTTAAGAAAAAACTCCACTAGCTACAAGCTTTTAATTAGTAAATGACACAAATACTCATTCTACTTTTAACAAAATAAATAAAACCTTCTTTACCCAAGATGACTTCAGATGGCCTGAACGGCTGTCCACACTGAGTTAACAGTCGTTCTCCAAGGCTAGATCAACCTCTTTTAACCATAAATTTCGTGTTTTAACAAACCCTAGTTTTTGACCAAATCAAAAACGGATTTTAACATGAAATTGTACCAAATAAAAGATACCTTATTGTTTCTTGAAGGAGATCAATTCTCGTGATGTTTTGATCGAACACACATTCAAGTGTGTGTGTGTGTGTGTTTATTGTTTTATTATAATTAATAAAACCCACTTTTACATATTAGCAACTAAGGCCCCTCAAGTTTCAAATTTTCATTTTTATTAGATTAAATAACTTTTTTTTGAACGGCAAATTTCACTCCTTGTGGGACTTAAACCCATGAGCTCCCCCTTAGGTGTTCCTAGAAGCTTTGCTTCTACCATTGGGCCACCAAGCCCAATGGCTATTAGATTAAATAACTATCTTGTTAATCTTACCAAATGGCATAATTAACGAAACTGATTCTCGGGGTGTCACAAAGCCCCATATTGCGTCTTAGCTTACGGGAGTAGTGCCATAAGCTACGGTTGGTTACACGTTTTAAAGAATCAATTTCCGAAGAATGGTAAACCTACGCCTTGGAAGTGTAGGCTATGGATGAGTGTCCAAAGGAGAGCCAAAAGATGCAGCCGTAACCTACGGCTTAGCGTTGTAGGCTACGACGGAGATGCTGAAAGTTTGGAAGGTTGTTATTTTCTATTATAAAAGGATTTTCGAAAACCCTAACGCTTCTTGGTCGTCCCTATTCGAAAATAATCAATCTTGGAAAGCATTTTGAGCATGAAACATCTACAATCATCATCATCATTCATCCATACCTTCGGTTTGTATCAGCATGTTCGGTTTTATAATTCAAACTTTTGATTCGTTTCTTGTTACCATGAGCAGCTAAACAGTATTGTAACCACCTCTGGGTGTACGGTTCGTTTGTGAAACCCTTTAACTTGTTTGATTTGGTGTTTGCATTGTTTGTCATTAGTTTGAAGAATATTTGAGACTTTAATCTTTTAAACAATTCACATGTGTTTCAATTGCTTATCTTTTTATCATTTGCATTCGGTTTTCTTGCATCGTGAGTAATTTGATTATTGGGAGGGTAATTGATACATGTGGGTTAGTAATTGAATTGTACAAGTTATTATTAAAAACTAGTGTTCGGTTGTCACTCGATTTAAAAACGTTTAACAAGCCATGTCTATGTTGTATCCTATCATTTAATCAGGTTTGGTTGAATCATTGAACCGGAAGCTTGGAGGGGGTTACTTCTTTTCCACTATTGTTACAATTTAAATCCAATTTTCTGAATTTCAAAGCAATTAGGTTTTAATTTTATTAGTTAATTTACAAAACTACTCTTTCCGTCAATTCCCTGTGGAGACGACTGATCACTTTCACTATACTATATTTTAACTAATTTTTAACCGACCCAACAACATCGATCATTTGGTAAACATAACTAATTATCAATGAGTTTTGATGTGTGCTGGTGTATATCTATAAATCTAATATCATACAATTTGTGCTCTAAAATGGAATCAATAAGCTAAATCACACAACACGACAAATGTAAAAAAAAAAAAGTAAGTCCGAATATGTAACATCCAACCCTCCTTACAAGAAATTTTTTTTTTTGCTTTGCCCCTAATTAGTTGCCATCCAAGAACTCATGGTTTTTTGGTTACCTTGGTGGAGACCTCATAGTAGGTCACCCATCCGAATATGTAAACATTGCTTAACCGTGGAGTTTTTATGTGTTCTACAACCAACTAAGCCCAAAACGCGTTGGTTATTTAAGAGGCGGGACATTCTGTATGAAACAATTATCTCTCATGGCCACGACTGATATGGGATTTTTCTAGGGTGTTATAATGGTCCATATTAATATTGTCGGTAGTCGGTATCATTATAATCATCCCTTGGGGACTTATCGTTCTCGATGAGTTTTGCCCCTACCATCCCGAATGACATAGGAGCGGCCATGATACCATTTATAACAACCAGCTTCTTTCACCACCATTGTCTACTTTACCCTCGATTGGTTTCCCGTTCATGAACTCACGGATTTGTTTTTGGTTGCCGCGGTGGAGACTCCTAGGATTTAAGAGGCATGACATTACTCACACTTTAGCACGCTTAATTATATATGGAGTTTTCATGTGCTCCACAAACCATGTAAGCCCTAAACGCATTAATGGTTTAAGAGGCAGAACATTCCTTATGAACCTCAGATCTTTTCTGACCATGACCGATGTGAGATTTTCCTAGGGTGTTACAATGGTTCATGTTAATATTTTTGGTAGTTGGTATCGTTACAAAGTATCCATCCGTGGGCATTGAACTCGTTTTTGCAAGTATTAAAAAAACAAGACAAAACTAAAATATAATTGTTTGGATACGGTGAGGTAATATCCACACCTCTTAGATTGTTGGGAGTGGGGCGGGAAGGAGGGGCTTGAAGCCCTCTACACCACCGCCATGGGGCATGAAGATGGCGTGACCCCTTTTGGCGTGGAAGAATTCATGGGTGGGGGGCGGGGCTTGAAGCGAGGTGGAGCCTTTTGATTGGTCAGTTTTTTTTAACTTTAACACAATATAATATTATTTCCTTCCCTTCCCCCCCCACTCCCCACAATTTTCACCCTTCACACACGGGTCCCACAAGTGTCACATGGCGCATCACACCCCTCTTCCCCCTCCACTCCGGGTAGTCTTAGCTAGCTTTTTTTTTTAATAATGTATAAGATGCGGTTGTGAGAAGAATCACATCTTTTGTTACTATTTTTTTTCTTAAATAATGTATAAGATGCGGTTATGAGAAGAACCACATCTTTTAGTGTTAGTTCTTTTAAAAATTAATGCATAAGATGCGGTTGTAAGATGAACCGCACCTTTTGGTGCCATTTTTTGTTGGAATAGTCTATTAGATGCGGTTCAGATGGTGAACCGCACCTTATAGATTTTCCCATTCGCGCCTTTTGTTCATTTGTGTACTAGTGTTTGGATCTTCAGCGTACTGTTGGTGATATTGCTAGGCGGTTGGAAGAGCGGCCCCAAGGCCAGTTCTCGGGTAGTACTCAACCCAATCCAGCCGCCCAACTGAAAGCAGTCACCACTCATGGTGGTAGAGGGGCAGAGAGAGTTAGTGAGCAGGTAGAGAGTGGGGTAGAGGAGCAGTTAGATGAGGAAATAGAGATGGAGGCTCCTAGTAGGGTGCAACCTAGGCTAGTCCCAGCAAGTACCGCACCAAATAGTGAGCCTCAGATAGAGAAGGTTGTAGGTAGGACACCCATACCGATTAGGCCTACCCCTGAGGTTGATCCTTCTCGTCTTCCATACCCAGCCCGCCTTAGGAACTAGAAATATGCTAAGGAGTATGGACATTTTCTAGATATGTTTAAGCAGCTCAAAATCAATCTCCCGTTCATTGAGGCCCTCCAGCATATGCCTAAATATGCCAAATTCCTTAAAGATCTTCTGAAAAGGAAAGATAGGCTGGGGGAGGTCTCAAACATTCCATTGACTGTAGGATGTACTGCGGTGGTTTTGAACAAGCTACCAGAGAAATTGACAGACCCCGGGATTTTTACAATCCCGTGTATGTAGTGTATGTTTGGTAGTGACACTCAAAACCACGCGTTGGCAGACTTAGGTGCTAGTATCAACCTGATGCCTTATTCTCTTTTTGAGAAACTAGACCTAGGTGACCTGACCCCAACGCGCATGACTTTATCCCTTGCTGATTGATCGTCAAATATCCACGGGGCATTGTGGAAAACTTGTTAGTGAAAGTTGATAAATTTGTTTTCCCCGTGGATTTCATTATTCTTGACATGGAGGTAGATGACAAAGTACCTCTAATTCTAGGCCGTCCGTTTCTGCGTACCACCAAGGCACTCATTGATGTCTTTGACGGGAAGATCACTCTACGCGTAGGAGATGAGACGGTCACCTTTGAGATCGTCAAATCCATGAGATACCCTGGTAGTCAAGACGATTTTAGCGGTCCCACTGACTCTGTTTACTTCATAAATTCTTTTATCTCTCGTGTGGACCGATGTCTTGATTACATCTGTGGGGTGATTTGGTAGTTGATACCCATGATGAGGAGTTAGAGTTAGTTGGGGAGGAAGCCCCTTTGTTTCCCGAGGCATTAGAGATTAGTGAGGTTTGTGAGGAGAGTAGTAAACCTTCATTAGAGATACCACCGCCTTTAGAACTTAAGGTTTTACCCTCTCACTTAGAGTATGCCTACTTAGGGGAGAATGCTAGTTTGCCCGTCATTATTTCATCTACACTGACGGAGGAGGAGAAGAGTCGGTTGCTTGATGTGTTGAAAGCACATAAGCAAGCCATTGCATGGAGGATCTCTGACATCAAGGGCATCAGCCCTACTTACTGCACCCACAGGATACTCATGGAGGATAATTATAAGCCTGTGGTGCAGCCTCAGAGGCGCCTAAATCCGAACATGCAGGAAGTAGTTAGGAACGGGGTTCTTAAGCTTATGGATGCTGGTCTAATCTATCCCATCTCTGATTCCCCGTGGGTGAGCCCGACTCAGGTTGTCCCTAAGAAGGGAGGGATGACTTTGGTCACTAATGAGAAGAATGAGCTCATTCCCACTCGTACTGTCACCGGTTGGCGTGTCTGTATTGATTATAGGAGACTGAATGACACCACCAGGAAAGACCATTTTCCTCTCCCCTTCATTGACCAGATTTTGGAGCATCTAGCAGGGCAGCAGTTTTACTGTTTCCTTGACTGTTTTTTAGGTTATTTCCAGATCCCCATTGCACCAGAGGATCAAGAGAAGACCACCTTTACATGCCCCTATGGCACTTATGCGTATCGCCGCATGCCGTTTGGGTTATGTAACGCTCCAGCCACTTTTCAGCGTTGCATGATAGCTATCTTTTAGGATATGATTGAGACAACTATGGAGGTTTTCATGGATGATTTTTCGGTTTATGGTAGCTCTTTTGATGTTTGCTTGGTTAACTTAGAGAGAATGCTAGAGAGATGTGTAGAATCTAAGTTAATGTTGAATTGGGAGAAGTGTCACTTTATGGTGACTGAGGGGATAGTTCTAGGACATAAGATTTCTAGGGATGGTATAGAGGTTGATAGGGCTAAGATTGACACCATTAGTAGGCTTCCACCTCCGACCAATATCAAGTCCATCCGTAGTTTTCTTGCTCATGCGGGCTTCTATCGAAGGTTCATTAAGGATTTTTCCAAAATCACTCGCCCCATGACCCGTCCTCTTGAGAAAGACGTTCCTTTTGTCTTTGATGAGGAGTGTCTAAAGGCTTTTGAGTTTTTGAAGGAGCGGTTGGTGAGTGCTCCTATCTTAGTTTCACCCGACTGGAGCTTGCCTTTTGAGCTCATTTGCGATGCGAGTGACTACGCAGTCAGGGCAGTCTTAGGGCAAAGGCGTGACAAACACTTTCATCCTATCTATTACGCCAGTAAGACCCTTAATGATGCTCAGGAGAACTACACAACCACCGAGAAAGAGCTCTTGGTGGTTGTGTTTGCTTTTGATAAATTCCGTTCTTATCTCGTGCTTTCCAAAACCACTGTCTTTACTGATCACTCGGCTTTGCGGTTTCTTTTCGCAAAGAAGGACGCCAAACCTCGTTTAATTCGGTGGATTCTTTTGCTTTCTGAGTTTGACATTGAGATTAAGGACAAACGGGGAGCAGAGAACGTGGCTGCGAATCACCTTTCTCGTTTAGAGGATCCAAGTAGGGAGGAGATTCGTGAGGAAGCGATTGGAGATAAATTCCCTCACGAGTCCATAGATTTTGTTGAGGCTGAGAAGCAGGGTATGCCATGGTTCACTGATTTGGCAAATTACCTTGCTCATGGGATGTTGGTAGAGGGTATGAATAGGAGGTGATAGGATTTTGAGGAGATGTGTTAGTAGAGAGGAGGGACTAGAGATTATTAGGCATTGCCATGAGAGTCTCTATGGAGGACACCATGCTCATCACACCACTGCGCAAAAGGTCTTTGATAGTGGTTTTTATTGGCCTACTGTGGTGAAGGATGCCCTCGATTTCGTGAAGCGGTGCGACGTTTGCCAACGCACCGGTAACATTTCATCCAAGGATGAGATGCCTCAGAACCCCATTCAGGTTCTTGAAGTTTTTGATGTCTGGGGCATTGATTTCATGGAACCGTTCCCCATTTCTAGAGGGAACCGGTACATCCTCGTGGCCATTTATTATGTTTCAAAGTGGGTGGAAGCGCAACCTCTACCTACTAATGACGCCCGAGTGGTGGTGAAATTTTTGAAGAAGTTGTTCACTCGGTTTGGTACTCCCAAGGCACTTATTAGTGACCGTGCTATGCATTTCTGTAACACCATGATGGAAAAGGTGTTAGCGCGCTACGGGGTCACTCACCGTTTATCGACCGCTTACCATCCCCAAACAAGCGGTCAAGTGGAGAATGCAAACCGAGAAGTGAAAAGAATTATGGAGAAAACCGTTGGGAAAAGTCGGAAGGATTGGTCTGACAAGTTAGATGATGCGCTTTGGGCTTTTAGGACCGCTTATAAAACGCCATTAGGTACTACACCTTTTATGATTGTTTATGGTAAAGCGTGTCATCTACCGGTTGAGCTAGAACATCGAGCTCTTTGGGCCCTCAAGGCGATTAATCTTGCTCTTACCGAGGCCGCTAGGAGATGATTTTTCCAGCTTCATGAGTTGGAGGAGCTTCGGGATGCAGCATATGCACGGTCATTGAGCATTAAAGAGAAAACTAAGGAGTTGCATGATAAGAGGATCGAGAAGGTGAAAGAGTTTAGAAAGGGAGATAAAGTGCTTTTATATAATTCACGGTTAAAGTTGTTCGATGGTAAGCTTAAGTCCAAATGGGTAGGTCCATATACAGTTAATGAGGTTTTCCCATTTGGCACAGCCGAACTACTAAATGATGCAGATGGAAGCACTTGGAAGGTTAACGGTCATAGGCTTAAGCTTTATATCGGAGGACGTTAGACCGGACAGAGAAGGAGGAAACTCCTCTCGAGACCCCTTAGGATGAGAGTCGGTTGAACCTTGGGAAAGGTCCCAAGTGTAGAGTTTGTAGAGGTTTATTTTCCATTAATTTTTCAGTTAATTATGTGTTTTTGTTTGTGTTTTTCGTCGTTTTTTCGTTTTTGTGTTTGTGTGTGAAGTCATGTTGCAGGAATTTATAGCTACGTGGAGAGAAAAACATGGGCAATATATGGACTCCAGGTAAGTTAGTCAAATTTTTAAGCAATTTTGGGTCTTGGGAGAGGTAAATGAAAAACTAAAAATTTTTCTAAGGCATGAAAGACCCAAATTTCACAAACTTTCTGTAAAAAATCACTCATCGTGCTACGCGATGACTTTCCCCTTTCCTTGGTCGCGTGACGCGGCGTGTCTTCCAAAAAAAAATCGAGACTACTGCCTTGCTGCTTCTTCTTCCCTTCCAACAATTCCACTAAACCAAACCCTAACACCACCTCGACTACCCTCCCTCCCTCCACCACCCACCCATCGGACAACCACCCCCCTCCGTCCCTCACCCCCGCCTACCTCCAACTCTCCATACTCATCCACCTTCTTTACAACCTTTGTCTAAAAACCCCAACCCTGAAACCCTCCGCCGCACCACACCACCTCCCTCCGACCACCGCCCCTCACCCCTGCCTCCACTAACCCACCGTACCACCACCTCCTCACCAACCACCACCTCTCTGCCTCCTTCCGACCCAAACGACCACCACAAACCCTCCGCCCTCACCCTCTGCTTCACCAACAACCTCATCCGCAGCCCTCAAAACCCACCCGCCTGAAGCCTCCACCCCTCTGCCTCTAGCTCTACTCCGCCCCAGCAGCCCCTCCCTCCACCGCTGCACCCCCCACCAGCACCGCCTCCTCCTTCTTCTTAACCTCCTCCTCAACTGACCAAACACCACCCACCTCCGCCACCCATTCCCCTCGTCAACCACAACCAGCCCCTCACCCACACCACCGACCTGCCGCGTCACAACGACCCCAAACAACCACCACAAATCCACCTCGTGTTTTCTATCTGCTAAAGCTCTCACAGGTATACATTCTTGCACTTTTCTTTTGTAATCGTCTGCGTCATGTTTGTGTTAGTAGTGTCGCGCCTTTAAAGTCGAGTCGCGTATAGTTCCTTGATGTCTTTGGTATGATGTCCTAGTGTCGTGGTGTGTTTTTGTTTTGTTTGGGATTGTGTTGGTCAGATTTGGTTGAGATTGTATCATTTATGTCGTGTTTTTGTTTCGTGTGTTCCCCATTGTATTTGGGAATGCGTCGTTAATATTGCGTCTTGTATTCATTGTTTTGGTTAGGATTGTGTCATAGTGTCCTTGTTTTGAGTGATTGATAATGTCCATTGGTCGTGTCTTTTGTGTCGCCTAAGGTCTTGATTGCTTTGTGTTGGGAGTATGTCATAATATTATTGTCGTTTTTATTAGGTACAAAATGGCAAAAACGCCCCCGTCTAAGGGGAGTTTTTCAACCCGAATTAATTTTTCACAAATCAAATCGTTTTCTCAATTATGCATTTCGGGTCGCCATTTTGCATCAATTAGGCATTTATACTTAATTGCAGACATTTAAAGTGCCGGGATGGGGTATGTGTATTTTGAGTTAGTTTTTACTTGTTCTTGAGTCGTGGGTGTAAATTGAGTCTAAGTTATTATTTTTTTCTTGAGTCGAGTCGCTGGGGTTTTAATTAGCTTATAGGCACGAGCCGCCTCGCCCGTACTCAATCCCCATTCGGATGAGGCGCGGTTCACATCTTCTTGATAATCCCAGTTGTCAGTCCTGTCTGTCACGACCGCGAAAGAAATGCTATACGGTCGTTTACTAACATCAAATCAACTTTTTGCTTGTTTCTTTAAAGTTGTTTTGCAGATATGTCAGGTGAAGGCTCCTCAAATGTAGCAGCAAAAAGAAAGCGGGATCCACCCCGCAAACCGATTCAGCATTCAGAGCCAGAGAAGCATAATACTGTTGAACGTGATAACCTTTGCGAGCATACTTTACTTAAATTTGCTTCAGGAACAAAAGAAGCAGAAAAGTGTGACGTTTTGATTGATCTACCTTTGTTGACACCGCGGACTATAGATTGGGATCTTTTAGATATAGTTGGGCAGCGGGACAGGATTGAGAAGTTGTTGGGCCCCAGGTTTAAGAAGGTTTTGGCTTGTGATAAACCACAGTATAAGGAGATCACTGTTGAGTTTCATTCCACATACATACACAGAGAGGGTGGGTTTTATGAGTCAGATGCAGTTTCATTCTCTCTGGGCAGGGTACTACATGAGATGTCTATTCCCCAGTTCGTAGTTGTTACAGGTTATTATACTGCGGAGGAGACCCAGACTTCCGCGTTTCTGACTAGTTTGAGGGGTGTGAGCAAGGAAGAGAGGGAGTATTGTATTAAAGAGACAGATTTCAAAGAATTTTGGAATTCGATTGCTAATGTTCCGTACTCAGGTGGGTTGTCAGGGTCAGCGATTCGGGATCCCGTTTACAAGTACATTATTAAGGTCCTTGGTTGCACTTTGGTGGTTAGGATGTCGACTGAAAATAGAGTGAATTGGGTTAAGTTGTTTTGTTTATATTGTATGGTGAAAGGCCGGGAGGCAAATTTGGCTAGTGTTATGGCTTGGTCGTTCTCGAGACCGAGGAGAGGTGGGTCGCGAGCAGGCTTGGATATGGCCGTACATCACCCAGATAGCTCAAAACTTGAATGTGATGAGGCAGCCAGGGCCGTATACCGAACACAAGTTAGTGAAAGGACCCAAGAAGCCCGGGTATTATGGTTTGAAGGTTGCGAGGAATGCGAATATCATTACTAGCACTGATCCGCCTGAATGGGTAGCTATCACACCAGGACCTCAAGTATTACCTCCAGAGGGTACAGCAGCAGCTACTCTTCACGCCAGCATCCCTACCAGATTACAGAGACCTCGACAGAGACACGAGTTGCCAGGTTGTCAGTATCCTCTAAAAGAGCCACCACCAGTGCCACTCACTTGAGAGGCATTAGCTGAGCGCACTGATAGGCAGATTAGGGAGTTGAGAGAGCTGAGTACTGAGGGTCAGCGAGCACAGGCAGAGGGCCAGCGCAGGAAGGACGATGCGTTCAAGTTTATTATGGGGGCATTGAATTTGGGCGTACCAGAGTTTTTCAGAGCACCAGAGCAGCAGGAGCAGCAGGATCCACATGATGATTAGGAGCAGTGTGGGGATACGAGTGCAGCATGATCATCGGGTTATATCTTTTGTTTATTTTTCTTTTGATGATGTTTTTATTTGATCATGGTCTGTACTAAACTTGATATTTTGTGACATGCTTTGGGACATGGGTTGGAAGGTTGGCACTTTATATATGGGTAGGGTTCCAGTAAGAAAATTGTTTTGTGTAGGAAGTGTAGGAAGTGTTTTCAACCGTTTGATCTAGAAATTGATGGTTTAGATTAAAAGTTTAGGTTAGTTAATATTATACTAATTATAATTTAATGGTTAGGGGTAGGATGGTCTAATTAGTGTTTTAAAAGAGGGTAGAAAAGTCATTTTGTTTTATATATCTGGTAACCACTCCTTAATTCAAGCAAATTGTGAATATCTCCTATTTTACTTACCCTCTCTCTCTCTCTCTCTCTCTCTCAATATCAACGAAGATTCCTCTTTTAACTTTTGTATCTTCTTCTTTCTTCTAAACTAACAACAATCAAATAAACCTAATAATTATAGTCTTCTTTTTACAGATCCAACTCGGGGTAAACATAGTACGCAAGGAAAAAAAATAAAACACCCAAAAACCGTTCGTTGATCCAGACTTTAATCGAAAAAACGAATCAAATGGAGGGAAATCAGACACCAATACACCCTACATCTACCCTCACAGGTACCGATTTAACTGATTTTGTTTAATTTTTTTAATAATTAAGTTTTTTTCGGGTGTTTTATGATGCTTGAGTTTGAGTGTGTTTCAGGAATCATTGTTAGGGGGGAATCGTGTTCTTGAGTAGGTTTTTGTAATAATGTTTTAATTTAGAGTTATTAAGTATCTTAAATCGAAGGTCTTGATAAATTGTGTTTTATAATTGGGTTTTAGATAATTTGTTGTTGGTGTTTTTATAGTAGTGTTTTAAGTATTGTTTTATTCAGTGTTTTATATTACGAAACATTGTATGTTGTGTTTTCTTGTTATAACATCTAAGTTTTGGGTTTTAGATAATTTTGTAGATGGTGTTTTTATAATAGTGTTTTAAATAGTGTTTTATTCAGTGTTGTATAATATGAAAACATTATATGTTGTGTTTTCTCGTTATACCATCTAAGTTTTGGGTTTTAGATAATTTTGTAGATGGTGTTTTTATAGTAGTTATTTAAATAGTGTTTTATTCAGTGTTTTAAAATATGAAACATTATATGTTGTGTTTTCTCGTTATAGCATCTAAGTTTTGGTTATGTTTTCTTTGAGATATGGAACTGAGGGATTTGGCGGCAGCTGAAGCAAAATAGAAACTGAATGAGAGACGTTCTTCGGTACATGACAAAGGGCGCCGTATCAAAATACGCTGCTGAAAAAACGAGCGAGGGTACGGAAGCGAACAAAGAAACATGTAAGACACACATATTTTGTATTTTCTAACTTTTAGATTTTGAAATTGAATTCTATGATATAAAACTGTTTTTATTAGGTGACGCCACGGAATGGGATATAAGTGATTCACAATTGGTAAAGTTTGCGGATGAAGTCATGGCCCAATATGAACAAAAAACACCGGAGCCACTTGCAAAAGTTTTTGATACTGATCCTGAAACAACAAATGCCACTGAACCAATTATTGAGATTAAAAAGTTGAAAGTTGATCGGAAAGTCAGTAAGAGGGGTAGGCCGGTGCGACAAAAAAAATTACCCGAAGCGTTAAGGTCACCGTATGTTCGTAGACGGGTGGATTTAGGAGTGATGTATGACCTGGCCGAGTCACGCGTGAGCACTTATGTATTTGCCGCTTGGGCTGACCCGTGGTAAGTTTCTAATGTCTATATACCTTTCGTTTATAGTTTCCTGACTTGAAAAAACATGTCCATAATAACATAGGATACCTATCTTCAAAACAACCTGGGATTTGACGATTATGAGGGGCGCACTTGACTCGGTTGCGCCGGGACAATGGCTTCAAGTGGAGGTATTGAGCGCTTGGGCAGCGGTGTTGAACTATGAAGAAAAGTATAGGAGCGATGGGTCACCAAAATGCTTGTTCTGCCCGCCTAACATGTTGGTATGTTTTAAAACACTACCTATAAATATCCTGTTTTAAAACACTACTTTTACGAATCTGTTTTAAAAAACACTACCTTTATTTTTTTTGTGTGTGGCCAGGACCAAGCAAATTATGATGCACCGGTCAGGGTGAGGATAAAACACTTTGAGGAAAACATGGTATCGTGTTTGGAATGGACGGAGAGCAAAACGATCGTTGGGTTCGATCTAATTTTCGTGCCCATTTTACAGTCGAACCATTTCTACCTTATGTGTTTTAACCTCATGACACATGACACACTTGTGATTGATAACATGCAACTAACGGATGGTTTCAAGGAGAGATACAAACTTTGGCCAGAAAAAATGGTAAAAATAAAAATCCCTTATTTGTACCCAATTGTACCCCCATTATTTGAATTTACTTTTATCTACCTGTTTATAGTAACAGACTTTTTTTTACCAGACAGCAGCTTTCGCTGGTTACCTAAAATCAGTGGGCCACACTAGTGAAAATTGGGTTAAGCAAACAATTCCGTACCGGTTGGACATAGCGTGGGAGACGGTCCATAATGATGTAGACTGTGGTGTTTTCGTAATGAGACACATGGAGACCTACAAGGGTAAGCCACTTAGGGAATGGAATTATGGCTTTTCTAATGAGTGCAACAAACAAGGTGAATTGTTGGGGACCCAAAAAGACAACTTAATGAACTAAGGAGGAAGTATGTTGCAAAGATCCTACTAAGTGATGTCAACTTATACAGACCGGATGTTGAGTTAGGAGTGTACGAATATTACTAGTTACCGGATGCTACTATGAGAGAGTGGGAGAAGACCGCGGTTGATCGAATCCGTGAAAGATTGGGGCCTTCAATGGGAAAAAAATGACTTTAATTTTTAGATTTGGAAAAATACTGGTTTATCTTTATGTTTTGGATTATGTCGGTTATGTTTTGGATGATGTTACATTGTGTTTTTTTGGATATTTGATTTAAGAAAACACTACGGTTAAATTATATATAGTGCAAAAAAAGGTTTGTTATTATTGCAATTCTCCTTTATAAAAAAAGAAGTAAACGAAATCATCTTAAAGACACTACTTGTTCGTATAAAACACTACTTAATTGTATAAAACACTATTCATTCGTATAAAAACACTATGTATTCGTACATTTTAAACAAACATGACCGTATAAAACGGTTATAGTTAAGGACTTAGAAATGGCTGTATTACATCTGGATCTTGTTTTGGTATGAAGCCATATAGGTAAGAAACGGTTCTATAAAACACTAGGGACTCATACAAAAATGTTAGAAAACATTAATTATTCGTCTAAAAGTAACACTCATAAAGTTAAAAAAACGGTTCAATCTGTACTTCTTGCTAAAAACATTAATTGTACTTCTTCACCTATAGTTTAAAAACACTACCGGTAATTAAATGGTGCAAACTTACTTGTTTCGGCTAGATGTTTGTAGTTTAAAAACACTACTCATAACTTTTTTGACAAAATATATTAACAGTAAATAAAAAAAACATGGAATCCGAATATTTTCAGTAAAAAGAATATCAAAGAAGGTAGCAAAAACATGAAACGTGGAAAATAAAACAAAAAAAAGGAAGATCAAATTGCCCCGTTATTTTGTAATTTTAAAACACTACTCATCATCAATCCTCTTGTTGGTATGTCAATCCTCTATTAGATGGTAGAAAGTGCCTATCATCTTCTTCAACGAAAGAATGATTATGCTGAGCATTAAAAAATATACTTCATACAGATTATGTTTCTCCAACTTTATACGAATGCCTGCCTGACATCCTGTCCTTTTCGATGGTGCTTTACGTACACCTTTAGATGAAGACTCCTCGTTAGCAGAATCAAACGGCTTCGGTTTTTTATGACCCTCCTTAGAGCATATAAAGTACTTGGTTTGAATGATATCATCCTTTCTAACTACAGTGGCACTTCTAATTGTAAAACCACCTGCATCAGCATACTTCTTATAAAAATTATAACCCTCCTCGAGTGTCGCAAACTTCATTCCAAGCTTTGGAATAATTGATTGGTCTACATCAGGAATGAAATATGATGGACCTGTATTAGAAAAAACGGGGAATGATTCATACTTAAACTATAAATAAACACCACTTTTTTAATTTATAAAAACACACTTAAACAATACACTAAACAATAACAAAATATCAGTAAAAATCCGTATTTTAATAACAATACCAGATTGCATGTGTATCATAAAACACTACTGATTCGTATTACGTGTCTACACTAAAATCAACATATTCCTACATGTATAGTATTATATAAAAAACACTACTGATAACTGTTTTGATAAAAAAAAATTACTTGTATGTGCAGATAAAAAACACTACTGGTGATATACTAATTCATATCTGATTAAAAACACTACAACATTACTTGTACGTATAGACAAAAAACACTACTGGTGATATACTAATTCATATCAGATTAAAAACACTGCTTATACAGTTTTTACTTTAAAACACACATTTAAAAATTCAAAAACCCACTTTATAACTAAAAAGTACGAAAATCGTTCAGTAAACAACGACAAAAACATTATATTTCTTAAAACTTCAAACCAATCTATACAATAACATAATTAAACAAACTTCCTGCACATATATACAATAACATTTTTTTTATAACGGTTAAAAACAATCTATAAAAATAAAAAAATCAAAAAAAAACTTCCTACACAGATGGTTTCGATCTATACGGACTTCAAATCTGATTAAAATAAAAAATGTAGACTTTTTATCAAATCTGAATAAACCTCATACCAATCAAAACCTTAAAATCGACAAAAAAAAAACGATCTAAAAAAACAAGACTTACCATTCGAAAGATCTTGAAAAACTTCTGCCATGATCGATTAATTGAAAAAAAAATGAAGAATCGATTAATTGTTGTAGAGATTGAATATTGTGTGGAAGAATTAGTTATTTTAGATAATTGAATTTCATTAAAATCCGGAATTTTGTTGCTTAATTAGTGGGTTTTGATAATTAATATAATGAATAAAAAGTCTATTATGCCCTTGATCTAAATATTTAATTAGATTTGATTCAACGGTTGAAAACACTTCCTACACAAAACAATTTTATTACCGGATCCTCTACCTATATATATATATATATATATATATATATATATATAAGGGAAAGGGATACCGGAAACCCTCTAAAACGAAGAAACTCGTGAAACTCTAACTTCCCAAGCTTTTTATCATCTGAAAAAATTAGGGTATGTAATATACATGATTTTAAGAGTTTTGAGCCAAAAAAATCAAAAAAGCGCCGAGTGGATATTTTTAAAAAAAATAAATAGGTTTTTTTTGTTACGTATGTTACACAAAAACAGACATGTTACATATGTAACACAAAAAACTTATTTATTTTTTTAAAATATCCACTCGGCGCTTTTTTGTTTTTTTTGGCTCAAAACTCTTAAAAACATGTATATTACATACCCTAATTTTTTCAGATGATAAAAACTTCGGGAAAAGAGTTTCCCGAGTTTCTTCGTTTTAGAGGGTTTTTATTTTAACCACCCCTATATATATATACATATATATATATATGTTGGCTATGATGTGATTATGTGTGTTTGGTAGAAAATTTGGCCGCTTCGTTCATTGGTGAGAATTTGGAATTGTTTGCTGAGCACGTTTGAATTGGATGGCATGTTTTTGGATTAGACTGGCACATGACTGTCTTGCTATATTTCCAGCTAAGTCTTTTCCTTTTTATCTTTTCCTTTTTGTCTTTCTTTTTGTTCAGTGTCAGTTTTTTTTTATTGTGTTTGAGTCAGTTGTCCATTCCTGCATTGGGGACAATGCAAAATTTAAGTGTGGGGATGGACCGTGTCGGTTATAGTTGAGTCTAAAATAATAATAATAATAATAATAATAATAAATAAATAAATAAATAAATAAAATGAAAAAAATGTCCCTGATTTTGAAGTTTGCATTATATAAAATATGGAAGATGATAGGTAAAGTTAGGTGTCCGGTTTTCAAATAGTATGTATAATAAGAGATTAGAACTGATTGAAAGCGTGTCTGATTTGGGATATGTGGGTAGGCTCAACCGGTAGGTTTCCTTTGAAAAGTAATAAATTAATTATGTTAGGCTATTTTGTGGGTTCTCATCTAGGAGAAACGGGGAGACCGAAACCGCCAAAAATAGTATAAGAAGCACTGTTATAAGTTTAAAACCGTTAGAATTTCAAATCACTTTGAAAAAAAAAGAGCTGGATATAAAATAAAGGCAAGGCCAATGGTGTCGTTTCTAGGGATAGTGACTCTGGACTCGACTCCCTTTAGGATTGTCTGAAAATAAATATCTAAAAAAGCTCATGAATAAATTAGAAATCAAAGCGAAAATACTGAAGCTTAAGGTGCCTGGCCACTGGGATAGCGACTTGGATTGGTCACACCCTCTGAGTTAAGTATGCTGAGATGAAAAAAAAAGAGAGAAATAAGTGATTTTAAATTCTCTTGGCTTTTTACATAAGACGGTTGGGAAATGGTCAATTGGTCGTTCCTTTAGCTTCATAAGCTTGAGGCGGGATTAGGAGGAACTGTGGCTTCCTTTGAGTGAGACCCTAGATAGACTAATCAACATGAACTTAACATAAATAAAAAGGGGCTTGGAAACCGGTTTGGGTTTAAGAGGATCAGTATACTGCAATCGCAATCAACACGTTAGTAGATTATTAATTAAGTAACCTATGTTTTGAAACTGGATGTAAGCCTAACCGTGATTCCATAGCTTAATTCTTTTTCAGGGACGAAAAAACATAAGTGTGGGGATGTTTGATGTATTGCAAAATACATCGGTTATTTGTACATATTTTGCGTCGTTATCGAGTCAGTGTGTGTTGTTTATATATATTTTTCGGTTTATATTTAGTATTTTATGTGTCACAGGAATCCGGATGGCAAAAGAGGCAAATTTATGCATAAATGGTGCTTTACGAGGTCCCGGATGAATCACAAGTGAAAAGAGAAGATAAAAATAAATAAAATTGAAAAAATCACCCCATCGTGTCACGCGACCGAAGTCCTTACACCCCGTCGCGTGACGCGGAGTCTTCCAGATTCAGCAAAAAGTCCATTCTACCCCTGCAAAGTTGAGATAATTACGTACCCTTGCATGCCCCCGTCAGTTTTAAGTGCATCGTGTCACACGACCACTTACCCAGGATCCCATCGTGTGACGCAATGTAACACCCCAACCGATGGCGGAAACATCGGGATGTCACGTATTGATGATTGTTCAGTAGCTCATGGTAAATAATAAATTTCAATAATTGCTTTAAATACATTACATACAAATGTTCTACAAGAATCTGTACATCAACATGAAAAATACTAGATACACATCTTCCAGCATCAACTCTAATCATCAAGCAAGCTACAACCTGAAACATGTTAAGTTTGAAAATATTTTGGGTCAACAAAAGTTGGTGAGAGTTACATAGGTTTTGATAATTGAATAAAAATGTTGTGCAATTCAAGTGTCAAGGCAAGTCTAGTCCATATGTGAAAACATACTAGAAGTAAATCGAGTGCATAATCAACCCTTGTGACTGTTGTATTGTGGTACATCCCATACGCTCATGGTTCACTCGTTTATGTTGCGATAACAAACACCCACGCTACCTTTGTAGGAGGCACGTATCCGGGTGGGATTGTCAGTCCAATAGATCTATCAATGTATACCGTCGGCTGATCATTGTTAATGATTATGCTAGAATTGTGCTTACCCTAGTCAGGTTTAAGACATAATGCAACATAGAAAAACACATAGACACTTTGATGATTGAATTGCATATAGAATGTTGTAACATGTTTCACCCCAAAAACGGTGATAAATAGAAAAGGGGCTATGTAAAACTCACCTTAGCGAAGTGTTATACTTCTTGAAAAATTGAATAGTGGTGTTGCCCAAATATGCCAAGTATCACCCTATAATAAGGTAATAAATATGTCTAAGTCTATCTAGTCTACAAATGTATATGTTCTAGGGCTTCGAATTGGGGATAAATGCTCGTTTGATTAATAATTAAAATGTTTGATAATTGAGAGAAATTTAGTAAATAAATAAACGAAAATCTTTTTATAAAATTTGAATTTAAGATGGTCACAATAATGAGTTTAAAGTATAAAAATAATTTTTATAAAATTATTTTCTTTAAATAGAATATTAAATCTATTTATTACAAATTATCAAAATTTAACTTTAATATTTAAAAATACTAAAATTAAAGAGTTATTAGATTAAAAATTACATTTCTGTTCCAAATAATCAGAAATAATTTATATAAAATTTTGGTGCAAAAATATTAAAAATTGAATTTAATAGGATTTAATTATGATTAAAACAAACAAAATTGATTAAAAATATTAAATAAATGATTTTTCAGAAATAAAAATCATTTCAGAAAAGTTTATTATTATAAAAACTCAGAATAATTTTTGTGGAAATTTATAAAATTGTTTTGATATTTTTTTATAGAATTTTATAAATAAAATGGAATAAACTTGATTTATTTATTATATATATTAAATAAATAAATTTTTGAAAACTAAAAATTGTATGTTAAACTTTTTCACTAGATTAACATGATATAATTTTTGTAGAATTTTTAAAAGAGTTTTAATATTTTAAAATGAATTTATAAAATATGAGATATATATATATATATATATATATATATATATATTTAAACTTGATTGTTTTTAATTAAAACAAAACAAAAAGAAAAAAAAGGTGTGGCTGCTGTGGGTCGAACCCGCGTCAGCCGGTTCACAGTCACCAGGCACAACCACTTGGTCCAGACCAGTGGTTGTGTTTGGTTTCAGTTCGTATAAAATAAATAGCATATGTGAAATCGTGTTCTTCCCCAAATCAAACATACGTGCCCTAGTTTCTGCAATTGATCAAATCACACAACATTAACCCAATTAACCTTAGGGTTAATGTTGTGTATATGCCGAATAATAAAACCCATCAAAGAAATTCAGACTTACAAAGATGATTCGAACACGAACGACCAGTCAAGGCTCGAAGTCAAACTCGAACAAAAATTTCAAGAACAGATGATTAATAAGAGGAATTGGGGATTGAGAAAGAACGATTGGCGAGTTGTGATGGTCCAGAGGTGTCCAATTTATAGTGTGGTGGTTCGAATCATCGAATTGGCAAGGTTGACTTCGTCTTTAATGGTTGACGCGTACACGAGCTAATTTGGTAAGAATTAAATGATAATTGAACGTGTAATGACTCGTGATAGGCCGGCAATCACAATCCCAATCAATCCATGATCAATTACACGATAATTGATTTGATTTATGGCAATTCGTGCTCACAGTTGACTTTCCAAGTCAACTGGGAGGATCTTTGAAGTCGTGTTATAATAATAAGGTGCCAGGTTTAAAACAAGAAATATGGGTAGATCAGATGGTTGTGTTGGTGTGTGTAAAAGGGCCGGCTTGGGCGCGGCTTGTGGTTGTGTTTGGTTTCAGTTCGTATAAAATAAATAGCATATGTGAAATCGTGTTCTTCCCAAATCAAACATACGTGCCCTAGTTTCTGCAATTGATCAAATCACACAACATTAACCCAATTAACCTTAGGGTTAATGTTGTGTATATGCCGAATAATAAAACCCATCAAAGAAATCAGACTTACAAAGATGATTCGAACACGAACGACCAGTCAAAGGCTCGAAGTCAAACTCAAACAAAAATTTCAAGAACAGATGATTAATAAGAGGAATTGGGGATTGAGAAAGAACGATTGGCGAGTTGTGATGGTCCAGAGGTGTCCAATTTATAGTGTGGTGGTTCGAATCATCGAATTGGCAAGGTTGACTTCGTCTTTAATGGTTGACGCGTACACGAGCTAATTTGGTAAGAATTAAATGATAATTGAATGTGTAATGACTCGTGATAGGCCGGCAATCACGATCTCAATCAATCCATGATCAATTACACGATAATTGATTTGATTTATGGCAATTCGTGCTCACAGTTGACTTTCCAAGTCAACTAGGAGGATCTTTGAAGTCGTGTTATAATAATAAGGTGCCAGGTTTAAAACAAGAAATATGGGTAGATCAGATGGTTGTGTTGGTGTGTGTAAAAGGGCCGGCTTGGGCGCGGGTTCGAGTCCCGGCCCAAGCTTTTATTTTTTGACAAACATTCACTAATATATATATATATATATGTATAATTAATATAGTATTAGGGTTCCAAAAACGCCACAATAATAATTAAATACGAATAATAATAATAGAACTTGACGTTTTTATTCAAATTATACGTAACGTACAATTATTAAACGTGAAATGTTACACGCGATGGCCATCAGGAAGCCCAAATTAGTGTTTTTTCAAGCCCAATCGAATTTAAAAACCCTAAATCGTGATATTGTGATTCATTCTTGACTGTTGGACGAAAATAGAGCTGCTCAAGGTGACTCCAAGGCAAGAAAAGGGCAAGGTTCGGGATTTGAAGCTAGAGTTTCGACTTCCTTGGGTGTTCATCATTCGGTTTAGTTGTTTCTTAGTTTTTTCTCAATCAAACTCATGTTTATTGATATTATGAACCTTTTAATTCTGTTTTGATGATGTTTTGTGGCTAAACTCTTATAGCTACCTAGACTAAGACAAATACTATGTTTTGATTTGCGTTTTCTATGGTTTTTTGGAACTTGTTTTGGATTTATGATTTAGTAAAGATTTTGATTTCTCTAGATCTGGTGTATGTGCGTATTTATTATTTTCTTATTGTCACTTATTCACTCCACTTGCACTTTTGTGAATGTCTTTCATGTATGAGTGCTAGTTAGGTTGCAGACTTTGTGTAGCAACTAGTTTATGGTCAATAGTCGCGAGTTTACCATAGGAGTGATATTTGGTGGTTAGAAGATTTTAGGTATTCTTCCAAGTTCAATAGCTATGAGGTGAGGACTTGTTGGTATGTCTAGGTTGTTAGATTTCTAGGTTAGAGGCTTTGTGAGAAGATCTACCTAGTTTCCCTTTCAGTTCTTGCATATCAAGTTTGATCTAGGCTTCAATAATTACCCCTTGCACTAGTGTAGTGAGGCTTTCGCGCTGTGAGGTAGATTGTCTAGCTGGTACTCGATCATAAAAGTTAGATAACCTGTGAGGGTTTGTACTCCAACCGGTAGTTTAACAGCACAACAATATTCTAGGGTTTCCCCTTGAGAAGGGTCGAGGGTGTCTAGTTTATTCTTGATGTTTAGTATTTTAAGATCCCGGTTCCAAATCAGTTCCATAACCATAGAAGCTTATCAGGCATAGTTAGGAGTCTGGTCTAGGTAGTGTCTTATCATCATCTAAATTCAGTTTAGCTCAATTATCATTTTTAGTTCAGTATAGTTAACCTTAGGTAATCTTTATTTTATTGCAATTTAGTTTTTAGTAAACGCCCCCCCTTTTAATCAATAAATCACTTTATTTTAGTTTTAGATAAGTTTTCGAGTCTAGTTACCGTTTTCTATTAGAGTCTCGTGTGTTCGATATCCGGACTTACTTTAGCTTTACTAGAGCCGATAGGTTCGCTTGCCTGTCAGTAGTTTAGTTTTAGAGAGTCTAGAGTATTACTAGGTGTCTAGTTTTAGGTTTAATTTAGTTATTTTTATTAAACTACTTTTAGCACATCACAAGGCATGCACAAAGCTTTCCTCGTAACCGGTGAATAAGCTATTGTCATCCGTATTTACAAGGAATGGACTCAGTGGTGATCAGGTCTGCATGAACGATGCAACAAAGAGACCAGTGAGATCCAGACCAGGGTTCAAGTCAAATACCGTTAATTGATTTATCGGTACGATGCTTTAGGTATATTATTTTATACCTTAGAGCGAATTCTCAATGAGAATTAGGGGTTTGGCATTTCGAATCTTTTGCTCTTTTAGGATTCCCAGACGTCTCCTGATCATAATTTATTCTATTTTTTTGTTTTTCTTTTTCCTTTGCTTGGAAATGACATAAAGGTTCCTCAGTTGTAGGATGGGAACCCAACGTATGACACATGTGCCGCTCCTTTTATTCCGAGAGACGTCGAGTTCACCCGATGTACCAACCTCTAAAAGACCATGAAATCTCGGATTTTGGCATTTTATTAAACAAGATTTCGGTACCAAGACCATATGCCAACGCGACGTTGATCCACACAAGTTTCAGTTGATTTAGTTTATATCACCGTGCCGAACTTGGAAATGAGTTTGAGCCTACTGACACATCATTGTAGAGGCTTCTTATCGATTCCAATTCTTTTATACTTTTAAGGGATTCAGATAGTCCACTAATGAGTACATATCATTTTACCTTTTTCACCAAATGAAGACTCGATTTTTGCTTTTCTCATTTTTTTGATTTTTGAAATTTTATGATGTTTTTGTATTTTTCTGATTTTTCTCCCCCTAAATATCTAAAAATTTACCAAAAGAGAATATTTTTGGATTTTTCAAGTTTTTGAAGAAAAAAACATTTACAAAAACGATCACCAATGGGAACTTAATCCTCCTCTGATACCACTTGTAAGATCGATTTCGGACAACCCGACAATTACGAACTTGTTCGTTTAGAGTGCAGAATCCACTAAATGATATTAGGACAACAAAAATAAACGAGTTATCAAACACACAATAATACGGTTAGAAGGTTGTTATTGCATTGAAAACAGAGCTCGGGTGTTACAAGAAAATCAACAGACCTGAAACCTATGACCTGGGTGCTTGGAATGTATGATGTGATAGCTGAAATGATTAGGGGGATGATTAGGGGAATGATTGGCAGTATTTATACCTCCACCTAGTTGTACAGGGCCCTTGGGGCGACTAGGCTCTTGACATGCGACTAGGAGGGAGTCGTCTTGAGACCAAGCTAGTCGCCTCCAAAGGTCCTAGTCACCTGTCGACATATAATCAGCCCTAAATCATCCATAACACATCCAAGCACGTACAACCCATCAAAATTAACACCTATACTAGGCTAGGGATATATGTGTATTAACAAACAGGTTATAAGCAGTGAATCATTGATATTAAATAGTTTTTTCTTGAAAAAATCAATATACTTACCTGCTTGCATTTCCAGTGAAGAAACAATGTCTAACCTCTGATTAAGGATAGCGAGACTCTTAATTTCATAGGAATCATACTTCGTTAAACTCTACGGTTGTGCAAGTGAGTGACCTGAAAAAAAAAGAATATTTGGGGATGGAGATGACTACGATTGATTGCTCTCTCGTAATGAATACAAAATGGTGTGATGTTGGTTACTTCTTTCGTAGCTCTTGATGTTAGCCAAAAGTGTGAGGAAAAGTCCTCCTTTAATAGGTTGCTACATGGGTTAACATCACCAACTCCTAGTACGTGACTGGTTAGGCCCAACTAGGAGGTATCTCCACTCCCTGACTCAATATTAGTATAAGACAAAATACATATTGACTACTAGGAAAGAGGAACGTGTACGGTCTTAACCTGTGCCACGTGGCTTGGTATCATTGGTAGATGTTCTACAGCGGACACGTGTCACTACGGTAGTGGCCACACGTCCAAGGGCTCTAATTGGCTGCATGGCACTGACCGTTGGTGGATATTCTTGGTGATGTGGCTTCTTGAATTTTGATTGGCTGAGTTGCGTTGGCGGTGTACTTATTGTCCCCTCTGTGCCCAGCATGATCGTGAAGCAACAACTGCCTATGGCTGAAGAGAATCATGTTGTTAAGGATGCCCAAGCTTTCACGCTTTGATTGGCTAGACGCATTTAATATTATTGGCACATGTCCCTTACCAGTGATTGGTCCATACACAATCGTCCTTGCACATACTATTTGTCTTCAGACTATGCGCACTAAGGTTTTGTATGTCGTCAAAGCCTGATGCGCTGTTGCGCGGATGTTATGGCTTGCGTCAAAACATTAGTCTAGGTGCGTATTGTCTTATCCGCGTGCACCCAACATTTTCTTGGTCATTTTAGGCTTTGTGCTATATGGGTTACCCTTATCCGCATAGGGATTTGGTACCCTATCCCTTCATCCGAGTATAATGGGGTTTTAACCACATATTATATAAACTTAGTACAAAGAATAACGAATTGTAAAACTTATGTTCGATACGGCTGTTTAGTTTAAAAAATTTATTAATAACCGTAGATAAAAAAAATAAACACATGCATCGTAATATCATAATTGTTTTATATAACACCTTATATATTAAAATTTACAAAAAAATATAAAGAGTGAATTACTATTTGCATCCTTGTGTTTTGGTGGTTTTAACTAGTTGAATTCAAAATCAAAATTTTTAACCATCTGAGTCCCTGGTTGATAAATCTATAAAAAAAAATTCGTCTAGTAGTTGTTGTACCAATTCCTTTGCCAAGAAGATTCATTGGGTTCTTTTCAACTATTTTACCTTACAAAACTTTATCTTAATACTTTAACCATAAAAGTTGGTATTACATTAATATATAAAGTAAAGTATTAATGCATTGTGATTGGGTTTTTGACTTTGCTATATAAAGACTATTATAAAGATGATTTTGGATGACTTGATTGGGATTCGATCAAACAACAAAAAAAAAAATTGTAGGAAGCCTTAAATATACAATATGAACATGTACTTAACCACTTCATCTTTAAACAACTTTTCATCATCCTGTATCTAAGCAATGAGGATCAAGGTTGGTTTAATCTACTTATCCATGGTAGCTTGTTTCCTCCCCCTCCATTCTACTTTATATCTAGTTTAAACTCTGACGGCCTAACATTATTATCACTCGCGAGACACTGGATTACCATACCCCGGTCCCTTGTGTCATCGTGGAATGCTTCTGATGCTGATCCTTGTTTGTGGGTTGGTGTTCAGTGTGACACTAACAAGCTAGTAGCCTCTCTCAACTTATCAAGTTCTCATATTACTGGTGAGATAGGACCGGAAATCTCCATGTTAACACAACTGAAATCGTTGAACTTAAGTTCCAATCGTATCTATGGTACAATTCCTTCACAGATAGGCAATTGCAGCCTTCTTCGACGATTGGACTTGTCTCACAACATCCTTTCTGGTAAGATACCCGACAGCGTTGGAAACTTGTTAAATTTAAGATTCTTGAGCCTTTTTAATAATTCTCTCAATGGTTCCTTACCAGAGCACATCTTTCACATTCCTAGTTTGGAGGTTTTTAACCTCAGCTTCAACTACCTGACTGGTTCGATTCCATCAAACTTGGGAAACGCAACCATGCTCAAAGAGTTGTATATAGACAATAACCGGTTTACTGGATCCTTGCCTGATAGTCTAAACAATCTTTCCAACCTTGTTTATTTAGATGTTACTAGATCTGGCGTAGAGGGTAGAATTCCTCTCGGTTACGGTGGTGGTTGCAAGAATCTGATCTACTTGTCTTTGGCTTTTAACCATTTTATAAGTCTTCCACCTGAGTTGGGTAACTGTAGTCACCTGGAAATCGTTTCTGTTGTGAGCAGTGGGTTAACCGGTCCAATCCCCTCTTCGTTAGGTCAACTCACCAAGTTGACACTCCTTTACCTTTCCATTAACCAGTTGTCAGGAAACATACCACCTCAGCTTGCCAATTGCACCTCTTTGACTGATCTCCAACTAGCACGTAATCAACTCGAGGGTAGTATTCCAAGTGAGCTCGGTAGGCTTAAGTTAACAGATCTTGTTTTGTCTGATAACCATTTAATAGGTGAGGTTCCAATGAGTATTTGGAAAACCAAAACGCTGGAGCGCCTTCAAATATTTAGGAATCGTCTTTCTGGTGAACTGCCCATTGAGATCGTGCAGCTGGAGCGCCTTCAAATATTTAATCTATTTGATAATCATTTTTTTGGCAACATACCTAAAAAATTAGGAATCAATAGCAGTCTCACCTTACTTGATTTCTACAATAACTCCTTCACAGGACCAATCCCGCCAAATCTTTGCTCTGGGAACCAGCTAAAGATTCTGATTTTGGGGTTCAATTCTTTTCAAGGGAGTATTCCTTCCCAGTTTGGCAACTGCATGAGTCTTGAACGGTTTATTTTAAACAACAATAATCTCACAGGGGCTCTTCCAGACTTTGTCAACAATCCAAACATGTCATACATGGACCTTAGTGGCAATCAATTTACTGGAAAAATTCCAGGTAGCTTTGGAAAGCTTACTAATATTACAACAATTAAAATGTCTGTTGGAAGATTTACAAAAGTATACGCAAATCAATAACAATAACTGATAATAAACGATGATAATATTATTGGATTGATCGAATTGATCGTAAAATTACAATATGTGTTTCGTATCTTTTGGTTTTGATAATGAAACTTGATAACCGTAAAAGTGAAACAAACATAAACTATATATACATAACGAAACTAATCTAAACGACGTGATTGTTATCCGAAGCATTGTGTCTCCTTGTATGAACCGTTGCGTCATGTGTCGAACCGGTTTGTTTATATTGAACCGGTATCTAGCTTATAATATTTAAACGTCCAATACCCTCCCTTAAGCTAGATTGGTAGTACATTCAACATAGTGCGTAGTCTTGTGAAGTCCTTTGGTTGTAGTGCTTTGGTGAAGATATCCGCTACTTGATCTTTAGTGTTGTAGTACTTTATCTCCACGTCTTCAGTCTTAATTATATCTCTTATGAAGTGATATTTGATTATGATATGTTTGCTTTTTCCATGATAGACTGGGTCCTTTGTGAGATTGATGGTAGATTTATTGTCACAATATAAGGTGATTGCCTTATTTGTGTCAAACTCTAAATCTTTTAAGATCCCTTTGAGCCATAGAGCTTGACATCCAGTGAGTGATAAAGCAATGTATTCTGCTTCTGTTGATGATAATGCTACCACCTTTTGTTTCTTTGATTGCCACGAAATTGCTCATGATCCTATATTGAATATATATCCTGATGTGCTTTTGCTATCATCTATATTTCCTGCATAGTCACTATCACTAAAGCCCTTCAATTCAAATGAGTTTTTGTTGTATATTATTCCATATTCTGAAGTGCCTTTTATATATCTCAATATATGTTTTCCTGCTTCCCAATGTGACTTCTTTGGTTGATCCATGAATCTACTAATTTTGCTGACTGCAAACATTATGTCAGGTCTTGTATTTGTCAAATACATGAGGCTTCCAACTAAACTTCGATATAGACTTGGGTCAAAGTTTTCTTCGTTGCTGTTCTTGATCAACTTTAATCCATATTCCATTGGAGTTGAGGCTTTAATGCTATCTGCCATTCTAAATCTTTCAAGTATGTCTTTAGCATATTTGGTTTGAGAAATCTTTATTGCTTCTTGATCATAGGTAACTTCCATCCCTAAGAAATAATGTAATTTTCCCATGTCTGTCATCTCAAACTCCCTTTGCATGGATTCCTTAAATGAGATTATTTCCTCCATGCAGTCACTAGCTATGATTAAATCATCTACGTATAAACACACCACTAGTCTGGAGGTCTTTGTCTTCTTTAAAAATAAGGTATGTTCAAATGTGCATCTTTTGAAGTTATGTTGTTCAAAATATTGACTGATCCGACTATACCATGCTCGTGGAGCTTGCTTCAATCCATACAGTGCTTTCTTAAGAAGACATACCTTATTTTCATTTCCCTTTTCTATAAATCCCAGAGGTTGTTCTATAAACACCTTCTCCTTTAATTCTCCATTCAAGAATGCAGTTGTCACATCCATTTGGTGTAGATACCATTTATATTGAGCTGCTAGGGCAAGTACCAGTCTTACAGTCTCAAAACAAATTACTGGTGCAAATACTTCCTGATAATCTATCCCATATTTTTGTTTATAACCCTTGACTACTAGACGAGCTTTATGCTTATCTATATTTCCATGTTCGTCGTATTTGGTTTTGTATATCCATTTTACTCCTATGGGTTTTTGATCCTTTGGTAAATCAACCAACTCCCAGGTTTCGTTCTTTTGTATAGATTCTATTTCCCTTTTCATTGCTTCCTTCCATTTTTCATATTTACTTGCTTCATCATAATCAATTGGGTCCGAGTCAGTGTAAAGTGCAAAGTTTGCAGCTTCTTGATGTCTCTGATATAAATCCCGTATTTCTGGACTGCTCAATGGTTGAGTTCTACTATGAATATCTGCTAATGAACGTATTTTTAAAGGTGGACTTTGACTGGATGTTGTGGCATCTAGATTTTCATCTTCAAGTTGTGTTTCCAGTTCATCTTGCCTCTCACTCCCAACTGTATTATGTATGGGTGAGTGTTCTTCATTTCTGGGTGTTACATCGTGTGTATTGTTATCACTGTTATCTGTGTTTTCGTTTTCATCTTGAGTCACAATATCTTCATCTTCAATTTCTTCCCAAGCTTTGTTCTCATCAAATATGACATCTCGGCTGACTATAGTCTTTCTTGTAATTGGATTGTATAATTTATAAGCTTTACTATTCTCACTGTATCCAACAAAGATTGCTCTTTCTGTTTTATCATCAAGTTTACCCCGTTTTTGTTCTGGAACATGTGCGTAGGCAAGACAGCCAAATATTCGTAAATTTGATACATCAGGTTTGATTCCAGTCCAGGCTTCTTCAGGAGTTTTATCACTGATACTCTTAGAAGTTGTTCGATTTAAGAGATATGTTGTGCAACTTACAGCTTCTCCCCAATATTCATTCGGGAGTTTCTTTGTCTTCAACATGCTCCTACTTAATTCCATTAAGGTTCTATTTTTGCGTTCTGCAACTCCATTTTGTTGTGGTGTATAACTTGTGGTCAGTTGATGATGTATTCCATGTTCTTGTAAGTATTCTTGGAAAGCATTTCCACAATATTCTCCCCCTCTGTCAGTCCTAAGATATTTTATTCTTTTGTCTGACTGATTTTCGGCTAAGGCTTTAAATATTTTGAAGAAGTGTAGTGCTTGTGACTTTTCTTTGAGGAAGTACACCCAGGTTTTCCTTGTAAAATCATCTATGAAAGTAATGAAGTATCTGCATCCTCCTATTGTCTTTGTTCTCATTGGTCCACATATATCTGAGTGAAGAAGTTGTAGTGGATTTTCTGCTCTCCATTTTGCTTGTTTACTAAATGGTTTTCTTGCATGTTTTCCTAAAGCACATCCTTCACATACGTTTTCTGTCTTATATATCTTAGGTAAACCTTTTACTGCATGTTTGTGTTCCATTTCAATTAACGTTTCATAGTTGATGTGACCATATCTTTGATGCCATAAATCTGAACCGGTTTTTGTGGAAGTATATAATACTTTTGGCAAGTCTTGATTTGGGTATAGAGGAAACATTTTGTTTTGAGTCATAGGTGTTTCTGTGATTGTCTTTCCTTCATGACTTTTTATGGTGCACATTCCTTTACCAAACAACACATCATATCCTCTTTGCAGTAATTGTCCCACACTGAGTAGATTGTGCTTTAGTCCTTCCACATAAAATACATTTGGTATTTTGTTTACCTTATCGTTTACTCTTATGCATACTTCCCCACTTCCTAATACTTGTAATCTCTTATCATCACCTGTTCTAACTTCTCGTCTATCTTGATCATTAAATGTGATGAATATACTCCTATTTCCTGTCATATGATTACTACATCCGTTGTCTAAGTACCAACAATTTTTATCCTTATTTTCTTCCATGTTAAATATCATGAACATGGTATCTTGTTCTGATTTCATTTCTTCTTTACACACCATTGCGGATTCTTCTTTCTCATTTTCTTCCTTATTTGGACAATTTCTAGCTATATGACCTAATCCTTGACAATTATAACATACAATGGGTCCGTATCGCCCTGATCTACCTCCTCTTCCTCTTCCTCTTCCTCTTCCTCTGTAGTTGTTACTATATCTATTCCCTCCTTTATTTCTTACTTGAGTCCCGTCTTGTACTTGGAATGCTTGATCAATGACGTGTGTGTCATATTGCTTAAGTCTTAATTCCTGGGATTGTAATATTCCCATAAGTTCTTCAATTGATAATTCTTCTAAATCTTTGGACTCTTCTACAGCTACTACCACTGACTCATATTTTCTGGTCATACTACGCAATATTTTCTCAACTACTCGCTTATCACTTATATCTTCTTCATTCATTCTTAACTGGTTAACTATTGTGGTAACCCTATCAAAGTATCCTTCTATTGTTTCTGTTTCTGACATTCTTAGGATGTCAAATTCGCATCTAAGGGTTTGCAACTTTACTGTCTTTACGCGACGCTCTCCATGATATGATTTGTATAATATTTCCCATGCTTCCTTAGATGTTTTTGCATTTGCAATTCTTTCAAATATTGTGTCCGTTGATGCTTGAAATAGATAGTGAAGTGCCTTCTTATCCTTTTTATTTTGTTCCCTATGTTCTTTTCGTAGTGCTTCACTTGCATCGTTTGGTAATTCCCTAACACCATCTTCTACTATATTCCACAAATCTTGAGACTCTAAGAGTACTCTCATTTGAATGTGCCAATGATAGTAATTTTGTCCCAATAATTTTGGAATTTGGGTTTGTACCCCTCCTTGTGTTGTCATGATTTCTTTTCCTTTATAATTATTTTATTATATTTTGACAACAATAGTATATTCTAGATCAGAAAAAATTTAATATTCTGAATGAGTTTTGTTCGGTCTATTTGTTCCAAGGGTTGGCTTTTTAGGGTCAATGAATTTCAAAAAAAAAAATAAACTATTCCTTTTGATTTCCCTCGCAAGATTCAACGAACAAACACAATCTGGACGGTTTCTAGAATATGTTCTCTAACTTATATCTTAATTCTATGGAACTATCCGTACGTAATCCTTGTATATGTTAATAACCGTTTGATCGAGTAAACTACGGATAATAACCAGAGTTTGTGATACTCTGTTTTCGTAGGAATATAAAACTAAAACGAATAGAGAGATCAGGGAATTTACAGACTATGTTCTTGTGATCTGATGAGAGATACTTGTTGAAATGATCCGCGTAAATCCTTTTGCAGTTTTATCGAATCTTTATACCCTTCTGGATGATTTGATCGTTCCTCTGTTTTTCGTTTGAAGATGATAACCGGATTTGATAATTATTTCTGAATGATTCTTCGTTGTACTTGGCTCTGATACCAGTTTTGTTGGAAGATTTACAAAAGTATATGCAAATTAATAACAATAACTGATAATAAACGATGATAATATTATTGGATTGATCGAATTGATCGTAAAATTACAATATGTGTTTCGTATCTTTTGGTTTTGATAATGAAACTTGATAACCGTAAAAGTGAAACAAACATAAACTATATATACATAACGAAACTAATCTAAACGACGTGATTGTTATCCGAAGCATTGTGTCTCCTTGTATGAACCGTTGCGTCATGTGTCGAACCGGTTTGTTTATATTGAACCGGTATCTAGCTTATAATATTTAAACGTCCAATAATGTCCAACACCAGGATTTCAGGCCTTTTACCACTGGAGCTAGGAAACCTCCTGCAACTTCAGGCTTTGGACCTATCGCACAATGCGCTGGAAGGTCCTTTGCCACCTGAATTAGCCAGTTGCAGCAAGCTGCTGAACTTTGATGCAAGTCATAACTTGTTCAATGGATCGATTCCAACCGCTTTGAGGACCATGTCAAGGTTATTGACCCTTGATTTAAGTCAAAATCATTTATCAGGAAGCATTCCAACTTTCATCTCCGAACTCCAAGCTCTGGTAGATCTTCAACTTGGTGGAAACAAATTACGTGGAACGATACCTTTGTCAATAATAAAGCTCAAGGCACTTGTCACATTGAATATCAGCAACAACGGTCTGACGGGTGGTATTCCTTCAAATTTCAGTAATCTGGTTATGCTACAATACTTGGATATTTCTCATAACCAACTAAGCGACAATTTAGCATTTCTTTCAGAGCTTCATGTGTTAACAGCCTCAATCTCTCATACAATCTCTTCACTGGTCCCATACTAGTAAAATTAATGAACTTTATAAACTCTTCATTCTTGGAAAATCCAGGTCTTTGTGTCGAATGTAGACTGTATAACTGTGATCTTGTCAGCAGAAATTTCAGATGTTGCAGTAGTCATTCTGGCAGACAAAAATTTCTTACCAGGTTCCGAACTGCCATGGTAGCTCTTGGGGCATCAACATTTTTGTTTGTAGTAGTTGGACTTGGTTTAATGTTCCACTATCGGCAAAGATCAGAGAAACATGATATTGAAGATCGTTCTTTGTATTAAAAAATAATGGAAGCTACAGAGGATCTAAATGACAGGTACATTATCGGGCGAGGTGCCCATGGAACTGTGTATAAGGCTTCATTGGGTCCAGATGTAGTGTATGCTGTAAAGAAACTAATGTTTGGAAGCAGTAAGGAAGGACTCACATGTGACACCCGGCAAACTCAGGTTAGTAACGTTGACTAAACTAGTAAGTCTACCTTAGCGAGTCATACATATTACGTACTTAACGGGGTCAGTCGAGTCGGTACGATGATTCTGGGAATCATCGGGAGTCGTTACGATGATCCACGGGATCATCGGGAGTCGGTCCATAACCATGTGTACAAGGATTGGTGATTCGTGGAATCGCCGGGTTTAACGCACACACGAGTCTCGAGTCCCGGGAATTGGTGAACCGATGTAAACGTGTTAGTTATCATGCATTATATGTTTGAAATCATTATGTGACTTATCGGTATGTGAATACGTGTTTATATATGTTAAAATAGTGTTTAACGTGCCAAAAACCCGTTCCAGCATCACAGGGGCGATTAGGAGCTGGGAGAGACCCCTAATCGCCTATGCCTTAAGCGAGTAGGCTGAGTTGGGGCGAGTAGGTGCCCTACTCGCCTGAATAGAGGCGAGTAGGAGCCCCAATCGCCTAATGGAGTCTGCTACTCGCCTATACTGCTGAACTCGGGTCAAAACACCTATAAATAGAACCCTTAACTCCCCAAACACCATTTGTGCAACCCTAACTGATCCTAAGCCTCCCACACACCTTGAAACACCTCTGGAACTTGCTTTGCCTCAAAACACACCATCACCAAGCTTATACACCCTTCTTTGATAGAATCCAAGGTGTGTTCTTCATCCTACACCTTTGTAATGCTATTGTTTTGGTTCCCCAAAAGTCCAGACCTTATTTTGCTAAGTTTGTGTCTTTAAAACCCATTGAAAAGAGTTCTAAAACAAGTCTACACCATAATACTTGCTATATGTGAAGTATTTGTGCATATGATGATTGTTGGTGATTATGACATGAATGTTTCCATGAATTTGTTGTACTTCTGATGTGTAGGTGTTGTTAGGATGATTATCTATGAGTTTAAGCCCTTGTTATGATGTTTAGGTGCAAGTATGCATTTTGACCCATTTGGGTAATTCTTGAAGAATAGGATGTTATGATGTGATTCATTGCTTGTTTATGGTTAGAAATCATGCTAGGATGATGATATAACATAGAGATGATGAATTGCAACTTGTAGGAGATGAAATCTGATTGTTTCCATATAGGGAAAGATAAGGTTAGTTAATGAAACCTAGTATTTGCCATTTTTGGAAATAATCGCACCGAGCCCGTTTGAGCAGAGATAAATTGGGGGTTTTTGCTTGGAAAGGGTTGGTTAATAGTTTAGTTTTGATATTGGGTGTTTTTACATGTTTCGGATCTGATTTGGAGTGTTCGGCGCGCAAAATTGCGCTACAGAACTGCAGAGGCGAGTAGGATCCTATTCGCATGAGGCTTCATGCGAATAGGCTCCTAAATGCCTAATGTTCAGGCGAATACAAACCCTAATCGCCTATATATAGGCGAATAGAGGCCTATTCACCTCAACAACTAGCAAATACAATCCTAAATGCTAGTTTGATTCCTAAATGCTACTTTGACTAGTGATTAAAATCCTAAATGCTTAATGTTTAGGCAATTACAATCCTAAATGCTTAATGTTTAGGCAATTACAATCCTAAATGCTTAATGTTTAGGCAATTACAATCCTAAATGCTTAATGTTCAGGTGATTACAATCTTAAATGCTAGTTTGATTCCTAATCGCGTATAATGCTGCTATATGTATATTTTAACATCCCGGAACATGATTTGACGCCTAAGAACATGATAGGAACCCCGGGATGCACCCAATGACGTAGTAACACGTGTTCGGACCTGATTATGCGTTAATCGGACATTATGCTAGACTAGGTGAACTATTGCGCGTATTGAATGTTTAATTGCATGTGTTGCATGATGTCTTGCATTTACCTAACACGTGGGATGTCGGGTCACCAATGGGATGTCGGGTCTTGTCTGGTACGGTCGGTTTAACAGTCAAAGGTGTTTTCAAACGTTTATGGTCATGGTCTGGGCATTCGGGGACTAGTTAACCTACGGGTTATTAGTCCGGATACTTATACACATCTTATGATAGGTCGCCGCTATTTGGGGCTATCATAGCATAATTACTTAACTGTTTTCAAGTAACGCAAACCGAGGTGAGTGTCACAGCCCCACTTTTACCGTTTTGCTTTCGGGGGAGAAACATGCTACTTATTTTGATTACTCATCATAGATCATGTTATACTATGGTTATTTCACGTACTATGCGGCTTTTACAGAAAGTCCCGGGGGAACCATGAATGTGCGGGGATGCACAACGGGGGAAATGTGGATAGATCTATTGGGCCTTACAAACCCCACCCGACGGCTGGGAGCCGGGCGGGTGCATATTGTCTCTAACACTTTGGGGGTTACCGAGGCATCGGTAATCCCGTCCGTCTGGGCTGGCTTCAACACTTATACCGGTTTAGTAATGGATTCCCAACCACAGCAGTAGCAATACTTAACGTCTAGCTAACATTTTCATAACATAGTAGTAACGGAAATGATCTTACCAAACTTATAACAACACTTTATAAAAGAAAACCTGTGAACTCACCAGCATTATATGTTGACATTTTTGGCATGTTTTCTCAGGTCGCTAAGGTAGCAGTCAATGGGCTAGGCGCACGGAGTCATGCACAACGTCTAATATTTTGAAGCATATTAAACAATGTTTTGTAAACAATGATATGTCTTTTGGTTGTAAACAAGAATGCTTCCGCTGCTGGTTTACGGCTCAAAGCATGATATTTTGGTTTTAAATATATTTATGAATGCATGTTTGTTGTATGTTTATTGTGATCGTTGACTGAGATCCTGGTGTGTCACGCGCCTCGCGGTAAAACCCCGCACGTGGAATTTGAGGGTGTGACACACAAGTATGGTTCGAGAGGTTGAGACAATCGGCAAGGTTAGACATAGAAATCTTATGAAATTGGAGGATATTTGGATGATAGAAGATTATGGTTTGATACTATACAAGTATATGTATAATGGTAGTCTTCATGATATTTTGCATGAGATACATCCACATCCGTTGTTAGATTGGAGCGTTCATTGTAAAATAGCTCTTGGCACCGCACACAGTTTAGCATATCTCCATTTTGACTGTGATCCGCCTATAATTCACAGAGATATAAAACCCATGAACATTCTTTTGGATGATGAGATGGAGCCACACATCTCAGATTTTGGCATTGCAACGCTTCTAGATCAGTCATCTCCAACACTAATAAGTGGCACACTTCGGGGCACAATTGGCTACATTGCTCCAGGTGAGTTAGTTATGTTTGTTTCGAGGTTTTGAATATATAATGTATTAGTTAATGTGTATGTGTATTTGACAGAAGGCGCGTTTACTTCAACAGTAAGCAAGGAGTCTGATGTGTATAGTTACGGTGTTGTGTTACTAGAACTGATAACCAGAAAGAAGGCAGTTGATCCTTCATTCGTAGATGCAGATGGATTGTATTGGATATATATAAGCTAGATAGATATATTATTTACGAAAACTATTATGTATATATGTAGTCCCGACGGTTCACAATAGTCCCGGCGGTTATTATAGTTTAGACGCGTCGGTTATATAGTTATGGCGGTTACTGCCCTAGAAGTTAGTATATATATATATATATATGTATAGATCGCTATCATTTATGGTTACCAAGTTTCAAAGAAACATAATCTGAAACTAAGAACCGAAACCCTTTGTATCAATATTTACGAATTCAGTTATAATATTTGTTTGTTTCAATCATTTGTACTATTTGTTGTTTGATTATCCGCTGCAAAATCGATCCTAGTCCAACAAACTGGTATCAGAGCCAAGAAACGAAGAATCAAACGAAATCAATTGTTATCCTTGGTTATCTCCTTCGAACAAAAATAGAGCATCTCAACGTCGGTCATTAAAACCGTTCCAAGGATCTTTCAAGAACACAGAAGGCTCACACGGTATTCAACAAAGAATCGTTCATCAAATCACATGGAAAACTGTTTGTAAACTCTTTGATTTCCCTCCTCGTATTACAATTTTTTAATTGTTTGAAACAGAGTATCCATCACTTCAATCGTATCATCTTAAACAGATTGTTAAACGGTTACTAATTTACATAGAAACTGTATTCGATCTGTGTTATCATTATTTAAATAAGGGGAATCAAAAGGAAACTCAGTTAATAAGTCTGTTCTTCCTTGAAGAATATTTTGCGCGGGAAAACGATAAGCCAGGAAATAGAAGAACACCTATTCTATTTTAATATAACAATTAATTAATTATAAAAATTTAAGAAGAAAAGTTATTTTCTTTTGAATTGAAGCCGCCTTGTTTGACTGTGCACATCGAATCCATCCAAGCTTTTTAATTATTGTTATATTGTTTTGATCACGTGCGGTTCAAACGTAAAGTCAATAGACTCAGAATTTGTGTCAAAATTCATTTTTATTTATATATCATTCGGCACAAAATTCTTATAAAAAGGAATTTTCAAAAGATTAAACAAATCAAGAGAATGGAAATTATTGTACAAAGACAAACCCGAGAAGAAACAAATGAAAGGCAGACATGAAATAAGGCGGGAAATAAACAACGGTTGAGTTTACATAAGTCCGCGATTACGTGCGATTGCAAGATTGAAACAGGAAATTACAATAATGGAGTTGGAACATGAAATTGCATTAATGGAATATGAACTCAAACAATTCAACGAAGAAAAAGACGAAGTAATAACATCGAAAGAGGAAGCAAAAGAAGAAAGAAAGGAAGGAATGTCATGTTATTGGAAATTTGTTAGAAAAGAAGTTGTGGAAAAGTAGCATAATAGAGAGAAAGAGAAGGATAGAGACATGAGTTTGAACAAAAAGTATAAGGATAGAAGGAAACACAATGAAAGCGATAGGAGGGAGAGAAGAGAACGAGAAGAAAATGACAAGGATAAAGAGTTCATAGAGAAATCGAAGGAAAACCGACATCAACGCAAGAGAAAAGATATAGGATACAATTACGATTATGAGAATAAGTGTGAAGAAAACAACGGGACACAGTGGAAAGAAAACAACACGATACGATGGAAGACTAAATTGAGGAACAGACAACAAGAAATTGAGAATGGAACCTCACTAGAAAGAAATGAATTGAGTGTCCCTGTTATGAAGAAGGAAGCGTTGAATCAAGAGAAAAAGAAGAGAAGTTTAAATTTAGTGACTATATCTAGCGATAAAGGAAGAAAGATTTTAGCGAGAGGAGGAAAATTAATAACGATAAAAGAAAGGAGATTTAAAGATCTTGTGTACGGAAACTTCGAAAAATCTAGAAGACCAAGAATGGAACAGAGAATAAAGAAACAACAAAAGCTTTATTGCTATCGTGAACCTGGACGTACGATTCATCATGGACAAATCAAAGTAAATAATGAAGATGAATGCAAGCGAGGTGTACGAATCAAGTATCATCATATTAAAGATCATCTAAAGAAATCAAGATGGAAGAATTCCTACGCTTTGAGAGACAACCTACAAGTTCTCCCAATCTAGCTTAAGGGAGGGTATTGGATATATATAAGCTAGATAGATATATTATTTACGAAAACTATTATGTATATATGTAGTCCCGACGGTTCACAATAGTCCCGGCGGTTATTATAGTTTAGACGCGTCGGCTATATAGTTATGGCGGTTACCGCCCTAGAAGTTAGTATATATATGTATAGATCGCTATCATTTACGGTTACCAAGTTTCAAAGAAACATAATCTGAAACTAAGAACCGAAACCCTTTGTATCAATATTTACGAATTCAGTTATAATATTTGTTTGTTTCAATCATTTGTACTATTTGTTGTTTGATTATCCGCTGCAAAATCGATCCTAGTCCAACAGATTGGACATTGTGAAGTGGGTACAGTCTATTTGGAATGGAAAGAGAGATATAGAGGTGGTGGTGGATGCAGCAGGTCTTTATGACAACTCTTTTGTAAGCGAAGAGGTGACCCAACTGCTTGAGCTTGCGTTGAGCTGTATACAAACGGAATCAAGCAAAAGACCGTCAACGAGAGACGTGGTCAATGAATTGGAAGATGTGTATGCAGCAATCAGAAGAAATCTCAGGTAGTTTTCATATAACCCAACCAGTTTAATTATACAGAATTTACATTGTTTCGCATTCTTATATATAGACAATGTGCACTATCTACAAGGTTCCAAAAGTGTATATAGTCGTTTAACACATTAGCTACATCTACAAACTTTTACTCAAATTCTATATCCAGCAAAGTTCAAAATGCTTAAATATTTGCATCTAAAAGTGAACACGGGATTTCCCAAATAATCTGTTGAACACTAGATTAAGAACTTACAAATTTTGGTGAATATGCAGTTCATGTTTGTTAATAACACGTCTTTATGAACAGATTGCAGGAGCGATATGGATAGAGAAATAGATACAGGACAAGAAGATAAAAGCCTGAGAAGCCAAAAGCCGCCTCTCGCAAGTTTCATCTTGTTGTTGCTTATCTTTTACCAGCAAAACAAGATCTGATATACTAATTTTAGTCACCATTGTATTCATAAAAGATAATATGAAGAGTAGGACTGTAGAACAATCATAACTAGTTTGATACACGTCTTGTGGTCGGGTACTATAATGTGATAATAGCAAGTCTAAACCTATTGGGGAGTATTGACAAATAGACCATTGCCATGCAGCTAAACTTTGAAGTTCAATTCACATTATTGGCATATAAAGTTTGAAGTTGATTTTAAGTACTTAAGAGCAACCTTTTACCTCATTTAGTATCTAATCTTTCCCCGGTCTGCTACACTTTCTGCAAAGAGTTTGCGCTAATTGCCCATTTCATAAGACTTGACCTCTCATCAATCCCACTAGCTCTTAGTACCCAAAGAGGATGCGAAAGTGTCTTGTTTCTGCATAAAACCCCTTTAATCCACGTTATACAAAAAAACATAACTAATATCAAAATAATGTAGGACCATAAAGAATTTTAAAAAAATATATAAAACAGTATAATTTGTTGGTTTCAGCCCCAACTAAAACACACTCAGACTCACACTTGCTTGTGAATGTGAAGAAAACTAAACACGGAGGAAAAGAAAAGTGAAAGGTTATTATTATTCAATGAAAAAGCTATACATATATATGAAAGAGACCAACATACACTTTGACTTATTCTACCTAAATAACCGTTAGATAGGATGACCCACTTGCATTTCTCCAACGGATATTTCCACACAAGTTGCTTAAACCAAAAACCAATTCTTACCTACTTAAACTATTAAATCAACCATATACAAAACATAAATGATACGTAAATGCTTCTAGTGACCTCCCATGCAAACTCTTGTGAACACTTATGCATCCATCAACCAAAGGTCCAAAACTAAGAAGCATAACCATCACCCATGACCCATGAACCAAACCCGAAACTACTAAATCTGCTGACCCGGTTCAGTAGTTCAAAGGTCGATACCGTGACCCGATAACATGCCGACTTGTGATCGTAAACGAACCCGATTATTCCAACATAATTAGTTATATGAAAAAAAAACCTTGATTATCTTATACCTTGAAATCTTGAACTACAAGAAGAGCAGCCTGATGACAAGTAGACGAATTTGCTGCATGAAGCCAAGAACAAAACACGAAGCGTCTCCATGTTAAAGTTGTGGCGATATCAACTCGAAGGCTAAAGTCGAAGGACTAAAAGAGTAAAATAATAATTGACAAATAATTATTTGAATTATCTAGTATTAGTTTAAGTTTATGTTTATCTAGTTGGTTAGATAAGTATTAGTCAAATTATGTTTCCTAGTTGATTAAGGTTAGGATTGTAGGCCTATATAAGGTTGTTCCCTTAATTGTTTTATTCATTCAGAAATTCAAGTTAATAAAAAGAGTCGATCAAAAGTTTTGATCAGAATCGCGAGTCTCTTTGCTCGTTTCCAAGTTTAACAAGTGGTATCAGAGCCACGGTTTTGAGAGTCGCGTACCGAGTCGAGGGAGCAGCCCCTCACGGGGCTGCAACGGTGGTGAAACCGGTGGCGGTGAGAGTCTGAAAGGTTCGCAGGATCGATTTGAGGGAAGGATCTTGTGAGAGAATATGTGAAATTAAGAAATCAATACATACATGAAATGATACAATGTTTAGGGTATTTATACATGATGAAGGGGCGTGTCCCCTTGTTATATAACCGACGTGATGGTTCATTTAACTAACATGACCCTTGACTAAACTTAGGATATAATATATACTTAGGATATAAGTGATATAATATGGGAAATAAGAATTATGTCTAACATTCTCCCCCTTAATTCTTGATTTCCCCAAGGTCTTCAACTCCTATGAGACTTCGCATCTCGAGAAATTTTATTCTTGGTAGTGCCTTGGTGAGTATATCTGCTTTCTGCATCTCTCCACTGATGTGATCAACTTGCATCTGCTCGTTCTCTATGCGTTCTCTGATAAAGTGATACCTTATGTTGATATGCTTTGATATTCCATGAAACACTGGATTCTTCATAAGTTGTATTGCTGACTTATTGTCTACTAGTAGTGTTATCTTCTTTGGTTGTTCACCCGTGAGTTCGCTGAGTACTCCTTGTAGCCATATTGCTTGACATGCTGCTGATGTAGCTGCCATAAATTCCGATTCACATGAGGATAGTGCTACTGTACTTTGTTTCTGACTTGTCCATGTGATAGGTGAATCTCTGTAGTAGAATATTGTTCCTGTTGTTCCTTTTCCATCGTCTTGCTCTCCATAACTGCTGTCGCTGTATCCAGTGATTTCTGCTTCTTTACTTCTGCTGTATTGAATTCCATAATTCAATGTGCCTTTGATATATCTTATTAAGTGCTTAACTACCTTCATGTGAGTTGTTTTTGGCTTTTCCATAAATCTGCTGACGTATCCAACTGCGTAGGTGATATCTGGTCTGGTATGTGTAAGATACCTTAAGCTTCCAATTAGCTTTCTATATTCTGTCTCATTGACTGGTTCACTTTCATCTTCTTTAGTGAGCTTTAGACCTGATTCCATTGCATATTTTGTTGGATTGCAGTCTTCTAGTCTGGCTTCTTTAATGACTTTCTTCGCATAGGCTGATTGCTTCAATTGTATCTTTCTTTGTGTTTGACGTACTTCTATCCCTAGATAGTAAGTGAGTGGTCCTAAGTCACTCATTTCAAACTTTCCTTGCATTTCTTTCTTGAAGCTTGATATGTCCTTGATTGAACTTGAAGGGTCTGTTGCAGTTGCTGTTGATTTAGTGATTAAGATTAAGATGGAGAAGATGATGATCAGATGAATGGGTTTCATGATTGGTGTTAACAGTTAACTGATGAGTGTGTGAAGCGTTGACTGTTGGTGGATATTCTTGGTGATGTGGCTTATTGAATTCTGATTGGCTAAGCTACGTTGGCGGTGTACTTATTGTCTTTCTGTGTCCAGCACGATCGTGAAGCAACAACTGCCTAGTTTAGGCGTCATCCCATTGGCTGAGGAGAATCAGGCCGTTTAGGATGACCCAACTGTCATGCTTTGATTGGTTGGACGCGTTATATTCTTGGCACACGTCCCTTAGCACTGATTAGTCCATACACAATCATTCTTGCACGTACTATTCGTCTCCAGACTATGCGTACTAAGGTTGTGCATGCGTCCAAGCCTATCAATGGGTTGTTGCGCGGATGTTATGGCTTGCGCGAGAACATTCGTCTCGGTGCGTATTGTCTTATCCGCGTGCGCCCAACGTTTTCTTGGTCATATTAGGCTTTATGGGATATGGGTTACCTATCCGCGCAGGGATTTGGTACCCTATCCCTTCATCCGGGTATAATGGGGTTTTAACCATGGATTATATAAGCTTAGTACAAAGAATAAGGAATTGTAAAACTTATGTTATCTGTGTTTTAAAAAAAAAATAATTATAACCGTAGGTAAAAAATAAACACATGCATCGCAATATCATAATTGTGTTTTTATAACACATTATATATTAAAATTTACAAAACAAAAAATATAAATGAACTAAAGTCATATCACATGGTGAAAAAATAAAATAAAAAAATTGGTCTAGTAGTAGTGGTACTAATTCCTTCGCTATATATGAAGATTCATTAGGTTCTTTTCAACTACTTTAGCCTACAAAACTTTATCTTAATACTTTAACTTGGTATTACATTAATATATACTTATACAAAAGTAAAGTATTAGTGCATTGTGAATGGGTTTTTCACTTTGTTATATAAAGATTATAAAGATGATTTTGTATGATTTGATTGGGATTCGAGGAAACAAAAAAAAAATGTTATAGGAAGACTTAAATATACAATATAAAGCTATGAACTTGTACCTAACCATTTCTATCTTTGTACAACTTTTCACCATCCTGCATCTAAGCAATGAGGATCAAGGTTGGTTTAATATACTTGTCTATGGTAGCTTGTTTCCTTTCCCTTCCATTCTACTTTGTATCTAGTTTGAACTCTGACGGTCTAGCATTATTATCACTCGCGAGACACTGGATTACCGTACCCCGGTCCCTCGTGTCATCGTGGAATACTTCTGATGCTGATCCTTGTTTGTGGGTTGGTGTTCAATGTGACACTAACAAGCTAGTTGCCTCTCTCAACTTATCAAGTTCTCACATTACTGGTGAGATAGGACCGGAAATCTCCATGTTAACACAACTGAAATCGTTGAACTTAAGTTCCAATCTTATCTATGGTACAATTCCTTCACAGATAGGCAATTGCAGCCTTCTTCGACGATTGGACTTGTCTCACAACATCCTTTCTGGTAAGATACCCGACAGCGTTGGAAACTTGTTAAATTTAAGATTCTTGAGCCTTTTTAATAATTCACTCAATGGTTCCTTACCAGAGCACATCTTTCACATTCCTAGTTTGGAGGTTTTTAACCTCAGCTTCAACTACCTGACCGGTTCGATTCCATCAAACTTGGGAAATGCGAGCAGACTCAGACAGTTGTCTTTAGACAACAATGGGTTTACTGGATCTTTGCCTAAAAGCCTAAACAATCTTGCCAACCTTGAATATTTATATGTTAATAGCATTGGCGTAGAGGGTAGAATTCCTTTCGGTTATGGTGGTGGTTGCAAAAAACTGATCTACTTGGATTTGGCTTATAACAAATTTATTAGTCTTCCACCTGAGTTGGGAAATTGTAGTAACCTGGAAAAAGTTTCTGTTGCAGGCAGTGGGTTAACCGGTCCAATCCCCTCTTCATTCGGTCAACTCACCAAGTTGACACTCCTTTATCTTTCCAAAAACCAGCTTTCAGGAAACATACCACCTCAGCTTGCCAATTGCACCTCTTTGACTGATCTCGCACTAGACCGTAATCAACTCGAGGGTAGTATTCCAAGTGAGCTTGGTAGGCTTAAGCTAACATCCCTTTATTTGGCTGAAAACCATTTAACAGGTGAGGTTCCAATGAGTATATGGAAAATCAAAACGCTGGAGGACCTTCATATATTTAGGAATCGTCTTTCTGGTGAACTGCCCATTGAGATCGTGCAGCTGAAGCAGTTAAAATCGTTTGGTCTATTTGATAATCATTTTTTTGGCAACATACCTCAAAAATTAGGAATCCACAGCAGTCTCACCTTACTTGATTTCTACAATAACTCCTTCACAGGACCAATCCCGCCAAATCTTTGCTCTGGGAACCAACTAAAGATTCTGAGTTTGGGGTTCAATTCTTTTCAAGGGAGTATTCCTTCCCAGTTTGACAACTGCACAAGTCTTGAACGGTTTATTTTAAACAACAATAATCTCACAGGGGCTCTTCCAGACTTTGTCAACAATCCAAACATGTCATACATGGACCTTAGTGGCAATCAATTTACTGGAAAAATTCCAGGTAGCTTTGGAAAGCTTACTAATATTACAACAATTAAAATCTCCAACACCAGGCTTTCAGGCCTTTTACCACTGGAGCTAGGAAACCTCCTGCAACTTCAGGCTTTGGACCTATCGCACAATGCGCTGGAAGGTCCTTTGCCACCTGAATTAGCCAGTTGCAGCAAGCTGCTGAAATTTGAAGCAAGTCATAACTTGTTCAATGGATCGATTCCAACCGCTTTGAGGACCATGTCAAGGTTATTGACCCTTGATTTAAGTCAAAATCATTTATCAGGAAGCATTCCAACTTTCATCTCCGAACTCCAAGCTCTGGTAGATCTTCAACTTGGTGGAAACAAATTACGTGGAACGATACCTTCGTCAATAATAAAGCTCAAGGCACTTGTCACATTGAATATCAGCAACAACGGTCTGACGGGTGGTATTCCTTCAAATTTCAGTAATCTGGTTATGCTACAATACTTGGATATTTCTCATAACCAACTAAGCGACAATTTAGCATTTCTTTCAGAGCTTCATGTGTTAACCAGCCTCAATCTCTCATACAATCTCTTCACTGGTCCCATACCAGTAAAATTAATGAACTTTATAAACTCTTCATTCTTGGAAAATCCAGGTCTTTGTGTCGAATGTAGACTGTATAACTGTGATCTTGTCAGCAGAAATTTCAGATGTTGCTGTGGGATTGAGAGAGAACAGAGAGAATGTAAAAGGATGTATCTTTATTGAACAAACATTCTAATTACAAATGAAAGGATATGTCCGGTTTATATAGTACCGAACCATTGCGACTATTACAAAGAGGTGTGTCGGTTGAGGAGTAACCGACTAAACTTAGGATATAACACAATAATACAAATGACATAATAATACTTAGGATATAATCAAGAATTATGTCTAACATTCTCCCCCCTAATTCTTGATTTCTTCTTCCATGCTTCTTTAGCTCCTTTCTTCATAGCTTGATTTGTATCACACAAATTCTCTTGCCTTTTTACTTTTCTTTAAATTGTCTCACACAACTTGCTGATTATTCTTGAATCACACGCGGATGATTAGCTAGCTTCACACTTCTTTGCTTGTTTCACACAAACGAACTTTCATAGTTTTCTTGATTTATATTGTTGTTTCACACAACTTTGCTTTCACAGCTTTTCTTGGATGATCTGAGTCACACAGGTCTCCTTCTTTATTAATTCCTTCACAGATTTGATCGTATCACGCGATTCTTCTTTACATGGTTCCCTCACACACCATGATCTTCAACTTGCATCTTTTAGTTCTTTAGTGCTTCACAAACTGATTCTTCATTTTTTGATCACCTCACATTACCTAACTTCTTGCTTTTGATCCACTCACTGGATTTCGCCATTCTACCTATCACAGGTTGTTTCCGTATCACACGGATATTTTTCTTTAATCATATCACATGATTAGTTGTCTTCTCTTCTTTTCCTTTGTTTATTTGGACATTCATAGGCATAATGTCCAGTTTTCTCACATCGATAACACTTGGGTTGAGACTTATCCTTTGTACTTGTTTCTTCTTGGTGGTTGTCTTCACGACTTTGACCTTGGGTTCTTTGAAACTTGTCTCGTCTACCATCTTTTCTATTATTGATTTTACCACGACTTCGATTAAAATCTCCTTGTCCTTCTTGATTGGTCTTTCTCTTGTATTGTGCAAGTAGAAGTTTATCATAATCATTTCTATGATATCTTTCATCTCTGGATCGGAGACGCTCTTCATAAGCTTTTAGTCTACCGATTGCTTCGTCGAGTGTCATGGTTTCCATATCGGAGTATTGTTCTATCGATGCAATAATTTGTAAAAACTTGTCTGGTACTGAGTCCAATAATTTACGTACCAAAATAGGTTCTTCGAACTTTGATCCGAGGGTCTTTGACTTTGTATTTAACGCACTTAATCTACCAGCAAATTGGTCTATTGTTTCTGTCTCTCTCATTGATAACATCTCGAATTCTGTGCGTAATGATTGAAGTCTTGCTTTCTGGACTCTATCAATTCCAATATGTCTCGTCTTTAATGCTTCCCATATGTCTTTGGCTGTAGTATGTGACGCTACTTGCATCACCATATCTTCTGGAATTGCTTGAAATAGATAGGCAATCACTGTCTTATCTTTCTTGACATCTACCTTTGTACCTTCTATGGGTTCCACTACTTCCCAAAGGTTGTTGGCATTCAATATTGCCTTTACACGAACAGCCCAAATCGTGTAATTTGTAGATGTTAACATCGGTGTTTGGAGGCTAAACGTAAGTGTGTCCTTCGTGACATTCTCTTCCTTCGTCATTATGGGTTTTGCGGGCGACTTTAGTGGTGTCTTGTTCTTGTTCTTTTTCCCTATTGTCCGATCTAATACGGACTACCCAACACTTCGTTTTGGAACTTGTTTGACTACTCTTTTGTCAAACTTGTTATTTTTGACCTTTTTTTTGTCAAAAAGTAACTATGATATTCCTTAAAAATATTTTTATTTAACAAAGTTTAATAGTTTTGTAAGGCCTTAAACAAAATATTAAAGACTTTGTTATAAAATTTTTGAATACCAAGTAATGTTCCTTTAAAAGTCGATCTTCTGACTTTTATAAAAATCCTCCTAACAATATTTGATCAGTAATTCCCCTTTTATAAAAACTGATCCTTCAACAAATTTAAACAAATCCTCAAATTGAGTTGTTACTTAAAATACCCTTTGACTTCCTTTGACCCTTCTTTATTATTAAAATTGTGTTTGTTGACTTTTGAAAGTCAAACAATTCACGAAAACTTTCTGTTCGAAATGAAAGTTTTATGTCCCTGTGTTTCTGAATTCAATTTCACACAGATTTGTTTCAAGAAACACTTGTAACGATTTGAGGCTTACAATCAAACCGTTTTTTTTTTTTTCGAATACTCCCTTTAAAACAAACTCAATTTGTTTCGGGTTTTCCTTTGAATCTTGATCCACTGATTTCAATTTAAATATCGTTTATAAAATCAGACTGGTTGTTGTTGTTCAGATTGAAAAGAAAACTTTTCACAGAAAAGCGTTTTGTTTTTTTTCTTAAAAATTTTGGCGGGAAAATTTTCTTTGTTTCTGAAAACAGGGGATCAACAAGGGATTGTTTTGTTTTGATTGGATTAAGATTTATGTATTCGATTGTGATAAATAGGAGGGGCAGGGATAGATAAAACCGTTTTTATTGCGTTTAAACAAACTGTTCTTCGATTTCGGTGTCTCGCCGGAAAATCTGAAGTTCGCCGGAATCCTTCTAATCCGGTCTGTTCCTTCTTCACAGGTCCTTCTTTGGATCGTTGGCTCTGATGCCAAATGTGGGATTGAGAGAGAACAGAGAGAATGTAAAAGGATGTATCTTTATTGAACAAACATTCTAATTACAAATGAAAGGATATGTCCGGTTTATATAGTACCGAACCATTGCGACTATTACAAAGAGGTGTGTCGGTTGAGGAGTAACCGACTAAACTTAGGATATAACACAATAATACAAATGACATAATAATACTTAGGATATAATCAAGAATTATGTCTAACAGTTGCAGTAGTCATTCTGGCAGACAAAAATTTCTTACCAGGTTCCGAACTGCCATGGTAGCTCTTGGGGCATCAACATTTTTGTTTGTAGTAGTTGGACTTGGTTTAATGTTCCACTATCGGCAAAGATCAGAGAAACATGATATTGAAGATCGTTCTTTGTATGAAAAAATAATGGAAGCTACAGAGGATCTAAATGACAGGTACATTATCGGGCGAGGTGCCCATGGAACTGTGTATAAGGCTTCATTGGGTCCGGATGGAGTGTATGCGGTAAAGAAACTAATGTTTGGAAGCAGTAAGGAAGGACTCACAAGTATGGTTCGAGAGGTTGAGACAATCGGCAAGGTTAGACATAGAAATCTGATGAAATTGGAGGATATTTGGATGATAGAAGATTATGGTTTGATACTATATAAGTATATGTATAATGGTAGTCTTCATGATATTCTGCATGAGATACATCCACCTCCGTTGTTAGATTGGAGCGTTCGTTGTAAAATAGCTCTTGGCACCGCACACAGTTTAGCATATCTCCATTTTGACTGTGATCCGCCTATAATTCACAGAGATATAAAACCCATGAATATTCTTTTGGATGATGAGATGGAGCCACACATCTCAGATTTTGGAATTGCAACGCTTCTAGATCAGTCATCTCCAACACTAATGAGTGGCACACTTCGGGGCACAATTGGCTACATTGCTCCAGGTGAGTTAGTTATGTTTGTTTTGAGGTTTTGAATATATAATGTATTAGTTAATGCGTATGTGTATTTGACAGAAGGCGCGTTTACTTCAACAGCAAGCAAGGAGTCTGATGTGTATAGTTACGGTGTTGTGTTACTAGAACTGATAACCAGAAAGAAGGCAGTTGATCCTTCATTCGTAGATGCAGATGGATTGGACATTGTGAAGTGGGTGCAGTCTATTTGGAATGGAAAGAGAGATATAGAGGCGGTTGTGGATGCAGCAGGTCTTTATGACAACTCTTTTGTAAGCGAAGAGGTGACCCGACTGCTTGAGCTTGCGTTGAGGTGTACACAAACGGAATCAAGCAAGAGACCGTCAATGAGAGATGTGGTCAATGAATTGGAAGATGTGTATGCAGCAATCAGAAGAAATCTCAGGTAGTTTTCTTATAACCCAACCAGTTTAATCATACAGAATTTACATTGTTTCGCATTCTTATATATAGACAATGTGCACTATTTACAAGGTTCCAAAAGCGTATATAGTCGTTTAACACATTAGGTGAAACGACTATATGCTCAAATTCTATATCCAGCAAGGTTCAAAATGCTTAAATATTTGCATCTAAAAGTGAATACGGGATTTCCCAAATAATCTGTTGAACACTAGATTAAGAACTTAGGTGAATATGCAATTCATGTTAGTTAATAACACGTCTTTATGAACAGATTGCAGGAGCGATATGGATAGAGAAATAGATACAGGACAAGAAGATAAAAGCCTGAGAAGCCAAAAGCCACCTCTCGCAAGTTTCATCTTGTTGTTGCTTATGTTTTACCAGCAAAACCCGATCTGATTACTAATTTTAGTCACCATGATATTCATAAAGGGTCATGTTATTTACACCTGGTTTTTTTAGGGTTTCACAGCTCTCTACGGCTCGTAGAGGCCTCTACGGGCCGTAGAGGTGTCAGGGCATTGAAAACCACATCCTTCTACAGCTCGTAGAGGCCTCTACGAGTCGTATAGGTGGGTGCCCATTGCAATGATTGACACAGGCCTCTACGGCTCGTAGAGGCGGGTGCAAATAAGTTTTGGGGTTGTGCAATAGGGGGGCTTTTCATAAAAGAGAACTTGAAGAGTAGGACCCTAGGACAATCATAACTAGTTTGATACTCATCTGATGGTCACGTACTATAACGTAATAATAGCAAGTCTAAACCTATTGGGGGAGTATTGACAAATAGACCATTGCCATGCAGCTAAACTTTGAAGTTCAATTCACATTATTGGCATATAAAGTTTGAAGTTGATTTTAAGTACTTAAGAGCAACCTTTTACCTCATTAAGTATCTAATCTTTCCCCAATTTGCTACACTTACCGCAAAGAGTTTGCGCTAATTGCCCGTTATTTAATATCCTGACTTCTTGACCTTTCTCATCAATCCCACTAGCTCTTAGTACCCGAAGAGGATGCGAAAGTGTCTTGTTTGTGCATAAAACCCCTTTAATCCACATTATACAAAAAAAACTAAACTAATATCAAAATAATGTAGGACCATAAAGAATTTAAAAAATATATAAAACAGTAAAATTAGTTATATGAAAAAAATAAATAAAAAAAAAAACTTGATCATTGTATACCTTGAAATCTTGAACTACAAGAAGAGCAGCCTGATGACAAGTAGATGGATTTGCTCCATGAAGCCAAGAACAAAACAGGAAGCGTCTCCATTGCACCTCTCTGCATCCTAAATTCCTAATATCTCCAAAACATTTTTTGTTGAAGGGAATTGCAAACGTAGAGTGAAAAACGATCAGAGGTAGGGATGGATCGATTGAGGGAATATGGAATGGAAGGAAGTTTATACCGATAAATTTAGCTGCAAGGTTGGGGGAACGTGTGATATTAGGGGAATTACCGACTTTACAACTAGCTAACCGCTAAAAACCAATGTTTTAAAAACCTGTACTTATCCGCCGGTTATACAAGTCTATACATATAATATTTAGGAGCAATTGTGGACACTTGTCATTCATTTAGGCCCCTAGCAATTAATGCTCATCCATCATGGCACAATGTGAGAATTAATAAAATTTTCTTTTTTTTAAAAGCAAAAGTCATTAATTAAAAAAATTAAATTAGGTAATTCATTATGATAATTATTTTGGTCAAAATCTGTCAAGCATATGAGGCTTCTCATTCACGCCATCCACATTCAAATTCAAACCCTAATCTCTCATTCAACAATTCGTGAATCTCTTTTGCTAGAGCCTCCAACCTAATCGAACATCAGGTAATATCTTTTCTATTACGTCGCATGTTTTATGCTATCATCTTCTATCGATTATAAGATTTTGGATTTATGGAATCAAAACCCTAAATCAAACCTGTATCATTACGTTTCAGATTCACATTTTTTCGATTTTAAAGATATGTTTATGTGCGTATGTGGATATCCTCCATCAGGTCTCTTCCTAATAATCTTCAACCGTATTATCCATCAGGTAATGGAAATCGCTGTGAGCAGAAGCCCATCCCGCTGTCACTGTGAGCAGAAGCCCTAATTTTTCAGGTTAGGAGGGAAGAGGAATTAAACAGGGTGATACTCGATGTTTTTGAGTTTCAAAATCGGCTTTTCGAGTTGTCTTCTTGAACGGATGAGGTGAGTACCAAATCTTTACGTTTGTTTGTTTTTGTGTGACAATGTTCGTGGTGTGGTTTAGCAGTGGCCGCATGGTTTCTGGGGGGAAGTACATTGTTGGTGGTTGTTGTGCATCCGGTTAGGTTTTCAACCAACATTGGTGGTATCAAAGAAAGAAGTGCAATGTTTCAGGTAAGGTTTTTTAATTAAATGATCCTAGAGTACAAATATGATCTTGAGTTACGCGTTTTGAGTTACGTCTAAGTCAATTGCTTTAACTTTGTTTTTTACCAGTTACCGCATCAAAAAAGCCTAGATTTGCGCCTGATGAGTTTAAGCTAGCGTTTTTTGATCAATGCTCTTGCTACTTGAGGTAATTATGTAGACACTTGAGTAGTTATGAAAGATCAAAGATGCAAAAAAGAAAAAACAAAAAACAAAAGCTACTGAAACTTATCTTAAGTCTATTATGGAAGAAGAAAAAACAAAAAAAGAAGACAAATAATGCAAATCTGCTTGACTGATCGAAGTTCAGCGGATCATTCAGCCAAGTTACTATGGTATATTTTAATGTTTTCAGCGGCTTGGCTGAGTCGGGTTGGCGTTAAAATTATTTTCGCTTACAGCTTTGCGTTTTTGTGTTGTTAATTGTTAAAATTATTTTCGCTTACAGTTTCTTCTGTGGTAGGTTGTAGATATCCCTGAGGTGATACTTAAAGTCAAACAAGAAGTTGAAACTGAGTTTATTGGTGAGTCACAAAACTGGACCAAATCTGAAGGAATAGTAAGTACCCTATTTTTTATTATCTATACTTTTGTATGTCGGTTTTTTCATAGTTTATTTTCATATATGATGATATGTTTAATTGCAGGTGCGAACTCAGCCTCAGGCACGCTACTCTGAGCCTGATAACCGAGACTAGCGGGGAAGAGCTCCACCATCAGTGGAGGAGCTGTCATGGGATGCTGGCCGAGAAAACCGGTAGTTTGGTCGTTTTGACAACTGACAAGAATTTGGCAGAACCCAAGCCTCCCCTAACCAAGGGGTCAGTTCTTCAACGGTTTCATTGTATTTTACAAGCTTTTCTTTTAATTATTGCACATGGATTCATGATTGACTGACACTAAATTTGCTCAAATCTCATATAGGATCCTTTAATATTATCATTATGCAGAAAATTTGTATCAGGAGCTGTTGGGTCACTTGAGTTTCTTGGGCCTTCTTCGCTTAGACTAACCAGATTTAACTGTCTTGGATTAACTAATGATAATATTTTATTCTCTATATTTAGAAGTTTTTTGGTGCATATTTGTGTTGTACTACCTACTCTACGAGTTTTTAAAAAAAGTTTTAAAACTACTGTTCTCGGTATGTACCGTTTTTAGGTGACGGTGAAGGTTCCGTTATTGATGGCTCTGGCTATGATGAGTTGAAATTCTACTTGAATATTTATGAAAGTGGCGTGGCATGGCATGGATGGTGGATGGGAGGTTATGAACCTGCAACCCCCGTGTAGCCAATTATTTCGACAACTCTGATCCTAAATTTTCGATTCTTAATTTCTCTTTGTTTTGTTTTTTGTTTGCTTTTAGTATGCGTGTGTTTTACTAGCTTTTGTTGTGGCTTAGTGGAGGAGATGGGTGAGGTATATGATGGTATGTATGTGGGTGTGATTGTCATTGATGGTGGTTTGACGATTGTATTTGGTGGAGCAGAAAGGATTGGCGTAGGGAGGGTGTGGTGGTCTCGAGGATCAAAAAAGGGTGTTGAAATGCTATTTGAGACCAGGTGATGATCACTGATGGTGTAGATAAGTTTGTTGTTTCAAGTTCAAGCAACCCCAATAGGGTCGCACCCACCAGCAGGTTTGAGCGAGTCACAATATTTCGTCCATCTGTATCTGCTTCTTCTTCGGGTAATTCTTTATCCTCAATAATTATGAGTTATGATGGGGTTAGAAGGTTGCAACCAAATTCTGATTTTAAAGGAATTGACAGGTCCAAAATTGCATTGTAGTGAAGATAATGAATATGGAGGTTTAATCTATCTTTTAGATGATAATATTTATTTGAGTATTTGACCATATATTCACTAGATTAAAAACCGAAACACCCTAAAGTATTTACATGCTTATAGAAGCTGGTTTCAGTGTCGTGGAATGAACATGTACCAAAAAAGTGAAAAATATGTTATAACTAACGAGTAATGACAAACCAGCTATGCACAATAACCGTTTGTCAGCGCTCAATAGTGTTGGTGTTTTTATAGTGCAAAAGTGTACCTTTGCCTAGCTTAAGAGATGTAAACAAATGGTTGTGGTCGGAGTGCTATTTTTGTTTTAGATGAAAGAATTTGCATTTATTAATGATTTATCTGCACATGATTGTGCCTTGCCTCATTAGTTGACTTCAAATGGATATTTGTATCTTAGTATGTTATTTTATTAACGTAAGTTTTATATATATTTTGCTAATTATAACTCATATTTCATATTTCATATCATATTGTTTGATTTTGTGAATCATTTTTTGGATTCAGATTAAGGTCAGAATGGCTGCAGTTCTACACAGCCCTATGAGGTTTGCTGCATACAAAAACTGTTGAAAAGAGGTACGTTGTTCTTAAATCTTCTGGATGTAGACCTGCACACACCCTAATATTATCATCATAGTCCAATGAAACATTTCGTCAATTTCTTAAAAAAAAGGTGTGCCAATTTCACAAATTGTCTTTATGAATGTGTATATGTTGTACGTTTTGCTGATTCAGTTACAACCAGAGGCATTTCGCCAATTTCTTAAAGAAAAGGTGTTAGCAGAAAATGAGGAGACTATTTAACCAATAGTATATTAACCGAATGATTTAGGTTTTGTTTTACAGCAGTGATCGAGTTTGTCGATTAGTAGAGTGTTTAACTGTTTATTCAATAATTAATATAAACTAAGTTGTGAGACGTCCTGATTCTCATAGCAGTTGTGGACTGTGGTGTTTATAGGAACTGGAATGCAAATGGAGAGCTCAGAGTCGCTAAAATTTCGGCGAATTGTTGAGAGTGTCTGCTGGTCAGGTATTTGATGTGTTATTTAGGTTGGATGTAACACACTAATAGTTTGTTAAATAAAAAAGTAGATTCAAAAGGTGTTTACGCTTGCTTTATTAGACCCGGCCCTTTGAACATTAGTCTAAATCAGTGTCGAATAAACAGGTCGTCTAGATGATGGTGGGGCTGCAACAGTGAGAGCTATAATGCATTTGGCAGTACCGAACAATTTCCAGAGGGCATAACTCGATACTACACGATCTCAATGCACTTCTTGGTCCTAAAACAGGCGATTAATGTTTACTGCTGCAGTTACTGCTGCTGGTGGAAACTCAAGGTATTTTTAAATTTTCTTTTTTATTTACCTGTTGTTTTGTTAGTTCAAACATACTGCTACATAATTATCAACTGTGAGGTGTAAGGTTATTATGAATTGTGTTCTCTGAAACAATCTTGAAACTGCATATGAATTGGAATTGTACACGTTATAGTTGTGACAGTTTTTTACGGACTGTGCGGACTGTTCCTTGAAGACTGCAATCTTTGGCTTGGCACACAGTTTAAGAAATTAGTAGTGGAGGTAGTATGAATTCAGGAATTAGTAGTGGAAGTGTTAAAATGGGTAGCTTAGGCAGGTTGGGTATTGGTTCTGGTCTAAATAGGACACTATTAATTTGGGTTTGCATGTGTCGGGGGGTCGGGTGTCATATTTTTCTCAAATGCTAAATGATTATTAAATATCATTAAAATTCAATTAAACTATTTCTTAAATGGTAGTCAACTAGATTCTTATATAGGCGATACATCAAACTACAAAGATCTTTATTAATGGTAGCTGGGTAGGGATCTATCATAACCCTGAGCTCTTGGTGAGGACCCTAATTGGTTGTTATCTTAGCATGGTTGATCAAGGGTGTTAAAATAATGGAATTATTAATTGATATTACAGGTTGATGTAAACAACGAAGTTGGAAGGAAGGACCAATCAGAACTAAAGTGTACTTTGAGTTTGAAAGGAAGGACTGGAGTGCTTGAATAAGAGAGTTCGAATATTTTGAATCGGTTGATGATTTAAACAGCTGCAGCAAAAGCTGTTTGAAAACAGAAAACAACACCCTGGATGTCATTAACAGATTAGAAGCAGCAATACATGAATAAAATATTTCTACTATATTTTTTATACGTTATACCGCTCAAAATAATTGTAAGTTGGTGAACCGCGTGTCAACGCGGGCAATAGTCTAGGGTTAATATTGTATACTTTAATACAATATTTATGCTGTATTTTTCTTATACCTTATAATTCTTCAACTAGAAGCACGTTGGTGAACCGCGTGTAAAACCAAAAATGTGGTGTATAAAGAAATATTTAGTGATATTTGAATAGAATGTGTATTGGTTTCTTTTAAATCTTAATAAAATATTTCTGCTACATTTTTTATATGTTTTACCACTCAAAATAATTGTACGTTGGTGAGCCGCGTGTAACGCGGGCAAAGATCTAGTAATACTATATTTTGGAGGTGAGTCCGGTACGAAACACTCTGATATAAAGGTCAAACGGTATCAAGTTTGTACCGCCGGTAAAATAAGATATACCTATTTAGTGGCGGACCCAAAAAAAATTTTCATGGTAGGCGGATTTTTTTGTGGTCATTCAGTCTAACGCTAAAAATAAAATCGGTCCGTTTCAGGTTGGGTCGGGTCGGTTCCGGTCCTTCAGTCACATACTAAAAGAATAATTCCAAATTATATTTTTAAATGCAAAATATAGATTTTCATCAATCTTGGTTAGAAATACATAACAAAAGTATATATATCTATAACTGTTCTCTACATATTTTTATTTTCTGAAATCTAACCATAAGGTAATAAAATTAATAAAATAAAGAGAGAATCGCATAGTTGGTCCCTATGGTTTACAAATATTGCACACTTGCTCCTTAGGCTTCAATAATTATACCGTTGGTCCTTAAGTTTGTCAAAACTGCACTCATGTGGTCCTTACTCCTAACTGCCGTTAATTTCCTCCGTTAAAAACAAGTAAATTACATTTTTACCCTCATTATTCAATTAAAAAAAACATAATAAATAAAATAATATTAAACCCACCCACCCCCAACCCACCCCTTCTTCTTCCTCAAACCACCACCATCTCCCCCCTCACACTAACCCCATTTCTTCATCAACAACCACCTCCACCTTCAGAAATCACCACCAGCATCGCCACCTGTGACCACAACATCTAGAACCCAACCTATGTCTATGGTCATTACTAACGTAACTGAGTCTGACCATCACTATCAATCCCTTTACAGCAACCCTTACTGACCTTCGATGCCTCCACCGATTACCTTCATAGCTGACACTGTCTGACCTCCCACCATAACCACCGTACCCATTATCTCAACAATAAATCATCACTAATTATTATCAGGGAATAAAGGGTTTTGCCAATTAGTATATGTGTTTGCCGGCAATCTGATGACACAGATGCCGCCGCCGTTGGAACCACCACCATTTCCTCCCTGCTCCACCGTTCCGATGGCGGCAGACACCAACCGCCACCTTATTGATGGGTATTGAGTTGGAGTTATTATTTGTTTGGATCTGAAAGGAAGGGGTAGAGTTGTAGTTGGGTTATTACTGGTGTTGAAGGTGGTGGTGGGGTTGACAGAAGTCAGGATAGGATTTTGATGGATTGTTCATGGTGTTGAAGGTGGTGGTGGTTGGTGGGTTTTACGGTGGGGTGTTACGATGGGGATAGAGATAGTTCTTGATAATAATTATGGTGTAGTTGGTGGTGTTGCGGTGGAGTGGGTTTATCAAGAGAGGGAGAGAGAGAGAGAGAGAGAGAGAGAGAGGTGATAGGTGGAGGAGGAGGAGGTGGTGGTGGTGTGAGGAAGAAGAAAAGATTGAGGTGGGGTAGTGGGGTAGTTTGTTATTTCAATATTTCTTTATATTTATTTTTTTATAAGGGCAAAATGGGTATTTCATATTCATTTAACAGAGAATTTTAATAGTCGTTAGGGGAGAGGACCAACACGGTAACAAAATTGATACATTTGGACCATATAAGTAATAAGTTTACAACCCTAAGGATCAACTGTGTAATTATTGAAGCCTAAGGAGCAAGTGTGCAATATTTGTAAACCACAGGGACCAACCATGCGATTCTCTCTAAAATAAAAAAGGGGTATTGGAATTTAATAATCCAAACTTTCACTCATTGGCCGGTAATAATCCGTACTTCAAAAATTTCCAATAACGATCCCAACTTTCGAAAAATTTTCCTCTGGTGAACCTTTTTTAACTGAGCACTAACTGGATTAATGGTTGCTGACGTGGACTATGGGTTGGCATGATGACGTGGCTAATTTATGCTGAGGTGTCATTATATATTATTTATAACATATATGCTTATAATCTATTATCCTTTTAAACATAATAAACAATTATTAATAAATTAAATCATTTTAACAATATTAGACAACCTGCATCTTCCCCAAATCAAATCAACTAGGGCTTTCTTCCCAACATCATTCTACAAGAAAACCAAATCCCAAACTCCAATAGAATCAATCCACAAAGCCACTCGCCGCCCTTCCAATCCTTCTGCAAAGAAAACCAAATCCTAAACTCCAATCGAATCAATCGAAACTCCCAAACTCCAATCGAATCGAATCAACCCTTCTGCATCTTCCCCAAATCAAATCAAGGAGGAGACGATCTTTACCCCCACCAACCGTCGGCGTCCTAAACACACCAACACCTCCACCATCGCCGCCACCACCATCATCGTTGCCTTTGAGTTTTAGATAGCCAGTCGAAGATAGTCAGTCTGCAACATGAGATGGGTGGCTGCGGGTTGCAGAAGATATGTAGATGGGGAGGGTTTTGAGTTTTAGAGATAGAGAGAGAGAGGGAGGGAGGGAGGGGAGGGTTGCAGAAGATTATGTAGATGGGGAGGGTTTTGAGTTTGAATTAATCTTTTGTTTTATAATGTTTATAAGAGGAGATGACACCTCATATTAAATTTACCACGTCAGCTGACAACTCATAGTCCACGTCAGCACCCACTAACCCAGTTAGTGCTTAGTTAAAAAAAAAAGATTCACCAGAGGAAAAATGACTGAAAGTTGGGATCGTTATTGGGAATTTTTGAAGTACGGATTATTGTCGGCCAATGAGTGAAAGTTTGGATTATTAAAATCCAATACCTCATTTTGTATTCATTATTTGTGTGAAGTGAGTTTTAGTCTGTAGTTTCATTAGCCGTCACCGGAGTGTACCCATAATTTTATGACTAGCGTTTCACAACAGAAAAACTCACATTCTCTAATATGTTACAATAATATTTTAATAAAATAATAATTATGAAATAACATTACTTTCTCCTATGGAAACAAAGTTCAAAGCTGGTTAAATCCTAAACTGCATAAAATAATTATACTTAAAATTATAGATCTACTAAAATGAATAGTGACGTGAAGACTAAATGACATTTTTATTATTATGTCAATTTTTGAGGGTCTTTTGGTCATTATAATGATGTCACGTTTCTTCTCATCTACCCTTCCACATCTATACCCTCTCTCTCCTGTCTCTCTCTCTCTCTCTCTACACATGTCTTCTGTCTCTCTCTTTCTTCTCACTTCTACACATCTCTTCTCACTTCTACACACACAGGTCTCTCTCTCTCTCTCTCTCTCTCTTCAGTTTCTCTCTCTGTCTCCACAACGCCCTGTTTCTCGCTCTACGAGAGGACGAAGACGAAGACAACAACACCCCCACCGCCACCAAACAAAGCTTCACAGAGAAATGGAGATACAAATGGAGATACATTCACAGAGAAATGGAGATGCATCGGAGATATCGCCGCCTGTTGTGGAGATTTCGGCGGAAAACGCCGCCGTGAGTTGCCGGAAGGACGGTGACAGTGATGGTGAGGTTGTGGGGAAGATGTGATGGTGGGTTTCGATGACATGCACGGATGATCCGTGCATAGATGAGGTTTCGTTGGTGGTGGCTGTGGATGGTGGGTTTTCGAGGCGGCGGAGGACAGATCAGGTATGTTATTGTTGCTGTTATTATTATTATTATTATTATTATTATTATTATTATTATTATTATTATTATTATTATGATTTTGTACGGTGGGTTTATGTGTGCTTGGTGGTGCAAGGACGGAGGACGGTGGGTTCTCACCCACAACCCCCTGCAACCCTTCCATACTGACCGACTCTTTAGTAGCGGTGGGTTTATGTGATGGTATGATGTGCTCTTTGGTAGCGGCATTTGTATTACCGATTTACTTGTTACGTTTTGTTGTTGGATGATTGATTGATGATTTTGTGCAGTGGGTTTATGTGTGCTTAGCGGCGCAAGGATGAAGACGGTGGGTTCTCACCCACAACCCCCCTGCAACCCTTGCATGCGGACCGACTCTTTGGTAGCGGTGGGTTTATGTGATGGTATGACGTGCTCTTTGGTAGCGGCATTTGTATTACCGATTTACTTGTTACGTTTTGTTGTTGGATGATTGATTGATGATTTTGTGCAGTGGGTTTATGTGTGCTTAGCGGCGCAAGGATGAAGACGGTGGGTTCTCACCCACAACCCCCCTGCAACCCTTGCATGCGGACCGACTCTTTGGTAGCGGTGGGTTTATGTGATGGTATGGCGTGCTCTTTGGTAGCGGCATTTGTATTTCCGATTTACTGGTTACGTTTTGTTGTTGGATGATTGATTGATGATTTTGTGTGGTGGGTTTTTGTGTGCTTGGCGGCATAGGGACGGAGGACGGTGGGTTCTCACCCACAACCCCCCTGTAACCCTTGCATGTTGACCGACTCTTTGGTAGCGGTGGGTTTATGTGAGGGTATGATGTGCTCTTTGGTAGCAGCATTTGTATTACCGATTTATTGGTTACGTTTTGTTGTTGGATGATTGATTGATGTTTTTGTACGGTGGGTTTATGTGTGCTTGGCGGCGCAGGGACGGAGGACCGTGGGTTCTCACCCATAACCCGCCTGCAACCCTTGCATGCTGACCCAGTCTTGGCTCTCTGTCTTCTTCAATAGAAGAAATCTATGGTGTGGGTCTGTTATTATTGGGTTACTATGGGTTTTTTACTGACGGACAGGAAAAAAACAACTGAGGTTGTTTGTTTTTGGGAGGGACCGATGGCTGTGATGATTCTGGAATCTATACGGAAAGTAGATGAAGATGGCGTGGCATGGGTGTTGGATGGCAAGTATGCACCTGCAGCCCACCCTGCATCCAGATTTTCAAACGGCGTCTGAGCCTCACGAACTTTATATTATTAGCCTACTGAAATGAATGGGGATTTCAAGATTCTTGCAATATTTTTCATCTGTTATATGCATTGATTTCCATAAAATTGTTTGGGGGGATTGTTGCTTCCCATGTGTACCTATACACAGACTACAAACCAATTGATACTGTTTTGTGTCTGGGTTTGTTTTTATTGGGTTTTTAGTGTCGCTGCATTTTGTTGCTTGCTGAACTGATGGCTGTGATGATTCTGGAATCTATACGGAAAGTGGATGAAGATGGCATGGCATGGGTGTTGGATGGCAAGTATGCACCTGCAACCACCGTGCAGCCAGATTTTCCAACGGAATCTGAGCCTCACGAACTTCGATTTGGCTGCTTTGTTTGGTTTTGTGTATTCCTAGGTCTTCCATTGATTCGAATGAAAGGAGGTTGTGGTAGTTGGTGGTAAAAAGCTTCTTATGCCACCACCCATCTCCACTGCTGCACATGCTTATCATGACATGATACACACACACACACATCCGGATGGCATTGTGATGCAATCATCTTTTACCACTACTAGAAAATAGGCCTAATGTAACCTTTTAGAAGCAACATTTTTCAAAGTAGTTGCATTTGAATCTAATGCAACTCCGATGAACATAAAGGTTGCATTAAAAGATCTAATGCAACTTTTTTCATAAAAGGTTGCAAACTAGTACTAAATTTGCAACCTTTTTATTTAAAGGTTGCAAATGTTACTAAATGTTGCAACCTTTTTTCTAAAAGGTTGCATTATGAAAAGTTAAATGCAACTTTTAATTAATATATTAAATATGTATGTGTATATATTCAAGTAATACTAATTACTATTTATTAAATTATTAAAAAATAACCTAGTTATATATAAAATAATAATTGACCTATATATATATGTATATATATTAATTTTCGAACATAATGAACAGTAGCTATAGTAGCCGCCCTCTATCTTGTGCTGCCCACTATTATGATAGTATTGTTATTTATATCTTGGCTGTTGCAGGTTTCCTAAAAGTCTCTTCTGGCCGCGTGGTTGTGCTGTCTTGTTCGATTTCCAAGAACTCGGGTTCGACTCCTGTTGTGCTAACTTGGTCCTATGCATTTTTGTTAATTTTTCTTTAAGCCCCTGTTGAGTTTGTGTTGTAGCTTTTTGTTGGAGCGGTATGTAAATAAACATAAGCTTAACCCTTATGAATTTCGCCCTTGCATATGGAAACCTAGCCTAGCTTTAGAAACCAACATTGTATAGACGATACAACGACAAGAATCGTTTCGAACATTATTTACAAAACAAAATTACAAGGTGCGCAATCGGAATGAACACTAGTTATAATTAATTAATAAATAAAAAATAGTCCGGTCGGGTGAAAACGGTCCAGGACGCTAACGTGCCAAATCGGGTCTAAACAGTTCGAGTCGTTAACGGACCAGTCAGTTCGAAACGGGCCTGATCGGGTCGATACGGTCCGGGTGGATAACGGGCCGGTCGGGTCGAAGCGGTCTGGCTCATTAATGGGACCATTCGAGTCGAAACGGTACAGGTTGTTAACGGGCCCGGTCGAGTCGAAATGGTCTTTAACTGGGCCGTTCGAGCCAAAACGGTTCGAGTCGTTAATATTTTTAATTTTTAATAAGTTTTATTAATTTTTTAACCTTTTTTTTAAATTTCTTATTATTTTTAAATTTTTTATTATTTTTTTAATTCTTTTAACCATCTTGATATGAACTCATCTTGATCCGAACTATCATGACCCAATTACATCCTGACCCAAACCCATCCTAAACCATTTTTTTAATCTACTCATTTTGATCCAAACCTATCCTCACTCAAATCCATCTGACCCAACAACCAACCCAGCCCAAACTACCTATTTTGCCACCCCTATTAAAACCTAACTTTATTTTCATCTCTGCTTCTAGCGTCCCCTCCCTCTTCTAAGGTGCTCCCTCCCGATCAAGATCTGTAGCTTTATCTTCTTGGTTATTTTCGAATGGCGGGCACGTGATTTAAATAACAATGAAAGCAGGATGGATGCTTACATGTAAATATTTATTCTTTATGTTCTTGCTCATTATTTCAATTGGATTTTTATGAAATAGGATACCTGATGTTGTGTGTTGTTTTGAGTTCAATTTTTGTTGTTGGAATCGTTTGACGGCTTTAAGAGTTCTTGAAATTCCAAATCACAGGTTTGATATATTTTGTCTTTTTGATATTTTTTTAGTTCACTCCACCGTGGTAATAATCCATGAATGCTTATGCTTGAATATATATTGAAAATTGAGAGCCCATCTATTTGCACTTCCAGTTCCGCTTTGAACTTGAAACTAGCTGATTTTATTATAGGATATATATGTAGGGGCAGGATCAAATACAAAAAATATAAAATCGTGCGAAGCGTGCGAAGGATCACTTTGTACATGATAATTACGTAATGATAATTACGTAATGCCTTCATGAACATAAAAAAATATTACGTAATTATCATTACGTAATTATCATGTACAAATGCATGATAATTACGTAATGATAATTACGTAATGATAATTACGTAATGCTTTCATGAACATAAAAAACATTACGTAATTATCATTACGTAATTATCATGTATAAATATCCTTCGCATCCTTCGCACGTTTCTTTATTTTTGTAGAATAACCGCCCCCTATATATATATATATATATATATATATATATATATATATAGGTAAAGGATATATTGGAAACCCTTGTTATAGTTAAAACTCTAGAAACTCTAACTTTCCGAGCTTTTTTTATATGAAAATTTTAGGGTATGTAATATACATGATTTTAAGCATTTTGAGCCAAAAAAATCAAAAAAGCGCCGAGCACTTTTTTTTAAAAAAAATAAATAAGTTTTCGGATAACACATGTTAATTTCGCTTAACATGTGTTACCCGAAAACTTATTTTCTTTTTAAAAAAAAGCGCTCTGCGCTTTTTTGATTTTTTTGGCTCAAAATGCTTAAAATCATGTATATTACATGCCCTAAAATTTTCAGGCCCTAAAAAGCTCGGGAAGTCGGAGTTTTCAGAGTTTTCTAGATAAGGAGGGTTTTCTATGGATCCCTACCCTATATATATATATATATATAATATATATATATATATATATATATATATATATATATATGTATATATATATATGTATATATATAGGGGAAAGTTAATTTGAGAACACCTATATTTCGTGTGAACCGTGAGAACGGCATCTAAAACCATTCAAATTCAAAATTTCTTTTTATACTTGTCTTTATTACTAAAATACAATCCCAAAAACACAATTTACACGTAAAAATTCAAACGTATACGCAAATAATTTGTTTTTACACATGTGTAAATTTACTGTTTATACATGTGTAAACTGTTTCATTTACACATGTGTAAAAAGTTAATTTGAAAGTGTTTTTGCATGAAAAGATGAATTATTTGGAAAGAAAATTCATTTATTAATGTTGTATTTTGATTATAATTAGGTTTGTATTAAAAAAATTTGATTTTGATTAATTTTTTTACTTGTTCTCACGGTTCTCGCAATATTTAGCGTTCTCAAGATAACCCTCCCCCTATATATATATATATATATATATATATATATATATATATATATATATATATATATATATATATATGACATTAGCTAAAAGAAAACGAGATGATTTAAGGTCTAAAGTGCATTATCCGGTTGGTTGAAACTTGAATTTGCTACATATTCAGCAAAATCCAGTGATAATAACTAGGTGTCCAGTTTGATGATCTTATTTCACAATCAAGTAGTCCAGTAACATGTTTAAATATAACATGTCAGATCCTAAGTGACAACACACAAATTTTATCTACTATTTTTTTGTGTAATAGCACTAAATAACATATTCACATTCACCTATGAACTTACTATCTCGAATGTGGAGTATTTGTACAAAGTTATGCCTTTTCTTTTGTTTTATTATTAACTTGTATCAATAAAAAAAAGTAAGTATCCTAAAACATCTGCCTTAACTGAGCTTTCATAACATTCAAATACCAAAACTACCCTCCATTAGTTAATCTTGGCCCATACTTCTTTTGTTATAATTTTTTCCAGAGTGTAAATATTTTTTATAAGAAGATAATAGTTTAAAAGCTGGATTAAGCATGATAATTAGAGGACTGGCGCCATGAGCGTTAAACTAATTGCTTGATTTGTTATTTGTGCTTCAAGCTATCTGTGGCCTTTAGTTTCTTGAGTTATGAGGCAATTGCTTTATGTTTCTAACATGCTTGATTGCATTGATAATTCTTGCTTTATTTTTTATACTAAATGCTAATATGAGTTGGCATTTGAGAGAATTTAACACATATCAGTTATAGGCAACACGACAAGTTTAATAGTGAATTAGCATATTATGGTCTTGAGTTCATGGCATGCTCCAACACTGGATTTGCAGCGTTCGATATGGTACGCAGTTCTTTTTCTTTATATTTATCTTGTGGTGTTCATGAGCTTTATCTGATTTAGCTTTATTATCAACAAATTAATTTGATTGTGTAGATCTCCATGTAAGTATGTTGCTGAACATCCACCATACATGTAGTTTGTTGCGTTTATGGAGTAATAAAGATGTGGCTGTATTTTCTTCAACAATTTCTCCATTAATAGTATTTGCTATTTAGAGTTTTATATTAGTTGATGTGTATATATTAATTTGTTTACAGCAATGCTGTTTGCGAGCTAGGGAATCACGCATGTCTTAAAAAAATATGCACACAGCCGGTCCAAAAAGTTTTGCTAGGATTTGTGAGGAGATGGTAATATGTTTCTAGTTTGCCCATGATTTGTATTATTTTTGTTGTGCAATACACTAATGTTTTTGTTTCCTTTTATTTATTTTATTATGAGTACAGAAAAATGCCGACCCAAACCAGCAATTACCTACTTTAACACAAATGTTTGAACGTACACGTAAAAGGACGGAAGGGCGTGTATATGTTGATACATATGATGACACGCAAAGGAAAATTGTAAGTTCTTTCTACTTTTATCTTTATGTAAATATCCATGTTCTATGTTCACCTTATGTAAATATTCATCTATCATGTTTGCTTATTACATATAGGATTAATTTAATTTTGAAGAAAGCTCCAGTGACACATGAAAATAGACATCCATTTTTTAATATTTATCCATAGCATGATTTTAATTATAAAATTGTTTCTAAAGTATTTTCTTAATTTTTTTTTGACAATATATAAGGAACAAATGAAGAACTACAAGCCAAAGGAGGATGACAACGCTACAATTGATCCTTATTTAGTTGTTATGAGCAAAGAAAACTATGGGCATCGTCAAATTTATGGTAGAGGTGTTACAAATACATTGATAAAAAAAGTGGATGGTGTTTGCACGTCATACATGGTTTCAGATGGGATGATAGAATCTTTTAAAGCAAACGTTGAAGTTGAGAAAAACCAGTTGCTAGAATTGCGCAAAGAGATCGAAGAGGATCATCAAAGGAAAAAAGTCGAGCTTGAAGTGGACCATGTAAGAAAAAAAGCCGAACTTGAAGTTATTCGAAAAGATATTATTGACAACCAACGAAAAAACTTTGAAGCTATAATGCAGGAGGTTATGAAACAACTACAAGTTGAAGATCAAGATGACTAGAAGGTTTATATTTCTCTTGAGTATTGTAATTGACACGTTATTGTTATTTAAGTTTGGACAAGTAATTTTAAGTAAATCATTTGATTATGATGATATTTGTGTTCTTATTGTTTTTGCATAATCGTGATTTAATGCATAATTTAATTATTTGTAATTGGATTTATTTTACAAAGTTGCATTTTGGTGAAAAAGTGTTGCATTTGTTGTAATTAAAATTCATAAAAAAAGTTGCATCTATTAAAAAAAAGGTTGCACTATTTCTTATAATAAAAATAGTAAAGGTTGCAATAAGACTAGAAAATTGTTGCATATTTGTAATTAAAATATAATAAAGGTTGCATTTGAGTATAATAAAGGTTGCATTTAAGTGTAGAAAAGGTTACACTTTTGTAACCAAAGTTGCATTTGAGTATTATAAATGTTACATTTGAGTATTATAAAAGTTGCATTAGAATGTAAAAAGTTGCATACTAAAAAAGTTGCATTAGAGTAGCAAATGTAACACTATAAAAAATGGTTGCATTAAGCCTATAAAGGGTTGCATTAGGTCTAAGGTAACTGCTTCTGATGCAGCTCTCAATAAAAGGTTGCATTAGACATATTGTAACTTTTTCAAGGCCTAATGCAACATTTTAGTGGTGCTGCAATAGCTTCATTTTCTTGTAGTGCAATGCAGTTTTGTGTGTTTGCAGCCATGGCATTACCCGTGGCTAATGCAGCTTCGCTGCTGAATTGTGAGTTTAAATCATGTGGCTGTAGGCGTAGGTGCTTTGTAGTTGTGAACAGGGATTAAGAATGTTCATAATGATCATCGGATGATACTCTATTTGAATGACTGTGATTGTGGGGGAGAAACATTGTCTTCAGATTATTGGGTTTTTCGTGTCGCTGTATTTTGTTGCCTGCTGAACCGATGGCTGTGATGATTCTGGAATCTATATGGAAAGTGGATGAAGATGACATGGCATGGGTGTTGGATGGCAAGTATGCACCTGCAACCCACTCTGCAACCAGATTTTCCAATGGTATCTGAGCCTTACGAACTTCGATTTTGCTACTTTGTTTGGTTTTGTGTATTCCTAGGTCTTCCATCAATTCGAATGAAAGGAGGTTGTAGTAATTGGTGGTAAAAAGCTTCTTATGGCACCACCCATCACCACCGCTACACATGTTTATCATGACATGATTTACTTTAATACACACACACGTCCGGATGACATTGTGAAGCAATAATCTTTTACAATGCAGTTGTGTGTGTGTGTGTGTGTTTGCAGCCACAGCGTTACCCGTGGCTAATGCAGCTTCGCTACTAAATGATGGGTTTAAATCATGTGGCTGTAGGCGGGGGTGCTTCGTGGTTGTGAACAAGGATTAACAATGTTCATAATGATCATTGGATGATACTCTATTTTAATGATCGTGATTGTGAACAGGGATTAACAAGGTTAAAAATCATTTGCGGAAAGTCAGCCTCAAGGATATTCATGATGATGATCAAGAGATAATGTATTACTGATGTTGATGGCCCATTCACTCTTGATCATTATCATCAATCATCTCAGGTAATTTGGCTTCTGGTTTATGCTTGAAGTCCTTCTTTTCAGCAAAACCTGGTGGTGTACACCTTTCGGTGACACATGAAACACACGTTGCATTCATCCATCGTGGCAGGTCGAGGTTAGTCTTCTATATATTTAACAAAATTAGTGTAACATCACACAAATTTTCTTTATATATATATATATATATATAACTCCCTCGTTTATTCATCCGATTCATGTTTTCAGTATCTTTACCATCCATTTTTTTATTTTTTTTTTGTTTAAATAATGACGTATAACCAATATTAAATTGGATTGTATTAAAAATTCTGATTTAAAAACGTTAAAAAAAATGTTTGCCTGTGCCAGGATTCGAACCCGAGTCCCTGGCGGGCTAAACCTTAACCACACCACACAAACCACTACACCATTTGGTGTTTTGTGATGTTAATTAAAATCAATTAAACTTAAACCCTTTCAAGGTCCCTTAGTCAAACCTGAAAAGTCAAACGTAGTCTCCTAGTCAAGTCAAGTCAAAGTGTTAGTAAATATGGTCTTCTAGTCAAGTCAAAGTGTTAGTAATATGGTCTTCTAGTCAAGTCAAAGTTGTTCCTAAATTCTAGCCTAGTCAAAGTAGTCCCTAATTACAACTCCAAATTTTACACTATAAATACACTAGCCTACCATTCAACTCTTTATACCATTCAATAAAAAAAACATTATTATCCCATCTCCCATATACAAAAGTTTTCATCCGTCATTATCTCCTCTAGCTAGTTTCGAGTTTTCCAAGGCATTATTACTAAGTGTTTGCACGCTCAATAAAACGCACGAACTCATTATGCACCTAAGTTGAGTTTACATAGCCCCTTTTTTTATTTTACATGTTGGGGTGAAACATGTTTTAAACATTTTATATACTATCATTACTCATTCTTACATTGTTGAAACTTGTGATTCAATTACACTATCATTTACTCCTTCTATCATTTGACTGTAACAAAAAGACACAGTACAATCATTAACATTGATCAAGCTGTCTGTTTAGATTATAGCGCTATAGGTCTGACAAACCCACCCCCCCCCCCCCCCCCCCCGCATTAATTCAGGATGATCGATAACAGTTACACTTTTACTAACTTGCGAGTTAGGTCTCAGTCGACACAAGGTTTGATTGTAGAAAAGACGCATTGTTACATGTCGGACTCATATTCTATCATTACTCATTATTATACTTCAACTATGATTGCTATACAACATATTGTTTTCAACTATATGCAAAACCTATGTATTCTCACCAACTATTTATAGTTGACCCCCCCCCATCTTTCCAACTTAACATGTTTCAGGTTTTATTTGCTATTGGAAGTTGTACAAGTCTTTGAACACATAGGTGCTTTGGACCTAGTTTATGCAAATCAAGTTTATGTAATTTGTATGACAAATTGTAAATTGTTTAGTAATATTCAACTTCCATTTAGTACCATGAGCTATTGAACAATCATCTATACGTGACATCCCGATGTTTCCGCCTTCGGTTGGGGTGTTACAGATTGGTATCAGAGCCATGGTTATAGGGAATTAGGTTATTAGAAAAAAAATAATCTAGTCTATAACCATAGGATTTTAACCAGTACTTGCTCCTTTTACTTCTTATCCTTACTTTAGTCCCTACAAGAAGAGCGCTCTCCATCACAAGATCTACTCTTAGACTAGTAGGACAAATCCTCAGGTTTAGCCTGAACCACCTTGAAGATCTCGTCGAAGTTCTAAATTTTAATAACGAACACGTGCAATCTAGAAGGGTGAACGCCTGTATTCTGAGTTTTCTGTCTAGGACTGGCATTGCGCATAAATCCCAATCAGACGAGGGACCCGGATGCCTACCTGGGAATTCTCAGGATGAGTGTTCACTTATAGGCTAAAGCATGTTTTCACTATGTTATTAGAATCTAGAAGTTTTGATAAGTCAACGTTTTCGTTTATTCGTTTTAATTAATGAATAAATGATTACACTCACTTTCCTTAAACTAAGCTCTAAAATCTCAAAATTTTACAGCTTAAATCAATCTCATTTCATAACCATCTATTGATTTCACAATCACACTTCACCTAACCATCTTAGCCACTTTTTAAATATTCAACACCCTACCCAAATTATATTATTTCATTTCTCCACATGTTACTTATTTTTTAAAAACTATAACCTCATACCTTAGCACAAACTAAAGATTTCTAAATTTTGTTGTATTTTCATTACCTAGTAACTTTACAAAGTACATATTTTTGTCAAAAGATGTCCTCGAACTTAAATTCAATTGTTTATCTATTGACGTAACAAACAATTTTCTATATAATGCTTTAAACTATTAAAAATCACATAATAGAACCTTGATCTTCAAAACCTAATGTCATGTTTGAAATCTCCAACTAACGGGAATATTTTAATCAAAGCCCACTTAGCTTGTACTATTTAACAACTTTTGCTTTATGTATAAAACCAATTTTGAAAATAAGATTTTTTTTATCCATAGGAATAATATCTAGTCTCTAAATTCTCCATCGACACTCACTCATTTTCAATTTGTTCAAATTTTTACAATATTTGGCATATACCACAATCGTGTTTTTTATACACTTGATTATAACCTTTGATCCAAACCCCAAAATTTACACTGCTACATAATCTCCTTACTATAAAATAAACTCTTTATCAACTATCTTCACATTCACTATCTCTCACAACCTTGATTCTGCTTCAAGATTTTTCATCATCCTCTCAAGAACTAAATTCATATCCTTCACCTTCTCACACATGAGCTAGTTACCCATGATAACCAAACTATTGAAACTTGATTGTGTGTTGCATCAAACATAATCCTTAATTATACATGAGGATTCGACTATCTACCATATTTGAACATTTGAAACTAGAATTCATGGAATATAAACTATTTTCTATAGACACACCTAGAGTCATTAACCTTGTCTAGGGCAACTCTATTACAACTCGTATGCTATACTTGATACTTGATTGCTTACATGTACATATTATCAATTTGCAATTCATGTGTGTAATAATTGGTACACTTAATCAAACAACTGATAGAGGATGAAGTACTTGCTCAACAGTTAGTAGAGTACCAAATAACCTACTCAACGATTGGTAGAGGTCATCATGCCTACTCAACAGTCGGTAGAGGCCCTACAACCTGCTCAACGACCGGTAGAGGCTATCGCACCTACTCAACAATCGGTAGAGGTTCTTACTCACTGACTGGTAGAGGTCTTTTTCCTGCTCAATAGTTGGACTTATTTTTGGATACGTTGTATAAGATTCAATCACAAGGTTATTTTGCATTAATTACATATGTGTTTAGAGTCATAGAAGGACACAAAACCCTAATGTAAGGTAAATTGGTGATTGCGGTCCGGAACGTAATCATTAATTTACAGGTACGTTAAGGTAGTGTGGAATTCTATCAAGGTTTTCGGTAGATAATCAATTATAAACTCTAGTTACCTGGTAGTTCATTTAGTCTTTCTATAGTCAATCAACTCACACATATCAAACCTTTTATCCAAATTATTCGAAACAGATTATTCTATTACCTATAAATTCATGTCGTGCCTTAACCCAAATTTTTCAAACCCCAGTTGACTTAATTTCTACCTAATCATCCTCAACCCTGTGTTTTTAATAAACTTCGAGACGAAGTTCCTAAAAGTAGGGGAGACTGTAACATCACACAAATTTTCTTTATATATATATATATAGAACTCCCTCGTTTATTCATCCGATTCATGTTTTCGGTATCTTTACCATCCATTTTGTTAAATTTTTTTTTGTTTAAATAATGACGTATAATCAATATTAAATTGGATTGCATTAAAAATTCTGATTTAAAAACGTTAAAAAAAATGTTTGCCTGTGCCAGGATTCGAACCCGAGTCCCTGGCGGGCTAAACCTTAACCACACCACACAAACCACTACACCATTTGGTGTTTTGTGATGTTAATTAAAACCAATTAAACTTAAACCCTTTCAAGGTCCCTTAGTCAAACCTGAAAAGTCAAACGTAGTCTCCTAGTCAAGTCAAGTCAAAATGTTAGTAAATATGGTCTCCTAGTCAAGTCAAAGTGTTAGTAAATATGGTCATCTAGTCAAGTCAAAGTTGTTCCTAAATTCTAGCCTAGTCAAAGTAGTCCCTAATTACAACTCCAAATTTTACACTATAAATACACTAGCCTACCATTCAACTCTTTATACCATTCAATTAAAAAAACATTATTATCCCATCTCCCATATACTAAAGTTTTCATCCGTCATTATCTCCTCTAGCTAGTTTCGAGTTTTCCAAGGCATTATTACTAAGTGTTTGCACGCTCAATAAAACGCACGAACTCATTATGCACCTAAGTTGAGTTTACATAGCCCCTTTTTTTATTTTACATTTTGGGGTGAAACATGTTTAAACATTTTATATACTATCATTACTCATTCTTACATTGTTGAAACTTGTGATTCAATTACACTATCATTTATTACTTCTATCATTTGACTGTAACAAAAAGACACAGTACAATCATTAACATTGATCAAGCCGTCTGTTTAGATTATAGCGCTATAGGTCTGACAAACCCACCCCCCCCCCCCCCGCATTAATTCAGGGATGATCGATAACAGTTACACTTTTACTAACTTGCGAGTTAGGTCTCAGTCGACACAAGGTTTGATTGTAGAAAAGACGCATTGTTACATGTCAGACTCATATTCTATCATTACTCATTATTATACTTCAACTATGATTGCTATACAACATATTGTTTTCAACTATATGCAAAACCTATGTATTCTCACCAACTATTTATAGTTGACCCCCCATCTTTCCAACTTAACATGTTTCAGGTTTTATTTGCTATTGGAAGTTGTATAAGTCTTTGAACACATAGGAGCTCTGGACCTAGTTTATGCAAATCAAGTTTATGTAATTTGTATGACAAATTGTAAATTGTTTAGTAATATTCAACTTCCATTTAGTACCATGAGCTATTGAACAATCATCAATACGTGACATCCCGATGTTTCCGCCTTCGGTTGGGGTGTTACAATTAGCACCTGGTTTATAGTGTTCTTCCATTAGTTTATCCATTTCTTCTTCACCCAGCTCTACAGCCATAGGGCGTCTTTGGTTCCACCTTGTCTTTTGGATCAAGCCTTGGCTCATCTTAAAAATATACTTCAACATACTCAAATTAATTAATTAATAATTAATTATTAATTAACTTTGGTTTGTTAAGGTGTCTTTTAAAGATGATCTTGTCCTTGATACAAAAGTCAATGTTGAACCAAAGACTCCCTAGGGTTGTCAATGTTGAACCAAATATCCCCTGAGGCAGTTCGTTTTTTGGAGCGGGTGCAGAAGGTGGTCCACAGTGATTCGCAAAGCCCGAGGAACCAAAAGTTTGTATTTAGTAGAATAGGCTTTGCGATTCAAAAGGGGATAGCGGCGCAGCTTGTTGCTCACTTACCCATTATCCAGATGTAACTTGGTTTATTTCGTGGTTAATGGAATTATTTAATATAAAAAAAAATGGAAAAACGTTATAAACCAGGTGCTGATTTTGTTAAATATTCAGAAGACTGACCTTGAGTTGCTAGGGTGGATTGACGCAACATGTTTATGAAGCCGTTAGCGAAGTATGCAGTAAACTGGAAGGTTAAATACACGGTATATATTTTTCCTAAATTTTAAACTCTTGTAGTCTCACGTCTTTGTTGCTTGACTTTATACGTTATATGGTTGATTCTTTGGAAGTTGTATTTTGTCGTAGGCTATTAAGGATGTGATGAGTTTAATCGTCTGAATATTAGAACGGATGAGGATGCCGGTTTGGTGTGGCAAGGTCGAAGAATGGCGGGTGTTTACCTGTAACTCCTTTGCAACCATTTTGGTGTGGCCTTTCAGTAACTCTGAGCCTCGGTTAAACGTCTTGGTGATCGTGTGGATTGTATTTATGGGTACATAATTACGTTGCGATGCAATTAGGGATATTAGGCTATGATGTTTGCGTACGTGATGTAATGTCGGCTATGATGGCGCAACTATTGCGCAACTGCTGGACATACCACCATACGCCTGAGCCTTTGTTGCGTTCTTTTTTATTTCAATACAATATTATCTTTATCGAAAGTAGGTATTCCTTTTGTTGTTACATGTGCTTCTTACCTTGGTTGACATTGGGTTGTGATGAGTTTATGAATACCACAAAAATTGGTTGCCAATCTAGCAATGGCGTGGCAGGGATGGATTGCAGTCGGTATTTACCCGCAACCTCCTTGCAACTATTGCGTGGCAACTGATTGTGTACCTCTAAGCCTAATAACTGATTATATTACATCTTTGGTTTTTTATGTCTAAGATGACAAGCATTATGTGAGCCTTGATGAAGTAGTTAGATAATTCTGGAAAACTTTGATAAAATGGAAGATTAACGACGAGAGGACGAATCTAGAAAGCTGAGGTATGAAATCATAAACTCTTATTTTTGTTATTGATGAGATTTTCTTCTTTCTATTACGTGACGGTAAACTATGGCTGGTATCTTCATATATAATAGGTTGGTTATGCTTATCTCATGATGAAGTTAAATGGGCTATGACGGTTGCGGAGAAGGTTATTGCTGATTTAATATATATTTGTCTTCTTAACTATACAGTGGCTTTGAGGAACAATCGGAGCATGTGTGGGTCAGGCGTAAAGTAAGGGAACAACGTGGACTTGCTAAAATTCGTAGAGCCATGTATTGTTTAAGTAGTTCATAGTCGTTAGTTTAGGATTATGTAAAATTCAATGTTGCTTTTTACTTTGTCAATAATACTTACGACAAATTTAAAGGCGTGCAACGCGCTCCTAAAAACCCACTAGTTATAATTAAAACTATTGAATAAAATAAGAAATCTAGATATTCTAAGTTAAAAGCAAATCAAAAGAGAAAATAAAATAAGTGAAAACTTTTTTGTGATTTTACTTTTACACTTGGATAAGAAAGTTCACAATAAAAAAATGATAAAATAATTACATAAAATGATAAAATATGTATAACTAGTAAAAATCCTCGACGCTTCGCGATGGTGACGTTGTCACCGACATCACACAAACGTCGCTGGTTCGATAGTCCCAAATACGAACAACCTCACTCTGAAACTGAGTTGGTAACATCCAGACACAAATAAAACCGCCATAGGATGGCGAAGGTGGCCACACTTAAGTGCCGCCACTATCCGCTACCAACTGACAACAACGACAGCGAAGGCGGCAACATAGCCAGCTCCATCGACAAAGATAAAGTGCTGGAATCTATCTCTACATCTACCACCTCCCCTCTATCAACCGAAAGCCGCTACAAAGGGGCTGCAACCAAACGTTAATAACAACGGGTACCGGTGAACGGGATGGAAGACGGCCTTAAAGCAGCCGAGAAGAGCACGAACAGAGCCTATCAGAGTGTCGGTTATTTAAAAGATTCTTGCAGTTTCAGTTTCGTAAATACATGCAAATTGAAGGTTCTTTATTAATTAAAAGTTTCTTGGGCACTTTCGTAAATACCATGCAACTTGCAGGTTCTTTACAAAAAATCGATGGCAATTGTCATATATATATAATTGTTTAGTCAAACCAACAAAAAAGACAAATTAAGAGGCTTTGGTGGGCCGACAGCCATTGCCCATTGGGCCAATACATATATGAAAGAAAACCTAATCGTCTTCTTCCTACTTTTGGCTTTTCCGACGCAAATAAATTCATGTCGCTCGTCGCCGGAAAAATGTTTTAATCTTATATCTTCACCAAACTCTTCCACTTTCCCTTTAATCTCGGGGGGGGGGGGGGTTCAAAATTTTTTGGGGGCGTTCGGGATTTTCACGAGCGTATAACCCTAACAAATTTTTTTAAGGTGGGCGTAGGTCCGCCCATGTACCTGTTTGAACCTTTATACCGGTATTGACACAAGGTACATTTTTGGGTTTTGAACTATGGTTTTTTTTTTTTTTTTTTTGTGGTGCAATAAAAGTAAGAAGGAGAATTCCATAATGATAATATAGATAACATGTTTGGTGAGGAAGAGCACGAATTGGTTACTCAAACACACTATTACTTGTTATATATATATATTACTTATCTTTCATAATTTTAGTATATTATCATTGTTATTTCCAACTAAAGCTCGTTATATAATAATATAGGAGATGAACATAGTTATATGCTTTAAATGCTGAGTAAGACGTTGGTAGTGAATTTTTATCTTTTAAAAGATCGTGAACTTGATGCATTCAACACTGTAATAACTTTTGAGTAAGACATATATAGCATGCACTTTCATTTAAAACAAATTTGTTGAAAAATTGAATACTTTTTAGATTTTTTTTATGTTAAATAACTTTTGAGTTATCGTTTAATATGTAATCATACATTCTTAGATTACATTTTATGTTCATGTGATTTATGGTTAATAGACTTAACTAATCAATCTGATTGCTCCTCATCCAAACATATATCTTCTTTTTAATATTCATATTCATTTTCATTCTTATTCAAATGATTAAAATTGTTGTTTTCTTATATTTTAGTACATTAATTTATATGTTATAAACAATAGAATTTGTATTGAATAAGTGTATTATGTAATGTTTTTGTATGTCTATCAACAATACATCAAGGCATTTATATAGGCTTACATATGACTAAGTCTAGCTAAGATTATGGAGTCAATGGTTGACTAAGTATAATGTTCAATATAATACAATGGCTAAAATCATGGAGTCAATGGTTGACTAGGAGACCTAACTTGACTTGACTTGATTTATGTTATGGAGTCAATGGTTGACTATGAGATTTGACTTGACTTGACTTGACTTGATTTATGTTGTTAATACGCCCCCGCAAGATGGAGGACCCGTTAGAGACTCCAATCTTGGACCGAAAATATAGGAAGGGTGCACGTGCAAGCGGTTTGGTGAGCACATCTGCACGTTGATCCTTGGAGCTGACATGAAGAACTTTGAGTTGCCCGGAATTGACTTGTTCCCGCTGATATACGTTAATTTACACATATAAAAGTCCCCGTTTAACTCCCGTTTTCAGACGTTTTTGACCTTATACACAGGAATTGGTACTTATTTGGTATCTTTATGATTACAGGTCTTAAACGATGTCCCGGAAGCAAACCCGAAGAAAAACAAGGATTTCGGCCCTTTATCAGGAGAACTTTTGCGCAGCAGTTGTTCGGATCGTTTTTACCCCTTCTAAAACCCAAAATCCGACTTCGACTTTCAAATAAGAATTGTTCTACGCTCCGAGAGCTTTCCAAGCATATAAAGAACACCTCCTAACGATTTTTCTACGATTTTATATGCAATTTTAAAGATCGCGCTGTCGTGCTGTTCTCAGTGAGCGGCCGCTCACTCTCTCCGAGCGGCCGCTCGCTCATCCTGATATTTCCAGAAACATTCTAGAAGGCCCACGTCAGCAATCGAGCAACTGGTCCACTTGGCTGTAAAGTGAGCGGCCGCTCACAAGCTTCGAGCGGCCGCTCGAAGGCCCTGTTCTTCTATAAAACCCCCATTCAGCCCACTGATCGATTATTGGATCTTTGGGGGGCGATTTCTGGCGATTTTCAGGGCTAACGAAGTGTTGCATAGGCGTGGAACAAGCTCGGGAATCCATCCGTTCCATCCTTCATCATCCAATCCATCTCTTTAGCAATCTTATGGTTTGATCCTTTAAGCTTTCTTAGATCCAAATCTAATTTTGTTTGCTACATTGATGTTATTTTAGTTAATCGTACGCCTACGGGCAAGAACATTAGTAGTAGTTAGTAGTTAAAACAATCATTTGCGTGAAATCAAGTTTTGTATAAATTTGGCGTTTTTCATGTTTGAATCTTGATGATCATAATGCAACCTTGTTTCGTTGTTGATAGATTTGTAGTTGTGTTCGGATGACTTTGATGATTATCGAATGTGTTAGGCGGATTACTTGTTGAGAAAACCGTCCGTTTAATCGTCCGGTAGTAAACTAGTTAACTTGTTAATAAAGTTTACACCATGAAACTGTAACCGGGTATTGGTTTGGTTAAAGTCACTCGGATAATGATTATAAATGTTTACCGGCACGTAAAAGAGTTTAAAAAGCTTAATGGTGTTGTTATTAATCTTTGACACGGTTAATGTTTACCGGCACGTAAAAGAGTTTAAAAAGCTTAATGGTGTTGTTACTAATCTTTGACGCGGTTAATGATCTTTGCCAGTTATTTTGGTAGAAATAGCGATCTTAGTAGATTTGTGTTCAAAGTTAGTAAAATGGAATAGGTTGTGAAATGCTCTACTTTATGCTAGTCTCGGTGGTCGTATTGTGTATTCGATATTGCTTTCCTTTGCTAGTGCGGTTGAGGACTCCCGAAAGGTGATACTAACCCTTCTTTAAAGATTCTCATGAGATCATATCAGCTGCGCGATAATGAACGACTTGAGGTGGTTAACATGTGTATTCGTGTTAGCTTTCCATATGGTTGTCATGTTAGGATGCCCGAAAGGGACACTAACTGTCGGAAAATGGGAATGTTGATCACGCCCTTTTTTCTTATATAGATGACATGCTAGGATTGGCGTATTATAGCTTTTATAGTTATATTTTCTATTTGGAGTCGTAGTTAAGTTATTTACATGTTTTAGAATTAATTTAGTCTTAAACAAAACTCAAACTTATCTTTTCCTACTAGTAAATCGGGGACAGAGTTTTAGTACTATTGCTCTGCGCGCGTCCATGGATCGATATCTGGTTCTTATCTGTACGTTACTACATATATGACAGGGTACACTTGCCCTATTGTGTGTGTTTTAATATTAAGGTCTAAACCATTTTTATAAATATTAAAGCAAAACGTGTGTTAAAATCCATTGTAAAATATGTATAGTTACGCACACGTCAAGTTTTTGGCGCCGTTGCCGGGGACGCGACGAGCTTTAGGAACGAACCGAGTCAACTTTTTACCAGTGTACATGCTTGTGAATACTTGTTTATACTTCTTTGATTCGTTATTTCATTCATTAATTTGCATATATGATTATTTGAATTTTTATTAGATTTATCTGTCTGTTGATATATTGGATTAATTTTAGATTGGTCTATAGGTTGCATATAGATTCGTTCATTTATCTGCTTATAGGATTGTTTGATTTGATTTTTCGTTCATTAGGATGTTGATAGATTTAATTTATTGAATATTGGATTAATTGGTTTGTCTATGAATTTGATTTGTTTGTTATTTGATTAATTAGATTTATTTGTTCGTATTCGGACTAATTATTAATTTCATTCTTTGTATAGTTTTAGGCTTAGTCTGCTTATTTATGTTCATTTTATTGATTCTATTTGTTTATATTTGATTTTCGTGAATATATTTGCTTTCCGTTATTTTCGCATGAATTTATTGATTCTTTATTTCATTTATTTATTTTTCTGTCTTTTATCGCCTTTTTGGGTTTGTCATATATTCGCCTGTTGCAACTGTATCATTCTTACATGCAGGTTGATATCCACAAACCCAGGGACTTCTGGTGATCTTTCTGACGAGGAGCTAAGGCGCCTAAGGAGAAGCGAGCGGATTAGACTTCATAAATTGCGTCTTGTTTCTGATATTCTTATTGCTGCTCCTACTGTTGAGGTCCCAATTGAGGAGGCGAGGCACGATCTGGCCGACGACAACGGGTCGGACGCCCACAGCGACATTATCATGGCGGATGACGACATTCCGCTGAATGATAGTGGTCGTCCAGGAGGAGATGGACTCGCGCCGAGTATTGTCCGTCCGGCTATTTTGGCGGACCATTTCGAGATCAAATCTAGTATCGTCAATATGATACAAAACTCGGTGCAATTCGGTGGACTGGAGCACGAGGATCCAGGCCGACATATTGCTGCATTCTTAGAGGTTTTAGCCACCTTTAAGATGACGGGCATCTCCGATGATGCTATCTGTCTCCGACTCTTCCCATTCTCACTGCGGGACAAAGCCCGGACTTGGCTTCTGTCACAACCCGCAGGGTCGATCACGACTTGGGCAGAGTTGTCACAACAATTCATGCAGCAGTATTTTCCTCCTGAAAAGACACAAAAACTGAGGAATCGCATCATGACATTTCGTCAGGATGATGATGAATCATTATACACAGCCTGGGAAAGGTTTAAAGACCTACTCTTGAGTTGCCCGCACCATGAGCTTTCGAAAAGGCATTTGGTGCAAACTTTTTATCAGGGACTCGGGTATGCGTCTCAGGAACGCCTTGATGTATACGCTGGGGGAGACATCGGAACAAAGTCTCCTAGGGAAGCGTGGAGCATTATTGAGAAGGCGTCCCTAAAATCTAAATCCCGGTAGAATGATAGATCTAGGTCTTCATCTGCCAAGGCTGGTGTGCATGCCGTGGATAACTATACGGCGATTTCAGCACAGATAGCGGCTCTGGCTACGAGATTCGATAACTCTCAGCAACACGTAGTGCAGTCCGATTGTTTGTGTGTGGAGTGCGGGGTATCTCACGAGCCTGGCTCGTGTGCTCAAGGGGTGATGTATACAGGCCACGAGGAAGTGGACTACATGGGTAATCAAACGAGACCCCAGAATAACCCTTACAGTAACACTTATAATCCGGGTTGGAGAAATCACCCGAACTTCGGGTGGAGATCTGGTACTTCCAATCAGAACCCTCTCGGATTCCAGCAGAGAGCCGCCGCGCCACAACAGTCCTACCAGTCCCAACAGCCTTACCAGTCCAACCAACAGCCTTACCAGTCCAACCAACAGCCATACCAGGGTCGTGGTCAATCGTCCCAGCAGAGACCGAACCAATACCAGAACCAGGGCGCCGGGAGCAGCTCCCAGCAGCACGCCCCTCATGGTATGTCTAAGCTGGAGGAAATGATGTCTCAGCTCCTTACCAACACCTCTAATACAAATGAGGAGCGCTTCACGAATTATGAGGGAGAGATGAGGGGCCAAAAGGCGTCGATGCAGGCCATAGAGAACCAGGTTGGCCAGATGGCAAAGATGATGTATGAGAGACAGCAGGGTGGTCTTCCAGGCAACACTGAGCCGAACCCAAGAGGGCATGTTAATGCCATAATGACGAGGAGTGGTAAAACCACGGGACCTGACACATCGGGCTCACCACCGATCACTGAGACGGTCCAGACTGAGTCTTCGGACGAGGTGCACGCTAGGCGAGTCCCAGCAAGTACAGCACAGCTGCCGAAGCCAGTCACTGACTACACTCCTCCTGTTCCATATCCTGGTAGACTTAGGAAGCAGAAAGACGAGGCGCAATACGGGAAATTTCTCGAGCTGTTCAAGCAGCTACATATAAACATCCCGTTTGTTGAGGCCTTAGCACAGATGCCTAAGTATGCCAAATTCTTGAAGGACATCCTCACAAATAAGCCAAAACTTGAGGACCTGTCCTGCGTTCTATTGAACGAGAACTGCTCTGCAATTCTGCAGAATAGACTGCCCATGAAAATGGGCGATCCTGGTAGCTTTACCATCCCTTGTCTGATAGGTGATATGACTGTCAGCAATGCACTCGCAGACTTGGGGGCCAGCATAAACCTTATGCCTTATAAGGTTTTTGAGAAGTTGGATCTGGGTGAACCTTCACCCACCAGGATGAGTATTCGCCTCGCTGATCGTTCGATCAAGTATCCACGGGGGTTTGTAGAAAATATGCTTGTCAAGATTGACAAATTTGTTTTCCCTGTGGACTTTGTTATCCTAGATATGGATGAGGACTCTAAAGTCCCTTTGATTCTCGGACGTCCTTTCCTTAACACGGCAAGGACGATTGTTGACGTGGCTGCGGGCCAGATCACACTCCGAGTCAATGATGAGCACGTGACTTTTGACATTCAGAGGTCGATGTGCCATCCTGAGAGCCAAGACGATACACTATACTATCTTGATATAGTAGACCAGTGTGTCAGCTCTCATATCAGAGGTGCTTGGGAGAGAGATGTTTCGGACACACATCTGTTGTGTGGGAGCCTAGATGGCTTTATGCAGGAGGGCCATATAGATGAGCAGCCGGTCTATCAGATCGGTGATGATGGTTCCCAAAGTCCGGAGCGTTTTGTGGAAATTGAGCGAGAGGAAGAGGAGAAGGCGAAACCGTCTGTTGAGGATCCACCGTCTCTAGAGCTGAAGGAGCTCCCACCGCATCTCGAGTATGCATTTCTGGATGAGGAGGGGCGTCTACCGGTGATCATATCGTCTTCATTGACTGTGGAAGAAAAGATCGAGTTGTTGAGAGTTCTGAAACTTCATAAACGGGCAATTGCCTGGAAGATCGTAGACATCAAGGGGATTAATCCCTCTTTCTGTACTCATAAAATCTTGATGGAGGATGTCTACAAGCCTTGTGCGCAGCACCAGAGGCGTCTGAACCCGAACATGCAAGAGGTTGTTAAATCCGAGGTAATTAAACTGCTTGATGCTGGATTGATATATCCCATCTCGGACTCTGTTTGGGTTAGTCCTGTGCACGTCGTGCCCAAGAAGGGTGGCATGACGGTGGTCACAAATGATAGGAATGAGTTAATTCCTACGAGGACCGTCACGGGGTGGAGAGTTTGCATTGACTATCGCAAGCTCAATGACGCCACCCGCAAGGATCACTTCCCGCTTCCATTCATCGATCAGATGTTGGAACGACTGTCGGGGAAGTTGTATTACTGTTTCCTTGATGGTTTCTCTGGATACTTTCAGATCCCTATCGATCCTGTGGACCAGGGTAAGACGACCTTCACATGCCCTTTTGGCACATTCGCCTACAGGCGTATGCCATTTGGGCTGTGCAATGCGCCGGCGACCTTCCAGCGTTGCATGGTTGCCATTTTTCATGACATGATCGAGGACTCCATGGAGGTGTTCATGGATGATTTTTCCGTTTTTGGGAGTTCGTTCGATCAATGTCTGGGGAACCTGGAGCGGATGCTTCAGAGGTGTGAGGAGACCAGTCTTGTGCTAAACTGGGAAAAATGCCACTTCATGGTGAAGGAAGGAATAGTCCTGGGGCATAAGGTCTCCCAAAGTGGGTTGGAGGTTGATCCTGCCAAGGTAGATATCATTTCTAGGCTCCCTCCACCCTCCTCTGTCAGAGCGATCCGCAGCTTTTTGGGTCATGCGGGATTTTACAGGCGATTCATCAAAGACTTTTCAAAGATCGCCCGGCCGATGACCCGTTTGTTGGAAAAGGATGCACCGTTTGTGTTTGGTGCAGAGTGTGTGAAGGCATTTGGCCTTCTGAAGCGTTTGCTTGTTGAGGCCCCTATATTGGTAGCACCCGACTGGGAGCTGCCATTCGAGATTATGCGCGACGCGAGTGACTTCGCGATAGGGGCGGTCTTGGGACAGCGGAAGGACAAGCACTTCCACCCGATCTACTACGCGAGTAAGACTCTACATGATGCTCATGAGCATTACACCACGACTGAAAAAGAGCTTCTTGCTGTAGTATTTGCATTCGACAAGTTTAGATCATATCTGGTGCTGTCGAAGACCATTGTCTATACGGACCATGCAGCGATCCGATACCTTTTCAGCAAACAGGACACGAAACCGCGCCTGATTAGGTGGATCCTGTTGCTGCAGGAGTTCGATATAGAGATTCAGGACAAGAAGGGTGCCCTGAATGTCGCTGCTGATCATCTGTCCAGGCTCGAGCATGATGATGCCGAGAACTGCGCGTGGGATACCATTAATGACAACTTTCCCCACGAGTTCTTGATGAGCGTCGAGTCGGTGGAAGATGTATCACCATGGTTCGCGGATTTTGCGAACTACCTCGCGTGCGGGATCCTCATCAAAGGATTGTCGCACCAGCAGAATAGGAAGTTCTTCGCGGACCTAAAGCATTACTTCTGGGATGACCCATTTTTGTTCCGGGTCGGGGCGGATCAGCTGATTCGCCGTTGCGTGTTCGGGGTTGAGGCGGCGCAGATCTTGCGCGACTGTCACGAGGGGCCTACCGGAGGTCACCATGGAGCGAATTACACTGCTAAGAAAGTGTTAGACTCCGGGTTTTATTGGCCCACACTTTTCCGTGACGCTCAGATACTGGTCGGTGCATGTGATTCGTGCCAGAGGGCGACGAACATATCGGCACGCGACCAAATGCCGCAAAATCCCATCCAAGTCTGTGAGGTCTTTGACATTTGGGGCATAGACTTCATGGGACCATTCCCCTCCTCACGGGGTAATAAATACATACTCGTGGCGGTTGACTATGTGTCAAAGTGGGTGGAGGCGCAAGCCTTACCCACAAATGATGCCCGAGTAGTCGTGAGGTTTGTTAGAGGCTTGTTCTCGCGGTTTGGTGCCCCGAAGGCACTAATTAGTGACCGTGGCACGCATTTCTGCAATGCGCAGCTTGATCGCGCGTTAGCACGTTATGGCGTCCAGCACAGGTTATCCACCCCGTATCATCCACAGACAAGTGGACAGGTGGAGGTCACGAACCGTGGATTGAAGCGAATCCTTGAGCGGTCGGTTAATCAAAACCGCAAGGATTGGGCTGACAAGCTTGATGACGCGCTGTGGGCCTTTAGAACTGCCTACAAGACGCCTATTGGGACGACTCCCTTTCGGCTAGTCTATGGCAAAGCGTGTCATCTCCCTGTCGAGTTGGAACATAGGGCATTCTGGGCTCTTAAAACGGCGAATTTGGATCTTAAGACCGGCGGTGAGACCCGTTTCTTACAGATTCACGAGCTGGAGGAGCTTAGGCAGCAGGCCTATGAGAGCTCGATATTATATAAAGAGCGCACAAAGAGACTGCACGACAGTCGCCTGAAAAGCCAGAAAGATTTTCAGGTAGGCGATTTAGTTTTGCTTTATAATTCTCGCCTGCGCCTCTTTCCTGGAAAGTTGAAATCCCGCTGGACAGGATCGTACACTGTTAAGGAAATATATCCATACGGTGCTGTCTCAATCGCAGATTCTGTGGGTTTGACTTTCAAAGTCAACGGTCATAGCCTAAAAGTCTATGTTGAAGGACCGGTTGACCAAACCGTAGATGAAATCGATCTCTACGCCCCACACGCCTCATAAAGTGTGGGGAAGTGAGTCTAGCTAGCGACTCGTTAATAAATATAGCACGGCGTGTATGGGCGCGCCAAATTGTATATAGGTTCATAACTTAGGATAGTTTTGTAGTTAACTTATTTTTAATTTTAACTTGTTCTTTGTAGTTTGTTTTTAGTCTTTGCAGGTTCGATTCGCGCCTTATGAAGATGTGGAAAGTCGCTTCACAACAGAGGTAAAGTACTAAGAAGCGTCTTAAAACAGGTATGTTGGTTGTTTGGGTCAAAACGGACAAGTACAGGCGTCTTTTGGTGAAAAACTGCAGCAAAATTGCACGCGCAGACACTTTGAGCGGCCGCTCGGAGGCTCCGAGCGGCCCGCTCCAAACACCCAGGTCTGTACCCAAAAAAAAAAAATGATGAGCGAGCGGCCGCTCAGTGGGATCGAGCGACCGCTCGATGCTTCCTGCACATGTTTTTCAAGGTTAAATTTGGTATTTCACACTTAAAACTCAAAAAGACCAACCCTAAATACATTAAGCGGCCGCTCATACTCATTTTGACCCAATTCTTCAACTTTTTGCTCTCAACAAACACCCACATACAAACCCTTCAATCCCATTTCAAATCTTCAAGAAAAAGGTATGAATCACTACTTTTCTTGCATTTTCTCTTGTTCTAGTGTAGATTAGTTTAACTTTCTGCAATGTTTTCATGATTTTAGGGTCCTTTCATAATGTTTAATAAACCCTAAATGTTCATTGATGGATTGTATGCTTGGTTAGTATAGTTTAGAGTATAGTGTTGTCCAAATCTTTGAGTTTATGAGGTTTTCTTCATCATGATTAAATACATTCCGAAAAATTTTTAAGATTTGGGTCAATTTTCTTAGCCTTATATTTAGTATAGTTTAGAATGTTTGTAGTTTAATTTGATTTTTGGGTTGTATGCTAGTATATATCTTAATGTAGTTAGGTTTGTTGTTGAATTTTGGGGACCTTTCATAATTGTTCAATCCATCCCCAAAATTCATCATGTTTAGGTTATGTAATTGTATTGTTTTCTTAATTTTTAGGGATTCTTCATAATGTTTAACAAATCCCCAAATTTTAAGGATTCTAGTTATTAGATTGTAGTTTAGAGTGGGATATTCATGAGTTTTGGGGCGTTCTTCATAACTAAACAAACGCGCCCCAAATTCGATGATTATGCCATAAATATTTGGGCTTTAAACACCTTGCGCTAAATGACTTAAAGTTAAGGTGATTTGCAAAGTGAAGGGCGCGTAGGTGTTAAAATCCCAAATTCACTTTAAAACTTCATAATTGCGCAAGTTCGGCCATTCAAGCACCAAAGTTAATAATTTTTCAAAAATCAAGTGCTTGAATGGCCGCTTTTGGAGTGCATTTGGCTAAAACACTGAAAACCGGGAAAACGCCAGTGCACAAGATCGAAAAACGGGGCTGCAAAACAAATTTTGGCGCGTAGAGTCCTGTGAGCGGCCGCTCCATGCCATTGAGCGGCCGCTCAATGCTTCTGTGAAGAATTTTTATTTTTTGTTTGTCGTGTTTTGGGTCCGGGTCCTATTCCTTTGATTAAAACTGACATATTTAAGCATTTTGATGCAGATGGTGCACCGCTTTTTGAGATTTGACCCGTCAAACCCGAAAGAACGCGGGTGTCTAGAGAAGTTTGAAGAGCTAAATGCGCGAAGGGATATGATTGCCACTCCGCGTAGGCTTTGTTGGGATACTCTAGCTGAGGTAAATCAAGAGGCGCAGATTTCCAAGAGACGATATTGGACCCAAGATATATGAGATATGCTGTAGTGGACCATCCCCCATCATTAATACAGCCCCAGTCCGAGTCCGAAAAAGCCTGCAAGTTTTGGTTAATATTGCGTTTCAAGAACAACCCATGATGGACCGTTCCTTTCAAATAGCGGAGTACCCGTTTGAGAGCTTGCCAGTGTGATTGTTTAGGTGAGTGCATGAATTGAGATAATTTATTGACGGCAAAGGAGATGTTGGGACGTGTGAAGGCACGATAATGCAAAGTGCCTACAAGTTGGCGGTAGGGTGTGGGATCGACTAGGGGAGTGGAGTCAAAGGAAGAAATAGAGTCGGAAGTGCTTAAAGGAGTGAGAACCTCTTTTGCACCATCCATTTTAAAGGAGGTAAGAATGTCTTGAATGTGGCGATGTTGGGAAAGAAATACACCATGAGGCGTAGGAATGACTTCGATTCCTAGAAAATGATGGAGAGGGACTAAGTCTTTGATAGAGAATTAGTTGCTTAGAGCTTGAACAAAGGAATCCATAAATGGATTGTGATTGCCGGTGAGGACAATGTCGTCAACGTACACAAAGAGGTAGCAAGTGATGTTGTTGAGATGGTATGCAAAGAGAGAGGGGTTAGAAATGCATTTTTTTAAAGCCAAAACGAGTGAGAAAGTTGGTGAGTGTAACATCGCAAAATTTCCCCCAAATTTTTATACATAAAAACCTTATACACATATATGGATATATAATAATAATAATAATAATAATAATAATAATAATAATAATAATAATAATAATAATAATAATAATAACAATAATATGGACCACTTAAATTAAGAAGTTGGTGTAGTTAACCCAACCCAACACCTTTGTAAAACAGCCCCATGTTTGGCCATCACCATTAACCCAACCCAACAACAGGCCCACCCAGACCCAATGAATCCACCGGCCCACTTGTCTCCCTTCCCCTTTTCTGCTTTACAAAAAAATAAAGTGTTTCAGACGGGTATCGAACCTGAGCATCAGGCCGGCCCAACCCTACTAACACAAACCAACTAACCAGCTGAGCCACGCCTATATGTTTGTTATAATTCTAATTCGTTTTGTATAAATGCACAAATAAACTGCCCTTCTCCTTCCTTTTCCTTCTGCGACTAACAGCACCCGCAGTTGACCTCACCTTTGACCATCCAATTTGCCTAATTTTGGAAGACAAAAATCAAATTAATGAAGGATAAATCGTTTGACTAATAATTTCGCAGCTATATCAGCAATTATGGCCGCAATTTCAGCTCTTAATGAGCTTAATCACGCGTTAGTTTTAAAGCCGGGTCAAAACTTACCAAAACGAACACCAAGCTATTACACTATAAATTGAACCTCTGTATACGATCACAACTCGCCATTTACTCGTCCTCAATCTATAATTTCTCTCAAAAGTCTGTTGTTCGTGGAATACTTGTTCGAGTTTGACTTTAAAGTTGACCGTTCATTTCGTAGTCGATTAAGCTTTGTAAGTATAATGTTTTTCGTGGGTTTTGTTCATCGGCCATCAACAAGCAATAACCCTATGATGAATCGGGTTATTGCTTGTTAGATTGTCTGATTGTAGATCTTAGGGCTCGTTTGATAATATTGGGGAAGAACACGGTTTATACACGATATATATATTAAACGAACTAAAGCAGAACACAACCACTGGTCTGGACCAAGTGGTTGTGTCTGGTGTCCAATATCAGAGCTACCCGGGTTCGATCCCCGGCTGTGGCCACATTTTTTTTCCTTTTTTTTTTGTTTTTTTGTTACAAACTAGTATATATATATATAATCATTAGTATTTTAAAATTAGTTTTAAAATACCAAAACTCTTTTATTAATCCCACAAAATTATTTTAGGTAAATCTGATGAAAAAGTTTCACTCACAATTTTTAATTTTCAAAAATTTATTTATTTAATATATATAATAAATAAATCAAGTTTATTCCATTTTATTTATAAAATTCTATAAAAATATCAAAACAAACTTATAAATTTCCACAAAAATTATTCTAAGTTTTTATAACAATAAACTTTTCTAAAATGATTTTTATTTCAGAAAAATCATTTATTTAATATTTTTAATCAATATTTGTTAGTTTTAATCATAATTAAATCATAATAATTCCATTTTTTAATACTTTTGCACCAAAATTTTATACAAATTATTTCTGAATGTCTAGAACAGAAATTTAATTTTTAAAATGATAATTCTTTAATTTTAGTATTTTTAAGATATTAAAGTTAAAGTTTGACAATTTGTAATAAATAGATTTAATAATCTATTTTAAAGAAAATAATTTTATAAAAATTATTTTGATACTTTAAACACATTATTGTGACCATCCTAAATATAGATTTCATAAAAAGATTTTTGGTCATTTATTTACTAAAATTTACTCATATTTACTTGTGATTCAATTACAACATCAATCTATCATTTGACTATAACAAAAAGACACAGTACAATCATTAACATTGATCAAGCCGCCTGTTTAGATTATAGCGCTATAGGTCTGACAAACCCATCCCCCGCATAAATTCAGGGATGATCGATAACAGTAACAACATTTAACTAACTTGCGAGTTAGTCAATAGTCGACACAAGGTTTGGTTGTACAAAGACGCATTGTTACATGTCGGTATCATACTCTATCATCATACAACTTTGAATGTTGTACAAACTATTGTTATCAATTATTTTCAAAAACCTATGTATTCTCACCAACTTTTGTTGACCCAAAATATTTTCAACTTAACATGTTTCAGGTTCTATTTGCTTGAAGATTTGAGTTATTGCTTGAAGATGTGTACATTGTATTATTCGTTTTGATGTACGAATTTTTGTAGAACAATTGAACGTAATTTATTTAAATCATTTAATGAAATTTATTATTCACCATGAGCTACTGAACAATCATCACTACGTGACATCCTGATGTTTCCGCCATCGGTTGGGGTGTTACAGATTGGTATCAGAGCCATGGTTATAGGGAATTAGGTTATTAGAAAAATAATCTAGTCTATAACCATAGGACTTAATCAGTACTTGCTTCTTTTACTTGCTATTCTCTATCTCCCTCCTACTTCTTATCCCTACTTTCATCCTTACAAGAAGGCTGCTCTCCATCAATGGATCTACTCTTAGACTAATAGGACAAAATTCTCAGGTTTAACCTGAACCCCCTTGAGATCTCGTCGAAGTTCTAGATTTTAATAACGAACACGTGCAATCTGGAAGGGTGAACGCCTGTATTCTGCGTCTTCTGTCTAGGCTGGCATTGCGCATATATCCCAATCAGACGAGGGACCCGGATGCCTACCTGGGAATTCTCGGGATGAGTGTTCACTTATAGGCTAAAGCATGTCTTCATATGTTATTAGAATCTAGAATCTTTGATAAGTCAACGTTTTCATTTATTCGTTTTAATAAATGGATAAATGATTACATTCCTTATATAATCTCACTCATTTCATTGTGTCCCTTACAGATCATGCCTCCTCGTCGCAGCAATCGTCTTAACAGTGGTGATAATCATGATGAAGGGAGTAGCAATCACAACCATAACCACGACAACCATGACAACAACAACAACAATGGCATTAATGCCCAACTGGCTGCGATCATTTCTCAACAAATGGCGCAACAAATGGCAACCCTGGTTCCTAATTTGGTGGCTCAAGTCATCCAGATAAACAGCAACGGTAACGGCAACGGAAGCGGTAGCGGCAACGGAAACGGAAATGGCAATGGAAACCACAATGGGAACGGAAATGGAAATGGAAACGGGAATGGACTCCCAGCTTGCACTCTTAAGCACTTTAACTCCTGTAATCCCCCTAAGTTCAGTGGAGATGAAGGAGCTACTGGCCTTCTACAATGGTTCGAGGGTATTGAGAATACCTTCATCAACAGTGAGTGCCCCGATAACTTTAAGGTCCGTTATGCTATGAGTGTTCTTCACAAACGAGCACTCACTTGGTGGAATGAGGAAAAACGCACCAGAGGAGCTGAAGTTGCACTTGCTATGACTTGGGATCAAGTCAAGGAGATAATGAAAAATGAGTACTGCCCACGCAACGAAATTAAGAAGTTGGAAGACGAGTTTCACGACCTTGTCCAAGATAGTGGAGAAAACCTTGCCTACAACACGCGTTTCCACGAACTTAGTCTACTGCTACCACACAAAGTCACCTCCTTGCCTATTGCAATCGAAAAATACATTGGTGGCTTACCCATGAAGATTCAGGATACGATGTGGGGAAGGAACCCTGCTACTTTGGAGGAAGCCAAGCGTCTAGCAGCTACCTTAACAGACAATCACGTAAAAGACGGGACCTTAGTTCGGAAAGGCAATAAAGCAAGTATTGTAGCCACGGTAACTACTGAGAACCAGAAGCGTAAGGCCAGAGATCCTGATGTCAACCTCACTACACAAGCTTCTAACAAGAAACCCTATATAGGAAACTATCCATTGTGTAACACATGCAACCGACATCATCCCACTGCTTCAGCGTGTCGCTTGTGCACCAATTGTGGAAGGTATGGCCATCTGGTCAACACGTGTCGTGAGACCCCAAACCCTAATGCCAACCAACCCACCAACCCTGCTCAGGCTGCCAATCCTAATCGATACAACTATGGTCAATGCTATGAATGTGGAGACCCAAATCACTTCCGTAACCGATGCCCTAAACTAAACAGAGATCAAGACCCTCCAGCTACCTAACTGCAAGTCTCACCATTTGATTATTGGTTGCTTTTATTCTATGTATTGACGCTATTTGATTCAAGTAATAAAATAATTGTCTGAGAGTTGTTACATGGTGCATGATTGTTTGAATGTGAACTAATTATATAAATCTATACAACTACCACTCATACGCTGTGCTTGTTATACTTGTTTGCATAAACATGTTATCGATTTGCAATCTATGTGCTGCACTTAATAGAGGTCATCATGCCTTTTCAACAGTCGGGAGAGGCCCTACAACCTGCTCCACGACTGGTGGAGGCTATCGAACCTACTCAACGATTGGTAGAGGTCATTATGTCTTTTCAACAGTCGGGAGAGGCCCTACAACCTACTCCACGACTGCTGGAGGCTATCGGACCTGCTCAACGATCGGTGGAGTCATAGAAGGACGCAAAACTTTAATGTAAGGTAAATTGGTAATTGCGGTCCGGAACGTAATCATGAATTTACAGGTACATTAAGGTAGTGTGAAATTCTATCAAGGTTATAAACTCTAGTTGTCTGGTAGTCCATCAACCCACACTAAACACGAGACAGTTTATTCTATTCATGTCATGCTATAACTCAAATAACAACTATTTTCATCACCTTCAACCCTATGTTTTTAATAAACTTCGGGACGAAGTTTTCAAAAGTAGGGGAGACTGTAACATCGCAAAATTTCCCCCAAATTTTTATACATAAAAACCTTATACACATATAAGGATATATATAATAATAATAATAATAATAATAATAATAATAATAATAATAATAATAATAATAATAATAATAATAATAATAATGACAATAATATGGACCACTTAAATTAAGAAGTTGGTGTAGTTAACCCAACCCAACACCTTTGTAAAACAGCCCCATGTTTGGCCATCACCATTAACCCAACCCAACAACAGGCCCACCCAGACCCAATGAATCCACCGGCCCACTTGTCTCCCTTCCCCTTTTCTGCTTTACAAAAAAATAAAGTGTTTCAGACGGGTATCGAACCTGAGCATCAGGCCGGCCCAACCCTCCTAACACAAACAACTAACCAGCTGAGCCACGCCTATATGTGTGTTATAATTCTAATTCGTTTTGTATAAATGCACCAATAAACTGCCCTTCTCCTTCCTTTTCCTTCTGCGACTAACAGCACCAGCAGTTGACCTCACCTTTGACCATCCAATTTGCCTAATTTTGGAAGACAAAAATCATATTAATGAAGGATAAATCGTTTGACTAATAATTTCGCAGCTATATCAGCAATTATGGCCGCAATTTCAGCTCTTAATGAGCTTAATCTAGGGATGAGCATTCAAGCCCGAATACCGATCCCGTCCCGTCCCGATCCCGATACCGTACCGAACCGATACCGAACCGAGGGGTTTCGGGATCGGTATCGGTATCCATATTTATGGATTTTCGGTTTCGGTATTATCGGTATCGGTACGGGATCGGTACGGTATCGGTATTTTAAGGCAAAATACCGATACCATACCGGTACCGTACCGATACCGAACCGATACCGTACCGTACCGTATGTGTTCGGTATCGGGATCGGTATTGGGTTTTTGGACTTTTCGGTATCGGTATTGTCGGGATCGGTATCGGTTCGGTACCGATCCCGTCCCGAGCTCATCCCTAGCTTAATCACGCGTTAGTTTTAAAGCCGGGTCAAAACTTACCAAAACGAACACCAAGCTATTACACTATAAATTGAACCTCTGTATACGATCACAACTCGCCATTTACTCGTCCTCAATCTATAATTTCTCTCAAAAGTCTGCTGTTCGTGGAATACTTGTTCGAGTTTGACTTTAAAGTTGACCGTTCATTTCGTAGTCGATTAAGCTTTGTAAGTATAATGTTTTTCGTGGGTTTTGTTCATCGGCCATCAACAAGCAATAACCCTATGATGAATCGGGTTATTGCTTGTTAGATTGTCTGATTGTAGATCTTAGGGCTCGTTTGATAATATTGGTGAAGAACACGGTTTATACACGATATATATATTAAACGAACTAAAGCAGAACACAACCACTGGTCTGGACCAAGTGGTTGTGTCTGGTGCCCAATATCAGAGCTACCCGGGTTCGATCCCCGGCTGTGGCCACATTTTTTTTCCTTTTTTTTTTTGTTTTTTTGTTACAAACTAGTATATATATATATATAATCATTAGTATTTTAAAATTAGTTTTAAAATACCAAAACTCTTTTATTAATCCCACAAAAATTATTTTAGGTAAATCTGATGAAAAAGTTTCACTCACAATTTTTAATTTTCAAAAATTTATTTATTTAATATATATGATAAATAAATCAAGTTTATTCTATTTTATTTATAAAATTCTATAAAAATATCAAAACAATCTTATAAATTTCCACAAAAATTATTCTAAGTTTTTATAACAATAAACTTTTCTAAAATGATTTTTATTTCAGAAAAATCATTTATTTAATATTTTTAATCAATTTTTGTTAGTTTTAATCATAATTAAATCATAATAAATCCAATTTTTAATATTTTTGCACCAAAATTTTATACAAATTATTTCTGAATGTCTAGAACAGAAATATAATTTTTAAAATGATAATTCTTTAATTTTAGTATTTTTAAGATATTAAAGTTAAAGTTTGACAATTTGTAATAAATAGATTTAATAATCTATTTTAAAGAAAATAATTTTATAAAAATTATTTTTATACTTTAAACACATTATTGTGACCATCCTAAATTTAGATTTCATAAAAAGATTTTTGGTCATTTATTTACTAAATTTCTCTCAATTGTCGAACATTTTTTATGTTAATCAAACGAGCATTTATCCCCAAATTTGAAGCCCTAGAACTTATACATTTGTAGACTAGATAGACTTAGACATATTTATTACCTTATTATAGGGTGATACTTGACACATTCGGGCAACACACTATTTTTCAAGAGATAACATTTTGCTAAGGTGAGTTTACATAGCCCCTTTTCTCTATTTTCACTATTTTTGGGGTGAAACATGTTTAAACATTTTATACTATCATTTACTCATATTTACTTGTGATTCAATTACAACATCAATCTATCATTTGACTGTAACAAAAAGACACAGTGCAATCATTAACATTGATCAAGCCACCTGTTTAGATTATAGCGCTATAGGTCTGACAAACCCATCCCCCGCATAAATTCAGGGATGATCGATAACAGTAACAACATTTAACTAACTTGCGAGTTAGTCAACAGTCGACACAAGGTTTGGTTGTACAAAGACGCATTGTTACATGTCGGTATCATACTCTATCATCATACAACTTTGAATGTTGTAGAAACTATTGTTATCAATTATTTTCAAAAACCTATGTATTCTCACCAACTTTTGTTGACCCAAAATATTTTCAACTTAACATGTTTCAGGTTCTATTTGCTTGAAGATTTGAGTTATTGCTTGAAGATGTGTACATTGTATTATTCGTTTTGATGTACGAATTTTTGTAGAACAATTGAACGTAATTTATTTAAATCATTTAATGAAATTTATTATTCACCATGAGCTACTGAACAATCATCACTACGTGACATCCCGATGTTTCCGCCATCGGTTGGGGTGTTACAGTGAGTTCGATGTACCAAGCACGCGGTGCTTTCTTAAGCCATAGAGGGATTTTTTGATTTTACAAATGTGACGTGGGAATTCCGTATTGGTGAAACTGAGATGTTGCACCATAAAGACATCTTCGTGAAGAGTCCCGTGAAGAAACGCATTATTAACGTCTAGTTGACGTAAAGACCATCCTTTTGAAAGAGCAATAGAGAGAACGGTGTGAATGGTAACGGGTTTAATAACGGGACTAAATGCTTCATGATAGTCTTTTCCATATTGTTGGTGAAACCCTTTGGCAACTAGACGGGATTTGAACTTGTCAATCATGCCATCGGGTTTGCGTTTGATTCGGAATACCCATTTGCAACCAATGGGAGTTTGGGTTGTGTGAGGGACAAGTTCCCAAGTGTTGTTATGAATGAGAACATTATACTCAAGATCTATGGCATGGCGCCAATCCGGATCTTTCAAGGCTTGAGTATAAGTGGATGGTTTGAGAGAAACGGGTAGAGGGTGAATGGCGGTAGAGTTGACAAAGTTGGGGTTGTAATACTTTGAGTTGGGTTTTGGTTGTCGACGAGGTGGTTGAGGGTTATGTGGAGGTGAGTTTGTGGGATCATCTGATGTGTTAGATGGAGACATTGGTGAGCTGGGGTCGGTGGAGTGGGAAGCGGTTGGGGTAAGGGTGGTGCTATCGGGTGGAGTTGGTAGGCCGGTTGGTGAGGGTGTCTCGGTGGGCTGGGGTGTAGGGCCTATTGTGTGGGAGGTTGGGCTATGTGCAGGAGGTAGAGGAGGTGGGCCGTGGGTTTGTGGAGTAGGGGTTTGGGCTTCGGGTGATGTGGGTTGTGGAGTAGGGGTTGGATGATGCAAGATATTTGGGTCTTGAGTGGGTTGGTTAGAAGAGGAGGTTGATTGGGCCGATTGGTATGTGGATAGGAAGGAGTCAAATGACATGTGTTTGGGTTGGGGGTTGGTGGTTTGAGATGGAAAAATATGTGGGATAAATTCAACGTGGCGAGAGTGGTATAGTTTGTGACTAGTAGGGTCATGGCATTTGAATGCTGATTTGTAGGATGAGTACCCAAGAAATATGCACGCCGTTGAACGGGAGTGGAGTTTGGATGTAGCATAGGGTCGTAACCATGGGTAGCAAAGACAACCAAATGGTTTGAGTTTGGAATAAGTAGCAGCGGTTTTGAACAACATATTGAATGGATATTTGTTGTTAAGGATGGGTGTAGGCAAACGATTGATTAGGTGGGTTGCGGTTTGAAAGGCATGGGACCAAAAATGTTGTGGTAAGTGGGAGTAGTGGAGTAATGCGAGGCCAGTTTCTACAACGTGTCGGTGACGTCGTTCGGCAATACCGTTTAGTTCCGGTGTGTGAGGTGCTGTCGTGTAATGGGAGATACCTTGAGAGGCAAGATAAGGTGAAAGACCCACATATTCACCCCATTATCAGTGAACAACGCAACAATGTAGTATTTGAAAAAAATTTCAACGAGAGATTTAAATTGTGGAAAAAGAATTTTGACATCGGATTTTTGTTTGATTGGGTATAACCAAATGTATTTGGAAAAATAGTCAACAAAAATTACATAATAGTTAAAGCCATCGATTGACGTTTTTACGGGACCCCATACGTCGGAGTAGAGAAGTTGTAGAGGTTGATTGGCAACAAAAGAGTTTTTGCCAAAAGGTAGTTTGTGGCTTTTATTTAAGGAACATGAAGAACAATGAAAAGACTCATGGGTCACCTTATTAAAACGAAGTCCCAATTTAGAAATTAAAGACTTGAACACTTGAAGCGATGGATGTCCAAGTATGTGGTGCCACATGAGAAAAGAGTTTGTTTGGGTGTTGTTGACTTGAGAAGATAAGGAGATTGGTCCATAGTAGACATCATTGATGTTCACTCCCCGCATGAGGCGCGCCCCCTTGCGTAGATCCTGACAAAAACTGATAGGGAAAAAATTCAACGGAAACACGATTAGTACGACAAACTTTGGCAAAGGAAATAAGATTATTTCAAAGATTGGGAGCTATTAAAATGTTGTTTAAAAGAAGTGGGGCGAGATTTTTTTGGAATAGTTGTTTGAGCAATATGAGTTATAGGGAGAGTTTTACCATCACCTAGCACGATCTTATCGGGTCCTCCGTATTCGGAAAGAACGGAAAATTGTTGGTTGTTGTTCGCGGTGTTGTTGGACGCACCGGTGTCCCACATCCAAGATGGGGTTGAAGCCATTGGGTGAGGGGTGGTGTAGTTAACCACCGGGGTGGTGGTATTTTGAAGCAAGACATTGTGTTCTCGTAGGAAGCGACTAAGTTTGCGACAATCTTTAGTGTCATGTCCGGGAATGTTACAATAGTAGCAATAGGTGTTATTGTTGCGAGTCGGGCGAGTGTTGGTATTGGTAGTTTGAGGTGGCCCTTGGTTTCAGGTTGTGGCGGCGGTAATGTGGGTGATTTGTTTGGCCATGGTGAATCGAAAGAAAAAAAGGCAAAATGCGGACAGAAGGCGTCTGTCGAGTAGGTTGGGATCGAAGATGGCTCAAGTGAGCTTTTAGGCTATTGATACCATATAAACAATAGAATTTGTATTGAATAAGTGTATTATGTAATGTTTTTTGTATGTCTATCAACAATACATCAAGGCATTTATATAGGCTTACAAAAAAAAACCCTAGTCGCTCCGGAAATTTCGGAGGCGATTCCGAAGAAATAGGATCGGCGGCGAACAGGATTTCTTTCAACAATCAAGATGGCAGCTAGAGAGAAATACAAGATTGATATATGGTATGAAGCTACTTCCAGGAAAGGATCTCGTGGGTATCATGGGGAAACTTCAAGACAGAATGAGGTACCGGTGACGAAATTCTTTGTCTCTAATCTACCAGGAGGATGTGCGTCTAAAGACTTGGTTGAGGTGCTAAAAGGATTTGGGGTTATTCAGAACACTTACATAGCTAGGAAATACGACAAACTCGGTAAGCGTTTTGGTTTTGTATCGTTTGCGAACATTTGTGATCCAGTAGCGTTAGAGAATGATATGAGGGACGTATGGATTGGGTCTTATAAACTATTCATGCATTGGCTCGTTTTGTGGATGGGGAGAAGGTTAACTGGAGAGGGGAGAAAAGGTGGACTCCCGTGAAAAAGGATAATGGTAACGAGGAGAAGGGTAATGGGGAGGTTGATACGGAAAGGGATGAGGAGATCCCGAGTGTTGGTAAAGGGGGTGATGGTAGATCATTCAGTGACAAGTTGCTTAACGTTGATCCGGTAAGTTTTAAGAAGTCGAAGGAGTTGACAGTGGATTCGAATTTCAAGGGAGGATTACGTTGGTCTGGATGTGGGGCAGTGGGAAGAGTCTCGGATTTTGAGAAGATGAAGAAGTTGAGAGTGTGATTGGATTTGATTGGTCAAGCAAAGGTTGGTTTGAGATACATTGGTGAAATGTGGATCATGTTGGTATTTGAATCCGAGATTTGCATGAATGAGTTTGTACGTAAAAAAGGGGTGTGGGAAGTGTGTTTTGATTGTTTGGAGAAGTGGGATGGCCAAATAATTACAATGGATCGTTTGGCTTGGCTAAAGAAATACGGTTTGCCTTTATGTCAATATGATAAAGTTTTTTTGGATAGTATTGGAGGGAAGTTTGGTCAGGTGGTTTATTTGGCTGACACTAGTGATTCCGAGACGGATCTCTCGTATGTGATGGTGGGGGTTTTGTGTGACTCGAGTCAACGAATCAATGAAACAGTGAAAGTGTTGTGGAAGGATAATGTATTCTCGGTTTTAGTAGAAGAGGATGGGGGGATTGGGTTCCTAAATGTGTGGAGGATTACTCGTTGGAGTTGAATGAGAACGAAGGTGTGAAACAGGGCAGAGTGGGCATGGAGGAAGATAACTTGGATGAGAGTTTGCACGAGGAGTTGGAGGTGTGTCTTAATGAAGTTGTTACAAACTATGGAGGATTTGTTGACCCAGTGGGTCACGGTAATGGTCAAGGTTTAGCTGCGGGGGAAGGTAACAATGAAGTGGTGTTGGAGGTAAATGGGATAAGCATTGGGGATTTGGTGTCGAAGACTAGTAAAAGGAAGGGTTATCGTAAAAAACCGAGAGCGCAGAAATCTCCTTCGCCTGTGGGACTTGAAAGACCAAAGAAGAGGGCTCGGGATGGAGAGGATATTTTTGATATAGATAGATTTATTTTCGCGGTTAATGGGGAGGAAGCAAGGAGAGTGCATGGGTTAGAGGTTCAAGGTGATGAAGGAGTCTTTTTAACTCCGGATCTTCACGAAGAAGGTAGAGAAACGTTGAAGGAGGTAGAGGTTGATTCGAAGAATGTGATTGAGGTGGAAGTAAATGAAACTATACGGTTGGGTAACAAGCTTGGTGTGGAGGATTTTCACAACTATACTGAGTCTGTTGCAAAGGAAATTCAAGGAGAATGATTTCAATTAGTGGATCAATGAATACGCTATCATGGAACGTGAGAGGACTAGGTTCGGATAGTAAAAGTACTTGGTGTAGGAAGTTAAAGGTGGCGAATGAGATTGGTTTCATCATGCTCCAAGAAACGCAATTTGAGTCGTTGGATAATGTTAATGTGAGTAGATTCTGGGGCTCGGCTGATTTCAAGTTTGATTATGTTGATGCTACGGGAAGATCTGGAGGTTTACAAAGATAGGAATCTGTTAGCTGTTATGGGGTATCTCAAGAGCGATGGTAGGAAGATATCTTGTGTTAATGTATATTGTCCCCAAAGGATCACAGATAAGAGGTTGGTTTGGGAGAGGTTAAAATCTATTATTGTCGATGATGGTGGGTTTTGGTTAATAGGGGGAGACTTTAATAGTGTTAGAGACAATGTGGAAAGAAGGAATACTTATTTTAATGCGGCTGAGACAGGTGAGTTTAATGAATTTGTTGAGGACGCAGGGCTGCACGAATTCTTGTTGAAGGGCCGTAGATTTACATATCTTGCGGGAGATAAGATGAGCCGTATCGATAGGTTTTTGGTGGATTGGTCGTTTTTAAACGAATGGCCTAACGTGGAGTATCGGGTCCTTGATAGAGATGGTTCGGACCATTTTCCGATTATGCTTAAGGTTGAGTCTCGAAATTTTGGGGCAAACCTTTCAAGTTCTTCAATTCTTGGCTCCAAAGGGATGGCTTTGATGTATTAGTTAAAGAAACGGTGTCTAATTTGGAGTGTTTTGGTGATCTGGACATGAAGCTTTGGTTTAAATTTAGGATTTTGCGGTCGAGTATCAAAGAGTGCAAAGAAAAGATGGTTCGTGAAGAGTTAAAGGAAACCGATTGCTTGAATAAAGAAGTCAGGGAGTTAGAAATTTTATTGGAGGATCGTGATCTTATGGAAGATGAGACTTGGATCTTAGAGGAAGCTAGAATGTGGCTCAAACAGTTGGAATTTTTCAAGGTAAAAGATCTGAAACAGAAATCTAGAGCGAAGTGGGCGAAAGAGGGGGATGAGAACTCCAGTTTTTTTCATGGATCGATAAACACTAGGAGGGTCTCAAATGTTATCTTGGGTTTGTCAGTGGATGGGGAATGGGTTACGAATCCGAAGGAAGTTAAAAAAGAAGTTCTTCGCTTTTTTAGTAGAAAATTTGTTGAAGATATGCCTAATAGACCGAAGCTGAATTGTTTTGGTTTGAAGAAGATTAATTCAAAAGAGGCGAGTAGGTTGTGCAGTCCGTTTTCAGTTGAGGAGATTCGGAGGCTGTGTTTCAATGTGGTAGTGACAAAGCTCGGGCCCAGACGGTTTTAATTTTTGTTTTATTAAGCGATATTGGGAGTTATTCTCCTCGGATTTTATTGATATTATGCGTCACTTTGGGGATTCTGGTAAAATTAGTCGTGGTGTGGCGTCCTCTTTTATCACCTTGATACCGAAAGTTAAGGATCCAGTCAGTCTGGTAGAGTATCGGCCGATAAACTTGATTGGTGTGGTTAGTAAGGTTATTTCGAAAGTATTGGCTAATAGATTGAAGTTAGTGATGGACAGTGTGATTAATGAGACCCAGTCGGCATTCGTGGCGGGTAGATACATATTGGACAGTCCGTTGATTATTAGTGAGGTGCTATCTTGGTCGAAAAGGTGTGGGAAGAAGATGTTTATGTTTAAAATCGACTTTGAGAAAGCATATGATAACGTTATTTGGGCGTTTTTGGTTTCGGTGATGAGGCAGATGAATTTCCCGGAGAAATGGTGTATGTGGATAGAAGGTATTCTCAGTTCTGCTCGATCTTCAGTTCTGGTTAACGGGTCTCCGACTTTCGAGTTTAGTTGTGAGAAGGGTATTCGCCAAGGTGATCCCATTTCACCTTTCTTGTTTATCATGATCATGGAAGCTCTTTCGGGATTAATAAAGAAGGCGTGTATTGAGGGGTTATTTCGGGGGGTGGTGCTCCCTAATGATGGCCCGGTTATATCCCACTTACTGTATGCAGACGACGCAATGGTTATGGGTGAATGGTCGGATAATAATTTTGTTTGTCTCAGACGGTTGTTACGTATTTTTCATTTGTGCTCGGGCCTCAAGATTAACATTCATAAATCCACTTTGTTTGGGGTGGGAGTGGAAAAGGAAGACGTGGGGGCGGTGGCTAGTCGATTGGGCTGTAAAGCAGGTTCTACTTCGTTCACTTATCTTGGGATTCAGGTGGGTGCAAATATGACTAGGATTAATAACTGGGAGCCGGTGATTAATGTTTTTAAGACTAGATTATCAAGGTGGAAATCGAAAACTTTATCGATAGGTGGCAGGTTGACGCTTATAAAATCAGTGTTACAGAGCTTACCTTCTTATTACTTCTCTTTATTCAAGGCGCTGGTGGGGGTTGTGAATAAGTTGGAGAGTTTGATTAGAAAGTTTTTGTGGGGGGGGGCAATGTGGATTCAAACAAGATCCATTGGGTGTGTTGGGACATAGTTACTAGATTGAAAAAGCAAGGTGGTCTAGGTGTGCGCAAACTTGAAGATAGCAACAACGCGTTTCTTGTTAAATGGTTGTGGAGGTACCGCCAAGAAAGTGGCTCTTTATGGCGAAGGGTGATTGATTCTATTCATGGTTCGAATAGTATATGGGAAGTGTATCCGCATCGTTCGGCTTATTCGGGTACTTGGACAAAGTTAGTAAAAAATGGTTTCCGGATACGTGTGGGAGATGATAGCAGTGTGAACTTGATTCGGGGTCGGCTTGGAAACGGGAATGTTATAAGGTTCTGGACCGATCCGTGGGTGGATCAGAAACCTCTAAACACTCTTTTCCCTGACTTGTATCGTTTAGAAACAGATAAAGGGTGCAAGGTAGCGGAAAGAGTGAATGGTGTTGCTGCGATAGAGAGGGTCCAGTGGAGTTGGAGGAGGAACCCAGTAGATGGTATTGAAGGTCAGCATCTGCAGGAATGCTCTCGGCTTATTGAGGGACAGGTTCTAGAAGCTGTTGAAGATCGATGGTACTGGGACAGTGGGACAGCTGCAGGATTCTCGGTTTTTGAGGTTAAAAAGTGGCTAAACAGCGAAGCTCCTAATACTAGTAATGCGGTATTTCGGTGGTGTAAATGTATTCCGATTAAATGTAACGTGTTCATGTGGAGAATGTTGATGGATAGAATTCCAACTAAGCAGGCGTTAGCTAGGCGAAATGTAAATTGTGGAGACGGACTGTGTAGTTTTTGTGAAGATCAATTGGAGAGTGTGGATCATGTGTTCACGGCTTGTTTGGTGGCTAAAGGGGTTTGGAGTAGGATAGTTAGATGGGTCAAACTCCCTATGTTCTACTTATTCTCGGTTGGTGATATTATGCAAGTTCATTCGGTTCAGTCATGGTCTGAGGCTAAGAGATTGGCTTTTCAAGGCGTTTTGATTGTTACGTGCTGGCGAATCTGGAAGGTGAGGAATGATAGGATTTTCAGACAAAAGAGGAGGAACGTTGCGGAGATTATTGTGGATATCAAAGCCTTGGATTTTATTTGGTTCTCAAATAGATGTAAAAAGGGTACGGTGGGTTGGAAGAATTGGCAAACATTTAATATTGATGTAATGTAACTTTGGTGTGGCATCTCTGTCTTGGAGATTCCTCGTGTGGTTTTGGTGGTGGTTTAATAAAGTTTGCCTTTTATAAAAAAAAAAAAATTATATAGGCTTACTATGACTAAGTCTAGCTAATATTATGGAGTAAATGGTTGACTAAGTATAATGTACAATATAATACAATGGCTAAAATCATGGAATCAATGGTTGACTAGGAGACTTAACTTGACTTGACTTGATTTATGTTATGGAGTCAATGGTTGACTATGAGATATGACTTGACTTGACTTGACTTGATTTATGTTATTAATATATGTTACATCATAACACATATTTTATCACTTTAAATTAGATTTGTCTATTCTGGAAAGCTTCCGGAATATACTCTAGTATCATATAAAAATTCGAAATTGATTAAAGAAACATGTATTATTCCTTAAACTATAAAAAAGAAACAAGAAAAAGATACATGGACTCTGATAAACATGATAATCTCATGTGGTTTCGTCACATGCTCATAGGATTTGATGATTTTTTTTTTTCAATAAAGTGTTATAAGTTAACCATTAGTTTAAGACTTTAATAATCACCTAGAATACAACAGTATCACGTGAACTCTACTAGTGGTGCTTGGTCAATTGCAAGTCCATCTTTGAAATTGTCAGTCAACCATTCTAATCATCGACGGTTCTCCCATTAATCGGATACAAATCATGAATCAAGTGGTGGTGGTTCCGTATCCTGGCAGAGGCCACATAAACCCAATGTTAAACCTATGTCACTTACTCTCGTCTAGACTGAACCGACATAACCGCACCACCATCTTCACTGTTGTTGTCACTGAAGAGTGGCTAGGATTTATCAATCCAGATTCAAAGCAGGATAACATCAGGTTCGTGACCATTCCTAATGTTCTCCCGTCTGAGCTCAATCGTGGCTCGGACATGGTAGGCTTTCTCACTGCTGCTCAAACCAAAATGGAACAACCTTTTGTGGAGTTGCTTGATCGGATTGAGTTTCATGTGAAACTCATCATAGCCGATGTGACTATGCGCTGGCCATTTGACGTCGCTAACAGGAGGAATATTCCTGTAGCGGCGTATTGGCCAATGTGTGCCTCCATGTTTTCAGTTATGTATCATGTTGATCTCCTGGAATCAAATCATCAACTTTTTGCAGACGTATCAGGTGTGTGATTTATCACTTACGGTTCTAATAATTTCATTCTATATATGTTTACAAAAGCGTATCCCTTATGTCTCGTAGGCATTTATTAGGCATAACTCTTAGTTTATTAAAAGTTACATGTTCATATTTCCTCATACATCTATCTATCTATCTATATCTATATCTATCTATCTATCTATACATATAATAAACCAAAGCCATTTTGATGACATGTCATAATATTATGCAATCTTTCTTTTGAAAGATGCCACATAGGATGTGATGTGGCAACTCTAGACCAATTAAAAAAAAAGAAATAAATATGGTTTAAATATGATTTAACATAATCTATTAAATACTTAATCTACTAAATTTAAATATTAAAACTTTATTATTTTCTCTCTCATGTTTCCTCTCATAACTTTTAAACTTTAATATCTTTTATATACGAGATTTTTTAAAGAAAAAATTTACAACAAATTAACGAGCGTTTTATTATTTTTCCAACGAGTACCATAGTGCTATATAAAAGCGGAGAAAAAAAACGACTATATTTTGTAACCCGGCAGGTATTGTGTCAGGTTTGGAATTAGTTTAAAAAAAATGTGGGTTTGGGTCGGGTCTGTGATTAGGTGATATAAAATAATAATAATAATAATAATAATAATAATAATATTCATTAATCATATATTGGCAAGTCATTAATTATGTTATCATATTAGATATTTCAACCCGGAACGCTTTCCCACAGGTAATTGCTATATAGATGTCATTTTTATAGTTTAGATACTTCTAATTTTATTCACTTTATTTAGATTTCTCAACCCGGGACGCTCCCGGGGTATAAGCTAGCTTCTTAATATGTTAATTTTATATAACTTTATTACCCTAAAAAATAGAACTATAAATGATACTCCCTCCGTCCCAATTTAAATGTCCTGGGTCTAAAAACACACATTTTAAGAAATCTTTTGTTTGTATGTGGTAAAATGACAATAATATCCTCAAAAGTGGTGATTGTGTTTTGTCTTTTATGGGTAAAACTAGAAATTGCATTTTTTTTAGAAAGGAACATTTAATATGCGACAAATAAAAAAGGAAAGAATGACATTTAAATTGGGACGGAGGGAGTAAGAGTTAGTGAATGAGTAAAATATTCTGGAAAAAAGAAAAAAGTATATGTAAACTTTGGTTAATCGGGTCGACTATCATTGATGGAGTGGCATGTGAAATAATGGGTAAAGCCTAGCCTCTTTGAGGTGTCAGGTTCGATCCTTGATCCCACCGGGTTTTACTGATTTTTCACTGGCGTGCCTTTGGGCAGGTAAGGGGTCAGGTTTTCCCCGGAACTAGTGGCTTGGTGGGTTCCGGCTACCCAGTGCTACCTGTGGGCGGGCACCTAAGACGTGTTTTCACCTAGGGGAGAATGGGGTGCTTTTGTAACCAATTGATGCGTACCCTGGGCAGTCGGGACATCATTTGTTGGCCGTTCAAAAAAAAAATCACCCATTGGCATACCCGTCCCATCTTTACTGAAATTTCTAAAACTATTTGATTCTCAAATACCTAGCCTAAATGTTTCGGTTTTCAGGTTTACCTCTCAGGATTGGGTTACTTGAAATCTCTATTTCATCCTTTTCATCAAAATACTAGGATTTCAAATTCTTTGAAACTAAAAGCAACAATATTACACAAATTACATGATGTTTTTTTTCATGTGTTTGAACAGAAAGAGGAAGGGAGACCATAGATTATATTCCTGGATTATCTTCACTAACAATAGCAGACCTTCCAACGGTCTATCATAGCGGCGGTGAGAAGTTTAAGGGCATTGCACCCTCACCGTTCGGTATAAAGGCAAATTATGTCCTTATATCAACCATGTATGAATTAGAATCTAAAGCCATTAATGGTCTTAGAGCCATGTTACCAATGCCCATTTACACATCTGGACCGAACATACCTTACTCCCAAATCGAACCCAATCCCTCATTAGACCAACCAGTTTACATAAACTGGTTAAACTCCAAAACACCAAAAACCGTCTTGTATGTTTCTTTTGGTAGCTTCATGTCAGTTTCATGTGCTGAAATGGCTGAAATCGCATTCGGGTTAACCCAAAGTGGTGTTAACTTTTTGTGGGTGGCTAGAGGGGAAACGTCGCGTTTGAAAGAAATTTGTGGGGACAATGGGATGGTGGTCGAATGGTGTGACCAACTTCGGGTTTTGTTACATCCTTCTATAGGAGGGTTTTGGACACATTGTGGGTGGAATTCGGTGAAGGAGAGCTTGTTTTCGGGTGTACCAATGTTGGCTTTTCCTATATCGCTCGACCAAACACTTAACAACAAAATGATTGCCAAAGATTGGAGGACAGGATGGAATATAAGGGAAAAAGTGAAAGTTTTAAAACGAGACGAGATTGCGAAGACTGTAAGAGATTTTATGGACTCGAAGAGTGTTGTGAGGATTGAGATGATGGAAAGGGTGGAGACGTTTTCAAGAATTTGTCAAGAAAGTGTTGGTGAAGATGGATCTGTTAATGAAGATCTTGATGCTTTTGTTAGAGATATTGCAATGAGCTAAAATTAGTGAATGAGGTTTTGTTGCATCTAAGATTTATGGTTGGAATTTCAATAAAGTTTATCGATCACTTGTTGTATGAGGTCATGCAAAGAAACCGAAGTTTCTAGCATTAGTTTTCGGGTAGGGCTGGCAATTCGGACACAAACACGATAACCTGACACGAACCTATATGAATTTAACAAGTTTCGTGTTTGGCCTTAACAGGTTTCGTGTCTATAACAGGTCGACACGTTAAGACCTGTTTATTTTCGTGTTTATCTGTTTCGTGTTCGTGTCTTAACAAGTCTTATCGTGTCTTATCGTGTTTCTTATCGTGTCTTGTCATGTCTTATCGTGTATTGTCGTGTTAACCTGTTTTACTATGTATTCCTTATCTTGTCTTATTGTGTTAACCTGTTATACACAGGTTCGTATTCGTGTTTGAACAAAAAATGACACGATTAGATTTCATGTCGTGTTCGTGTTTACATGTTTCGTGTTCGTGTCTTAACAGGTTCGTGTAACCTGTTATGCCAGCCCTATATTCGGGTTAATTTCTTTGTTAAAATCATTGATGTTAGTACTAAAGAAACTATAACACTGTTAATGTGCTTTTTCTTTCTAAACCGTAAAACATATGTCAAAAAAGATATGGAGCAGCTGTTTGTACGTTGTTTTTATAATGTTTTAAGTGTCGGAAATGTGTGGCGGCACAACTTGTTGTCCGTCTGCCTATTTTAATGTAATTTGACGGTCATGAAAATAAGAATTATTTATTTTTTAAATTACTATTATATATTAATAAGGTTATTGGAAGCGTGTATACGAAAACATTAAATCTGATTGAACATCCCGTCACTGATCCAACTACAAACCGTATAAATAATTAACACACAACGGGGTTTTAGGTTTATACCTTTCACAAAAAAAAAAAAAAAAAAAAAAAAAAAAAAAAAAAAAACAGAAGATATCTGGTGAAGCATATATAAAGGAAAACATAATCTATTGGAATGGGGTGATGTTAGCGCCTTGTGTGTGTTTTGGTGTGAATTATAAAATGGGATATTTTGTTACAAAAGTGTAAGGCGCTAACTTTCCCAATCGTACATACTCCTTTCGTGTTATTATTTCGTTTCGTGTTGCTATTCGTTTCTCAGGGGTTACCATTTTTGCAGCTGAAACAAGGAGCATCAATAATATTAGTGCGGCCTTACATATGTTAGAAAGTATTGATGTGGTTTATTAGTGCAGCTTTATAATGCATATTTGACCCATTTGGTCAAATGGAATACAATGGAACGAAGCTATAAACGGATATGAATATGTTCAAGGTATTCAATGTTTGGAAACGGAGACCGGGATTTTTGTTTTGTGCCCACTGTACAAGGTCATAAATGGAATGCATTGGAATGAAGGGGAAACGTTTTGGAAATATGGTCACAGTATTCAAATTTGGAAAGGGTGGCCCTATTTTTGGAGTGTGCTTAATGTTCAAGGTTTTTTAGTGAATCAAAAGGAATTCGCAATAAGAAGAGTTAATAGCCATTTTCGTCCCTGAGGTTTGGGCCAGTTTGCCACTCCAGTACAAAAGTTTTTTTTTTTTTTTTGCAATTCCTTCCCTGAGGTTTGGATTTTTTTGCCAAATTCGTCCTTTTCACTAACCCAGTTAAAAAATCTCGTTAATGTCAGGGGTAGGGTTGTCTTTTTACCTCAGGGACGAATTTGGCATTTAAAATTCAACTTTACCCCACACCCACCCCACCCCACCGTTTCAACCCTTTGACCCGTTTCAACCCTTTGACCCGTTAGATTCAAACGGCCCATACTGTTTGTCAGTTTGTGCCAAACCTGACGTCCTGACCCGCCAAGTTCTAAAATTGACACTTTTAAACCTGAACCTGTTTTAACTCGTTAAACAATCGGCATTACTGATTTTTCTTGAAAATTTCACAGATGTTATATCTCAAAGCAGTTCGGTTAGTGCATCAGTAACTCCAAGAATTTCTGATCATGTCATTGGTTCTTCCTTTTCTACATCCGACTCGCTAATGAAACCCAATGAACAACTGCAGTCTGTCACCACACACGGAACCTCTGTTGTATATGACATACACAATTGTCTGCCTTGTCTTACCTGCACTACCTCTGTGGATGTAAAGAGCAAATCGTCATGTTCAAGCCCTCCAAGTGCAAAAAAGAAAATTACTTCAAGACTTTCCTTTAGGCCATGGGGTATACTCTAACATATGTGGTGTTAAAGGTGACATGGCATGTTAATTTGCATTGTACACCACTCCCTCCTTGTGTTAAAGGGTGTTAAATAGGTTATGTGTTAACATGTTAACATGGTGTTAAAAGTCTACATTAATTTTTTTCTTTTTATGAACCTAAAACCACTAAAAATATATGATTAGGTGAAATTAATGAGATTAAGCCATTTCCTTAGGGTGAAGTGGAGTCAAATGAGAAAAAATAGATGATGTGGCATCTAAGTGGAGTTAAGAAGGGTTAAAGTATACCCTAAGGCCTTAAATGGAGGGAAGGACAATCTAGTGTATCCATATGTAAGACTCATGCTTGCTACACGTTTTCCCTTTCGTATGGCTGAATTAGAGGTGGCAATTGATGGGTCAAACAGGCTAAATTAAAAAAGAATTCAGCTTAAAAGCAAATGGGTCAAATGGGTGAAACAGGTTAAATGGGTCAAAAGTTTCCCAAAATATATTCTAAATGCCAAATTCGTCCCTGAGGTAAAAAGACGACCCTACCCCTGACATTAACGAGATTTTTTAACTGGGTTAGTGAAAAGGACGAATTTGGCAAAAAAATCCAAACTTCAGGGAAGGAATTGCAAAAAAAAAAAAAACTTTTGTACTGGAGTGACAAACTGGCCCAAACCTCAGGGACGAAAATGGCTATTAACTCCAATAAGAAATATGCGTGAAGTTCGATTGTTCTAGTAGAAAATGACAGAGGGCTGGAAGAAAACAATGCTCAGGGGCGGCTCATGACAAGTCTTTTGCCGAGTGATCGAAAAGGACATGAAATGGCAAGATTAGGGGGAAGCGGTTTGTATTGGTGAACAAATGGTGTAAATAGATATTGGTGAAGTATGGTTGGGATGGCATCTTTGCTAGCAACCGTATTATAACTTTTTGGGTGATAAATAAAAGTAACTTGTCATTAAAAAAAAGTAAAAATCTTTAGAATCGGACACATTTTAGCTATTAAATAACTTTAGTCTCTAGGTTGCTATCATATCTAAATGTGAACTTCTACTAATTTTTTCTTATTATTGAATTAAAGTTGCTCAATTAAGTTATTGTGTATAGTTTATCAAATTTGTTGAGAAAAAACTCCATACTTCTCAATTAAGTTATTTTGTACGTGTATAGTTTATCTTATTTATTACGTGAAGGGATATGATACCAAAACATTAGCAAATACCATTTCACAAACCCATAAACACTGAACGGACGTAGACTCACCCGCCTGTTTTACGTCTCGCGACCATCAGAGAATGGACGCAGACTCACCCGCCCGTTTTACGTCAGCGGAATGTCAAGCGTCCATCAGACGACGGATGCAGACTCGCCCGCCCGTTTTACGTCAGCGGGCCGGGCATCCTTCGCAAGCTTCTTCTGAAGCTTGACCTCTAAGGCACACGCTTCTTCCTCCTTCTTTAGAGCGGCCTCAGCAGCACGCTCCTTCTCAGCATTCACCCGCGCAGCCTCCTCATCCTCCGCGGCCTTCTCCTCCGGAAGATGAGCCTCAGCCTTGGCCCGCTCCTCGTCTTGCAACTTCTTCCTCCTTTCCTCCTGCAAATGCTTAATAACAGGCGGAACTGAGCCTAGAACACAAACAAACAACCATCACGCCGGCAAAAATCAACACCTTGATAAACAAAGAAAAAGAAGAACACAAAACCAACTAGGAGAACAAGGTACTTACTACTTATTTTTCTCAATGCCTTCCTCCCTAATGACTCGCGGACAGGCGGGGGATCGAAATCCAACTCAACATTACCACCCTCCGAGACAACACCCTCGAGGATGGGGGTAATAACACTGCTACTCATTGCCGCCTTCTTTGGCAACGGCCCAACAGGCGCATCCGGGTGCGACAACCCCAGATACTTCCGCTTGTGGGCAGAACCTGCACAACATGCAATTCATTCACAAACAAACAAAGGTGCACAACAAGGAAATAATCCAGAAACAAAACCTACCTTGACCAGTCGCCCCTTCAACATTCTCAACTCCACCGCTGCTTGAACCCTCAGTTCGGGACGCAGTCGTCGGAGTGCTAGAGCTACTACCTACACAGTGACGTGCACGAGGGATTAGATTAGACGATGACCCTCTAGATTCATCATCGGATAAAAATACATAATCAACCCCTGCCGCTATACGCGCAGAGAAAGGGTTGGGATTAACAAGGAACCCAGCCGCTAAGGGGTTTTCAAGTGCACCTTCGATTCGAGCAGGGATAAGGAAATTGTCCCGCATCTTCTCCACCCCAGAAACCTCACCATCAGGGATCTCTCCAAACGCGGTGCGGGACACACGCGCAACAAAGAAGTCAAAAAGCCTTTCACCTGGAAAAAGACGAACACACAAATTAAAGACCAACGTCACAGCAAACGATAAAGGAAAAGCAAGAACAAAAACCAAAGCAGTTACCTTCAACCAACTGCATACCTCTGTCGCCAAGGGGAAGCACATCATACCCCTCTCTAAGCCCCAAACGGCTAACCCCCAGCAATCTCAACATACCCTCGTCACACTACTCCAAGTCGTCCAAGTGGGTCTGATGCGCACACAGCAGCTTGAACCACTCCTCCTCCTGGAAATCTTTCATCACCTCAAAGGATGGAGGCTTCTGACCGGCCCTCAAGTTCATCCACTCCATCTCCACTGGAATGGCCTCCTTCTTCAGATAGAAGAAACACCTTTTCCAGTCACGAAGGCTCTTCGGTGAGGTCTTCGGAGTCACAACAACCACTTTTATAAACACACTCTTTTATAAAACCCCGTAGAATCACTACCAAGATATACGCCTGCGCGGTGATCTAGGATACGTGTTTCTTCATTACGGTTATCCAATAATTATAACCCATGAGTGTATGACTGGCCCAAGTAGCCCAAGACAAACACATTCGAAGGAGGTACCCAAACTAGCCAATAGCCATTCAACAATTAGGAACTAACCAATTGAGAATGGGATTAGTCTAAACATGAAGTACCATATGGTTAGATGTTATGAACCATATTGTTCCACTTTGGACCCAGCTTAACAGCCCGTTTAAGGAGCCCAACAAAAGATCATGTTTGCTAGATCTTGAAGAAACCATCACATAGTAAGAAGCTAAAAAGATCGAGCGAGTAAAGAAAAAAAATAGTATTCACACAAACCTTACTCCTCTTCGACTTGCAAGCAATGTCCATGCTGTAAGTTCACCCCTTCGCATATTTAGTCACTTTCCTAATGCCATTAATGGTAGTCATTCGTATTTTGGTTTTACATTTCCAGTCATAGATTTCGGTTTGGTTACTAGACAAGTTTCCATGGTTGGTCTATCTTTTCCATGGATGTTGTGTTGTTTGCATCACTTGTTCTTATTGATCAATTCAAGGCACTAAACAACTCTGCACGAGATAAAGTGGTGCTTGAGTTTCAAGTTGGCAATAAACGCCTTTATTAGAAAGGAGGAACAAAGGCTCTAACCTATTACCCAAGTGAAGCTATTCCACTTGTTATAGAAAGCAGTAGATTGATTGACCCATGTTTAGGATATGTTTATTTTGCTACTATGAAATACGGCTTGGGAACTAACCTTGAGTTGGCACATGTTCCTATTAAAGAACCGTTACACCACAGCCGATAGCAGATACATCGAGGTACCACATGTTTGATTGTTCAAAAGCTCATGATACTACTAAAATGTAAATATTAATTTAACTGAATTGAACTTTCATACAAATACAATTATTGACAACTTGTTCAAATAATAAAATAAATAATCTCGATTAAAAAATTAAACTAGGTCGAAAGCTCCTACGAGATCCAAAGCCTGTTTGACTCCAAACAACAATAATCCCTGAAACATGTTTAAGTTGAAAGAAGGGGGGGCTATAAATAGTTTGTGAGAATACATAGTTTTTTAATGTAAAAGGTTGATTGAAAGTAAAGTGTAATTCTTATGTCAAAGATAATCTATGGCAATTATGTGAAAACAAATCTAGGCAAACCGGATGCTAGTGTGACTTAACCCGTTAACCCACCTGATTAGGCCTAAATGCTAATGTGGCTTCGCCCAACGGGCTATGCATAAATGATTGTGGTGCCTCCCCTAGGGTTATCCAAATGCTAGTGTGACATAACCCAATGGGATAAGCGTAAATGATAGAATAACCTAACAGGTACGTTTAAGACATAAAGCACAAAGATACATTCAAAGACATATAAACAAACTGCATAGCTTGAAATATATTTCGAATAACATGTTTCACCCTAAAAAGATGTAAAAAGATCAAAGTGGGGCTATTGCTAAATGAATTGCTAACATGGGGTAATTGTTATAAAATTCCACAAAGTGCAGTGAAAATTGTTGTTGACTAGGCAAACATCGGTTAGGATATAACAAGTGACTTCTATCCATATAGAAAATAGGCTTTCTATTTTATGAAAGACTCAAAACAAACGTTTAGATGTTGAAATAATGACACGCTCCAACTGTGTTGGGCTTCTTATGTCATGAAAAGTCTCCTGCAAATTATGTGCAACTTTTCTTAATCGCCTATTACGTTGTCACATGCAACACTACAAAAGTTCTTCCGTTTTGCTTATGTTGTTATTCAGTTTCCTTTCAAGTCGTATCATCATTATATCGCTCCATTTGGAAGGTTAACACCTAAGAATTACACATTAGCTTTTGAACAAAGTCATACTTCTTACTTGCGTAGTGGTTGGAAATCTGCCTCAGTGCTAGATCCCTACAACATCTTTGATGTAGCGCAGAGGCGGTCCTTTTAAGGGGCGGGAGGGGGCGCCCCCCCCCCCCCCCGAATTTTCATTCAGAAGTTCCGATTATATAGTATTCGTATTGAAATTTTTGGTATATAAGGTTTCGACCCCCCGAAACTAGTGACTTCCGACCCCCCTGAAGTTTCGGGTCAAGATTCGCCACTGATGTAGCGTGGCCAAATGTTCTTTACTTCACACACTTGCTTCACACAATGCCATTCTTTGCAACTCTCTTGTGGCATAAACCACCCAACATAGTTTCTTTCGCCAACTTATGGTACATTGTTCGGCAAACTCCTTTTATTAATGACTGTCTTATCTTCAACCATGCTACCTTCGGATCGGAGACAGTGAGTCCTCTTGGGTTAATTGAAATGAGTTGCATTAGTGGGTCCACCAAACAAACAACAATTCAAGGTTTTCTTGGATTGCCACGCTTGATTCAACCAAATTTGTTAGGTAATCTCTTTCACTTTGTGGACACGGTGAATTTAAAAGGGGGAGTAATGTTCTGAATCATATTATTCCCCTCAGGACCCAACTTAGCAACCCGTTTAAGGAGCTCAACAAGGGATCGAGTTTGCTAGGTTGTGAAGAAAAAAAAAGGAATATTATTAATCAATAGTGATTGTTCTCTTCCCATTTTCTTCTCTATCTGAGTTCCCATCCCGTTCTGTTTTGATTCTTATGTGTAATTTGATTCAGCGAATTAGTAATACACTCATATGATTACCCTATTTCTATTAGATCATTTGTAGTGGTTGAGGTATGGTCACATGCTCTTTACTCACATGGTAAAAATAGAGTAGTGATGTCACATGGTTGCTATAAGAATTAGAAAAGATTGATTGCTCATTCCATTTAATTGGGAATATAAATAATACACGGTACAATGAATGTCGATCCTAGAATCATGGGAGTGATTGACTAAGCTTGTTGACTAAGTTTGCTACAAATTATCTCATTCTAAATATATATAATACATTCGATTTATACATATTATGACACCCCCGCAGTTGAAACATCGGGAGGACTAATGTTGAGACTGGAGCGAAAGTCGTCAAACAGAACGCGAGGGAGACCTTTGGTGAAGATATCTGCAATCTGATGTCTCGATGGTACATGAAGAACTCGAATGTTACCCCGTTGAACTTGTTCACGTACAAAATGGATGTCGAGTTCGATGTGTTTCGTACGTTGATGTTGAACAGGGTTGCCAGAGAGATAGATGGCACTAACATTATCACAGTAAACTAGCGTGGCAAGGGAGAGAGGATGTCGGAGCTCAAGCAATAGATTACGCAACCAACAAATGTCTGCCACAACATTTGCAACACCCCGATATTATGCTTCGGCACTCGACCTGGAGATGGTAGATTGGCGCTTGGAAGACCAGGAAAGAAGGTTATCTCCTAAATATACACAATAACCAGATGTGGAGCGGCGTGTGTCAGAACCAGCCCAATCCGCATCCGTGTAGGCAACCAAAGACAGAGTATGAACCGGACCTAGATGTAGACCGTGATAGATGGTACCCTGAAGATAACGGATGATACGCTTCAAAGCGTTCCAGTGATCCTGTCGGGGGTCATGCATGTGCATACAAATCTGTTGAACCACATAAGATATGTCAGGTCGAGTAAAAGTGAGATACTGTAAGGCGCCAGCCAGACTGCGATAAGTAGAGGGATCCTCAAGAGGAGGACCAGCTTCAGCAGAAAGCTTGGACTGAGTGTCAACGGGAGTAGCAACTGGTTTACACGAGTCCATAGCAGCTCGATGAATGATGTCCTTGACATAAGCCTGCTGAGAGAGAAACATCTTGTCACCATTCCTAGTGACCTAAATGCCCAAGAAATAATGCATGAGAATAACTTTTTAGAAATCGATGTGTGTTTTAGATTCAAAACCGGTTCATTTGAAAAATCTTTGTAAATTCACATTTTCATGTGTCTACGAGGAGTCGAGTTTGAAAAATGTTTGGATACGTTATACGAAAACAAAAGGTTTAAATTTGACCTTTAAAATATGCAATACAAGTTTGTAAGATGCAAAATGAAACCATTCCATGAAGTATGTGTTAATCTGATGTGTTTTAAAATACCAAGATTTAAAATGATGTGAATGATAAAATTAACGTATGTAATAGATTACCAATATTTAAGAAAGTTCATAATCAACGAGATGTAGAAATAGATCCTTGAGATGTGGATTTCACTCCTAACTCAAAGATGTATTTCAAAAGTGAAAACGATTGTGGAATGAAACCAATCACTATGTTAAGGATATCACTCCCAGCTTAGTGGTTAAGTTTCTTTTTGAAGGAAACACTCTTTGAGGTGTGGATGTCACTCCTATCTCAAAGATATATTCCAAAGATAAATAACATAAAGAGGAGTGAAACTAATCACCAAGGTATGGATGTCACTCCTAACTTGATGATATCGTTTTGTTTGTGAAATACGAGTGTCTTCTTCGCCAAGCAAAATATCGAAAGAATAACGAGAAATAATCATAACGAAAATATCTTGAAAGAAAAATAATAGGAAATAAGAGAAATATAAACGAGAGGACTCGTGAAAGTAAGCTTAGTTATAGACTAGGCTAAAAAGCATTCTAATAACCTAATTCCCTATAACCATGGCTCTGATACCAATCTGTAACACCCCAACCGATGGCGGAAACATCGAGGTGTCACGTAGTGACGATTGTTCAATAGCTCATGGACTAAAGTGCAAATTTGAATACATTGATTAAATAATTTATTACATTGAAATGAAATACAACGATTCTAACTGCCAACCACTACTACAAAAAACACCTTTCTTGACGCACATTGCGCGTCATGACAGGGTGTTTATGACACACAAAAAAATGTCATTGTAGGCATGGTCATAAAATTAACATGACATGCATGCGCGTGTCATCTTTTAATGACACGCATTAATGACACTCTTTCTTGACACACGTTTATGACACGCCTTAATGACACACGTTTACGACACGCTATGCGTGTCATCCTTTTTGACGAAAAAAATAAAAAAAAATATATAAATTACAAATTTATCCTGGATATATATATATATATATATATATATATATATATAAATCTATTTGAAAATAAAATACATCTATTAATAAGATGAAGCTAGTCTTTTGACCCGCCAAGCGTTTCGAGCGGCGCCATACACGGAATCAATTACGTACACAACCACAATTGAATAGACTCTATTCCGAACCAATATTAACCTGATACATCTCATCAAATCATATTCTAATCTGGAATATTAACTTGCCTGAAGCTAGACCAACATCGTCCTCATCGTCATAACTCATCTTTTATATGATGCCAATCTTCATCTTCAATTTCAAAAATATTTTCGCTTTTCCCTTTGTCAAATCTTCTTCTTGTTAAAATAAGCATTCTTTCCTTTTAGGCATCATCCAGTCTTCTCTCAAGGCCCACACTACCAGACACATTGTAGTTATCGTTTTCCATTATCACCATTTGTTTTTGGTTTCAATTGTTGTTCAGCTTTTTATTTGATCCACAATTGCTCCATGTAAAGCTCCGGGTTCTCTCTACACAACCAGAAAATAAAAATTACTATAATATGTTGGACTATATGGATCCAACATCCTTAGATTGTAAACCCACTGTAACATTCTAGCAAAAAGACACCAACAATTTTAGTTTATCATCCATCATTTTTTATTTATATTAACTAGTATTTTTCCCGCGCGCGTTGCGGCGCGATAAACCACAAAAGCATTAGCGTGACCAAAAATTTTTAAAAACAACAAAACAAAACCATTGGGTGTTAGTAAACAACTAACTGCCGCCTAAAGGCCAAATTGCCCAGGAATCCGACTAGGGCTAAATTCCTAGTTTTTGTTCAGCCTAGCGCCTAGGCGGCCGCCTAGGCCGCCTTCTGCAACAGTGCAGTGTACCCAATTCTTCAAGTGTTTATGAACTCATTAACACTTTTAATACCAAGTGCAGGCCCCAATAGTTGCCTACAAAAAATGAGGAACAAAACTATTACATCGGTATGCCACGAAATGATTAATCGTCTAAGGCTTCAACGTAAACAATCAGATTCTATTTCACTCTTCCCAACCCTTGAAGTTATTTATGGTTGAAATCAAATGCAGCAATCAAATAATTACAGTCGAAAACAAACAGCCAAACATGCACAAAAAAAAAGAGACAAACCTGCGAGAATTCGCCTGAGTACACAAACGAAACGGTAGATACCAAGCTGCATTGAAACATAACACACATTAATAATTACAGAAACAACATGTGCATATACATTCTATTGAAATATCTTAATATATTTTATCCAAACACCATACCTATGAAAACATATAAATAAGTCGAATTTAAAAATAAAACGTTGGATTTATTTAGATGTAGCAAGGGTTAAAAAAATCAAATAATCATATAAAGACACATCAGTTCAAGCATGGGTACAATATAGACAAAGAATATGCAATAGTATGTGATCATTGATGACAATATTACAATTATAAGAAGTTACTTGATAGAGTTTACATTTTGAATTAGTAAGCTGGAAGCAAAATATATATTAAATGAGATGTTTATGGTTTTTTTAAAAGATTTTAGCTAAATCATTGTGGTCTTAACCAAGAACAAACTAAAAATGACAACAACGTCAAAATCTAGACAGTTTGCATTTCATCGAGCACTTTGACTACAAACTTTAACACAAACCATTCTGAAAACAGGAAGAACATGGCAATCCAACATCAAAAGGTACCAAAACGCATAACACCATCAGTATTCCGCTGATCATAAAAAAACAGTAATCAAAACGCATGCAACAACACAACCATGAATAGAGTGAATTACCAACACGCCCTTATACCGTTCATCGTCACTTTGTAATAATACATAGTGTAATATAATGACATTCTAATTTCCTAGCCATATCTAGTTTCCCAGCCACTGTAACATTTGCCCCAATTCCAAACAGCTACAAATAAATCATATCCATAAAAAGGTAAGGATACTCAGGTACAAAAAGTAATACTAATTCACAACAAAAGCAACAGTAGATAAATCGAATTGCAAATTACAACAATAGTAGTGAACGTAAATTGCCAGAAACTACAAAATCAATGATATAATATATCAATTGGAACTTATCTACTGAATATAAATAAAATTACAAACTACAATAAGACATAAGAAGTAGAAAGAGAGAGAGAGAGAGAGAGAGAGAGAGGTAGATACAACGTTTTGTTTGAAATGTGGAGGGTGAGAGGAGAATAGAAGGGAGGCAGTAGCGAAGAAGAGAATAATAAACATAGCTGAAACAAAGATCCGGTACGAAAACAAGCTGCGTATGGCGCCATCGCCTCTGCCGCTACGTGCCACCACCACCGCGATGAGATCTCACTTAACTCACAACCAACACCTTGATGAAGATTAGTTATTTCCATGGTAGAAAGAAGTAAAGAGTGTATGGGAGATGAATATGTGTTGTGTTGTGGGTAGAGAAAGAATCAGATAGAGAGATGTGAGAGAGAGGAGGCTGCACAAATGCTTGAGGAAGAAGAGAATGAGAGCTTATATACCTAGGGTTTATTTGGGAGGGAAATTAAATTTGTGAAGTTATGACATTAAAAGATGACACGTCTTTTTTATTTCGTCATGGTTTTCAATTTTTGACATTATATTCTTGACACGCTAAAAAACGTGTCATTATTTAAAAAGTTTTTTTGAACCATGACAATTTTTTTATGACACACGCTTTTGAGTGTCATTAATAAGAGCGTGTCATAAAACGCACGTCAAGAAAAGCTCTTTTTCTAGTAGTGAACTAAATTGAAATACAATGAAACAAAATCTAAATATAAATCCGAAAGCTTAAAGAATGCATCTCAAAACAACCTGAAACATGTACAAAATATTTTGGTCAATACAAAAATTGTATTGGTGAGCATACCCTGTTTAAATAAATATAGTAGAAAAGTGTTTAGCAATTCATGTGTCGTATACTGTTTGCAATTATGTAATAAGTGGTATCCGGGTCAAATCAACCCTAAGAGAAGAAAGCAGATATATATAGTATGCGCTAGTAGTAATGTGATACATAGCAATGACAAGGACTCTCAACAGAGTCGCAAGGGTATAAACCATAGTACTATTCATTGAAATGCCAGGCCGCAACGGTTAATGATTTGACAGGTCATAGATACACAAAATGACACAAGCAAACACACATAAGAATTGCTATTTTAGTAAAAGGAAATATAAACTTGATAGTAAGTACATGAGTCACCCCAAAATAGTAAGACAGTAAAAAGGGGAAAGATATACTCACAGTTTGCGAAAGCGAGCAAAATCCAACTTAAGCGGTCGTGAACTAAGTAATGGGAATTCCGAGGAATTCAACCTATAATGTGTAAGCATACTAATAAGGAAATGTCTAAAAAGTCTAAGTTAACTAAGGTCTAAGGCATTAGGGTTTGCTAAGTCGATTTGGGGAATTAGAGTTTTTATGATAAGTCGCGTTAATGTAAAAGTTGTATATCACAAATAATATATGAAAGGTTGTAAATATGGTTTAAATTATATAATTATTACCTATTGAATATTTAGATAAAAATATGTTTGAATAATTAAGACAAAATAATTTAGTTAGTTACTTTAACTAAATTAAAATAAACGCAATAATCATAAATAATTAAATAAATAATTTTGAGTTACACAATGATCCAACAAAAGATAATAAAGACATTAAACCATATGAGTATTTCTATTTTATAAGAAAAATATTTATAAAATAGAAGTTTAAATTGTATAAATAAATAAATGATTTATTATGTCAAATTAAACGTAAATAAGACTAATAATACCATACATGATCCAAGAATCCTAGTTTTATAGAAAATGAATGATTTCTGATGTAAACAAATTAGAATAATTTTCTCATAATTTATATAAACTTATTTATATTTAAAATTGATTTAACGAGATTAAATTATGTTTAAATGATTAAAAAAATAGGAAAGTCAATAAAATTAAATGTTTTCTGAACCAATAATTTTTATATCAGTTCATGATGATGAGAAATAATTACCCAAAAAGTTTGAGATTAAAATCATTAAAGATGAATTTTTAATGAATTAAATATGATTAAAATAAATTAATTCAATAAAAATATAAAAATAAAATATTTTCCAGAAAATAAAAGCGTGGTAATTATCTTTATGGTGTCAAGATGCTACTCCTAAATTTTTATAATTTTTGGAGCAAAAGTGGATTTACTATGAATATTTTAAGATATATATATATATTTAAAGAAAATAAGGAAATGAAAATTAAAAAGGTAATAGCCAAAAAAATACCAATTCGTGTCAAAGGGGACTCGAACCCGTGAGCCTTTAGTATAACCCCCACACCTTAACCACTAGACCAAATGATGCTTTTGTTATTTGGTTTAAAACAGGATTATTTTTAAACATTAAGTTTGGTTCATCTTCTTCCCCAAATTGAGTAGTCATAAGAACCCTAACCCTAGTTTTTTTCAATAACCCAAATCAGAGATGCTTAACCTCAGATTCTAAGGGGCTTTTGTTCTACATTGGATGAGGAATAAAACGGCAACAAAAACTTATACTTACATTTGCTTAATGACTCGATAAAGGACCATAATTGTTCGAACAGAAAAGCTTCAATTTGCAGGTGTTTGGGATGATTCTTGATGTGTTTTCTTGTGGGTTTTTGAAGGTAATAGATGCAGAACATAATAGAACAATTATATATAAAGAAAGGTTAAAAAAAACGCGTATTGATCCGTTTCTTAATGGTCTCGACGGTTACACTTGGAGCGACTTAATCGCGTTTTAAATTTCATTTATAATGATTGAAACCTATTAAAAATCGAAGGAGAAACAAATTGGCATTAATAATATCGATTTTAAGGCATTAAATCGTGAGTTTAAGCTTCACCGGAAAATAACTCCGACCGCCGGAGCTTTTGCCGGAAAAACGGGACAAGAGGGAAAGAGGGCTGGATTTTTTTTTTTAAACTTTCATGTATTAACAGGAATGGTCCCTCTAGTTTAACATGGTTAGTTTTATGTGTAAATTGGTTAGAAATTCCTTTGATAAACTTAACAAAGTTAAACTAATTTAACCCAAAAGCTTCATAGAACTTTATAAAACTTGGAATTTTTATAATATCCATTCCGAGTGACGATTTAACATACGCATTTGATTAAAAACTTATATCCGATCCATAGTATATATATATATATGTATATAAACGATTAAATTTTTAGTTCGCTTTAAGATTAAATTTGAAACGACGAACCTACAGAGATAAAAATATAAACGTTTAAATACTCGAGGGACTATAATTGACATCTTGCTAGAACATAAGGGTGACGGTTGTCACAGTCTCCCCTACTTTAAAAAATTTCGTCTCGAAATTTCTTTCAAGTGAAGGCTACTATGAAACCGAAGGCGTTGTAAAATCTAACTAGATTTTTAAAAGAAAATTCCATCATTTATGATTTGACAAGTTTTAAAATAGTTGTCTAATATCCTAGGTAAAAGTTTCAAAATTTTTAACAGATGACCTGAGGTTAGAAAGTTGAGAGTTTAAATGAGAAAAATTTTGGGAATGTGTAACGGGTGAGGAAAAGGCACTGATGAAGATAGTCTCCCCTACTTTAGAAAGGTTCCTGACTAAGCGTCATTAAGGACATGCGACCGGATTTCGACTAATAGAGAGTGCAAGGGTATATAAAGTTTAAGGGTTTCTGAAGAGGTGGTCAACAAGAAAAGCTCCAACAAAACTAATTGAAACTTGTGTAAAATGTTCTTATTGAAAATTCTAGTTATTAGTCAACGATCTAATGAAGAGGTAATTAGCAAGTAATGGGTAGGTTCTTGGTCAGACTCCTAGTTCGCTCCCACAGTATCGTTTATGCTTATATATAAGGTGTACCGCAGCTAACCCACCACACTCCCGATACTTTAGACCCGTACTGATTGTCTACCAATAGCCTAAATAGAATTACACACCACCCTCATGTACCTGTAAACCCATGATTGCGTTTCGAACCGTAATCATCGATTTACCTTACACTAGGGTGTTATGCTTTTCCATAACCCTAACATGAAATAAATGTGTGCAACCAATATGTAATAGCCACTGTAATGAAATAATGTTCAATCAAGACATGGTTAGAGATTCTTCCCTTCCGGGTTTTCCCTTTAACCGTAATGTGAATAACATGTAAGCATAGGACATGGTTAGAGGTTCTTCCCTTTCGGGTTCACCCTTAACCGGTAGTTTCTGTTTACATCGTTGGCTTTAACACTCATATTGATAAACTCTGAGATTTACACCGTTCCCCTCGGATTAAAGAAATACTCTAATCCGAGTCGTACGTGGGCACTGGCTTAGATCTCATACGAGTTATCAACTAGTATGTTTATTGACCATGATGAAAAAACAAAATAATGCATAGTATAACAGGGTTTTGCTCAAAACAGGAAAGAAAATGTGCATACCAAATATACGTTCAAGTAAGTATATAAGTATAGCATAAAATTTCGACTGAATGAATCGTATAACATAAATCGAATAAATCGCACAATTGCACAAAATGAAAATAAACGAGTTGAACTCTTGCAAATAAGCGGTGTGAAAATAATCACAAATAACATGTTAGAAATACTATGAATAAAATGGTGGAAGAATAAAATAATGAAATTTACAATAAGTGAGAGTATTCAGAACAAACGTATAGCCTACTAACATAAAGGTTTAAATTTAGTTAGTTTTACATATATACACTACATGATAAAAGACAATTAGTAACATTCTGACAAGGATATGTCCAATATTTTGTTAGACCAAAAAAAAAAAAACAAAATTGCGACTGAAAGAGTGTGAGTGTAATAAGATAAATTTTCGTTTATCAAAAACGTAGTTTGCTCAAACTTTGTGATATAGTTGAAAGAATAGTAATAATGCATGAGAATAACTTTTTAGAAATCGATGTGTGTTTTAGATTCAAAACCGGTTCATTTGAAAAATCTTTGTAAATTCACATTTTCATGTGTCTACGAGGAGTCGAGTTTGAAAAATGTTTGGATACGTTATACGAAAACAAAAGGTTTAAATTTGACCTTTAAAATATGCAATACAAGTTTGTAAGATGCAAAATGAAACCATTCCATGAAGTATGTGTTAATCTGATGTGTTTTAAAATACCAAGATTTAAAATGATGTGAATGATAAAATTAACGTATGTAATAGATTACCAATATTTAAGAAAGTTCATAATCAACGAGATGTAGAAATAGATCCTTGAGATGTGGATTTCACTCCTAACTCAAAGATGTATTTCAAAAGTGAAAAAGATTGTGGAATGAAACCAATCACTATGTTAAGGATATCACTCCCAGCTTAGTGGTTAAGTTTCTTTTTGAAGGAAACACTCTTTGAGGTGTGGATGTCACTCCTATCTCAAAGATATATTCCAAAGATAAATAACATAAAGAGGAGTGAAACTAATCACCAAGGTATGGATGTCACTCCTAACTTGATGATATCGTTTTGTTTGTGAAATACGAGTGTCTTCTTCGCCAAGCAAAATATCGAAAGAATAACGAGAAATAATCATAACGAAAATATCTTGAAAGAAAAATAATAGGAAATAAGAGAAATATAAACGAGAGGACTCGTGAAAGTAAGCTTAGTTATAGACTAGGCTAAAAGGCATTCTAATAACCTAATTCCCTATAACCATGGCTCTGATACCAATCTGTAACACCCCAACCGATGGCGGAAACATCGAGGTGTCACGTAGTGACGATTGTTCAATAGCTCATGGACTAAAGTGCAAATTTGAATACATTGATTAAATAATTTATTACATTGAAATGAAATACAACGATTCTAACTGCCAACTAAATTGAAATACAATGAAACAAAATCTAAATATAAATCCGAAAGCTTAAAGAATGCATCTCAAAACAACCTGAAACATGTACAAAATATTTTGGTCAATACAAAAATTGTATTGGTGAGCATACCCTGTTTAAATAAATATAGTAGAAAAGTGTTTAGCAATTCATGTGTCGTATACTGTTTACAATTATGTAATAAGTGTTATCCGGGTCAAATCAACCCTAAGAGAAGAAAGCAGATATATATAGTATGCGCTAGTAGTAATGTAATACATAGCAATGACAAGGACTCTCAACAGAGTCGCAAGGGTATAAACCATAGTACTATTCATTGAAATGCCAGGCCGCAACGGTTAATGATTTGACAGGTCATAGATACACAAAATGACACAAGCAAACACACATAAGAATTGCTATTTTAGTAAAAGGAAATATAAACTTGATAGTAAGTACATGAGTCACCCCAAAATAGTAAGACAGTAAAAAGGGGAAAGATATACTCACAGTTTGCGAAAGCGAGCAAAATCCAACTTAAGCGGTCGTGAACTAAGTAATGGGAATTCCGAGGAATTCAACCTATAATGTGTAAGCATACTAATAAGGAAATGTCTAAAAAGTCTAAGGTAACTAAGGTCTAAGGCATTAGGGTTTGCTAAGTCGATTTGGGGAATTAGAGTTTTTATGATAAGTCGCGTTAATGTAAAAGTTGTATATCACAAATAATATATGAAAGGTTGTAAATATGGTTTAAATTATATAATTATTACCTATTGAATATTTAGATAAAAATATGTTTGAATAATTAAGACAAAATAATTTAGTTAGTTACTTTAACTAAATTAAAATAAACGCAATAATCATAAATAATTAAATAAATAATTTTGAGTTACACAATGATCCAACAAAAGATAATAAAGACATTAAACCATATGAGTATTTCTATTTTATAAGAAAAATATTTATATAATAAAAGTTTAAATTGTATAAATAAATAAATGTTTTATTATGTCAAATTAAACGTAAATAAGACTAATAATACCATACATGATCCAAAAATCCTAGTTTTATAGAAAATGAATGATTTCTGATGTAAACAAATTAGAATAATTTTCTCATAATTTATATAAACTTATTTATATTTAAAATTGATTTAACGAGATTAAATTATGTTTAAATGATTAAAAAAATAGGAAAGTCAATAAAATTAAATGTTTTCTGAACCAATAATTTTTATATCAGTTCATGATGATGAGAAATAATTACCCAAAAAGTTTGAGATTAAAATCATTAAAAATGATTTTTTAATGAATTAAATATGATTAAAATAAATTAATTCAATAAAAATATAAAAATAAAACATTTTCCAGAAAATAAAAGTGTGGTAATTATCTTTATGGTGTCAAGATGCTACTCCTAAATTTTTATAATTTTTGGAGCAAAAGTGGATTTACTATGAATATTTTAAGATATATATATATATATATATATTTAAAGAAAATAAGGAAATGAAAATTAAAAAGGTAATAGCCAAAAAAAATACCAATTCGTGTCCAAGGGGACTCGAACCCGTGAGCCTTCAGTATAACCCCCACACCTTAACCACTAGACCAAATGATGCTTTTGTTATTTGGTTTAAAACATAATTATTTTTAAACATTAAGTTTGGTTCATCTTCTTCCCCAAATTGAGTAGTCATAAGAACCCTAACCCTAGTTTTTTTCAATAACCCAAATTAGAGATGCTTAACCTCAGATTCTAAGGGGCTTTTGTTCTACATTGGATGAGGAATAAAACGGCAACAAAAACTTATACTTACATTTGCTTAATGACTCGATAAAGGACCATAATTGTTCGAACAGAAAAGCTTCAATTTGCAGGTGTTTGGGATGATTCTTGATGCGTTTTCTTGTGGGTTTTTGAAGGTAATAGATGCAGAACATAATAGAACAATTGTATATAAAGAAAGGTTAAAAAAACGCGTATTGATCCGTTTCTTAAAGGTCTCGACGGTTACACTTGGAGCGACTTAATCGCGTTTTAAATTTCATTTATAATGATTGAAACCTATTAAAAATCGAAGGAGAAACAAATTGGCATTAATAATATCGATTTTAAGGCATTAAATCGTGAGTTTAAGCTTCGCCGGAAAATAACTCCGACCGTCGGAGCTTTTGCCGGAAAAACGGGACAAGAGGGAAAGAGGGCTGGATTTTTTTTTTTTAACTTTCATGTATTAACAGGAATGGTCCCTCTAGTTTAACATGGTTAGTTTTATGTGTAAATTGGTTAGAAATTCCTTTGATAAACTTAACAAAGTTAAACTAATTTAACCCAAAAGCTTCATAGAACTTTATAAAACTTGAAATTTTTATAATACCCATTCCGAGTGACGATTTAACATACGCATTTGATTAAAAACTTATATCCGATCCATAGTATATATATATATATATGTATATAAACGATTAAATTTTTAGTTCGCTTTAAGATTAAATTTGAAACGACGAACCTACAGAGATAAAAATATAAACGTTTAAATACTCGAGGGACTATAATTGACATCTTGCTAGAACATAAGGGTGACGGTTGTCACAATGGCAGTGTGCCATTCAGGAGTGGACAAGGCAACCTGAGGATTTTTGGGGAGAGGAACGATAGTGGAGGTATGGAGGTTGAAAAGTTGTTTAGGTTTATGGATGCCACTCATGGAGCGAGTGTGCATGGTACGAGAAGAAGGGGGAGGGGGGGAGGTTGAGTAGAGGTAGAGGTATTAGGTGGTGTAGGAATAGTGGAAGTGGCGTTTTGGGCCGAGTGGTCTGAGGATGTTTGGGTCGTAGGGTGGGGTTGACTTGCGATGGTGGGTTGGGCTGGACGTGAGATTAAGTAGACGGGTGGAGGTGGGCCGGGTTGGAAGTAGTGGTGGAAGAGCCGGGTGGGACGGATAGAGGGAATGTGGGCTGTGAAGTTGGTGGAGGACTGTTAGTGTTTGGGCCAGGGGGTAATGGGCCTGTTACGTTTGGTTGAACAGTAGAGGTAGAGGGGTTTGAGTTTGGGGTATGGGAGTTTTGTAAATAGGTCCAAACAAGAGGGTTGATGGTGGGATTTAGGAAGTCATAGGAGGGAGGCGATGTTGGAGATTGAATGGCGTAGGGAAAAATTGACTCTTCAAAATGGACCTGGCGAGAAATGATAAGTTGATGAGAGGTTAGGTCAAGGCATTTGTACCCGCGATGATTAGCGGGGTAACCAAGAAAAACACACGGGTGAGAACGGAAGTTGAGTTTGTGTATTTTGGTGGAGGGGGTAATGGGGTAGCAAAGGCACCCAAAAACACAAAGGTGATCGTACTCTGGGGTGCAATTGTAAAGAAGGGATGTTGGTGATTTAAAATTGAGAAGTTTGCTGGGTAGTATGTTGAGAAGGTAGGTGGCGGTTTCAAGTGCATGGTGCCACATGTTGGGAGGTAAGGAGGCTTGGGCAAGCAAGGTTCGAATCATGTTGTTAATGGTGCGGATCTTGCGCTCCACTTTACCATTTTGTGAGGAGGTGTAGGGACATGAAAAACGAAATTGCATGCCATTTTGATTGCAAAAAAATTTTAAAGTTCTGGTTTGCATATTCGGTGCCATTGTCACATTGAAATTGTTTGATTTTACGTTCAAATTGTGTTTGGATTAAGTTGTGGAAGGTGGTGAAGGTGTGAAATACATGGGATTTATTAGTTAATGGAAAGGTCCACAAAAAAATCGTAAAATCATCCAAAAATAAGATATAATATTTATGGCCACCCGTACTAAGTATGGGAGATGTCCATAAATCACTGTGAACAATGTTAAATGCAAAACTAGTTGAATTAACAGAATCAAAAAATGGCAATTTAACACTTTTGCCAAAAATGCAAGACTGACAAAGTGTTTTATCAAATTTTCCATAATCAATAAAAGAATTCAGTTTCAAAGACTGAAGCAAATTATTTCCAGGATGACCCAATCGTTGATGCCAGCGATCTTGAGAAACAACAACAAAAGTGGAGGGTTGAGAGGTCTTGAGTGGTAGAGGTTCAGTAAGAGGATAAAGATCGCCAGTACTATTGCATCGTAGGATAGGAGCCCGTGTTTTGAGATCCTTCACAAGAAAGCCAAAAGGGTCAAATTCCACAGAAACTAAGTTGTCAGTGGTAAGGTGACGAACTGAAATTAGATTTTTTATTATTTGTGGGGCAAAAAGGACATTATTTAGTTTTAGGGGGGTCGAGTGGTGGTAGGACTTGGTTGCCTTGGGCCACAACAGGGATGGACATGCCATTACCAACGACAATATTTTTATTAGTGCAAGTATTAAAATTAGACGGGGAATATATACCTTACTCATTGGCGGAGTGAGATGATGCTCCAGTGTCCATTACTCCGTGGTCCGGTGGGTTGAGAGCCAACGAGTAGAGTGCCTGTTCAATGTCAATGAGAGAGTAAGTGGTGTGATGGGCTTGATCGGGCCGTGGGCTAAGTATTCCTTAGAGTTTTGAGAGTTGGGACTAGAATGGTAAGGGCATGGTGGGGCTGCTGCTTTGTTATTAAGAACCGAGGCCCACTGCGAGGCGGTCCAATTGCTTGGAAACGCTATGTATGGGTGATTGGGAGTGGGTTGGCTGCTGTTAGATGACCGAGGCTGCCTGTTAGACCCTCGACCACGACCACGGTTGTTGCGTGGTCTGTTTGAGCCGGAGGAGGACTGCGAGACATTTGATGAAGGAGAGGAGGTTTTCGGGTAAGACGGGGCTGTGGAAAACAGCGCCGTGGCAGCAGCAGAGGAAGCACGAGTAACCTGTCGCTTCTTTTTACTTTCTTCAAGGTTGAGTCGAGAACGGACTTCAGCAAATAGAGGTAGCGGCTCACGGTTTTGTAATACCGTAGAGATGCTATCGTATTGTTCCGTTAATCCTGTCAAAACCTTGAGAACGAGCATCCGGTTATCAACCGGGGAGCCTACGCTTTCCAGTTGATCGGCAAGATGCTTGGCATGGTCACAGTAGTCGCCCATCGAAGAGAAATTGTCAAGAGAAAGATTCGCGAATTCCTGGCCCAGAAAAATAGCACGAGTATTCTGGTTGTCATTGAATTCGCTTTCAACAGCCATCCAGGTGTCGTAAGCAGATTGGCTCAGTTGTATTATGATACGAAGAAGAGGTTGCGAAACGGTGGCATAAATCCACTGCTTCACGAGGGTGTCAATCCGAGTCCAAAGCTGGTCTGCGGCAACAGCCGCTGCTTCAGCCAAGGCTGCAGCAGCGGGGTCAGTGGGTAAGGGAGCGGGTGCGGCTGCTGGCCGAGGGAGCAGGTGGTCAGAGACCTCATATGCCTGGCAGTGTACTTGGAAGAGGGTCTTCCAAGTGTTGTAGTGCGGTGAATCTTTTTCGAGGAGTAAAGGGATATGGGTCTTGATATTGGATACGGTGAGAGCGGGATGTAGTTGTTTGGAATCCATGAGGGAAGGTGAGTAGGAGAGGCACGAAGGAGAGGCATGAAGGAGAAAAGATAGGTGGGTGGCCGGCAGCAGCAGGCGGCGGAAGGTGATTGTTTAGAGGGTAGGGACCGGTACTGTTGATACCATATAAGAATTAGAAAAGATTGATTGCTCATTCCATTCAATTGGGAATATAAATAATACACGATACAATGAATGTCGATCCTAGAATCACGGGAGTGATTGACTAAGCTTGTTGACTAAGTTTGCTACAAATTATCTCATTCTAAATATATATAATACATTCTATTTATACATATTATTAGCTGCCATCATTACCTCATCATCAATTCCTACTCTCTTTCTCTCTCTCTCTCTCTCTCTCTCTCTATCTCTATATATATCTCTCTTTCTCTCTCTCTCTCTCTCACACACACATATATTTGTGATTAAAAAAACCTCAAACTCACGAGTGTGAGCTGGGTCGTGCGATGGGGCTCACGAGATCCGGCCCCGAGATGGGGATGGTGTTTGGTGTGAGTGAGGGCTCACGAGACCATTACAAATGGGTTAATCACTCTATAGTGTCAAATTGAGTTCACTAGATTCAACAAGACATTAAATACACACTTACCAGACCGTGGCTAAAATGGAAAGTTATCATCAGTTCCTTATTAGGCCTAGCGAGTGACCACGATGAAGGACAACAATGTCCCATCAACGATGTATGGAAACCTTAAAATGAATCTGTGCATTAAACTATAAGATACATTCTAATGAAAGAGGGTAAAAACCTTTCTTCAAACACACGTATTTACCAAGTAAAATTGGCTTATTCGTCAAACAAAGAGAAAACATAGCATTGACACACATCAAAAATGGCGAAACTAACAATGTCCTCTTTTATATAGATGAGAGCGGGAGAGACAAACGATGCAATCCAAGAATAGTAAATAAAACAAAACACAATGATAATATTTTTTTTTTATTTTTCAAAATAGTCAATGGATCACCAACTCATGAGTTTGTCTGCTCCCGTGGTCTAAGACAAGGCGACCCTCTTTCACCTTTTTTGTTCTTAATTTCTATAAAGGCGTTATCGGGGATCATGAGAAGGGCGTCAAGTGTGGGGCTGTTTAGGGGGTTATATTGCGGGTCGGGTGAGCTAAGTATGTCACAATTGTTATACGCGGACGATGTGGTTTTTCTTGGCGAATGGTTTGTTTCCAATGCAATGAACCTCAAGAGGATTCTTAGATGCTTTTATCTTGTCTCGGGTTTAAGGATCAACTTGGGGAAGTGTTGTGTCTTTGGGATAGGTGTAAACATTACGGATACGCAAATGATGGCTGATGTACTAAGATGTAGGGCCGGCTCTTTTCCTCTCACTTACCTTGGGTTGCAAGTCGACGCTAACATGAATCTTTGCAAGCATTGGAAGTTGGTAGTTGACGCTTTTCGGAACAAACTTTCTATTTGGAAGGCTAAGACCTTATCATTCGGTGGTTGGGTAACACTTATCAAGTCGGTACTCAAAGCCTTACCGTCCTACTATTTTTCTTTATTAAAAGCTCCTAGGAAGATTATCGACCAATTAGATAAGTTGCGCCGTGTGTTCTTTTGGGGTGGCTCCGAGGAAAAGGCGAATATGAATTGGGTTGTATGGCAAAGAGTTTGTGCCCCAGTTGATTTTGGTGCCTTAGGCTTCGGTTCTCTCCTTGATACGAACTTATCTATGCTAGCTAAATGGTGGTAGAGATTCAAATGTGACTCCACTCCTCTTTGGAGGAAAATTATTTGGTCTATACATAGCTCGTCCAGGGATTGGAACCCAATCCCGGCCAAGCTGTCTATTTCAGGGTCTTGGAAACAGATTCACTTGACGATGCAGGTTGTCAAAGGGTTCGGGGTGGATGTGGGTTGGGCCATTAAGGGGATTGTGGGTAATGGGTTGGGTACGTCATTCTAGTTGGATAGATGGGCTCTTGACATCCCTTTGGCAGCAACTTTTCCAGCTTTGTTTGCGCTAGAACAACAAAAATCGGCTTCAGTCAGAGATCGGATTCTGCAGACGGGTCTTGGGTGGGGTTGGGATTGAAAAAGGGTGGTACTTTTTGCTGTGGAAATGGCTGAGTTGCAGCAACTGCAGCTTTTGGTGGATGTCCCTGATCTATCGGACGCATCTGACAGGTGGGTCTGGGGTCTTGGGGTTGGGTGCGAGTATTCAGTGGCTGGTTTTAAGGAATTGATGCAGTCACTCAGGTTCGAACAGGTCCCATTTGTGATGAAGTGGAACTCGTGGATTCCTAAAAAGGTGGCGATTGTGGCTTGGCGTGCTGAAATGAACAGACTTCCAACGCGCTCTGCACTTCGACATAGGAATGTTATAGTCGGTTCTGATCTTTGTCTGTTCTGCGGGGAGTATCCTGAAACATCGGAACATCTTTTCTTAGTTTGCGGATTCTCCCAGACTCTTTGGCAACTTGTGTATCAATGGTGCAAAGTGGGCTCGACATTCGTGTTTCACATTAAAGACATTCTGCAGCTACATGATTATGCGGGTGGTTCCTGGAAAAGAAGAAAGGTGGTTAACGCGATCTTCTTAACGACAATTTGGTGTATTTGGAAGCTTAGGAATGAAGTGATTTTCAACCAAAAACAGGTTCTCCTTCATAAGGCGCTTGGTGATATTAAGGCCTTAAGCTTGTTTTGGATTAAGGCTAGGGCAAAACAACCTTCTCTAGATTGGAATGTTTGGCGTAGTTTCAATTTGTCTAGAATAGGGTGGTGATTGCTTGTTCAAACGCTTGTATATATGGTAGCAACTATGTAAGGTGTATGCTAGTTCCCCGCTTTTTTTTTTTTTTTTGAACATTAACTTTCATTAAAAACAACCGGCAAGCACTCAAAACGAGAGTACCGCCTCAATAATTACAACATGTACAATGGATAATTATGCCAATCCTTCCAAACAATATCCGACAAAAAAGATCTATTTTTTAGCCACAAGAAAGCCTTTGTTTTAACTCCTGCCACAATCTCCATTACTTTTGCGTTCTTTCTTTGAAAAACTTTATCATTCCGAGCATTCCATATCGCCCAAGTAGTAATCAACACAATACCCTGAACAATCTTTTTCCTCCATTTGCCACCATGAACATTCTTATACAAGCATAACAGGTCATCATAGTCATAAGCGAAGAAAGGGTCTAACCTGCACCACTTACAAATCCCACTCCACACACCAAAAGCAAAAAAGCAATTAACCATCAAATGTTTGAGATCTTCAGCACTCGATTCACAAATAGGACACACCACATCCGAAATATTGAAATTCCGATTCACCAACGCACTCCTAGTAGGCAATCGGTCAAGGTCGGCACGCCAAGCAGTCAAGTTAACCTTCAAGGGAACCCACCCAACCCATTTCAAATTTGTTGTTCGATTATCATCGTTATTACCCGATAGAAGCGTTTTACAATTCGCCACTGTAAAAACTCCTTTTGACTCCTTGTAACACCCCAACCGATGGCGGAAACATCGAGGTGTCACGTAGTGACGATTGTTCAACAGCTCATGGACTAAAAGTGTAAATATTAATTCATTGATTTAAATAGTTTATTACATTGAAATGAAATACATCGGTTCTAAATGGCAACTAAACTGAAATACAATAAATCAAAATCTAAATATATATATCCGAAAGCTTAAAGAATGCATCTCAAAATAACCTGAAACATGTACAAAATAATTTTGTCAATACAAAAATTGTATTGGTGAGCATACCCTGTTTGAATAAATATAGTAGGAAAAGTGTTTATCAATTCATGTGCGGTACCATTTGCAATTATGTAATAAGTAATATCCGTTCAAAACCAAACCTGAGAATAATGACTAACACATGACTAACCAACTGAATAATGAATTAACAAGACAATGACCAAGATTCTCTTAACAGAGTCTCAAGGGGGTATACCATAGTACTATTCATTGAAATGCTAGGCCGCCCAGCGGTTAATGATTTTGACAAGTCATAGACACACCAATTAACATAAAGCAAACACACATGAGAATTGCATTTAGTAAAAGAAATAGAAACTTGATAGTAAGTATATGAGTCACCCCGAAATAGTAAGACAGTGAAAAGGGGAAAGATATACTCACTTTGATTGTGATGATGATCTTGCAAGAAATCATCAAGAACAATGAATTATGCTTGAACCTAAGCAAATTAAGAATGATGATTTAGTGGTCTAATAATTCTTTTTTTATAGTGTTCACGAACAATACATGATTTCTAGTTTCGTTATCATCATTATTGTTTTAAACATCCCAATAATCGTTTTAAAACCCATTTATCTAACGTATAATTGTAGGACTACATAAAAATAATCATATACCTTTATTATTATTAGAAATAACCTTTATGTATATAAATGCGTAGAAGCTTATGTGGTCAAACCCGTATACTTATTTTCTTTAATTAGAAATAGTAAGAAAAATAGTTTTTTTTTCACATTCTTTAAAGCCTCATGTTGAACATGCGTATTGATAAAAGTATTAAATCCATAACTTGGATGAAAGGTGATGGCTTTTAGATATATCAGTGAGTGTGTGCTAAGTTTATGATTACAATTTTCATAACAACAAATGAATGGCATTTTGACTGTATTAATTTGAAAGCCATATAAAGAAAAAAAACTAATTATTTTAAAACAAGAGACTATTAAATATAATTGTTATATTATGAAAGGAAATGTTTGTATCTAGTATAATAAAACATAATGAGACAGAGGTTCGAACGAGTACTCACCCCATTTACCAACCCGAATGGAAACTCGAAAGAATCGGTACCTCGCCGAGTGATTGTGAAACGAATCAGAGTGGTTGGTTCGGGTAACTCCGTGATGGTGGCATCTAGTTTTATGTTGTGGAGTTGGGATAGTAGTGGCGAACTTTGCGTACGGTTGCAGCGTTGCCTAAATTCCACGACCCTTATGGTGTATGTGAGTTCGGTTCCCACAACAATTCAGCGAACAAGCAACGTCAGCGACGGTTGTCTGAAATACCGTGAGAGAGCCGAGAGGGAAATGATGTTTGGGGTGAGGTTGTAGGTTTATGTTTATAGGGAGTTTATGCTTAATGAGGCATTAATAACATGGTTAATTCTTTTGCGGTTGTTACATAAGAAACGTCAAAGTCATATAGAATCTTATCGGTTACGAACCCAGGCGATGATCAAGGAGTTAGTTGTAGATTTATTATTATTTTAAAGTTTGGCAACATTCCAATTAATGGTGGTGAGAAACTGTTGTTTGCCTCATCTACACTCAAAACTCTTTTCTAATAATAAATTTGGCTACTACACTTTGCTCAATCAAGTGTACACCATCGGATCACAGAAAGGCAACTATGTTCTTTATCACTTATTATCAATATTTGTTTGGTATAGCATGTGAAACCCGTATTATGCAAGTACTAGATATTAGTGAAAAAAAATGTCATTTTAATAAGGTGTGAATATCAGTTTAAAACGTCTCATGTAATTCATGTATGCAAGTACTAATTCTTTTATTTCAATGTAATTAATTGTTTCAACATTGAGCCAAGATAAATTTTGATAACAGTTACATGTCGAATCATAAATCCTTGTTAAAGTTATTATACTTACAAAATTCAATAGTTGTCAAAACACTAGAATGACTAAAGTTGTAAATACGTTAAAAGTAAAAGGGACGGATGTCACAGTCTCCCCTACTTTAAAAAATTTCGTCTCAAAATTTCTTTCAAGTGGAGGTTACTATGAAACAAAAGGCGTTGTAAAAGTCAACTAGATTTTTCTTTAAAAATTTTCATCACTTACGGATTGACAAAAAAAAAATTAAAATGGTTACCTAACACCTCAAAGTAAAAGTTTCAAAATCTTTTGACAGTTGACCCGATGGTAGAAAGTTAAGAGTTTAAATAAGTAAGGTTTTGGGAATTTGTAACTGGTGAGGAAAAAGACACTGACGAAGGTAGTCTCCCATACTTTAGAAAGTTTATGATTAAAGTTTTATTAGGGTACGTAACAAGTCAAAAATGTAAGAGTACACAAGGTTTGCGTGTTCCGTAGAGGTGGTCAAAAGAGGGACTCCAAGAAGACGAATTGAAGCTCGTGTAGGAACGTTCTTATCGAAAATGTTAGTTGTTTCTCAACGATCTAATGACGAGGTAATTATAAATGATGGGTAACCGTAATGGGTAGGTTCTTGGTTAGACTCCTAGTCCGCTCCCGCAGTATCGTTTATGCTTATATATAGGGTGTACCGCAGCTGACCCACCACACTCCCGATACTTTGGACTCGTACTGATTGTCTACCAATAGCCTAAATAGAATTACACACCACCCTCATGTACCTGTAAACCCATGATTGCGTTCCGGACCGTAATCATCGATTTACCTTACACTAGGGTGTTATGCTTTTCCATAACCCTATCCAAAGTAATACTAGGAACAAATGCGTGCAATCAATATGTAATAGCCACTGTAATGAAATAATGTTTAATCATGACATGGTTAGAGGTCCTTCCCTTCCGGGTTTTCCCTTTAACCGTAATGAGAATAATATGTAAGTATAAGACATGTTTAGAGGTTCTTCCCTTTCGGGTTCACCTTTAACCGGTAACTTCTGTTCTCATCGTTGGCTTTAAACACTCATATTGATAAACTCCGAGGTTTACACCCTTCCCCTCGGATTAAAGAAATACTCTAATCTGAGTCGTACGTGGGCACTGGCTTAGATCTTATATGAGTTATCAACTAGTATGTTCATTGGCCATGATGATGAACAAAATAATGTAAAGTATAACAGGGTTTTGCTCAAAACAGGAAAGAAAATATGCATACCAAATATGCGTTCAAGTAAGTATATAAGTATGGCATAAAATTTCGATTGAAATAATAGTATAATATAAATCAAGTAAATCGCACAATTGCGCAAAATGAGGGTAAACGAGTTAAATAATGCTCAAAATCAGTGATATAAGAATAACTGCTAATAAATGGTGTGATAATAACCACAAATAACGCGTAAGAATAACATCAATAAAGGAATAATGCGAGGATAATTCGCAAACATAATAAAATAATGTAAGAATGAAATTTACTGCAAATGAAAGTGCACAGAATAGACATATATTCTACTAGCATGAGGGTTTAAATTTAATAGTTTTGCATATATGTACTATACGATAAAAGACATATAGCACATTCCGATGAGGATATGTCCATTGTTTTGTTAAACTAAAAGTTTTGCGACTGAGAGTGTCCAAGTGTAAAGAGGTAATTTTTTTCGTCTATAAAAACGTAGTTTGTTCGAACTTTGTGATATAAGTGGAAGAGTAGCTGTAAAGCATGAGAATAACTTTTTAAAAATCGAAGAATGTTTTAGATTCAAAACAGGTACACATGAAAAGACTTCGTAAGTACACATTTTTATGTGTTTATGAGGAGTCGAGTTGGAAAGTGTTATAAGGCGTATTATCAGTCGTAAGTTTCTTTTTCTGAATACATGTAATGAATCTATTGTATTAAATCAAAAAGGTTTATATTTGATTTGTAAATATGTGAAACAAGTTTATAAGATGCAAGACAAGATCATATAAATCAAATGTGTTTCCAAAAGACCAATACTTAAATAGCAAAAATGTTAAAGGTCAATGTATTTAACATGAATAGACTCCAAAGGTAAAAAGTTTGAAGTTTCGAAATAACACAAATGTGAAAAGATTGCAATATATCATTTCTGAAAATATACCACTTTAAGTTTTAAAAGAATGATTGTGTCACAGCAACTGATATAGTAAGGTTTGTGAGTAACGTGTAAGTTCCAAATCTTAAGCGACAGCTGGTAACCTAGCTTCAAAAACCCAGTTCAACGTTGAAAGTCCATTATGCACAATTTCTCATGCTACGTTGATTTGGTGAATCAGCTCGGTATTTGATAATTTTGGTATAAGTTTATGGGTTGTTTGAAGGCAATGGAGAATCTGATTTGGTTTGGATTGATTCTCCTTGATAGTGTTTGAAAAATGTGGGTTTTGTGTTGTTATGCGATGGCAACATGGGGTCAGTTGCTAAGGTGATCGTTTTAGAGAGTAGTGTACTGGTGTGTGTTGGGTAGATAGGCATTGAAATTATTGTGTATATTGTAGAGACACAAGGGTTTAGTTTAGAGATATGTTGTGACATCGATCGAGTAAGTCTGTAATCATGATGATAATAACAAGATGATTAATAAGTTTGAAACCACTTCGTTTTTAACTGTGCAACGTTCAAGAATCAAAATGTGATCAAAGTTAAACAATAAGCTTAAAAAAAATTTTGAGTCATATTTTTTTTTTTTGAACAAGAGAAATGATGCTTTATGAAAGTTACGAAACATAAATGAAATAGTGTAAGTTTTAATGCGATATAATAGCGCATAGAAGTTTTAGTAATGATGATGTAAAGCGAATGATCAACAACAAGAGATAAAACTCAAAATCCAAATGTTAAACAAAACTTAAGAATCAATAACGGAAAACTGAAAAATGCACTAATGGCGAAAGCTGCTAATAGAGAAACTCAAAAGACATAATAACTTCTTTATAGAAAATGATGATGAGAGTTTCAAACAACAAATGAAAATACCAATATTGGAATGTGATACTAAAAAAAATGAAACTGGTGACTAGCCAAAGAAATTGAAATATTATTAGTGACTTGTGGGGAGTGTACTTAAACTATGAGTAAATGATCATTCTTCCCGATTGTACGTACCCCGTCACTGGTAAATTTCAAAACTTTTAGCGAGACTTTTAAAACGAGATGTAGAAATAGATCATTGAGATGTGGATTTCACTCCTAACTCAAAGATGTATTTCAAAATTGGAAACAATTGTGGAATGAAACCAATCACTAAGTTAAGGATATCACTCCCAGCTTAGTGGTTAAGTTTCTTTTTGAAGGAATAATTCTTTGAGGTGTGGGTATCACTCCTATCTCAAAGATATTTATCCCAAAGATGTAAAATATATAGAAGAGTGAAACTAATCACCAAGGTATGGATGTCACTCCTAACTTGGTGATATCGTTTCGTTTGTGAAATACGAGTGTCTTCTTCTCCAAGCAAAATATCGAAAGAATAACGAGAAAAATCATAGCGAAAATATCTTGAAAGAAAATAATAGGAAATAAGAGAAATATAAACGAGAGGACTCGTGAAAGTAAGCTTAGTTATAGACTAGGCTAAAAGGCATTCTAATAACCTAATTCCCTATAACCATGGCTCTGATACCAATCTGTAACACCCCAACCGATGGCGGAAACATCGAGGTGTCACGTAGTGACGATTGTTCAATAGCTCATGGACTAAAAGTGTAAATATTAATTCATTGATTTAAATAGTTTATTACATTGAAATGAAATACATCGGTTCTAAATGGCAACTAAACTGAAATACAATAAATCAAAATCTAAATATATATATCCGAAAGCTTAAAGAATGCATCTCAAAATAACCTGAAACATGTACAAAATAATTTTGTCAATACAAAAATTGTATTGGTGAGCATACCCTGTTTGAATAAATATAGTAGGAAAAGTGTTTAGCAATTCATGTGCGGTACCATTTGCAATTATGTAATAAGTAATATCCGTTCAAAACCAAACCTGAGAATAATGACTAACACATGACTAACCAACTGAATAATGAATTAACAAGACAATGACCAAGATTCTCTTAACAGAGTCTCAAGGGGGTATACCATAGTACTATTCATTGAAATGTTAGGCCGCCCAGCGGTTAATGATTTTGACAAGTCATAGACACACCAATTAACATAAAGCAAACACACATGAGAATTGCATTTAGTAAAAGAAATAGAAACTTGATAGTAAGTACATGAGTCACCCCGAAATAGTAAGACAGTGAAAAGGGGAAAGATATACTCACTTTGATTGTGATGATGATCTTGCAAGAAATCATCAAGAACAATGAATTATGCTTGAACCTAAGTAAATTAAGAATGATGATTTAGTGGTCTAATAATTCTTTTTTTATAGTGTTCACGAACAATACATGATTTCTAGTTTCGTTGTCATCATTATTGTTTTAAACATCCCAATAATCGTTTTAAAACCCATTTATCTAACGTATAATTGTAGGACTACATAAAAATAATCATATACCTTTATTATTATTAGAAATAACCTTTATGTATATAAATGCGTAGAAGCTTATGTGGTCAAACCCGTATACTTATTTTCTTTAATTAGAAATAGTAAGAAAAATAGTTTTTTTTTTCACATTCTTTAAAGCCTCATGTTGAACATGCGTATGATAAAAGTATTAAATCCATAACTTGGATGAAAGGTGATGGCTTTTAGATATATCAGTGAGTGTGTGCTAAGTTTATGATTACAATTTTCATAACAACAAATCAATGGCATTTTGACTGTATTAATTTGAAAGCCATATAAAGAAAAAAAACTAATTATTTTAAAACAAGAGACTATTAAATATAATTGTTATATTATGAAAGGAAATGTTTGTATCTAGTATAATAAAACATAATGAGACAGAGGTTCGAACGAGTACTCGCCCCATTTACCAACCCGAATGGAAACTCGAAAGAATCGGTACCTCGCCGAGTGATTGTGAAACGAATCAGAGTGGTTGGTTCGGGTAACTCCGTGATGGTGGCATCTAGTTTTATGTTGTGGAGTTGGGATAGTAGTGGCGAACTTTGCGTACGGTTGCAGCGTTGCCTAAATTCCACGACCCTTATGGTGTATGTGAGTTCGGTTCCCACAACAATTCAGCGAACAAGCAACGTCAGCGACGGTTGTCTGAAATACCGTGAGAGAGCCGAGAGGGAAATGATGTTTGGGGTGAGGTTGTAGGTTTATGTTTATAGGGAGTTTATGCTTAATGAGGCATTAATAACATGGTTAATTCTTTTGCGGTTGTTACATAAGAAACGTCAAAGTCATATAGAATCTTATCGGTTACGAACCCAGGCGATGATCAAGGAGTTAGTTGTAGATTTATTATTATTTTAAAGTTTGGCAACATTCCAATTAATGGTGGTGAGAAACTGTTGTTTGCCTCATCTACACTCAAAACTCTTTTCTAATAATAAATTTGGCTACTATACTTTGCTCAATCAAGTGTACACCATCAGATTACAGAAAGGCAACTATGTTCTTTATCACTTATTATCAATATTTGTTTGTATAGCATGTGAAACCCGTATTATGCAAGTACTAGATATTAGTGAAAAAAAATGTCATTTTAATAAGGTGTGAATATCAGTTTAAAACGTCTCATGTAATTCATGTATGCAAGTACTAATTCTTTTATTTCAATGTAATTAATTGTTTCAACATTGAGCCAAGATAAATTTTGATAACAGTTACATGTCGAATCATAAATCCTTGTTAAAGTTATTATACTTACAAAATTCAATAGTTGTCAAAACACTAGAATGACTAAAGTTGTAAATACGTTAAAAGTAAAAGGGACGGATGTCACACTCCTTCCCCAAGTCCAAGTATCATTCTGTAAACCAAGTCTACACTCCAAAATCATTCTCTCCAAGTCTTGCACCTCTGACAGTTCCTCCACCGAACAAGGGTATCGACTCCATCTCCCTGAGAACATCAACCCGTGGCTACTTTGCTTGATTCTATCCATCACTTTGCAGTTTTTATACCTTTCAAGTCTATACAAACAAGGCCATCTCACCTTCAAGGACACATCGCCAAACCACACATCTGACCAAAAATCAATCCCATCCCCACGCCCTAAATTACCTCGAATCAAAGACATAATTGAGATACCTTGAACCTTTATAGCAGCTAGAAGAGTAACCAAAGATTTCCAGCAGCCCAAAATGGATTTTTTCACCGGTAAAACGTCCCAAAGACCCCTACCGCCATGAATATCTATGATGACTTTCCGCCACATCGAGTTCGTTTCAATCTTAAATCTCCACCCCATTTTGCTAGCAAGGCAATATTAACATCTCTCAAACTAGCCACTCCCAAACCTCCCTTTTTTAGACATCGTAACCTTTTCCCAAGACACCCAATGCGTTTTTCTAACTTCTTCGGTACCCGACCATAGAAACTTCCTCATTAAAGCTTCAATTTTATCCACAACCTTCCCCGGCGTCTTATAGATCGACAAGTAATAAATTGGAAGACTCGAAAGCACCGATTTAATAAGCGTCAATCGCCCTCCCATAGATAAGACTTTGGCCTTCCAAGAGGATAGACGATTTTGAACCGTCTCGATAACCGGCTCCCAATTGCAACATCTCGACATATTTGTTCCAACCCGAATGCCTAAGTAGTCAAAAGGCATTGTACCAACTTTACACCCTACTCTTATCGCCATATTTTCCACTTCCCAGGCCTCGACACCCAGACCATACAAATACGACTTGCGTAGGTTAATTTTGAGACCTGAGCACAAATGGAACACACGAAGGACGCGAGCAACGTTATCCACATTATCTTTTGACCACTCACCCACGATCAAGGCATCATCGGCATAGAACATGTGAGACAACATCGTATCCCCACTATTAAATCTAATACCCTTAAACTCTCCCAAAGAAACGGCTTTTTCAATCAAACAATGTAGCACCTCCATGACAACCAAGAATAAGAACGGCGAAAGCGGGTCACCTTGACGAACTACTTTTTCACATTGGAATTCAAACGTTGGAGAACCGTTCACCAACACCGCCGATCTCGCTGAAACCAAAATACCCTTCATCCAAAGACGCCACTTATTATTAAAACCCATCTGATCAAGAACGTCCAATAAGAACTCCCATTTAACGTTATCATACGATTTTTCAAAATCCAACTTCATCATAAACACCTTTCTTTTCTTCTTTTTAGACCATCCAATCAATTCGTTGATAATTAACGGCCCGTCTAAAATAAACCTCCCTTTAATAAAAGCCGATTGTGTATCCGATATCACCTTACCCATCACCTTTTGTATGCGAGCCGCTAAAACTTTTGATATCACTTTACTAATAATCCCAATTAAATTAATAGGTCTATAGTCTCTTAAACCCAACGGCGTTTTCGATTTAGGGATCAATGTGATAAAAGACGAGCTACACCCCCTACTAATCGTGCCATGCTAAAAAAAATGCCCAAACATCTCGACAAAATCATTTTCCAAAAAATCCCAAAATTTCTTTACAAACCTGAAGTTAAAGCCATCCGGGCCCAGGGCTTTATCCGAACCACACTGAAGCACTGCGTCTTTAATTTCGTCTCTAGAAAAGGAAACCACCAGAGCCTCGCTATCTCGTTCAAGAAGCCGCTTCATATTCCCACAAATAAGTTTGGGTCGCATCTTCATATCTTCCGAAAAATGTTGTCTAAAGAACCTCATTACCTCTTTTTTTTTTACCAACGTCGGTTTCGAAACCCATGAACCATTAACCAAAAGCCCCGGAATAGAATTGGACGCCTTCCTCCCGTTTATTACACCATGAAAAAATGTTGTGTTTTCATCTCCATCCCTTGCCCATTTAATTCGCGATTTCTGTTTTAGGTCCCTGTTTGCACAAAAATTCAAATGCTCAACATTCTTTTTACATTCTTCCCATATCCAAGCCTCCTCTTCCTTAAGCTCCCGCCTCTCCATCACCTGTTCTATTTTTTCGATTTCATCTTTTAAAGTCTTCATCTCATCCCCTTCCTTTAATAACACTTTCTTCCACCATTCTTTCAAAGAGTTACGTAAACGCCGAAATTTTGAAGTGAGAATCTCATCTGGATTTCCATGGAAGGAACCACTGGCAAGAGAATCAATAACAACATGTTCACACCCCTCCCTACATAACCAAGAATTAAACAACCGGAATGGTTTCGGACCATAGTTAACATCAACTAGCGTCAGCAATAACGGGCAATGATCCGACAATTCCCGATTAAGAGATCTTAAACAGGCGGAAGGCCACCTATTAAGAAAATCATGACATACTAAAAAACGATCAATCTTGCTTAACTTATGATCTTTACCTTTACCCGTCAAAAAGGTGTATTTAAAACCCCTCATAACATACTCATTTAACCCTAATTCATCGATGAAGTTATTAAAATCCGCAGCCATACCCTGATTGAATTTCGAATTCCGTCTTTCTTCCGGGCTTCTAACCGAATTAAAATCCCCCATTAAAACCATCAAACCTTGACATCGATTTATAGTCCTACCCAACTCCTCCCACAATCATTTTTTAGCCCCAGCCCTTTGAGGCGCATATACATTAAATATATTCAAAACCGTACCATCCGCAACTAGAAACCCGGTAGTCAACACAAAAAACTGATTCTGAATCGAAGAAGTTTTCTTGAAATTTTTTGTATTCCACATATTCACAATCCCCCCTGACCTACCCATAGCATCAACTAAATCAAAGTCCATCCCCCCCCCCCCCCCATCACCCCAAAACGACACCAGATCACGAAAAACCAAACCTGACACATGAGACTCCTGAATGCCTAAAAAATCAACCACATGCCTCTTTCGCAGACCACGAATCCAACTCGCTTTACCTCCAACCTTCATACCTCTAGCATTTATGGATAACATATTCATCGATCCACCAATTGTACCCCTTCACCTGAGATTGTCATCCGCACTAAATTTCTGTGATCTTTTAAGTCGGCTCCAAGCCGAGTAGCTAGCTGTATTGTCTTCTCCACTTCATCATTTTTCTGTCTTGACGGAACCTCCACAGCCGGTGATTGCGAGTCAGCATCGTTCCCACAATCAGTATTAAGGATGTCGAACTGATTCTTAGCTAAAAAATTAACCTCCATATTATCTCTTTATTCAGAATTACCAATCTGCCCTTCCTGATTGTCTTCATTTACATCCAAGTCCTCTAAAGTAACTTGGCCAACATCCTTGGGCTTCTTGCATGCCTTGGTTTTTTCAAGGCTGCTGGAATATTCCACAGTGGGCCGGCCCACCACACCATCCACTATCTGTTTCTTCTTTCTTTTTACCACTTTTGAAAAATTGACATTAATGTCCTCCGTAACTCCAACATTGTCGAAGTCAAAGTCAACCCCCGGGGTAAACGAATCATCATTAATATCATTATTATTTTCCATATTTTGTTCCCCAATCAATGCCTCACCAATGCTTTCCAAAATAACTTTTGTAATTGACTGCTCCATCAGATCTGCCGGAATAGTGACCGGCTTCCCCGGAATATCAACCTTGACCGGCATGTCACAATTATCATCGTTCGTCTGTTCCACCGGTCCATCTTTCCCATCCAACGCCTCATCCAGAAACTCCTCTTCCATGTTGTCCTCCGACTGAACATGCGACGGCGTCGAACTTTTCGTATCAGTCTCAACCTCCTTTTCACTATCGCCCTCATCACTTGCTTCAAAAAAGGTCGGAACCCAATCTCCCGCCTCTTCTGACACCCATACCCGGAACCTTCTATCTCGTCATTGTAACATCACTTCCTCAGATATCTTCCGACATTCACCTATCAAGACTCCAATATAATCATACGACAGGTCCGAATCCCCATCCTTTCTATTTGGACGATGAATCACCTTTCCAAACATCTCTCCTACGTTACCAATGACCTCTGAGGACATTAACTGGATCGATAAACCTTGAATCTTTAACCAAGCCAATCGTTCATAAGCCAACGATTGTCCTTCCCAAACCGTAATTGATGAGAACCTACCAATAACTTCTTTCGCCGTCCCAAGCACCATTTGAGTTTTTTCTTTACTACCGAAGGAGACCAAAACAGACAGACCCCCTATGTATTGAACGTTGACTTCTTCTGCCTCTATCTCCTTCAGAATCCGGTTAATGTTTTTAAGAGCATCCAAGTCTATCATCCTCATAACCAATGCTTTTCCATGTAAATCCTCATACGCTACACACCGATCCTCAATCTTTAATACCTTAATGTCCTTCTCTTCCATCCGTCTTCCTGTCAACTTTTCTTGGAAAGAAACAACCTGCTGGATGAAAGCATTAGACCTATGTCTAACTTCCTATTTTTCACGTCCACCTCGATCAGTACCCTTATTATTCTCAAATCTATTATCTCTTGGTGGTTGACCAATTTCCCCGTCTTCGAACGTGAATCTAGCAATGTTTGCTTTCAATGTGAAATCTCCCATACGAACTCCACATAAACTACTAATCATCTCCTTGTTATCTCTTACGTCCAAGAAAGATACAAACCCAAATCAGCAACCGTTTTTGTCACGTTTGCGAGCGATGTGCAAATCAAAAATAACCCCCAAGTGCCTTGTTGCCTCCGCTAACTCTTTTCCACTGCATCTATCCGGAAGGTTGGTGATGAAGATCTTCGTGATACGTCCTTGTAGTTTTTCCGGTAACGGAACCCGACGGCTCCTCATTAGGGTTGGAGAGAGCGTTTTGTACTATTAATATAATTTATAATTAATTAAATTAAATTTTAACGTTAGGGTTTGCTAGTTCCCGCTAGCGTGGTGAAATAAAACTTTTGTTGATCGTTCAAAAAAAAAAATAAAAAAAAAAAAATAATAATAATAATAAATAATAATAATAATAATAATAATAATAATAATATATTTTGAGAAAGTTACATTATTGCCTTGAATACAATTATGGTAAACTTAGAAGTTACAAACTTGACACCTGACTTTTTCCATTCGAGAAGAAAACTCAGGACGGACTGTTCCACGTCTCCCCACCACTGGGCCCCACCCCTCATCACACATACACACCAAGCTCCACCCATTCGTTCCTTCACCAACAAATCCCATTCCTTCCTTCACACACACACACACATAATAATAAATACATATAAAACCCACCCTCTATTCTAACCCCATTATTATTATCATTAATATTATTATTATTATTACTTCCCCTACTTTCTCTCTGCCACCACACCATTCCACCCTCTTCATTCATTCATTCCCTATATCCACCAATCACCACCATGAATACTGATGATAACTGGCTCCTATCCGCCTTTGATGACGTCACCCTTGTCGCTCAACTCCTCCTTAACATCCGTCACTCATCTCCGTCATCTCTCCCTAAAACATGGACCACCCGACAACGCCGTTCACGTCCACCACCACCTGCCACCGTTAAGAAACCGTCGTCCACTAGAGATAGCCCCACCACCCCGCTGTCATTAAGCGGCGGCGGCGCCACCACCTCCGTCAGTGGCGGCGGAGTTGAGGAGACCAGCCGGCTTATTCTTGACGGCTCCGATGCTTTAAGATCTAAGGTTTGTTTGTTAATGTTAACGTTAATGTTAATGTTATTAATATTAATAAACTTGTTTTAATCTAAACGTCGTCGTTTTACCGTTGGTTTAAATGTTAATGAACTTGTCTTTTGCTCGGTGTATCTCATTTGCTTCTTGTGTTTTTTAAGGTTAACTTTTTATGACCGTAATACCCTTTGTTGGTTGCGTTATTTACGGGTGGCTTGTTCATTACAGGTTTTTTAATATTATGAAATCACGATTATACCCTTAGTACATGCAATATCACGAACTGAATTTGTTGTACTTTCAAACGATCAAAAAACCAGATCTCGTCGACGTTTAAATCCGATGACGTTGACCAAATTACCCTTACTAGATACTTTTTTATTAATCCTTTTATTAACTACCTTTTTTATTTTTTTTTATATTTTTATTATTTTTGGAAATAAATGACTTCCCTTCGACGCGTAGAGTCAGAAACCTCAACGAATTTCCACGTTTTTTCTTACCAATTTACGGTTATACCCTTATTACTAAAGGGCATTTTAGTAAATTCAGATATGTTGGTAGTTTATAAACTCATGACTCGTGCAATCCACCCGTCAAAGTCAATAGCCATCTAGATTTGGTTGAAAAAGACGAATGGCCATGCCATGCCATGCCACTTTGTACCTAAACTTGTAAATATAGTATATTGTTAGGGGTATTTACGTCATTTAACTAGTGGATATATGGAATTATGGATGACGTGGTTTGTGTCATGTTTAAGGGTCGTTTTTTTGGTGTGAGTAGTTGTGAACTTTATTGGGTGTGTGTGTATGGAACAAGATGGGTAATAATCCGGTGTGTCGCGGAATATTGGGACTCGTGTGCAACTCTATGTTTTTGTCTTTTTTTTATTGGTCATATGGGTCACTTTAAATATTAATATTCCATGTGACTAGAGTCAATTTTTAATTCCAAAATATAAAAAAAAAAAAGGAAAAAGAAACTATTGTTGACAAAGTCAATAAGATGGTTGTTCTTTTTCCATTTTTAACGGTTTGGATCTTTGTTTATTGTGTACTTATTATTATTATTTAATTATTTAGAATTTAGACAAGTGCGTTACACTAGCCCTATATTGGTCAAATTTATTGTTCGTCAATGTCAAGGTTTATTTATTTATTTTTCTAATTTAACAACGAAATACAATTCTGTTTTTTTTTTTTTTTTAAATATGCAAGTATATTCATAGTTTTTATATAAATGTTATTTAGATTAAATCGTGGTGAAATTGATACTCTACCTAATTAGGTGGTTGGGATTTGTTTATTATTGTTTTTGTTGTAAGTAGATTTTTGAATGTAACTTGTTAGTGTTCAAGATTGTTTGTCAAGATTTGTAATGAATGGAGTAGTTAATGGTTTTGGGTCTAGAAAATATTTTTTTTATTATTATTATTTTTTTGACACAGTCATACAAACACTGTACACAAGACTTGAATAATGTAAAAGGTCAACTTTACATTGTAGTTTCCATTTGTTCTCGAAAGATTCTTGTTTATAGCTTTTGGTTAAAGACAAATTTGAGGTAATCTATTCTATGTTTTCTATAAAATGTGACAACATAATAATACTGCGAGTACTACCACATAATACATTTGTTAGTTACTTTGTTTTGTAACGCACTTATTTTTACAATTGTAGCAAAACAACCTTCTAGGTAAATAGATCATGTGACATCATTTTCTTGATGACATAGATATTTCACATCAATATTTTACTTGCTTTATAAGCAATGATGGATCTAGACCAAAATTTCAGGAGTAACTTTTAATGAATTTCACGGGTGTTACGTAAAAAAAATTGCACTATTTTAAATGTAATATGGATTATTTTGTTAGAACTTAGGGAGGGGCTTTGTCTTGGTGATTAAGCTAGCACTAGCATTGGTTTCTTCGTGTACAAGACAAACATATGGCCTCCTAAAATAAGACAAACATATGCATATTAGTACCTTATCATTTCTGTACGGGGAAATCAAAGATTTCAAGTTTTTATTATGTGAATTTTATTTATTTAGTAATAGATTAAATACATTTATGATTGTGGGTCCTACTTTTTTTAATGTGTGGAAAACATGGATCACATTCTAGTTTCTAAATCTTATGTTTTTGTTAGTTTTGTTGTTGTATCTAGTTCTAAATTTGCAAACTGTTATCATGAATCTTACCTTTTGTTTTTGTATTTTTAGGTTATTCTGGCGAATGAAACGACGCCCACGAAGAGGCCACGAAGAAAGAAGGTAACACTTTCTTTCGATTTGCACTTCAAAGTGCGCATGCATTATCGTTTGTGATCTTACTTATGGTGTTTTTGCGGTTCTTTTGTAGACATTGGCTGAACTTAAAGAGGACGAGATAGAATTACTAAAGGAAAGAAAGCAATTGAAACGAGTATGTAAAATTTGTGTCACACCTGGTGCTATTGACTTTTGACTTTGACCTTGACTTTGACTTATTTGATACCGATCAAATATTCTTTGGATTAAATTTAGTTTCTAATGTGATGCAGCAACTAGAAATCCTACAAGCCACATGTCAGAAACAGAGAATGGAGAATGAAAGCTTGAAGAAGATGAAGGTAAAACAAACACTCACTAATATGGATAGAGTTAAATTGTTGATCACTAAAAACATCCAAGAGTTTACATAAAGTGATATGGATTCTTATTACTTAATCATACATAGTATTTTATTGGTTAAGCAACTTGTCTACATTGATGGTGAGTCACTCATTGCTAAAAGAAGTTAATAAAATGATTTTAACGGTGGCAAAATGAGCGGGTCATGTAACGTGTCAAAACAATCATGGTTTTAAACATGGTCGTATTTTAGTACATGCTAAAATGGGTCGGGTTGGTTGACTGTCTGTTATTTTACAAAAAGTTAATACGTTAATTATGATTACAAATTCATGTTTTTCAAATTTGTCTGATATTTGATCTGTTACCATTTTAGCTAAATTTTTTATTTGACTCGTTAAAGATAAAACAGACCCAAGTCAGCTCATTTATTAGCAAATGGTTCAAAATTACGCCACTAACGATCTGTGTTTTGGTTTTAGAATGATATGAAATCGCAACAAGTGTTGGCGGTTTCCAATTGCACGGATGAACAGAAGAATGACAGTTTTGTGCTCCCTGATCTTAATATTCCAGCAGGTGAAGAGTGCTAAAAGAGTAGGCATAGAATAACAACATGAGAGGAGTATATTATCAGCAATAGAAAATAAGTTCTAACGTTGATGGGTAGATCAAAGTGTAAGTAGAGAAAACACATTTGGTGTTTCGTATGGTTTCTTCGGTATTCAATTAAAGATATTCGAGGATGATAGTGTAGAAATCGTTTTACCTCTTAGAATTCGGTGTTATATTCTTTTATAACGGATTTTGTTTACAAACTTCAGATCATATCTTCAAAAGCGGTATTACTTATTGTGGACTTATTGTGGACGTGTCTACTTGTTTAGAAACTAGTAAAGTATCCGTACGTTGCGAAAGGAACACAATATTTAGGCAATGTTCTCATAGACCAGAGGGAAGATAAAACCGGACGAATAAAAAGTTCATTTAAATCGTAGAGTTATCATTAGCCTTACACATGTCAATTAAGTAATAATTTGGCATAAAACTTATCAATTGCGTTTAAAACCATTGTTGCATCTCAATAAATGTACAGACAAATACGAAAATAGCAGTCATAACCATATCAATTTAAAATAATAATCAAGTTGTCAAACACTTACATCGTGGTGAGTTGTAATTTAGTTGTAAGTCTCACACACTTCCATTATCGCATCTAGATTTTCCATCATTCTTCATCATCGAGACTTATATAAACAGATACCAAAAGTTTCTTGTTCTTCTTTCAGCACTGATAACATAAAAATGTGTTGTAAATATATAATTATAATGTATTTGCTTAAACCTACAAAATGCATTAAAAAAAACATTACGTTTTAATTCAAAAGCAGTTAATCAATCTTGTAACACCTCCGGATAGACAACATTTGAGGTGTATACTCCGTCTCATCTGAAATCTTTGGCAGGGTGAACTAAAACATTTGTATTCACTACTAGAAAAATACCCCTATCTTGACGCGCATTGCGCGTCATAAAAGGGTGTTTATGACACACAGAAAAGTGTCAAGGAAGAACATGTCAAGAAAGGTTTATGACATGCAGGCGCGTGTCATCTTTTAATGACACGCGTTTATGACACTCCTTTATGACACGCTTTTTTGACACGCATTTATGACACACTCTTTAATGACATTTTTTCATGACATACATTTACGACACACCTTTATGACACTAATTTTGTGTGTCATGTTTTTTTTTTAACTAAAAAAAATTCTGCAAAATAACTAATAAATCTGGATTTATATTTATATTTATAATAACAAAATCAATAAATTTCAAAATAAAATTGCATATATTATATATACCACAAAAAAATTACAATTAGCATTTGTCGAATCCTACCACTAGTTACAAAAATATTGTGTCAATACATTACATTAGTCTAGACTAAACGTACGGATAACTTGAAAATGAAGGTTGCGGCAAAACTAGACCACTCTTCACGAATGACATTAATATCCGCATCCGTGTTAGCATCTACTCCTCCCCCTACCTGAGACAACAATTAAATTAATAAGATGAAGGTTAATGTTCGTGATGGTTTTAATTTCAAGACGAGAATTATTACTAACATAAACATCAAAATCACTTAATTTGTATAAACATACATATAGTTGTGTTCTAAACCTGTTTCTGCCTCTTTCCACCATGAAGCCTGAAATTCGGCTGCCATTGTTGTTGTTCTTGGTATTCCTTGAAGCCTGAAATTCATGATCCGAGTAAAGTTTACTGTTTAAGAAATCGTTGAGACCTGGAAAATAGGAGTTCGGTTTTGGGGTTAACCTATTTACATGGTTAGCTGTATCTGCAAAGGTAGGATTAATTTCCCTTGTTGTTGCAAGAGTCGTTCTAGCTGTGATGATCCTTGACTAAAAAAAGTATTTTGTGGGTTGAGCTCTAGTGAAATCTGTATATTTATTTGTAACTAACTAAACAGAAGAAACACATAGAAATTGGAAAAATAAAGCAACATTCATTTAAAATTTATCTTTAAATAGTAGTAAAAGTTTAATAAACTTTGTTTTATAGATATTTTCCAAGTTACTTAGACTTGTAGGCCATACATATTTGTTTTTGGCTTTAAAATAGACCTGACTTTTGAGTGAAAACATTTAAGATAAAGTCAGCTTATAAATCCTAAAGAATTTGGTTAAAGTATGGTTAACATGCATTGGGCAGGGCTTGATACTATTCAAAAACTTCACATAAACAACATCAAAGAATGGCGTGTACCCATGCGTTGTGGCTGTATATAATGAACACGAAATCATTAGGAAAAAAACAATTCGGAATGTTGATAAAAATAAACACGTCTCAACAGGAAGTTCGCTAGAAAAGAAACGAAAAACCATTTGAGAGATTATTTTGTGAGCCAAAACATTTGAGAAATTATTACATGTCAGCAACTCATTTTTTTTTTCAAAAAAAATGCAGCTTAAGTTTTTTATTTACGTTGCTACCAAAATGAATATGTTTTGTGGTTACCTGTAAGCATCTTGGGTGGCTTTGTGTTAATGCAAAGCAACAGTAATGATCAGGAATGTCATTGTTTGAAATGGGACAAAAGTTTCCTTCTTTCCAACCATAGAGTTTCTTTGTTTTGGTACTGCAGGTGTGTGGTTGTTGAGGCAATGATATGTACTTGTCAACGATGTAGCACGATTGCACGGTGATGATTAAGTCGAAGGGAACCAGCTATGTAACCTACATAGAATCACTCTGCAGAATAACAGAAATATTTTAGTGTCTTTCTTTAAGAAAGTGAATATGTAAAGTAGAGTATAGGATACGTTTTGCTAACATGCACGTAGTATTTGATCACAAAGAATTCTTCAAATCCCAATAGTTATGAGTTACTACTTAATTAAATTCATTTATTCAAGTTCAAACTTTGGAAATCATATGGATTTGAATTCAAATAATAGATTCAGATTGTTCTTTCATAATAATTGTGTCCACTGAAGCATTGAAACCGCTTCCTTGCATGCTTTTAAAAGGATATTTAAGTTTGAAAAGTCTTCAATAAACGAATTCGGATCACTACTCAAATTCACATATGTTATATGCTCAAATTTATTCACTGAACAATCGATTAATAACTACCAATCAAGATTACTAAATTGAACGTTAATAAGGTTGTTTTACCAAAACTTGTTAAATAAAAATCAACAATTGGTTACCTTCTCGTTATTGTCCGGCAATTCGGCGTATTGCGCCTATGCTTCGTGGCGGTATAGGAACCTATTACACAAATGTTAACAAAATTGAACACGGTAAACATATGCTAAATTAAACTGGAATAGCTCTACCAAATCAGCAAGCAAAGTCCATGTAATATAATTCAAGTCTATATAAAATTGATTAAACAGATTGACAATTTACATTTTAGTTTCCGATGATTCCAAACCTCTCAACCAAATGCCATAGAGGCATCGCATGTTGGATTAGCTAGTTGCCTTGGCTCTCCTTCTCTTCATTTTATATATGGTAGGTATTCCAAATTATCTATATAAAAAAGAAAGTAGTCAACCGAAAATGCACCAAACAACAAAAAACATCTACCCAAAACAACCTTACCAAGCCCTTGTTAAGAAAAGTGACACCAAGCGATCTTTGAATAAAGTTTTCCATTTTATTACAAAAACAGGTATTATTACCTTCACAAAAATGAGTTCATTGAAAAAGCTTCAAAAGTTGTGATACTTGACTAAAAAAAGAAGCGACAACCATATCCAGTTTTTAACGCCATAGCTCTCAATTTGAAACTGAAAAATTCCCACAATTCAATAAAGGTTTCGATTATCAGTTTAACAACACACATGAACCCTAACTCAAAACCCCAAATGTACAGAGATGAAGAAGTATGTCAATCGGTTCATATAAATTTAATTCAACATATTCGAAATCAATACCTGAGACAGTCGCGTACCTAACCCACTGAACATATCAGTTACCGATTTACCATCTTCACCTTCACCGGTGTTGAAATAGAAAGAACAAAGAAACAGAGTAGGAACGACACCACGAAAACGGTCCGTCGCTGGTCGTTGGGTCATCGCCGCCACGATAATCGGCTCCAAGAATCCCCAAATCGTCTCTTATTGCTCACCAACATAGAACAACATCCTCTTCTCCATCAGCATATGGTGGGGATGATGGCTACGTGGTGGTCGCTATTGAAGGTGATGGGGTTTGAGCTGGGGGAGATGTATGGGAAGTGAAGAGGAAGAATTGAGAAAGGAAGTTGGATGTCATTGTGACCTGACTTATAGTTTAAGGTTTGGACAGTAGGTATGGATAGTATGTCGGTTTTAGGATGAAGAGGCTAGAAGTATGCATCAATGGTCAAACCAATCATACGGGTCATAACTTAAAATGCGGGTCATAACTTAAAATGCCAAGTACTAAATCACCCTACTCACCAACCCATTTTGTGATTCCTATCTGGTAAAAACCAAAGAGTGCTCAAAGTGGGTCCGGTCAGATCGGATAATAGGTCATATAACAAATAAGGTCAAGTTGTTTAAAAGCCTAAAAGGGTCGGGTGAGATTCCACAACCAAACACAAATATCCGGCGACTAATAAAACTTCACTTTGTAAACGGAATAGAAAAGTCGATTACCTTTACGTATAGTATTCCTTGTAGAATGCGAAGCTAAGACTGATCTTGAAACCTTGTAAATTCAAGAGCACAAAAAAAAAAAAAAAAAAAAAACAAACAAACAGATTACACATGTTGTGATTTTCAGTTGTAACAGAAGTTAGCCTCACCCCTCGACTACCAGCATCCCCAAAATACATAGGGGGTCAAGTGCACGTCCCACTGCTACTCAACCACTGGTAGTAGTAAGAATCGATGTCAATAGGCTACTTAAATAGCTTAATAATGGTAAAAGAATAATAATCATTCAATGATCTAAACGCAAACATTGTCTCATGTATAACACTAAATAATTTCTGAAGTCAAATCCGATTACATATAGAAATGCTACACTCCACAAACACTTAATCTCCTTGTCTTATCAAAATCTGATAATAATAATAATAAAGTGGGAAAAAAAAATATACCATTTTAGCAATAACACCACCCCTTCCTTCATCAAAAGCCTTCTTCATCACCTTGCAGTTGGTCCCCAGTGGACCTGACCCGATAACAAACGGGTTGGGCACATGCAGACCATAACCTATACAAAAAACTAAAACCACATTGAAGATAACTTAAAAACACAAACAGATCTTGAATCCCCCCCCCTCCCAAAAAGGGAAATAGACAGGGATAACACTTGAAGAAAAAACAGAGCAATACTTTGAGAAGCTGTCACATCTTAGCGACAACCACTTCTTTGGTGACCCATGTAACACCCCAACCGATGGCGGAAACATCGGGGTGCCACGTATTGATGATTGTTTTCAGTAGCACATGGTATAATATAAATTTTAAATAATTTATTCAAACATAATATCCAAAATGTGAAATAATGTCTAAGAATTCAAATACATAACATTAAATAATAACTTCAAAAAAACTTCAAATAAACTTCAAGATAAGTCCTCATGCTAACTCAAGCCTCAGCTTCATTGTTACCTGAAACATGTTAATTTTGAAAGTATTTTGGGTCAACATAAGTTGGTGAGAATTACATAGGTTTCTGATGATAAATGAATAAAATGTTATGCAATTCATGTGTCATGTTAATCTAGCCCATATGTGAGAAACATATTAGAAATAAATCGAGTGCATAATCAACCCTGCTGACTGTTATAAAATGATACATACCATACACTTATGGTCCCAATATGTTATGCGATAACAAACACCCACGTAACCTTGGTAGGAGGCACGTATCCGGGTGGGATTGTCAGTCCAATAGATCTATCAATGTATACCGTCGCCTGATCAATGTTAATGATTATGCTAGAATGGTGCTTACTCTAATCATGTTCAAGACAATATGCAGCATAGAAAACACATAAACACATTGATGATTGAATTGCAATGAAAAGTGTTATAACATGTTTCACCCCAAAAGTGGTGATAAAAGGGGCTATGTAAACTCACCTTAACAAATGTTAACTTGTTGAAAAAGATATGATAATTGTGTTGCCCAAAGTGATTCCAAATATTACCCTATAATGAGGTAATATATAATAAGTCTAAGTCTATATAACTAATACGTGTATCCTAGGGTTTCGATTTGGGGATAATCATTTGTTAAATTTAATTTAATAATGTTAATTAAATAAAGAAAATTGGATAATTAATGAAAAATAATCTTTTTATAAAATTTGAATTTTGAGTGAGCACATTAAAGTGTTTGAAGCAATAAAATAATTTTTATAAAATTATTTCATTTAAAATAGATTTTTAAATCTATTTATTTATAAATAGCCAATTATTAACTTTAATATTCAAAAATACTAAAATTAAAGAAATCTATTTTTAAAAATCATAATTCTGTTCTAAATGATTAAAAATAATTTGTATAAAATTTTGGTGCAAAAATGATGAAAATTATTTAATATTGTGTGTGTTTGGATCAGGCCGGCCTTGGCGCGGGTAACCCAAAAATTATTTAATATTTATAATAATTAAATCATTTTTATACTATTATAATTATAAAAATCCATTATTATATCAAAACAGTTTTATTAAATTCCCCAAAAATTATCCTAACTTTTTATAAAGTTAAACTTTACTGAAATAATTTTTAATTCAGTAAAATCATTTATTTAATATTTTTAATCAATTTTTGTAAGATTTAATCATATTTAATTCATAATAAATCCAATTTTCATCATTTTTGCACCAAAATTTTATACAAATTATTTTTAATCATTTAGAACAGAATTATGATTTTTAAAAATAGATTTCTTTAATTTTAGTATTTTTGAATATTAAAGTTAATAATTGGCTATTTATAAATAAATAGATTTAAAAATCTATTTTAAATGAAATAATTTTATAAAAATTATTTTATTGCTTCAAACACTTTAATGTGCTCACTCAAAATTCAAATTTTATAAAAAGATTATTTTTCATTAATTATCCAATTTTCTTTATTTAATTAACATTATTAAATTAAATTTAACAAATGATTATCCCCAAATCGAAACCCTAGGATACACGTATTAGTTATATAGACTTAGACTTATTATATATTACCTCATTATAGGGTAATATTTGGAATCACTTTGGGCAACACAATTATCATATCTTTTTCAACAAGTTAACATTTGTTAAGGTGAGTTTACATAGCCCCTTTTATCACCACTTTTGGGGTGAAACATGTTATAACACTTTTCATTGCAATTCAATCATCAATGTGTTTATGTGTTTTCTATGCTGCATATTGTCTTGAACATGATTAGAGTAAGCACCATTCTAGCATAATCATTAACATTGATCAGCCGACGGTATACATTGATAGATCTATTGGACTGACAATCCCACCCGGATACGTGCCTCCTACCAAGGTTACGTGGGTGTTTGTTATCGCATAACATATTGGGACCATAAGTGTATGGTATGTATCATTTTATAACAGTCAGCAGGGTTGATTATGCACTCGATTTATTTCTAATATGTTTCTCACATATGGGCTAGATTAACATGACACATGAATTGCATAACATTTTATTCATTTATCATCAGAAACCTATGTAATTCTCACCAACTTATGTTGACCCAAAATACTTTCAAAATTAACATGTTTCAGGTAACAATGAAGCTGAGGCTTGAGTTAGCATGAGGACTTATCTTGAAGTTTATTTGAAGTTTTTTTGAAGTTATTATTTGATGTTATGTATTTGAATTCTTAGACATTATTTCACATTTTGGATATTATGTTTGAATAAATTATTTAAAATTTATATTATACCATGTGCTACTGAAAACAATCATCAATACGTGGCACCCCGATGTTTCCGCCATCGGTTGGGGTGTTACAGATTGGTATCAGAGCCACTCCTGTGTCATTCGGGATGGTGGGTGCATACCTCATCAGGGACGATGAGACTCTAACAGGGGGTGAATGTGACACCCTAGGAAAATCCCACATCGGTCGTGGCCAGGAGAGATCCTTGGTTCATAAGTAATGTCTTGCCTCTTAAATCACCAACGCGTTTTGGGGCTTAATGTTAGTGGATGAGAGGAGAACTCCACAGTTAAGCGTGCTCAGGTGGGAGAAATTTCAGGATGGGTGACCTCCTGGGAAGCCTCCACTGGGCAACCAAAAACAAATCCGTGAGCTCTGGATGGGCAAAGCGGACAATATTGGTGATGAGAGGGGCGGGGTGTTACAGATGGTATCAGAGCCACTCCTGTGTCATTCGGGATGGTGGGTGCATACCTCATCAGGGACGATGAGACTCTAACAGGGGGTGAATGTGACACCCTAGGAAAATCCCACATCGGTCGTGGCCAGGAGAGATCCTTGGTTCATAAGTAATGTCTTGCCTCTTAAATCACCAACGCGTTTTGGGGCTTAATGTTAGTGGATGAGAGGAGAACTCCACAGTTAAGCGTGCTCAGGTGGGAGAAATTTCAGGATGGGTGACCTCCTGGGAAGTTTCCACCGGGGCACCCAAAAACAAATCCGTGAGCTCTGGATGGGCAAAGCGGACAATATTGGTGGTGAGAGGGGCGGGGTGTTACAACCCATATGGCTCCATTGCATCAATGGTTGTATCCATTCGAGAAGTGCGAGGCTGCAACATCATTTCAAGAAAAAAAAAATGGGTCATCATCACTCGATCCAGTGTCATAAAAACTTATAATAATCGTAAAAATGTACCTTTGGAGGTCTTCCACTTGGTGCCATTTTGTTCCAAGAAACTTTGTTTCTGTGAGTAAAAAACAAATGGAGAGAGAGAAAAAAAATTAAAAGCAAGAAATACATACAATACACACAAACACAGTAACTTATACCAAGAAACAGAAGATTATACATGTTTTGAAAGAAACACATACAATACGAAACCACCAAACCGTCTACGGTGGCGCCTAGGGTAAAACGACCACCACATAACACCACCCCCAGACGCCAACCATCGTTGTCATCGACCCAAGCGGCTGGGTTTTCGTCACGGAGACAACCCACTGCAACATGTTTCTAGAGAGAGAGAGAGATAACAAAAAAGAAGATGAGTAGAAAGAGAAAGATGGGGTGAATAATGAAATGGAATTGGAGGTTTGGGGAAGGAACACGTGTGCCAGAACCTGCCTACTAATAAAAGACCAGAATACCCTTTAATGTCATGAGAATTAAAGAAAAGCCCTAAAGCACAACGTACAACTACCTATTGCATAAACGTTTTGGTAATTAGAAATACCTAAATATAATTTGACAATAAACATGACACTCAATTCTTATAGTGTCATGTTTTTTAAAATCTTGACATTAGATTGTTGACACGCAGAAAAGAGTGTCATTGTTTGACCATTTTTTTTAAAAGACGACGATTTTTTAATGACACGCGCTTTTGCGTGTCATGAATTCTCGCGTGTCATTAAATGTGTGTCAAGATAGGGGTATTTTTCTAGTAGTGATTTTCACGTGATATTCCTTTTGATAATGCCACATAAAGCTGACCATGCGAAAGTACAAATTTGGAAGATAAACACCAACATGGGGAATTGTGTAACCCTAGGCTTTGTTTATTCTCATGGAAAAGCTTAGACGAATTGGAAACTGTTTTCTTTTCAGCTTGAATGGGAACATGTCGTCCTCATAAAGACATAGAGATATTCTTGGCAAAATAAATTCATGTATTTTGCCCGACAGCTATCTCTGCATCAGTAACATTGTGTTGGAAGCCTTTACATATCAATCTTGTGCCATTACATAGACCATGTGATGGATTAATATTCCTTAACAATATTATGGGACATCCGATTTTAAACGAAGTTTATGAGGCAGCAAACCACTAACAGTTAGTGACTCCAAGAACTCGATCGGATAAAAGTTGTGGTTATCGTCTTCAACTTCATCAAAATTGTAGTACATCTTTCCCTTTCCTTGAAACATGTCAATCATTTGATCATTAATCTCGTTAACACTGCCATTTTTAGTGGACGATATTGCTCTTGATATTATAGAATCAGAAGAATGTACATTGTTTAGAAGTGATGGAAAATGGCATTTATCAGTTCTGCCGTAGAGTTTTGCCTGTCAGTGCATGGAATTGTCATGTCATTGGGTATGTGGATATAGTTTCCTTCTATCGGTTCTTCAATCCATCACCAACTCTTAAGAGAAAATTATAATACCAAGGATCATTCAGTGCTCTCATGTTTATTGTTAACCGCATCTTTTTTGTAACAGACCAAAGAGGCGACATTCGTATGCTGGAGTATACAATCTTTGCACTTGTTTCTCATTTGCAAACCGACAACACATGTCTGAAATCACCTCCCATTACCATTATCTTGCCACAAATGGGAGCCTAACGCCTATAATATCTTGTAATGTTCTATCAATTGCCTCTATAGCTTGTCGTTTTGCCATAGACACCTCATCCCATATGATTAGTTTAAAGTACCTAATTAGTTCAGCTACCCCACAATTTCTATGTTATATGACAAAACAAAATTTAATTGCATTGATAACAAATAGAAAGAAAATTGCTTTTTTGTAGTCTAACTTAACTTTAAATTTACTATACTCGAATTAAAGATAATGAAATACTCATTATTATGATGTAATTATTTTTATAAAACTATCAAGGTATGAAAAAATATGACTATTTAAAAATCATGGTGGATAGTTTGCTTAAAATAAGGAAATGAAGTTTAACTATAATTTAAATAAGCAAAAATTGAGTAAGTTTAAACGATTAAAGTGTAACTAAGATGGAGGTATCAAATGTAAAAGTGATTGAAAAACTATTTTACCCAAATTTTAAGATTGTTAATAAAAATAAAGTTCTTAACTTTTTAGTATTGTAAACAACCTTGTTTAATGCATTATAATATAGTATTACATAGATGTTAAATCATCTACCTATCGTTTTATATCTAAAAGACGTGTATCTTATAAACTATTGATGATTAAGCTTTGTAAGCTATATATTTTCTGATATAAAAAAATCCTCAAGAAATTCTTCTCAAAGAATGTTGTTTTTTATCATTCAAACGTTTTGAATTTTGTTTGGATTAAAGTTTGATAGTTCAATGAATGTAAAGATACCAGCGTCAAGTAATTTAAATAAAGAATCATAACCAGAAACAAAACGCACCAGTGGTCTAGTGGTAGAATCCCTGCCACGGTACAGACCCGGGTTCGATTCCCGGCTGGTGCAGTTGTTTTTTTAGTTCGTCAGTTTGAGATTACGTGTACTGAGGCTACGGCGAAAACGATTCTAATTTCGGCATTATTTTAAATTTGTTTGGGTACAAAGGTTAGGATTACTTTCTAATTTTATTTTTTAGGAGTGGGGTATGAAAACTTAGGCTAGTTGTCATCGCTAAAATAACATGAATCGACGCATCACACGTAGTTAAACGCATTGGCTTTTAGAGTAACGAGTTGACACGTTAATTGAACGTTTAAAAACGCGTCAAAATGAGTTCAACCTGCTTTTACCATTTATGACACGCATAATAAGTTTAGTTTACCTTGTTTGACATGGTGTATGATACATGTTTATCACCAATTTTTTTAAATAACAAAGTTTTACAGTTTTATAAATAACTAAATTAAGATTATAATTGTGGTTTTACAGTTTTCAAAAACATAGTTTTACAGTTTTCAAAAAACCGGTAATGTACACAATTAATATAGATTTAAGAAGTATAAGAAAAAAAAAACACAACACATGTTGTACGTTGTACGTGTCTAGTTGTTTTAGTTATATGTCTCATAAGCCCTTAAATAAATACCCCAATAACACAATTATCTTAAAACAAAAAACAAACTTATAGCCCATTTTAAAGTATAGCCGATGGTTAGCCCATTAAACAAATTACATAATCTACCCTAAAAATGTTTAGATTATTGGAACCTCAGACTGTATACACAACAGTGAACTGAACAACATTTATTTTCTTAAATTATTTCTCTCTAAAAAATGTTTAGTTGTTGAAACCATAGAATTTATACACCCGCCAACAATTTTTCTTTCCTTCTATTATTTCTCTATGACGAGTTCCAAGTTTAATAAAAGAAAAGACTAAAAGAGGGAAAACAAAAATATAATTCAACTTCATGTTACTAAGATTCAAGATCCAAGGAAAAAAAGTTATTAGAGTATCTGGTATGGGTGAGGTAAGGTTTGGAAGTTTTACCGTCACGTCAGTAAAATGTGGATCACCCTTAGATTTAGACAACTTGAGGACTACTCAAGGGTGTGGGGTAGTCTTTCTTGGGTAGTCCTTTACTCCTATTGGCCACCATTTATTTTTTATTTTCTAATTTTTAAATAAGTAAGTAATTTTTTTTTAATAATTTTTTTTAAATTAAAGATATTAAATTCATTACTAGTTTTCAGAAATAATTACATGGAGATAACGGGCAGGCGGGCAACAAGCTGCGTCGCCACCCCTTTCTGGATGGCAAACCCTAACCTACTAAACACGAACCCATGCCCCTAAAAAATTACGCCTAAAAAAAGCCTATCGAAAAAAAACCACGTGTAGTTTTCCCCATTTGCCCAAATATAATCGATCAAATCCGATTGTAAATGTACGTGCATGTGCTCGTTGCGTAATGAGAATTCGTTAATTTCTTGCTGAGACAGACTAACGGGAACACTATTCTCCCGAACTCGTTTTCATGAAAATCACAAATGGCCATGCCTTCGTCTTCGATATGTATGTTATGCAAGATAATACAAGTATACATACAATACCGCAAGTTTTTTGGTGCCCACATTCTTGACGGATTGTCAATGATATGCCACTTTGATTGTAGAACACCAAAACAACGTTCGATGTCCTTTCTCGCCGCTTCTTGATACTTGGCAAATTTCTTTTTCTTTTGTCGTCCGTGTATTTAATGGTTTTAACTATTGCAGAGTATTTCGGGTAGATTCCATCAACAAGATAATACCCACGGGTGTTGATATAATTTCTGGACATCGCTCCTCATTGGTTTTCGCAAATATACTTTGCTGTAGATCACGCTTGCAAACTTTTACAAACAATCCCGTGCGATTCTATCAGACATCTTTAAGTATTCCTCCCAGTTGTCGGCTGCCATCCTCTAAACTAGTGGGCGTAATGCAACTGTGCATTTTTGAAGAGTTGTGAACCCCCTCTTGCCTCTAGCATCGTATCGCAATGTAAAAAACGGGTGACAACTCGATAAGTCGTCGGTTATACGTAAAAATAGTCGTCGACTAATTCTAAACCGGCGCTGAAAATCGCATCCGAGTACAACGGTTGCTCATCAAAGTAATCATGCACTAATCTTTGGTGGGCACCTACACGCATGTTGAAAAAAAATATTTGTATGTATTTTAAAGAACTAAAACATGAATGTATAATGTAAATGTATATAATAATTAAACATAAATATGAAACTTTCAATAATTTAAAAAAAGGTTACCTTACCGATCTCTGTTTATTGCCGTTTGCCTAGTTCGTGATGCACTTGAGACCTCTTGTTCCTCATCTTGAATGATTTGCGCCGTCATCGCCACAATATTTATAAAAATTTGGTTTTTCTCAGTGGACGATGAAGATGACAAAGCAAACGAATGAACATTCGACATTGTGTGGTAATTTTTATAAAAACTTTAAAAATTTGTGTAAAGATTGAGAGGAAGGTTATAAAAATGTAAAGATTTGAGAGAAATTTATAGTTAGGAGTGATTTTTTTTGCTAAAGTGTTGAATGAAATGGACTATTAAATAAAAAATGGATTTTTTTAAATAAATGATCATATGACCGTTGGTATGGTCCCACACAATTCAAACAACCAATCAAGAGCCACGCCCCGAACGTCTAATATTAGCCATTTTCGACGCATGGGGGGCGGCCAGGGCGGTGTTGGCTAGGGGTGTTCATCGGTTCGGTTTACGGTTTATTTGGTTTATTCGATTCGGTTTATTCGGTTTTCAAAATTTTGTACCTAAAACCAAAAACCAAACCAAACCAAATTAGAAATATTAAAACGAAACCAAATCCAACCAAATTGAATTCGGTTCGGTTTCGGTTTAAAACCAAACAAACCAAATTCAACCAAACAAACCAAATTGAAACGAAGTTTTTTTTTTTTTTTATCAACTTATATACCTATATGTTCCAAAATCTGAAAAGAAAGTTTGCAATAAATATAAACCAAAAAATCAAACCACGTAAAGTCGCAAAATAGTCTTAAACACAAACATAAACAACATATAAATGAGAAATAGAAAATAAGTCTTTGCCAATTGTGTGACGGTCGCCCAACGGCTATTGTGTGAATTGTGAAATGAACCCTAGATTTTAGTAGTAGATTATAAACTATGAATATTGCCTACTTATTTGGGTTGGGCACTACTTGGGCTTACTAATATATGTTGGGCTTATATTAATATATATATATATATATATATATATATTATTTTTATTTAATAATTAATTAATTTACCGGTTTATTCGGTTATCCAAATAAACCAAATAAACCAAATAAAAAAAAATGTAAAACCAAATCCAAACCAAAAACCAAATTAGCAATTCGGTTTCGGTTAAAACCAAACCAAAAACCAAATTCGTTGTTCGGATCGGTTTTTTCGGTTACGGTTACGGTTTGGTTTTCGGTTTTTATTTGGTTTGCGGTTTTTCTGAACACCCTAGTGTTGGCTGGCCCCAAACGCCATCAATAAGCCCAAGCCGCCCTCATACCACATAGTCTTGCCATTTACACTCTCTCCAAATACTACTATTCTTTAATGGAAAAATTATAAAAAGAATTTTTTTTACTATCTACATCTTTCCATTAGAAAAACTAAAAAAACACAAATATTTATTTTCCCTTTCTTTCAATTCTTTCTTTATTGAAATATTTTTCCTCACAATGGTTGCTAGTGTCACCAACATAAGTCTCTAGATGTTCATGTATCTTTTCATCTTTTTGCCGCCCTACAATTTAGGTTTTTATTGAAAGATTTTTCCATACCCAACCAGATTTACGTTCCGTTTCGCCTGTTAAACTTTCAACCACAAAAACTAGCCGGATGTTTGAGAAACAGCCAGAATATGTCTAACTGGACCGCCAACCTTAGTGATCCCAGCCAGATTGGAATAAAAGATGAGAAAATAAAAACAAATAAAATATACCCTTTGCAATTTTTTTTATTTAATCTTTGTTAGTGATTACTTGAATTTGTGATAAGCCGCGCTAGATATTATTTGAATGTCTTTAGCTTACCCATCTAACACATCAACGAGGGTGGACCTACATACAACTAATGGGAGCGGGTGCCCCCTTAAAAAATAAAAATTTAGTTGCACTTTCCTAAAAGTTCAGCTAAACCCCGATCGCCCCTCTAGAAAATAAATCTTCCGTGTAGCATTCATCAAAACCTTGACACTATTAACTATCTATACGAATACTAAAATTCTAATACTGAAGCATTCAAAGTGTAATTTTGAACAACAAATCCAACTTAACTAAGCAATCGACGTGTGTAATATATCAAAAGATGAAAGTCATTTAAAACTATTTAACTGGTTTTTATAAGTGACATAAAATTCCAGATTAATTTCCTAATCCAGCCATCTTCTTCATTTTCTGGCCAGAGCTACCAAACAACTGATCAACTGTAGTCACAGCATTACGCTTATTTGTCCCACATGCACTACCGGACTCCCTACCTTTAGCTTTAGCCGAAGCCGACAATGTAGGCGAAGTAGCGGAAAGTGGAAACAGCGAAGGTATCTCAAAGTTAGTTCTTGCTTGAGCGCCTCTCAATCTTCTTGCGGCTGCATCATACGCACGCGCCGCTTCTTCTGCAGTATCAAACGTCCCTAGCCAGTGCCTGCACCGCCCTATCCTATCGCGTATTTCAGCCGACCATCTCCCCCACGGCCTCTTCCTCACCCTATGTAACTCTTCTCCACACGAGTTTCTTTTTTCGCAATTTGGAAGCTTGATTCTTCCTTCGGACCGCCCACTACAAAACAAACAAACAAACAAACGTATCTAATAAAATCTCATTCTTACCAACTGATAAATTGGTTTGATGATTTTTGTATACATTTTCAAGTTTTTCAAATTCCTAGGATTTTATTTAAAAATATGTACACATTCATAACTAATCCAAGTGGCTTAACTTTTACAATCTCCAACTCAAACTCGGCTCGTTTCAAACTCTATTTTTAAAGTTCCCAAACTCGAGTTAGACCGTTTTATTAATTATTCATTTGTGTTTATATTATGTACATATACTTATATTATTTTCATTATATATTTATCTAATATTTTTTACATTGTAACATATGATTTAATTTTTTTTTATTTCAATAACTTGATTATACATCTTTTCATTTCATTTTTTCAAGAAAAGATTTTATATTAATTAAGCCAAAACACCACCAAATACGAAATTTACATCACAATAGAAGGTAGACGGGCAACAAGCTGCGCCGCCACCCCTTTCTGAATTGCGAAACCTAGTCTACCAAAGACAAATCCTTGCCCCGTGGGTTTTGGCTTAATAATATTAATAATACTAATAATAATGTAAGTACATATTTACCATATTAAATAAACGTTATATTATAGTAACATTTAGACTAGACATGTAAGTATACTTGAACTCGATAAATGAAACTTTGAGAACTTTTAAGTTAAGTTTAATTCGAGATTTACCGAGCCGGTTTCAAGTAGCGCAGAAGCGACTTCAATTGTGCACTTCATACAAGCGCTCAAAAAGTGAAACAACTAGTTATATATATAAACCCGAAAAAAATAAGTTACAAAAAGTGCCTACAATCAGCAAATCTGTTGTACTTACCGAACGTAGGCGTGTTCTTTCCAAACAAGATGTGTTCTCCAACCACGGCAGCAATGCCTTCCAATACAGCGGGTCGGTTATATTCCGGTGAACCATCAGTTGTTCTGTACGAGTTTTCATGATTTTGATCCGGCATTTCATGATTTTGATCGAAAAATGACGAATATTCAAGATTTTGAGTGTTCATTGTTGGAAATATTTGGATTAAATATTTGAAAAAGTGTTAATCTTCAGTTTAGTTGCAGTTGGATCTCAAAGGTGACGAATGCCTTTGCAAGGGTAATGGTGAATATTGTACATTTGTACCCAACACCATATTTATAAACAAGGTTTGACACTTTGACCCGACCTGAAGTACCAAGATCACTGGCACAAGGATCTTCATGATTAACCAAATTTTGGATTATACAAGAGTTTTCTTTTTGTTTTATTACTATAAAAACTTGTAAAGTGTACAATAACTTTTTCTTTTATTTTTACAAATTATATCATCATGTTAAAAATTTAAATATAAGATGATTAGTCTTGAAACCCATCAATGATGACCACAAAGATATAGGGTCAAGTTATTCTACACAGTGTAACAAAAATGAGAAGGGTGAGAAGGATACAAAAAACACAATAGATCATGAAATATGACACAATGAGCCACAAAATATAACACAGTGCCAAAAAATATAACACAATGTAGAAGAAAAAAGACACAATGAATTGAAAAAATGACACAATGATGAAAATAAGAAAAAGTGGTACATAAAAGACACAATGATATAACGCATATTCTAAAAACTACAAGCTGAAACCCAAAAAACCGAAGACCTAAAAACTAACGTTGTAGGGTTCGATAAGACGGTTCCAATGCCGCTTGAATGAGTTCAATCGGAGTCCGTTTGATACCCTTCCTACGATTTCCTATTTTTCTTTCACTGTGTATTTGATCCTAACCCCACAAAGATATGCTACTCATATTTTATAAGTTAATAAGTATGAATAAATTTATGGTACGTTTGTTGAAGTACAAATTGTAAAAAGATTTTTAGACTATTTGGTGTGGTGCATAATTTCCCCGACTTCCTCAAGTGTCACATCAGCGCCACATCATTTTTCCCATTTTCTCCCTCAAAGTTTGAAAATGTTATTCCCTTAATTCCCTCAATCCCCCTTCATTTTTTTATTATATAAACTTTGATTAAAAAAATAAAAAATAAAAAATGGGCCAATCAGGATGCAAGAGGAGAAAGGGGAAAATTCCTCCAACTCACCGAAACCTAATAGGGGGGGGGGGGGGTGTTCCCCTTGGGGAAAAGTGACAAATCATCACCCCGAGTGACTTCCCCCAACCCACACCAAATAGTCTTATAACGTCGTAATGGTAACTTTATTTCCTTCATGCATGATGTTCATTTGTTATTTCCTTCATGTGTAATTTTCTATGTGTGACTTTCAATTGATATTTTCTGTAATTTTTTTTACACTTTGTAGGTTTTCCAAGTATAATTATCTTGATGGTACAAATTAACTTAGTGTAATTGTCATCCTTAATTATTTTTCTTTAATTTTAACAATTGTATTGTTCTCATAAAGATAATCTTTGATAAAAAAAACTACTTGTATTAAATTGTTTTGCTTAAAGTTTATGACAATTACACGAAAAATCAAAATACAAAATGAGTGCATTATCAAACTTAAATTACCATATATTAATTTTTTTTAGAAGATCAACTTCTTTAATAAAGTAGGAGAAAGTATACTTAACATAAAAAGTGTAGAAAGTCATGAGAAGTTGCCACATGTCAACTTAACCAAACCATGATTAACCTAATTAAACTCTAATTAATTTCAATTGCAGTTAAACCCAAGGGACAAATCAGTAACCTAGACTCCTGCAACACCACCACCAGATCCAAAGCCCTCAAACGCCTCACCAATTGGCTTCCAACACAGCTCCAAATTGCAGACGACGACATGAAAAAGCTTTGGAAAGGTCTGTTTTATTGTATCTGGCATGCCGATAAAGCCCTCGTACAATCGAATATTATTAATAGACTCTCATCCATGCTCTTAACCCTAGACGTTCCGTTTTATTTGCTTATTCGTCAGTTTGTATTTGTAGTTTTAAATTGATGAAAAAGTGTTCGTGGAATTTGGAACTGTGTCGGCGTGTGATGAATGTGTTTGAAGATAAGGGTTTGTTAGGTAGTGAGAAAGGGTTTTTGGGTAATGGTGTTGGTTATCATGGCATGTGATGAATGTGTTTGAAGAGAAGGGTTCGTTTAGCTAGAAGATGGTGTCCAAGAGATAAATGGTGCGTTTAAACAATATTAATTGGTGTGTCCTATTTTTTGAAGGTGCGTTTAAAATTATTAAATGGTGCGTTTCAATATTTTCTAATTTTTTCAAAGGGGCGTCCAAAATATTTAAACGTGTTGGATTAGTAATGCTCTTGATGTTTTGCTTGCTAGTAAACACTTATGTGTTTAGCAAGTTCAATCAGATTTGCACGGCGGAATAAATAAGTAAAGTTACACTATCAACAGGAGTTATTACTCCCCCTGGATTGTTTGAAAACTAAAGACAAGTTTAATGAGAATCTAAGTATTGAATGTGAATGACAATAAATACTCAAACAGATTCTCAGTAAATGAAATGGAGATAACAATAATAAGCTTTGAAGGATTTCAGTTTCAATTAAAATCAATATCTAAAACAGAGGGATGAACCCATCTATTTATAGATTTACAAATACATGAACCTTGCCAAAAAGCAAGTCTGTAACAAGTTGCAACAAGTTGCAATCTTGGAACTTGCACAAAAAGATAAAGTAATAGTAAACAAATAAACTACTGAAACATAAGGCGGTGGAAAGATTCTGGTACAAGTGCTGATGAATGACAAACTACTGATGAGTAGTTTGTCTTCAGTAGTTCTTCAGTGAACTTGTCTGGTTAGACTTCAGAACTTCTGATACTTCTTCTTCAGTACTTGTTGAATCCTTCTTCAGTACTTTAGTCTTCTTTCTTCAGTAGTTCTATACTTAGAATATTTTACAGAAGTATGAATTAGACAAAGGTTTGCAAAAGTGGTTTACTCAATCCTTTTTGTCCTAACAAAACATGCATCCAAAAATAAATTATTATATAATGAGTGCGTCCAAAATATGTTTTGGACCAAAAATTCTCTGCAAAAATTAACAAACAATTGTGAAATAAACGTGCGTCCAAAATATTTAAACGTGTATCAAAAAATAAATTATTATATAATGAGTGCGTTTAAAGATCCATGTTATCATAGTCATCTTCTTCTTCTTCCCCTGCAACTTTTTATAACCCATTTTTTATCTTTAATTCTTCTTCTAGAATCAAAATCGAGTGTTTCTGACAAATAATACATGCGGTTTTATTCATAATTCTGACAAATAATACGTGCGGTTTTTTAATACTCTGTTTTCTGATTTTTAAGTTCAAATAGTGATCTTATGTTTTCGTTCGATGTAATCGTTTTTTTTTTTGTTATTTTGATTGTGTAATCATTCATATTGGTTAATCGATTTCAATCGTTGAAAAATTATGTTTCGGTTGAGTCTATTGTTACGATTTGAAAAAAATTTAAACGTTTTTTCCTAATTTACCCTTGGTTAGTTTGACCCACATATGATTAGGGTTTTTAATTACCATCCAGCCACCTTGTTAATCTAATGGCTGGGATTGCTTTTTACACCTCTCACGTTAAGGTCATTTATACGTTATCTCTCCCCGTAAATTAATAATAGGAAAAACAAGTTACATTTAAATAACGGGTAAACAAGCAACAATCTGCGCCGTTACCCTTTTTGAATCGCAAATCGTGTTTGCTAAAACAAACCATTTGGTTCTTAGCATCAACGTTAAAATAGAGAAAAAAATATACCTAAACCAATAGAGTACATATTATAATTTGTAAGTACATAAACTATATATCCCAGCTCATTAAGTTGGATTTTCGATTTTTTGTACGTAATTAAGTTAAAATGACAGTAATTTTTAGCCTAGATTCGGTGCGAGTACTTATCTAGGATCTAGCTAGGTTAGCATACGTGATGATGACGTAATTAGTTGAGAAAAGATTGTTTTGACTGCTTGGACGCAGTTTTGCATAATAGTGTGGCTGACCACAGTTTATCCAATGAACGTTGAGATATGACTTTGGGATGCAGATTAAGGACCCGTTTGCAACATGATGATTATTTGAGTTTCAAGGTTCAACGTCGATCTGTGGTGCATTGCAAGGATCGTGTACTAGCAACCATTAATGTTGTTGTGTAAACATGACGTGAAATCAAATATTTATGGCTTTTCTGCGTACGAAACTGGTGTTACCGTTTAATTATACAACAACCAACCGGGCCGGTATATATATTTTACAAATAGTAAAAATAGTAAAGTTAAAAGGTAGGGTTAGAAGCATAGTTGTCAAAAGCGCGTCTAGGCGCGCCTAAGCTCGAGGCGCACCAAGTGCGCTGCGCCCTGTGAGGCGTGCGCCTAGGTACTGAATCGCACTACTCCTAAATAACCCTAAAACATCCTAAAGTAGCCCTAAACAAGCCTAAAACATCTCTAGAATCTCTAAAAAAATGTATTTTAGACTATGCACTTAATTATAAAAAGCCGTCGTTTTTTATGCGCCTTGCGCCTAGGCTCCAGGCTCGACCTATGCGCCTTGAATACACCTAGGCGCTTTGACAACTATGGTTAGAAGAGAGTGAAATGTAGACAAGTTTTAACCGGTCATGGTTAGCAGGGGCGGATTTAAATATAAATGAGTGGGTTTCTAGGAATCAATTGAGTTTCAAAACTTTAGCACACTATATATTTAAACTTGGAGTGAACCGATACATACACTACAAGAATATTAACCTTTAACAGTGACCCGCCAAAGTGTCGGCGGTAAAGGTCAATTAACCTGCCTACACAAGAGTCGTTGATCAAAGTGTGATGGACGGCCAGGATTTCATCGTACCTCTATTATTTGAGGCGACGGGTGGCCGCTAAAAGTCTAAAATTTTTAGACCTACCCGCCTTCACCTTCTTTTTTCCCTCTTTCTTTTTCACACTCTCAACTCTCTCTCTCTCTCTCTCTCTCTCTCTCTCTCTCTCTCTCTCTCTCTCTCTCCTCTCTCTCTCTCTCTCGGAGCACTCTTAGCTCTCTCTCTCTCTCTCTCTCTCATTCTTCTTCTTCTTGACCCATTTGGTGTATGTTTGTTTGCTAAATGATATTTGACCTGTTTAGTATAAATATGTTTAGTAAATAAGAAATTAATTTAACCCATTTGAAATAAATATATTTGTAGAAGCAAATTAATGCCTTCATGACGAATTGAATCCTCAATTCCAAGCGCAAATACTCCAAATGGCTAATCAATTGGTCCAATCTCAAAACTTTGGAAATCAAGGCGGAAGTGGCAATAGTGGCGATCACGACCACGACGACGAAGACGAAGACGTTTAAGCAGTTTTGGTATGTTTGTTTAGTTTTGATGATGTATGCTTGAATCTAATTAGGTTGGTATGTTAGTTTAGTTATTTTGTTTGGTTATGCGTGTGCGGAATAAGCAAAAAGGAAAAAAAAGGCCTTTTTCCCAGATTGTACAGGAATCTATCACGTGGCAAAAAAAAAGGTAAAAGATAATGCTACGTGGATAAATACCTTTAGCGGCAACATGAGCATTAGGCACAACCAAATTTAAACAAGATCATTAGCGGCGACAGGCGTCGCAGATAAAAGTCTACTGTCTTGTAGTGATAAAATAAGAGCTGAGCCCAGATACAATAATAAAAAGGTGTTACACTGGTTAAAGCTTTGTATTACAATCAAGGGTCACCAATTCAATTATGAACCCTCTTGTTTTTTGATAAAACTAGGTTATTATCCGGCCGCGCGTTGCGGCGGCGTCAATCCGATTTAGAAAATAATTAAATAATGACATAGCGTTGCGAGATTTCAAATTCCAAATCAATCCTATATCAATTTTCATACAAAGTATGAGTTAGTTTGGGATGTTGTGGATTAGCGCAACCAAGATTTGGTCGTTGCTGGGTGAATTTGAAAGTCGATAAATAATATTTTTCATTAGATATTTTCCACATCATCAATTACCAATGAAAACACCATATGTATGAGATACACAAAATGTTTTTTTTTATATATATATATTTCAAATGGCCTTAAGGTTGGAAAAAAAGTAATACAGATGCTAACATGAAAGAATGATTACAACCAAAATGCGAACACCATGGACATAGCAGGGAAGACACCAGCAAATCCATCAGCCTTTCCAATCAATTCATCAATGGGTAAGGCAACAATCGATTCATCTTTGTCTTGTCCAGTAATGCAGATGAAGGGTACATGTTGGTCCCCATTCCTGGACGTCATCCTGTTTCTTTTCCAATTGCTAGCTGATCACCTATCCATGATAAAAAAAAAGGTCATGCATATGGGCACATAAACTTATTAAACTTGTTTTGTTAACCTTCAAGAGGGTGGTGCCCTTTAGTCCCTCTAGTAGAGGTCCCAGGTTTTAATCCAGCTTCCACTGGCTATAACCCCCTTGAAGACACTTGACAAGTGCAAACTTCGTTTTACCTGACGCCACAGGATCGGGTTCTCACGGTTACCCAAACAAAAGACTAATAGACATTGGCACGGAAAAAACGTATACAATAAAAATAACAATAAAGTGATTATCGAATGCATTTGTTAATATACGAACAGTAAGTTTCTATGATACTCGTCACATCTAATATAATATAAGGAGCCACACCTTTAATCATTTTGATGCTTACTCCCAGATTTAAAGCCCTTCTAAATGTCTCTACACTGTCATGCCTGGGTGGGTCAAAGAGAGGCATAAGGCCGATAAACTCCCATGGACCTCCCGGGCTCTCCTTCTTTTCAGCAGGGACTTTCTGTTCAGAAACATAAGTATATAAACAAAATCTCACTGTAGGATCCTTTTGTTTTAAAATTTTCTTCTTCAAACCTGGTATGCTACTACAAGGGATCGTAAACGACGCACAACAAATTTATCTATCAGAAGATGAACCCTACGCTCAATTTCTGATTTATTATGTGCAAGATTCAAAATCTGAGAATTATAGAAGATATGTAGTTTGTTAGTTACTGACGATTATTATAATGTGTAAGCACATCAGTAGCTTTACCTGTTCAGGAGCACCCTTACTGACACAATGCATTTTGTTTTCAACATCAATGTATGTCAATGCTGTCCTCTTGTTGGTAGGGTTGAATGGACGAAAATGGACTTCTCGAATACCTGCCCGTGCCTACATAAAAACATATGAAACTATTGATTTATTTCATTCCAGATCATAAAAATCATTGATCTAATTATAATGCATTTGGTAACAAATGTTTCAGGGAATAAAATTGCCAAAGTTTATACCTACAACCCCTCTTTTTTTCTTCGATTTTATTTCAAGCCTTGAACGGGTAGCGAAGTCAAAGTATTCGTCTTGTATGTCACCTGTATCAGGTATGCATCCATTCTGTACCATTCCTTAATACTTCAATGCACATTAGTGCAATGACAACCTACGTTGCAACACTAACAAATTAAGCGAAGCCCTGTGTTGTTAACAATAAGTGATTTACTCCTGTTAACATATTGATTCGTTGATATAAAAAAAGATAAAGAAGCCACTCAATTTGGTAACGCTTACCTTCTAACCGTTTTCTGCTTCATTCAGTTCCATGTTCCTGAATTTAGTATCATCTTCAGATCGTTTGTATTTAACAAAGCACCTCATTATCAAATTGCAGACCACCATCACATTCCCCGTGATCTGGGTGAACATCAACCTACAACAACACAAACTATACATGTAAAATAATCCATCACCAGAAGCAAATACCAAGAACAACCATCATCAACCTATAAAAGCCATAAATTTGGGGGTTTGGTCTTAAAGCATCGATTAGGATTTAGTCCATGTATGGTTTTAAGTTTGAACACTATAGCCGTCCAATTGCAAAGTGAACCTAGGTTAATTATTTTTTCTAACTACCATGACTAACAATGAAAATTACAATACCTGGACACCGTGCCTATCGAACCAAACCAGAATCACCATCATCGAGTAGCCTTCAACCACCACTTTAAAAATCCATTCACATTTAATAAAATAAATCAAGCTGGTCGCATGTGAGGTATAAACTCTAACAAAGGCGGCTTCCGTACCTTCACTATAAAATCTATCCTTTGATGTTAACCCAAAAAGGTTTCTTTTGATGATATTATCTATATGATATATCCCCTGTGCCTTTGTCTTATAGCTATAAAAAATATTTCATGTGTGCAATATTATAATAGCATAAAATTACAATCAAGACCAATAAATCAAAAATAATAACTCAAGGCCTGCTATATACCTTGTCGGGAACCAGAAAGGGTCCAAACCCTATATCTGCCATTTCGAACCATCTCCACTTGTTATTGAAGGAACCCTAACGATATCGTCGTAGCAAGACAGGACTAACCTGTTAATTGTCAGTCAAGTTCAATGCTGCAAGTCATTTGCGTATTGATTTAATCACTAATGCAAAGAATGGGTAAACAGCACGTACTACCAACATAAGCAGCAAGCCGTGTTTCACCGCTGTAAGAGGAGTCTGATGCCAAATCTGATGAGAACGACTGCGAGTTTATGCAGAAGCACGCTGAAACAAACACGCGTTTTAAGAGGTAAGAAAGCAAGTAAGCAATTAAAAATGCAGACTTTAATAGCTAGGAAAATACAATGACTTCAAAGAAGATGTAAATAATAATGCTGGCGTTTTTTTGATAGCATAATTCAGGTAGAAAAACATCCTTTCCAAGTAGTAAAAACACCTACAATATCATTTGCCATGTGCCATCATATATATTTATATACAAAGTAAACAATTAAACAGCAAGGAACTTACCAGAGCTAGCATGTCACGCAGATAACTCCTAAATGGGGTTTGTTGAGCCTGTGACAATAACAAACATTACAATTTACAAAGTGTTGTCTGTTGGGCAATTGTGTCAATCTTATCTCACAGAAATATATCGGCAAATTCGTTTCAAAAACCAATCATCATACAATCACAATTCACAAGTAAGCAAAATTTGATTACAACATACAAAAATCAACCACGTATGAACATAAATAACCTGAAGATCTTTAGACAGGTATTCATGCTTCATGGAGAGATACATGACGCGTAAAACCCGTTGGTTTCTCGCATCAACAATCTCACGATGCAACCTAGCCAATGCTTCCTTGATATCCAACGACTCCATCGGATCGTACAAATCATCATATCGCAAACCTAATTGTCATCATTAACATTAGTAACCAACTAAAAGCTCCACAAATATACAAAAACTACAAATCCAATATAAAATCAAAATTGAGAGCGAGCGAGATCAGAAACCTTCAAAAAATTCTCATCTTATTCACAAGATAAGACACACCTAATTCATATCTACGTGAATTTATTAATAACAAATCAATAGACCCACACTTGAAACAAAAATACAGAATAAATCAATAATTGGGATATTACCAAGCAATTTAATCCATTTTTTTTTAAAAAAAAAAACCATCTACAAATCTATAATACATTATAAAGGAAGAGTGATGTACAACATAGTAATTTTGTACATCATCCAACTATTATAGCAAAATGTACAAGTAAATTAAGCTTATATCACAAGGGTATAATTGGAACTTTGTGGAACATTAAGACACTTGCAAGGATATCAATGTAATTTTACTATGCTCTCCTACCTCACATCCTCAAAACATATTACATCCCTACCCTCACATTTATATTATTGGTTGTTACTTTATTGGCCCTTTATTGTTGGTGTAATTTTCATTTAAGGGGAAGGAACTCAAGGGACTAACAAGTTGTTTCTAACCCATGGGTCTATAAAAGAAAGGAATAATGGAAATAAATAATCCCAACTATTCACTATTGGCCAATAACAGTCTCAACTACGAAAATCACCAATATTGGTCCTAACTTTCGACATATTGGAAACCAACGGACCCAAACTAACGGAGGCTAACTCCGTTAGTGTGATGCCACGTAGGATGCCACATAGGATTATTTTGCCACGTGGCATGCCACGTAGGATGCCACGTAGGCTCATCTTGCCACCTAAGCATGCCACGCCAGCATCACACTAACGGAGTTAGCCTCCGTTAGTTTGGGTCCGTTGGTTTCCAATATGTTGAAAGTTGGGACCAATATTGGTGATTTTCGTAGTTGGGACTGTTATTGGCCAATAGTCAATAGTTGGGATTATTTATTTCCATTTTTCCTAAAAGAAAACACAAAAGATGTTGAAAGGTACAACAACACTCATTCAGTCATTTGTCTAACTTAATCGTTCTTTGAGCTACAATTTTATGCTACACCCTAAATGTAAAATAATTTAGACACTTGTACTTTATCTTCCTCTTTGTGTTTACTTTCTACAATCAGAAATCTGCCGGGGGAGTTTTGTTGCCCAAATCAGCCGTCAACTTTGAACGTTATCTTACGGGAGAGGTGAGTAATAGTTTTATTTCTCATATGATTTGTACTTCTACTTCAAGGTAGGATGCCTGCAGTTTGCTTGTAATGTAATTACATTATATTTGTGTATCTAACATAATCTGTATGTCTGTACCAGATTCTTGCTGTTGGTAACGAGGCAGGGGACTTACAGGCTGGGGAAAAGGTAGGTTAATACATTTTTAATTGGCCAGTTTCTTAACTCTTGAGTGAGCTTATATTCAAAGTTCATGCTTGGTATATACAGTAGTTTTTCTAATATAAGATGTCATGGAATGATGGAAGTAGCAATGTCAAGGACACCTTGTAGTGGTGGTGTTCTCATTATTCATTTGACATGGGTTTTGCTTCTTCTGCAGGTTCTTTTCTCTGATGTTAACGCGTATGAGGTAAATACTCTCTCACTAAGTCGAAGTTCTATTTGTGCACTCGTAAATCGTAATCCCGATTCCCGCCTCCACACAAAATATATATATATATATATAATATATATATATAAGAGGAAAACAAATTTTAAATTTATTAAATTAATATAGTTGAAATGTCGAAAATACCCATGTAACAGGTGGATCTCGGAGCAGAGGGAAAGCATTGCTTCTGCAAAGCAGGAGACTTGTTGGCTGTGGTTGAGTAGACACGTATGAAATCACTTTATCTTATTTCCTACAACTCAAATCATTGTAGCAATGTTATTTGATAAAAGTTTTGTTGGCAATAAAAACACACAACAATTTGAAATAATATTATTGTTATTCAGCACCGATTTAATCCTTCTTGTTTATGTTTGGACTAATGTAGTCGAGTGAATAAAGCCGTTCTAGAAACAGAAGTTACAAGTATATGTTGCATAAAAAGTAATATGATATCAAAGTAGCAAAGTGTTCAACAAAACCCTTTGCGGGTACTCATTTTACAAGCTGCTTTCTCACGTGGTAGTTGGTACCATGTAAAGTTTGGTAGTGAACATTGCCACGCCCCATTCTATGGCACGTTGTCTATGCAAGATGTTAGTCCCACACTGCCTGGTGCTATCTTTTCTTAGGTCAAGGCGAGAGAGTTTAAAGGTTATGAAAGTGAGGAAAATCTCAACACTCTTATACTTAGAAGACTTCAAGATGAATTTGTGATGGTGAACATGACCGGCATGAACAAAATGTCTTTGATATGTTTAGCTGAACAGTTAGATCATTTAGTTGTCATTGTAAAGGCTGGGAACAGGTCTTCACTTCATAAGCGAGATATGTTTACTTGATCAATTAGTCATCTTTATAAGAAGAGAAAGATGACTAATTCTCGAGTTCGATTCACGGGTATGCAAAACATGTGAAGCCTTTGGGTGAGGGCTTGAAAAGCCTGTATGCACGGGGAGTCGAACCGGGTTGGGTAGGTTCGTTGGCAAACGACTTACCCGGGTGAAGTACGCCGATAAAAAAAATAGTCATCCTTATAAAGGATGGGTTCACTTCGTCAGTTACCCTAATTTTAAATTAAAACGTTACCTATTAAATGACACATTTTATCCCTTGGCAGACTCTGTTTCTAAGCCTAATTTTTTGTTATTTAATAGCAAATCCACTTGCCTTTGTTAATCTGAAGTACTCTTCTTTCACTGTTTTAGTGGATTTGGCCCATCTTTTTTATATAGCATGTATAAAACACATAATGCCTATAAACTGAATGTATTAGTGACTATTTGGATTTCAATTCTGATACATTGTGGTCTAACAAGATCTCTATTTTCTTCTATTGATAATGACCATGACTAATTCACTTGACAAGGTAAACTATAAGACCACACAGTGGGCTTGGAAGAGGGGCGGGAAGGGGGGAACATCGCCCCGGGTGGGCTTGGAAGAGGGGCGGGAAGGGGGAGGCGAGGAGAATTAGCTTGGCGTGAGGCACTTTATTTTTGTTTTGATTGGCTGAATTTTTTTTTCTTTTTTAACTTTAACACACACACACACACATAATAATAATAATAATAATAATAATAATAATAATAATAATAATAATAATAATATTTCTTCCCCCTTCCACTCCCCACAATTTTTATCTCCCCCACGTGAGACCCAAAAGTGTCACATGGCGCTTCATCCCCCTCCCCCCCCCACCCCACTCCTTATAGTCTAAAACTGAGAGTTGAGAGTGCCAAGTGAGTAGTGTGACAGAAATATTTTCTATAATAATTACTCTTGGCTTACCACAATCGAAGACACGGTTCGACCGTAGAGTAAACACACTGATGTTGGACAAGTTTTGGTGCCCCCCCCCCAAGCTTTGAATAGAAAGACCCCCGATTAACCCACTCAATAAAGATTATCTCTTGGTTTGAAAACTATAAATGTACATACGTTAACGGCAACAAACTTGGATGGCTTTAGGTCACTATAACGAATCGCCCACAAACGCCATCACCACAAACCCCAAAACAAGTACGATGACATAAAATACACACCCGCTGCAACGCGCGGGCATTTCCACTAGTCTTCATAAAAGCACAGTAATTTGACCCTAAAACACAAGAAAACAAAATTATCATCATCTAAATTCATGAGTCGACCAAACCCTATTAAAAACCTTTAACAAAATTTCTCATATTTTTCCCAAAAAACCAACCTTTTTACGGCCAGCAGCGAGCACATCGGTTCTGTTTTTATTCTTATCCATCAATACTAATTGCTATTTAAATCCTCAAAGCCCAGATCATGTTATTGATCTAAACCAACGACGTCTAGATCAAAAACACCTGCAAATGGATCAATTGTAGATTATTAATTGCATCACGTAACTCAAAAGGTGGAGAATTGGTAATAATAATAATAATAATAATAATAATAATAATAATAATAATAATAATAATAATAGATCGGGTATTGTGAGAAGAAATAAGGGGATTGGAGTTAACCTTTGAGTTGGTTATGGGATTTGGAAGATGGGTTGTTGAAATTGAAGGCGTTTTTTTGGTTAGATCTAAAATGTTTTCTACGTATCTGAGTAATGGGGTGATGGAAGAAGAGATTTAGGGTGGTGGAACACACGTGGGTTGAGGAGAAGTGGGGAAGACAGGTGGATGCCACTTTATCAACAGGTGTCCACCAAACTAAAAAAAATTGCAACAAAACGGACTCTAGAGGGATTTGAACCGGAGCAACAACCCAAACACAGCAACGCCCTAACCAACTGCACCACATAATCCATTGTTTAAAATATCAAACCAGTTAGTATTTAACATCTTTACAAAATCGAAAAAAATTACAAAACACTGTTCAAATAGGAAGGCTTATTATTATAGTTAAAATTTTATCATTTTAAACGCAAACTTAGATTATTGTTTCATTTAGGTTATACGGTGTGGTGGCGTGGAAAGGGGTTGTGAAGCCCTTCCACGCCAGCCTATCACCCTGTGCCCAGCGTGGAACATGGCGTGGAGCACATTCGGTGGAGATATCCATTGGCGTGGGGCAACAATTTAAAATGACATGAACGGTTTTGATTAAGTAACGGTTACGATGAGAAAAATGTTACCGTTGGTCCCATCTAACGGTTATTTAAATTACACAAAACCCATTTAATTTTAACACTATATATAAGATTTTTTATTGTATTTACCAAACATTATAATTCTATTACACCTGAGTTATATCTAATTTAAATGTTTTAGTTTGTGTATTTTTAAATTTATGTTTTTTATATATGAAATGTTTTAGTTTTAAATATTATATATTTATAGTTGAGGTGTTGGCTCTCCATTGGCCCATGTGGACGGTCATACACATGCGTCCCTTAGACTATAAGGAGTGGTGGGGGAAAGAGGGGGATGAAGCGCCATGTGGCACTTGTGGGACCCTTGAGGGGAGGGGAGGAGAAATAATTGTGGGGAGTGGAAGGGGGGAAGAGGGGGGGGAAGTGACATGTGGAATTTATTTTTCCTTTTTTTTTTAATTTTCTTTTTTAATAAATTTAAAACCCAATTTTAAAAAAACATAATATTAATTCATCTAATAAACTACAAAGTAAATAAAAAAAACACTAACAAACCAAAAATACATGAAATTTTAATAAAAACATAAAAAAATACACGTTAGTTATCGCTATCGTCTTCATCAGATGGGTAATCTTTTGGTATACTCCAAATATGATCAACCAGATCCGCTCGAAGGTTTTGATGTGTTTGGCTATTCTTAATTTCAAAGTTGTTGGCGTTTCTTTCTTCATCCGTAATGTTTTCTTGACTTTGCTGCGTTTCTCACCAAAGTACTCGCATATTGCACGTCCTTCATCCTCCAAAATCATGTTATGTAAAATTACGCATGCGTACACCACATTTCGTATATGCGTTTTTTCCCACAGTCGGCAGGGTTGGGCCAAAATGTGCCATCATTTTTTCAACACACCAAAAGCACGCTCAACATCTTTCCGTGCAACCATTTAAGCTTTGTTAAACTTTTTTCTCTTAGGGTCTAACGTAGTCCTCCGTGTAAACGATTTTACGAACACGGCCCAATCAGGGTAAATTCCATCTGCTAGAAGATACACGTACTTGTATTCTGCCTCGTTTAAGAAGAAATTTCCTTTTGGTGCAACATCGTTTATAAGATCGTTGAAGATGGTATTGTTTATATATATATATATATATATATAATAATTTTTTTTTTGTAAAATAGCCGTTTGTATAACGGTAATATTTTTTTTTTTTTAAACGTAACATCATAATTAATGGCCCAACCACAACTCTCCACGTGTCCCTCCTTATCCCCCCACGCCGGTGAACCCCCCCCCCCCCCCCCCCTCTCCCCGCCTCTACCGGCGGCGGTGTTCCCCCCACTCCCCGCCCCCACTCCCGTTTAGTCTTACTATGGGTATGTTTGGCAAGGAGCTTTTAAGAGCTTTTAGGAGCTTCAAGCTTCAAGCTTTTAAGAAAAAGCTCCTACTTAATAAAAAACCTTGTTTGGTTAAAGGGGCTGGAAGCTTTTAAGTTGGAGAAAAAGCTCTACAGTGAAAAGCTACTAGTAGTAGCTTTTAAGAAAAAACTCTACTAGCTACAAGCTTTTAGTTAATAAATGACACAAATACCCATTCTATTTTAAAAATAAAATAAAAACCTTCTTTACAATCTTTTAATTATGACTATTTTGGTCATTTTATACATTTTATTAAAAGCTCCAGCTACTCTGCCAAACACCAAAATATATTTAAAAAGCTTCCGGCTAACAGCTTTCAGCTACCAGCTTGCAGCTTCCAGCTACCAGCCTCCAGCTAGTTTTGCCAAACATACCCTATATCTTTTCTTTCTGTTGGATCAGTATGCTCTTTGTTTAAGTAAGAACTTGCTATCTTTGACACTTAAGTGTTTAGCAAGCTCTTGTATATCAGATTATAAGCACAGCGGAATGTATAAGTTAAAGCAACACTTTTTAAACTTAAGAGGAGTTATTACTCCCCCTAGATGATTGAAACTAATAATGACAAGTATTTATTATGAATCTAAGCAGTAAATGAGAATTAGATACTTAGACAGATTCACAATAAATACTGAAATGGAATAGAACATGAAAGTGTTTGAAGGATTTTTCTATTAAAATCAATGTCTAAAATAGAAGGTTGAAGCCTCCTATTTATAGACGTTTACATACATGTATCTTGCCCATAAAGCAAGTACAGAAACATCAGAAACAAGTTGCACAAGTTGCAACATTGAAACTAACAAATACAGCTAAAAGTAATAATAAACAATAAAACTACTGATACAAAAGGCGGTGGAAAATTTCTGATGCTAAGTGCTGATGAATGACAAACTACTGATGAGTAGTTTGTCTTCAGTACTTCTGAAGTGAACTTGTCTGGTTTGGACTTCAGAACTTCTGATGAAGTTTCTTCTTCAGCACTTCTCATATCTTCTCTTCAGCAGTTTCTTGTATTCTCTTCAGTACTTCTATACTTAGCCAAAATGACAGAAGTGAATTAGACTAAGGTTTCCAAAAGTGGTTTCACCAATCCTCTTTGTCCTAACAATCTCCCCCTGGATTGATGAACCCAAAACCTTACTAATTCCTTATGATCTTCTTCTGTCTTGAACAATCTTCCATATCTCTTTGTACATGGTGTTCTTGAGCTGGTTTAACTGTCCATCAGATAGAGATCCTCTCTGTGGTTCCAGATGTTGAATTGTGAGCAGGTCTTGTGTTGACAGTTTCTTTAGATCACTCATCTTCTTGTAAGCCCTGCTTGAAAGGTCTCTTCTTGTCAATAATACTGAGTTGTTATCAGTAAATGACCATCTGATGATAGGTACCTTTGACTTGTTAAAGTCAAAGGTATAGGGAACCAGACTTGTCCCTTGGGTTGATGATCCTGAGTGTTGGATGCTTTCTGTTTCAGTTAACCTCAGGTGGGAGTCTCTTCCTTGTTGTTGTTGCATATCAGGCATCTGAATAGTTGGGAGATGGTGTTCAGTCACTACCTTGGTATGCATCTTTTCTTTGATAGTCTTTTGGATTTGGTAGGCAAAAGTGGAAGGATCCCTGAATTGTGTTAACAGAGGTTTCTCCTCAATGTCAAAATCTGAATGAACTATTGAACTTCCTTCAAGTAGTACCATTTTGAAATCAGTTTTGACATTGTCCTCTGCTTTCTTTCTTTGAGTAGCAGGCCTTCTTGTTGATATACCAGAAGTTCTAACTACTGATCTTGAAGGATCAGCAGTTTGAAACTTCTCTGGATTTGCAGCCTTGGCAGCCTTGTATTTTCGATAAGTATCCATCAGTCTTTCTTCTTTCCATCTGGATACTGAGGCTTTTGAACCATAGCCCTCTGCTACTAATTCATCTATCATCTGGGCTCTCTTGGCCTTTCCTTCTTTGCTTGTGGCCAGTTTGTCTGCAATGAGTTGTGCCCTTCTTGTTAGCTCTTGCATAGAGAGTCCCTTGAGTGTGTAGGCTTTAGTCTTGCTGTTCTTTGTGATGTAAGACATCAGTTGTTGTCTTTTGTCTTGTTCAGCAATCTCATCAAGGCTAGCCTGCCTTTGTAGTTCAGCTTCATAGGCCTGAAGTTTTTCTTCATGGCTTAGGTCTAAATCATCCCTTTCTTCCAGAGTTTTCCAGATCAGATCTTCGCTGGCCTTCTTGTTGGCTGCAACTAAACTCTTCTCTAGTAATTCAGCTGATTGAGAGATTGGAGAAGGGTTTAGTACAGTCATTGTTGTAACTGTTGTAGTAGGCCTGATAGGATCAGATGTTGGTTGAATGGGAGCAGTTGTTCTGGAAGGGTCAGCAGTTTGAGATTTGGAAGTGTTAACCTCTGATGGGTTGACAACTGCTGATGGTTTGTCAACTACTGAAGGATTGTCTTCAGTACTTTCTGATTCTTCATCAGAACTTTGGCCATCAGAAGTTTCTTCATTATGCCCTTGGGATTCATCAGATTTTTCAGCATCTTCTATCTCTTGAATAGAGACACCAAACTATTTGGCCAGTTTTTCTTTTCTGGCTTGATTCTTCTGATCTCTTTCAAGGATAGCCACTCTTGCCCTTATCCTGGCTTGGAATGACTCCTTAGGTTCCCTAATTTTCTCCCCCTTTTTGGATTCATCAAGTTAAGTTTAGAGGTTGAGGGTTGGGAGAATTGACCTTGAAGATGAGCAATCTGTTTGCTGTTGAATTCAATTTTGTTGGACAGATCATTCATCTTTGTCTTGATCACTCCAAATTGGTTTTTGATTGACAGCTCCAAGTTAGCTGTGTATGTTTGGAAGTGATTTTTGATGAGAGTGTTCATCATGTGGTACAGGGGACCCTCTGGGCTGCATAGCTGGTTCAAGTCTATGCTTGTTTGCCCAGGGAATTGGGTAGGCATTTGTTGTGAAGGGTGTGTTTTTGGGAGATCCTCATGTTGTACAGAGGATGCCACTCTAGGGGTTTTAGGGATTGAGTGGACTTTAACCTGTTCAGGGGTGACTAGCTTCTTGAGCTTGGATACCCCTGAAACGGGACCTTCATAAAGTGCCGTCAATTCAGTAGTTTTGGTTTTTGAAACATCATCCAAATTAATGGAATCATTTGAATCCCTGATGTTGTCCTCATTGAGGACTGTCTCAGTTAAATCATGAGCTGAGCCCAACTCAGTTCTCTCATGAACCTCTTGTTCTTGGTTCTGAGGATTTCCTACTTCAGGCATTAAGCCTTCATCAGTAGTTGCCACATCTGAGGTCTTAGCTATTTTACTTCTATCCTCAGATCCACCACTGAGTGGTAACTGAGTAGTAGCAGCCTCAGATGCCCCAAGAGTCTCTAAAATTGGGCTTAAAGACTCTGGTCCACCCTCATCTCTTGGGTTAGGGCTAGTGATGTCCACATCCATGTCTGATGTTGTGGTTATGTCCCCTGTTTGTTGTGGTTGTAGGGGACTGACATAATCAGATGGGACTTTCTCTTTTAGCCCAGAGAGAAGTTTGGCAATTTCTATTGCCTCTGGTTCAGAAATTTGAGGGGTTGGTTCAGTAGTTTGGGCAATAGGTGAAATAGGTTGGTCAGCAGTTTCAAAAGAAGTGTGAGTTGCAATTGTTTTTCTAAGTCTTTTTCGTTTGAATAAGATTGTTATTGGTGCTCTTGGTGGGGTTTGAGATGGATGAGACTGAGAGGGTGTTTCAGTCTCACCTATTTGAAGAGCAGATTGCTCATGAGCATGTTCAGGCATCTCAACCTCCTGAACAACTTTTCTTTTGGGTTGGTGGGTTTTTGTCTTTGTTGGCTTGGGCTTTTTGGCTTTTGGTGGTGTGAGTTTGGAAGATGTGGGCTTCAGGGGGACTTGTTGTTGTTCTCCCTGATCATCTTCTGGCCAGGTAGCCGGTTTGTTATGTCTAGAGTATGCTTGTGAGGTTAATGGATTTAAAGTTGAAACTTTTCCCACAAGCACCTCATTACCCAGTTCCCCTATTATGCATTGCATAATGAACCTTGGGTATAACAAAAACTTTTTCTTGGTATTATTATGATGTAACACCAACTCATTGAAAAATAATTTTGATGCCCTGAATTTGGTTTCATTCACTATGGAATGAAATATTGGTTGAAAAATAGAGGGCATCTGGTCATAAGACCCTGTTTTTGGACTCAAACACATAATAATATAATGAAACAAAAGCTTGTATTTTGGTTCAAAATATTTTTTGAAAATTGTAGCATGGGAGAGAGTACCTTGATAACCACACTCTGTCATGGTTAAGTGAATATCAGAATGAGCAACTTGATCAGGGGCAGCTACATCATCCAGACCCAGTCTTGTTGCTAGTGTGGCCGGTGTGATGGTCAATGGTTTCCCTTTTATTCTTGAGTTGAGGGAAATGACTTCATCATCAGCCGTCACCGTCTCAACATTTGCCCAGAACTCATTTAGAGTTTCAGTATGAATTGGTGGGTTTATTGTGAGAGCAGTAAAATATTGGGATTTTACGACAAGATCAATGATCTCATCGTATTGGGACCAGCCTTCTTGTTTTTCAAGAAAGGCCCTTTGATTGTGTCCCTGTTTTAGAACGAGAGCCATGTGGTTTGGGTTTTGATCGAACAGTTGATTTGCAGGTTTAGGTTATTGAGAGAGTTTTTGAGAGAGAAAGAGGGAATTTTTGAGTTTGAAAGGATAAGTGTTGAAAAAAGATATTTATCAGAAGTTTTTAACAGCTTGAATCTTCTTTATTAGAAGTTTTTAAGCCGCCTCGGTTAAAAATCTCTTTATCAGAAGTTTTAAACCGACTAGGTCAAAACTTCTGATGATGGGAAAAGTCAGATTTGCCCTTTTTGACTAAACTGCTGATGAAAGATTATTTCATCAGTAGTTCCCATTTCCTCTTCAGTAGTTTTAAAAGCTGATGAGAAATGTTTTTATAAATACTTTTATTCATAACTTCTGATGTTTATTTTATCAGAAGTTATACACTTTTCAGAAATTATCCCCATACTGATGTTTTGATCATCAGTAGTTTCTCTCTTTTCAGAAGTTTTGTTTCAGACTTTTTGTCCTTTTGTAAGTGAAAAACGAAAAATATGTGCAGAATAATAAAATAAACACTTACAAATTTAGCATCCCAAGCATGGATACTAACTTCTGAAATGTTGATGTGTCAAGGGGTTTTGTGAAGATGTCAGCTATTTGATTAGCTGTTGCTACATGCTTCACCTCAATCTTGCCTTTTTCATAGCAATCTCTTATGAAATGGTACCTGATCTCAATATGTTTGGTTTTTGAGAACTGTACCGGATTTTGAATGATGCTAATGGCAGATTTGCTGTCTACAAACAAAGGTGTCTTAGTTTCTGTGATTCCATAATCAAGAAGTTGATATTGGAGCCATTGTATCTGTGATGTACAACTTGCAGCTGCAATGTATTCAGCTTCAGCAGTTGAAGTTGCAACAGATGTTTGCTTCTTTGATTGCCATGACACTAGACAGTTACCCAAGAATTGACAACCACCAGATGTTGACTTTCTTGTCATCTTACACCCTGCATAGTCACTATCTGGAAAAGCTGATAACTTGGTATTGCTTGAAGCAGGATACCAAATTCCAAGTGTTGGAGTTCCTTTCAGATATCTGAAAATTCTTTTGACTGCTATAAGGTGTGATTCCCTTGGTGCTGATTGATATCTAGCACAGACACATGTTGAAAACATAATATCTGGTCTAGAAGCAGTTAAATATAAAAGGGAACCTATCATGCATCTGTACATGGTTTGATCAACCTGTTTTCCTTGATCATCAGGTTCAACTTGTGTGATTGGTGTCATGGGAGTGGAACATGATTTACAGTCTTTTAAAGAAAATTTGTTTAATAATTGTTTAACATATTTTGATTGATGTATAAAAGTTCCATTTGTTTGTTGCTTGATCTGCAGTCCCAGAAAGTACTGCAGTTCTCCCATGGTACTCATCTCAAATTTTGATTGCATGAGTTTCTTAAAATCATCACACAGTTTTGTGTTTGTTGAACCAAAAATGATATCATCAACATAAATTTGAACAAGTAGGACATGATTTCCAACATGTTTAATGAAAAGAGTTTTATCAATGGCACCTCTTGTAAAGTTATTTTTGAGTAAAAAGGTGGAGAGTGTATCATACCAGGCTCTTGGAGCCTGTTTAAGCCCATAAAGAGCTTTGTCCAGTCTGTACACCCACTCAGGATGAGAAGGATCCTCAAACCCAGGTGGCTGACAGACATACACCTCTTCTTTTATCTTTCCATACAAAATGCACTTTTTACATCCATTTGATAAACTTTAATTTTGTTAGAAATGGCATAGGCCAGAAATAACCTGATGGCCTCAAGCCTTGCAACTGGAGCAAAGGTTTCATCATAGTCAATTCCCTCTTCTTGAGAGTACCCTTGAACTACCAGTCTTGCCTTGTTCTTGATTATCATACCAGCTTCATCTTGTTTGTTCCTGAAAACCCATCTTGTGCCAATTGGTTGCTTGTTTGGAGGTAAGGGACAGATTTCCCAGACCTGTTGCTTGTTGAACTGAAGCAGTTCATCTTGCATAGCTTGCACCCAATTATTGTCTTTGAGGGCTTCCTGGTACTTCTTTGGTTCCAACTGTGAGATAAAGGCTGAAAATAGGCAAAAGTTGGAGAGCTGGTTTCTGGTAAGAACACCTGAAGCTATATCACCCATGATTTGATCAAGTGGATGATCTCTGTGTTCAATCAGTTGTTGTAAACCACTGACAGGGGTAGGTGGCTCATGTTCTTCAAACAAACTACTGAGGTCTATAATATCTGGTTCAGATGTTCCTTGATCTTCAGTAGTTGGATCTACTGAACCAGAAGTTTGAGTTTGTTCCTCAGTACTTGTTTGATCAGAAGTTTGGGGAACTTCTGATGATCTTGAAGTTGACTTGATAACTATTTGAGGAGTCCATGGTGTGGGATCCTCATCATCAAACCGTTTGTCACCATAATAAGTAGGTATTGATGAAGTAACAGTCTTCTCAGGTCCAAAATGGAAGTTGTCAAGGTCAAAAAGTTCAGCAGGATGTGCTGGAATAAGAGTGTGTTTTTACTCATTGAACTTGACATTCAATGTTTCTTCTACTATCCTGGTGTGAGAATTAAAAACCTTGTAGGCTTTTCTAGTTGAAGAGTAACCAAGAAAGTAACCTGAGTCAACTTTGACAGCAAACTTTGAAATAGATTCCTTGATGTTCAAGATGAAACATTGACACCCAAAAGCCCTAAAAAAGGAGATAAGGGGCTTCATGCCATGAAGAACTTCATAGGCAGTCTTGGAATGTCTCTTGACCACAAGAACTCTATTCTGAACATAACATGATGTGTTAACTGCTTCTGCCCAAAAGTACAAGGGTAGTCCAGAATCAGCTAACATTGTTCTTGCTCCTTCTATTAAGGTTCTGTTCTTCCTTTCTACTACACCATTTTGTTCAGGAGTTCTGGGAACACTTTATTGTCTAATAATCCCTTTAGACAAACAGAATTCATCCAGAGTTTTGTTCCTGAACTCTGTCCCATTATCACTTCTAATGGTTTTGACAGGTAGAGAATATTGTTTCTCCACTTGTAGAATGAAGAACTTGATGATTTCAGCAGCCTCATCCTTGGAGAATAAGAAGAATACCCATGTGAATCTTGAGTAGTCATCAATGATGACTAAGCAGTACTTCTTCTTACCAAGGCTCATAATCTTGACATGTCCAAATAAGTCCATATGGAGTAGTTGAAGACATGCAGTTGTTTTTGATTCTTCAATAGACTTATAGGAGGACTTATGCTGTTTTCCCTTTAAACAGGATACACAGTGTTCTTGACACTGGTACACTTTCAAAGGTAGACCTCTGACCAAGCTCATTTTTGTGACTTTATTTATGGTTTTAAAGTTCACATGGCCAAGTCTCCTGTGCCAGAGATCAGTTTCTAAAGTTGATGCCCTTGAGAAGAAACAGGCAGTGTTGTTTAATACTTTGTCTTTCTCAATGTCTACTGCATAGACATTGCCACATCTTTTGGCAATCAGCAAAGTATGATCTTCAATGATCTTCTCTATCAACTTCTGGCCTTCTGGTGAGATGATCTTGCATGTTGTCTTTGTGAAAAAGGAAGAATATCCTTTATCACACATTTGTGACACACTCAGCAAGTTGTATTCAAGGTTTTCCACCAGATTGACCTTGTCAAACTGTATTTTGCCAGAGGAGACATTGCCATGTCCTAGCACATATCCCTTAGCATTGTTCCCAAAGGATACAGATCCTTCTCTTTGGCTGATAAAATTGTTTATCAGGTATCTGCATCCAGTCATGTGCATAGAGCCTCCACTATCAACATACCATATGCTGTTTAAGCCCCTGGAAACTCTCTGCACATAATAGCAAATTAGTTAGATTTAGGAACCCAAGCCTGTTTGGCTTTGGGTTTGCTCTTGAGAACAGTTACAGTTTGTTCTTGACCAGGTTGAGAAATCCATGTCTTTTTGGCAATGGATTTTTCATTAAGAACCATGGTGGTATCTTTTTCAGGACCACCATCAACCTTGGTCATCAGTAGTTGTACCAAGTTCATTAGTTTTTGAATCTCAGCAGTTTGTGAAACTGCTGAAGATTCAGGTCTAACTACTGACAAAGAATTTTGAGAAAAAGATTTTAGTTGAGATTTTATCTTTTTCTGAGAAAAGGTGTTTTCAAGTTGTTATTTCTTGGGATTAAAGGTTCTTTCATAATCATTTCTGATTTGATTTCCCACAACCTGTTGTTTAATTTTATGATTGAACTGAATTCCTTTTCTGTATCTACAAAACTCTGTTTTGTGGTTGAACAGACCACAAATTTCACACTCTTTTGCCTTTTGTTTTTGATCTAAAGGCAAATTTCTGACATTAGTGTAAAGATTTTGCTCATCAGTAGTTTTCAGGGTCTCAACTCCTGATGTAGATGAAACTACTGATGGCTTGTTGTCAGATTTTATTAATACTTCTGAAGTACTTTCTTTGAAAATACCAGGATTTCTGTTTAGAAAGTTTTCATGGAAAGATGTGCACTCTTTCCCTTCAGAAGTTTCATTTGAAACAATTTTTCTCCCATCTTCAGTAGTTTTGGGAGAGAAATCTGTTGGTGTTTCAACATGATGGTACCCTATGCCAAACTTAACATTTGAAGCACTCTGTTTGTTTAGCAATAGCTGGTACCCCTTACAAGAATCCACCCATTTTTCACAACTGATCTTGGTGTCAGCAAGCTCTTTTCTGACATTCCCAAGATCTTCTATCATCATTTTAATTTGTGCTTGGGTTTCAATAGCTGAGTTAGTTAATTTAGAGGCTTCTTTTGTTTTAGCAGTAAGTTTTCTCTCTAAATCACACGTCATCTGAGTGTATTTTCTTTCTAAATCATTGGCTTTTCCTTGTAAGTGCACATTTGTCTCTCTTATGAGAGCAAAAGTTTCTTTGCAAGAATTTGAGCAAAGTTTTGTCAAAGATTCGTTTGATACATGTGACAATGCAGATTTTGAAGTACAGCCTTCAAATGCCATTAAGGCAAAGTTCTTTCTGCCATTGTCTTGTTCTCCCCAGTTGATGTCAAACACCATGTTGTCTGCATCAGGATTGCACTCTGTGGTGTCAAAAGGGAGACTGCTCCAGCCAACATACCCTGAGGTGAAAAGACTTTGTTGAGAGGGTTGTTGAGGCTGTGGAGGATGTTGAGCAGCTGGAAAGGGAGGGATTGATTGTTGGCCCTGCATCTGTTGAGCAGGCATTTGAACATATTGTACTTGTGGCATGTATTGCTGTTGAGGAGCTTGTGCCTGTACAAAATGAGCACTCCCTTGAGTTCCATTATTCCTATTATAATTGGGGTTAAAGTTATTTCCAGATTGTGATTGGTTAAAGCTAGAGTTTCTACACTCTCTAGCAAAGTGTCCCAACTTCTGACACTTGTGACATCTTAGTTTAGATTTGTCAAAACCAATTTTTGTATTACTGGTCAATCCTGGAAATTTCCTTCCTGACCTTTTATAAAACTTGTTAGTTTTAATGCTTAGCATGGCCAGTTGGTGTAAAATGTCCATTTCTTCTAAGTCATCACTGCTAAAGTTTTTCAAATCATCCATGATAAAACATAGATTATCAGCAGTTTGACTTTGGTCATCATTGTCATAACCTGTGAAAGATCTTTCTGATGAGATCCCAGTTGTTATGTCAATGTTGTCATAAGATCCATAGGAACAAGTTGGTGAGTCTTGTCCCAAAAGTGCTGTACTACCTGGTAGGTAGTCATCAGCAGTTTTACCAGATGATTGCAATTTCTTCTTTTGATCAATTTCTCTTTCAAAAGTAAGTAATCTCCCATGGAGTTTTGTAAGAGTGAGGGAGCTAAAATCTGGTGAGGATCTTAAAACAATGGAGTATGTTTCCCATTTGTCTGGTAAAGACCTTAAAAATCTATGTAGCATAGATACTGTTGTATAGGTCTGACCATTTAACTTTAGCTCAGATATTAATGAGGAGAATCTTTCAAATTGTTGAGTTAAAGTTTCCCCATTAATGTGAGCAAATGTCTCATATTGTTGAGCTAAGATCTCTCTGGTGTTGGCAATCACCTCTTCAGTTCCTCCAAACTATTCTTTAAGACAATCCCAGAGTTCTTTGGCACTTTCACAATGTAAAAGGCCAGAGTATATCTCATTTGGGAGAGCCATTGCCAACATAGAGAATGCTTTTGCATCTAGCTCAAGTTTTAGGAAATCATCATCTGTATAGTCTTTTGGTTCTTTAGGAACCTCAACTTTAGTTTCAAGATTTATGTTTACTGGTTTGTGAGGACCATATATCACAGATCTCCAACAACCTGTGTTGGTCTGTGACAAGGTATGTGCCATTCTCTTTTGCCATATGTTGTATTCATTTCTTACAAGCATGGCAGGTTTAGTAGCAGAACCAGTATTATGTGGATCCATTTTAAAGAGTATTGATTTGTCAGATGACTCTTTTAAGTGATGGATGTTTGATAAAAAGTGAACTTTTGATCTTTTATTGAGTATCAATAAGAGCTTTGTGTCTGATTCTCAATTTGTTAGATTGATATGTGATCAGATAAACCAATGCTCTGATACCAATTGTTGGATCAGTATGCTCTTTGTTTAAGTAAGAACTTGCTATCTTTGACACTTAAGTGTTTAGCAAGCTCTTGTATATCAGATTATAAGCACAGCGGAATGTATAAGTTAAAGCAACACTTTTTAAACTTAAGAGGAGTTATTACTCCCCCTAGATGATTGAAACTAATAATGACAAGTATTTATTATGAATCTAAGCAGTAAATGAGAATTAGATACTTAGACAGATTCACAATAAATACTGAAATGGAATAGAACAGTGAAAGTGTTTGAAGGATTTTTCTATTAAAATCAATGTCTAAAATAGAAGGTTGAAGCCTCCTATTTATAGACGTTTACATACATGTATCTTGCCCATAAAGCAAGTACAGAAACATCAGAAACAAGTTGCACAAGTTGCAACATTGAAACTAACAAATACAGCTAAAAGTAATAATAAACAATAAAACTACTGATACAAAAGGCGGTGGAAAATATCTGATGCTAAGTGCTGATGAATGACAAACTACTGATGAGTAGTTTGTCTTCAGTACTTCTGATGTGAACTTGTCTGGTTTGGACTTCAGAACTTCTGATGAAGTTTCTTCTTCAGCACTTCTCATATCTTCTCTTCAGCAGTTTCTTGTTTTCTCTTCAGTACTTCTATACTTAGCCAAAATGACAGAAGTGAATTAGACTAAGGTTTCCAAAAGTGGTTTCACCAATCCTCTTTGTCCTAACACTTTCCCTACCCACACGCAGTCACAAACATTCAGTAGAGAGAGGTTTAGATCGTAAAGAGCAACTTCATCACCGCCTCCCAATTCCTACCAGTAACTCCACCAGATTATCATTATTCCACACCACCAAAAACCCTAACCAACACACAAAACCCACACATTCCATCTTCAAGAGAGAGGCGCATGAGAGAGAAAAGAGAGTAGAGCGATGGAAAGAGGAGCAAACTGCCATCCTCCTTCATCCGGTTGCGTGCCACAGAAGGCGCTGATGCAGCGGCTGACGGTTGTTACAAGGATGGCGATAGGTGGTGGTTCACGGTGGCATAAGGCTTTCTCGTTTGGAGCCGATGATGGTCGTGGTTGAGCACGGTGGTTCTGGAAGTTCAGAAACATTCTCCAGCAACCAATAAACTTAAATCTCACGACCTGTTTCTTTAGTGTTTTAGGTACTCTTTCTAGGTTTTATTGTTTATTTTGGTTATTTGTTAGACCTATGTTGGGTTTTGTATACACACTTCTAGGTGTACCAAATTTTGGATTAACAAGAATTGGGCAACAGAGTAAACCACCTATAGGTGAGTCGGTAAGGTGAGTGCTTAACTTCATTTCTTAGATCAACCTAATTTAGTGAGTGATTTTAACATAAACTTTCATTCACATAATATGAGGAGTTTTGTAGCTTTTGTGAAGAACCACTTGCATAATTTAAAATTCAAGATTAATTTTAACACACAATCTTATTCATTTATGTTAGAGCTAAGTGAGAACTAAGTTATAGTTAACATCATACTATCATTCTCAAGCAAATTCATTTATACTGATTCGATTTTTATAAATACTTAAATATTGTCATCAAAACTAGGATATAGGTCCAACTTGCTCTTGGTAGCTCTTTAGAACATGCATTAGGTTATAAATCATCCTTCCATGGAATTACAAATCAAGCCTCCATACCAAAAGTATTTTAGCCAGTAATGCTAATGTTTTTACAAGTGAATATTTATATTACAAAATTTGTTGAAACTCTGGACAAAAAAGTTTGGGCTTGTCAGATCTATTGGTTGTTTTATAATAAATTTGGTTTTCTTTTGGTGTTGAAAGCTTGGTGTGCTTATATGATTGAACGGTTAGTTTCATCTTATTGTTAGCATTTGAGTGTCTGCATTGTGGCAAGAGGTATGCGAATATATTGTTTTTATATGTGCAGCCTATAAATTTAAGTTATATGTGTGGATTTGGATTATATTTCAAAGTGGTTATCATGTTTGCCAAAATCAGTCCTCGCGCAATTACAATAACCGTCTTCATATTTTTGTTCCATTGATAATATTCAAACTCAAATGTTATATTATTGTTACTATTACTATTTAAGCCTTTTTAAGATAATATCGAACCGAGTGATTTCGGGATCGGTATCGATACCCATATTTATGGATGTGGCACAAGGTGTTTGGGCATTTTAGTAATTTTTACATACTATTAAATAATGATTATAGTTATAATTTTGGTAAGAGAGGTGAGAGAGAGCATAAAAATAGGTAAATAGAAAGAGAGAGAATGGTTCTGGTCACCATCATCATCGTCATTATTAACGTCATAGTGTTTTAACAATCAACGTGTGGTGTTTTATGTTTAAGGTAGATTTTTAGTTTTTTTTTTATACAAAAGGTATGGTGTTTTATTATAGTCTTTGTAAAGGGTACCAATTACATGGTGTGGTACCAATTACATGGTGTTTTACCAATTACAAATTTTTAAAGTGTACAAAAATAAAACAACTTATATGACCATATGAAGATAAAACACATAAATATGAATAAAAAATACCACACTGTAATACAGTAACCACCATGAAAATATAACACACTATTATGAATGTAAAAAATAATCCACCATGAAACACACCAATGAAGATAAAACACGTTGATATTTAGAACACATGCGTTGGGTGTTTTATGTTAAAGCATGTTGAAGTAACAAAATAACATAAAACACAACATATTTAGAACAAAACACCATAATAAAAATACCAATGTTTCAACACACTAAAAAACAACAGCTAGCATCATCAAAAATAATAATAATAATAATAATACAATACTAATATAGGATGGGAGAGCAAGGAGTGTGTCGTTCAAAAAAAGAGTTGTCATAGGTGACAGGTGGCGGCTCCAATCATCTTCATGGGGAGCATCATCACATCAAAACAAACAAAAAATAGATACTTGAGTATAATAAAGATATATTAATCTTTATGTAATTCCTCTTCTTTTTCTTTGTTTGTTCTGCACAAAATCCAACCCAACCATTTGTAGATTCTCCCCAAAACACTTTTATCCACAGGGGTGGTCTTTTTTTTTTAGATTACAGATGATGGCGGTGAGAAGAGAGAGAGAAAGAGAAAGAGAGAGGAACGAGATTTGAAATTGAAGGATGATGAATATGTTTTCATCTTTTAAGGTCTCTCAATTAAATGTGGGTGTCAATTTTACCTTAATACCCCTTAGTCATCTAATTTATTATTAATAACATAACACTAATTACCAAAATGTCACTCAATTAATCCACACCATAGATTAAAATGATCTAATGGCCAAAACACCTTCTCACCCTTCTCACACAAAACACACTTTGTACAGGATCTTGACCCGATGTCACTATTCAAATTAGTTTGAAAATTAATATATAGTAATCAGTGTTGTAAAACTCGGTTTGGCCTTGTACTCGGCGACCTACCCTGGAGCGAGTACTCGGACTAATCGGGGGAATACTTGGGGGTCAAGTCGGCCTATGCAAGGAGTACTCGGAGTAATCGGTCAACTCGGCTATACTCGGTGACCTACCCTGGAGCGAGTACTCGGGGAGTAATCGGTCAACTCGGCCTTGTTTTGCAACAGAGATAGTAATTGAGATATGGTATGTTGGTTGTAATATATTGTTTACTTAATTTATCATTTTCTTTTCACTTTGCGATTGTGGGCCAGGCTGCAAGTCGGGAGAAAACTTTGGGGCCAAAGGGACTTATGCCCCAAAGACATCCTTGTGCTAGTAAACATGAGTTTTCTTGCTTTATAAAATAAACTAGTTTTTATCTCGGGAGCGTCCCGGGTTAAAATATCTAATATGACATAATAAAATTTATTATTATTATTATTATTATTATTATTATTATTATTTTAAACAAATCTCTGCCATAAGTTATCATATTTAAATATAAAAAAAACGAATCTGTATGCCGGGGTATAAATCTAGTGCCATTACAAATGAATTCGGAAGTTTGTAATCGATCATTCTAAAAAAAACTAACATGAAATAAGAAAAAAAAAAAGTTAATTATTGAAATATCGAACGCATTAGTCTAAGGGTTATGTGATGCGTTAAAAAAATCATGGGTATATGATCGGGTATATAGTTTGGGTATTTGGGTATGTTGTTTCGGGTAATCGGGTCGGATATCACCTAATCCCAGACCCGACCCAAACCCACAATTTTTTTAAACTAATCTCAAATCCAACACAATACCTGTCGGGTTACAAAATATAGTCATTTTTTTCTCCGTTTTTTATATAGCACTATGGTACTCGTTGGAAAGATAATAAAACGCTCATTAATTTGATGTAATTTTTTTCTTTAAAAAATCTCGTATATAAAAGATATTAACGTTTAAAAGGTATGGAAAGAAACATGAGAGAAAAAATAATAAAGTTTTAATATTTAGATTTAGTAGATTAGATATTTAATAGATTAACTTAAATATTATAATAGATTAGGTTAAATCATATTTATTCCTTTTTTTAATTGGTTTACACTTGCCACATCACATCCTATGTGGCATCTCTCAAAGAAGAAATTGCATAAGAAAATGACATGTAGGATTAATCCTTTTGCAATATATATATATAGGGGAAAGGGATAATGGAAACCTTCTAAAATGAGAAAACCCATGGAAACCTAACTAGTGGCCAAGATTAATCCACACCAACCTCTATTATTTTAATAAAAAAGGGTAATCTAGTAAATTTACCCTTCCCCCTCTTTTTCTAATTTGAATTTTCTCTCTCCCCCTCCTATATAAACAACTCCCTCTCTCTCTCTCTTTTCATCTCTCTTCCACCATCTTCAAGATTAATCCCACCACCACCACCCCTACCGCCACCTCCACTGCCACCACCGCCACTGCCACCGCCACCACCACCACCGCCACCACCACCAGTGAGATATACGGAGCAAAAGCAACAATAAACGTGTGGGACCCAAAAATTGAAGTATTAAATGAGTTCAGTCTTTCCCAGATTTGGGTTCTTTCCGGGTCCTTCGACGGCTCCGATCTCAATAGCATCGAAGCTGGCTGGCAGGTACTGTTAAACATTTTTTACTTACTTTTTATTCTTTTTTGTCTTTAAAATTAATTTATTAATGCTTAATATCTGTTATTTAAAAATGTATTTAGTTCTTTTCTATGTTTTGTGTCCAGTTCATCATCTTAACCAAGAGTAAATGATTATTTTGTGTTTTAATCATGAGGTTTTGATTTAAACAGTGTTTGTTATCCTTAAACTTTTTTAAAGCAAATCATGATAAAAGATACAATATGAACTCCATATATAAATTTTTTATTGGCAAATAACATTTTCTTTTGTTTTTTTTCGTATGATACCAGATGTAGTTGGTTAATGTTTCTAAAACTTTTTTTTTATTAATTAATCATTACACATTCAATGAAATTTTTAATTCTTCTGTTTTCCAATGTATTAATTAATCGAGATTGTTCTACTGCTAGTAACTTCTCAAATGAGTATGGTTAATATTTTCAACAAGTAAAATGTTATTTTTCCTTGTCCATAAAATATCAAAACACTATCTCTCATTTTTCGTATAATCTTTGTGTTTAGTTAGCCTGTTACGTGTGTAGCATGTCTATTTTTTGCAGTCAAATTATGTTTTCTGTTTTCTAGCATGTCAAATTCTGTTCTATGTTTACTGCAGACTACATAAATGTTGTCTGTGTTTTTCCTGTTACACATGTAAATAATTGTTGTTTCACATGTACATAAGTATTTTCTGTATTTTTATTTTTTTAAGTTGTAAATAATTGTTGTTTTTTTGTGTGTTACTAGCATCTCTTATTTTTGGGTGACTTATTATGTTAAACATCGAAAATGATTTTTCGTTTTGTGTTTTTATGTTTGTAGTATCTTGTTGTTTAGTTAGGGTGTTTTTATCGTCTATATTTTCGTATAATCTTTGTGTTATGTTAGACTGTTTACATGTGTAGCATATATGTTTTTTGCAGTCAGATTATGTTCTATGCAACAATATGTCTGCTTTTGTTTAATATGTTTTTTTAATCAAAATTGGTGAATTTTAATGTCTGTTAACATATGCAACAATATGTCTGCTTTTGTTTTTTACCAGTATGTGCATGTTTGTATGAGTATTATAATGTGTGGAATGTATGTTTGCATATGTTTCCTATATTTTTGCACATGTTTCGTATGTAACAACAAAACTATGGTATAAATTAGTTTCTGTTTCGTATGTAACAGCAGAACTAAGTTGGTATAAATTAGCTTCTGATTTTTTTTACCATATATTGATTAAAACAAAAGTCACTAATCATTGGATCAAATCTATGTTTGCGTCTGTTTCGTTATGTTAGACTGTTTACGTGTGTAGCATATATGTTTTTTGCAGTCAGATTATGTTCTATGCAACAATATGTCTGCTTTTGTTTAATATGTTTTTTTAATCAAAATTGGTGAATTTTAATGTCTGTTAACATATGCAACAATATGTCTGCTTTTGTTTTTTACCAGTATGTGCATGTTTGTATGAGTATTATAATGTGTGGAATGTATGTTTGCATCTGTTTCCTATATTTTTGCACATGTTTCGTATGTAACAACAAAACTATGGTATAAATTAGTTTCTGTTTCGTATGTAACAGCAGAACTAAGTTGGTATAAATTAGCTTCTGATTTTTTTACCATATATTGATTAAAACAAAAGTCACTAATCATTGGATCAAATCTATGTTTGCGTCTGTTTCGTATGTAACAGCAGAACTAAGTTGCTATCAGTTTCGTATGTTTGATAATCTTTGATAACTAAATGTATAAAACAATGTTTTTTTGTATCAGTTTCGTATGTTTTTTTGTAATCCAGTTGGTTAACATACGTTAAGCGGGGGGGGGGGGTCTTTTACATGTAAATTGATGATTTTTGTTTTATTTTTGCAGGTGAGCATATTTTTTGCATTAAAGATGAAGATGATTATCAAGAATGAAGTGTAGACATTTTTTTTATTTATGATACTTTTTTTAGCATTTGTTGATTTGTAATGACCGTTTTGTTTGTTTTTTAGCATTTTGTAAGAAACAATTCTTGTGTACATTTGAATGTTTTTTGATCAATAAAGTTTTTAGCACTTTGTAATGACCGTTTTGTTTGGTTTTAGCACTTTGTAAGTAACAAAATGCCTATAACCATATTAATTCTCGTTACGTATGCACTTTGTAATGACCGTTTTCTTTGGTTTTGCCTTTTCGTTACGGACGCAACAACCCTCGTGTTGGTACAATAAAACCCAAAAAAAAAATGTGGTAATAAATCTGATTCTGAACTGCTGCTGGAACAGTTGCTATAATTCTTATTGTTACGTACGCAACACTGCGTATGTTACATATGTAACTCGGGCATCTGACAATTTATATAACAATGTGAAAAAAGTAAGAGAGAGATGATGTGATGGGGGTGTCATATCAGCTTTTGTCAGTCTCTTTTTTCAGAAAAACCAAATTACCCTATTACCCTTTCTTGTCATTTATCACATATTTAATTAAATTAATATTATAGAAAAAATGGTGACCATAGATTAAATGGATGGATGGCTAGGATTTAGTTTGCAAGGTTTACTCATTTTGAAGGGTTTTTATTATAACCATCCCCTATATATATATATATATATATATATATATATATATATATATATATATATATATATTTCCTACATCAACCTAAGTTTGAGAGGTTTATTTTAAGGGAAAATCACCAAAATGGCCTGTTGACCGAGGGTTTTACCTAAATGGCCCCTTCCCGTCTCTTTGGAAAGACGGGTCACGGTTCCCAAAGAGACTGAACCGTCTCCCGAGACGGTTTAGTCTACAACCAATACATACGCAACATGTGGCCAACCTGATCCCGAAGCCTGTGTGTCGTCTCGGGAGACGTGTCAGAGCCGGGCTCAAGCCGTCTTCGGCTTGGCTTGAGCCGTCTCCAAGGCTACTTGAACCGTCTCCAGTCTGCAGCCGTCTGTCACACGGTTCACGAGACGGGTTCCCATAATTATTTTTTCCCTTATTTTTTTTGTTTTTACCGTTTTTTTATAATGTTTTTACTTATTTTCTTTGTTTTTACAGTTTTTACCGAGAGAAACCTTGACTTTGGTTTAACTTTTACCGTTTATTTTATAATTTTTAAATAATTTTCTTTGTTTTCAACTCTAAAAGTAAATATAAAACATAAATAAAAACATTTCATTAAAAATTAAACATAATAATAGGAAAACATAAAAAAAAAATACATAACAAAGAAAAAAACTTAAAGTTAGGGGCGCAACAATCGCCATGCCTCGACATGTTCGAAATCGTTGCTGTATCAAACCCCATACTCATACTGAGTGAATTCGATAGCCAACTCTTCATCAAGCTCCGGGTCTTCGGTAACTTGTTGCTCGTATATGGTGTTCCACCTCTCACATTTGATGTTGAGGTCGCCCCACTTGAACTGGAGGTCACGGACGGTCTTGGTGGTGTTGGTGCCAATGTGTTCAACGAAGTCGCTAAACACCCAAGCCCAAAACCCCTCTGGGGGGAAGGCTGACCCATCGTCCCGGGGGAAGGAGTTGAATTTCCGGGTCATTCGAGGCGTCCTTGTGGCAGACCACAAGGGTCATCTCTTCCTCTTCGGTCCATGTGATCATATTTTTGGCGGGTGTGTGTTTTTTAAGTTTTTATCGTTTGTGTGAGTTGTGAGTTTACCACGGTTTCTTCTCTTTATATCCAAAAAATTTGCACGGTAAATAAGGTTAAATTAAATAAAGCGACGGTTTCCAAATCCGTCTTGGGAACCGTCAAAACCGGCTTTGAGCCGTCTCTGGAACCGTGAGACGTCTCAAAGACGTCTCGGGAACCGTGAAATGACTTTGAGTCGTCTTGGGAAACGTCTCTCCAATGCGTATAAATACCTCATTTCACTTCACAAAATTTGCACCCTCTCTCAATCATCTATACTAAACCTTCATCAAACCTTACAGCTTTCCAATCAATGACATTTTTATTTTTAAATCCTCCACTTTTCCAACCGAAGCCGACCGGCTTACGAATATATTGTCCGGTTCGGTTATACTTGGATCGTTGTTACATCTGCGTACAACTACTTGGATCTTTGTTGCATCTGCGCGTGGGTTAACCCGTGTAGAATGCATCGATGATGTGGTGGTCTACATTATTGGCAAGTTTGATTCTTTGTCTATGTAGAGCACATACACCATTCAAACAAGGTTCAAAGCAAGTAAATTTGGGAAGTAATTTCCCCTCCCCTAGTGCTAACTACTGTGGGTAACGTGTGCAATGGATAGGTCTCGGTCGACGACGTGTGCAACGAGTTTGTGTATTTTTCGTGTAATAGTTCAGTTTTTGTAATTGTTGTCGTGTTACAAATTGTAATATTGTAACTTCCCCTCCCCTAGTGTTAACTACGTTCTGTGGTCGACGTGTGCAACGAGTTTGTGTATTGTTCATGTAGTCATTCAGTTTTTGTAATATTTTGTCGTGTTACAAATTGTAATATTGTAATATTTGCATTAATAAAAACATAAATATTTAAAACATAACAGATTCATTACATAAAATATAAACATTGGATTAATAAAAACATAAGATTAATAAAAAAACGTAAAATTACAAAAGTTAAATAACTACGCGTTAAGACGGTCCCTCATCATTTGCCAAGCCGACACGTATTTGAATTCTTTACGCTGCTTGGATTGATACTCTGCTTTGGTATATATGATGGCGACGTCTTCCGGCATGTCTGCAGGAAACACTTGAAGTGTTCGATAGTGGTAGCCGTTGAAGAGCTGGCACTTCGTGTTCAAGTCGTTCCATTTACGGCTAAGCGAGTCGATGGTTCGGTCAGACCCACCCACCAGCCGATTGTATTCGTGTAGAATACGGTACCACTTGTTTATTTGGTGTGGGCTATCTTCGACATGTTGCCACGCTGAAACCAGTGCAATTTCTTGTTCTTCGGTCCATCGTTGGGGTGCCATTTTTTTTTTGTATGAAAGAGACGACGGTGGTAAATGGTAGTGGTAGTGGAGGAGCCAGACGTGGTATGGGACGGAGAGTGCGACGGAGACTGGTATTTATAGGGCTGAGGTGGACAACCGAACTGTTGGACCGTCTCGGGACTCACCGGAGACGAAGAAACCCAAGACGAATCCGGCCACATGTCATTATATTATTGGCTTTGACCCTAAGCCGTCTCGGGAGACGGCTGGGGAAATGTGAAACGTCTCCACCGAAAACGTCTTTTGTAGCTCTGAGACGTCTCCGGAGACGTTTTCGGTGTGGTTCCTGAGACGGCTCAAGCCTAGCCGAAGACGGCTTGAGCCCGGCAGTCAGTGAGACGTCTCTAGGGCCCACGGGAGCCGTCTTGGCGGCTCTGACATGTCTCCCGAGACGCCACATAGGCTTCGGGATGCAGGTTGGCCACGTGTTGTGTATGTATTGATTGTAGACTAAACCGTCTCGGGAGACGATTCAGTCTCTTTGGGAACCGTGACCCGTCTCTCCAAAGAGACGGGAAGGGGCCATTTAGGTAAAACCCTCGGTCAACGGGCCATTTTGGTGATTTTCACTTATTTTAATGCAGTTTCATTTTATTTTCATATGTTGACACTATGTGAAGCAAAGTTAATTTGCAAGAGTTGTAGCGTATAAATTATATGCTTGTGTAGTTGTATTGAATGCAGAGATTCAAAATATACTTTTTAGGATACATAGTAGCAGGACTTGGACGCGCTGATGTTTACTAAGCAAGGTAAGATACACTTACTTATCTTCATGTCATACGCTTTTTCATAAGGATGCTTAATAACTCAGTTGTTAAACAAAACAAGCGAACATGTCCTAGCCATGGAGGACCCAACCGAACCACTGCTAGGACTTGCAAAAAAAGAAGCACAATTTCACATCCAGATTCTGAAAAGGAAAAAGGATAACGATATCCGCGGCATCGTTAACAAAGCACGTTACCTTCAAAATGAAAAAAAAAAAAAAAAAAAAAAAAACAAACAAAGAAGTGCATCAACCACTCCTCAACCAGCAACACCAACACTGCGCCTTCTGCCAAGAGGTCATTAATGGTTACACTAAGAAACTTATAAATTATGTTGCATGCTTTTTGTCCTTTAATCGCCCCACTTACGGTGTGCGCATATAATGTATATATGTGTGGTCATTGGGGGGGGCAAAAGTAAAGTTGCACTAGTTTTAACGTTCTTTTACTAATTTTGTGAAAATAACGTTAAAAACGATGGACGGTTAATCATGCATCATGTGGTGGCGTGGATAGCCAAAAGACAAAGGGGTACATGCACCGATCGGGTTTGTCCCGATTGCTAAGTGTTTTGTACCTTATGTCCAAGGCTTGATACCAAACCACATCGAGCCGGGGGTCTCACTGGAAGCAGCCTCTCTATTCTTAGGGGTAGAGATAAGGCTGTCTACATCTTACCCTCCTCAGACCCTACCTTAGCTTTGCTATAGGTGGGATTAACTGAGTATGATGATGATGATCATGCTTTTTGTCCTTTAAGGATCCATTGGTTTTGAATCAAATGAAACAAAATAGATAAATTGACACACCAACTATTTTTTACGCTCAACACCATAGAAGTGTTAAACTGTTAATTTATCTGTTTAGAAAGGTTTGTTGGGCGGCTGTTATTCTATCCATTTAGAAAGGTTTGTTGGGCCATATTTGTGCTGAAAAAGGGTGTTCAAGTATGTGTTACGTATATAAATAGTAGTATTGATTATAGGTGCATATGATAATTTCTTGAATTGGGTTCGCTTATCTTTTGTTGAGATTTAATAGAGAGAATGTACAGAAACATGCTATATTATAATTGAATCATCCAAATACAAATGAAGGGGTATGGGGCTATTTATATGTGGTGAAGGGGTGTGATACCCATTGGTGAACCGACACAATGGTTCAGTAATAACCACCATAACCGCCACAACTATAGATTATACAACAATAATACATACTAAATAATCTAACTTAGGATAATCAAATATTATGTCCAACATTCTCCCCCCTAATTTTGATTTATCCTTTCTTGCTCCATAGTAGGGTTGATCTCTTCTTCATGCATGCGAATGGAGTCTTTCTTGTTCTTTGCTTTCTCCGTGCTTCATAGTAGCCATAACTTTCTTCATCGTTGTTGTTGACATCTTTTCTTATTAAATTTCACTTGCAATGTTGTCAACCGATGTTATTGCTTCTTTCCCAATTTCTTTCTTGCTTGTTACTTGCTTTAACTTTGCTAAGTTCCTTGCTGCTTTGAAGCAAAGGTCTTCTTTCTTGATTTGCCATACTGGTCGAATTTGCCACAAAGGTCTAACTTGCCACAAAGGTCTAACTTGCCACGAAGGACTAACTTGCCACAGAGGTCTAACTTGCCACAAAGGTCTAATTTGCCACAGAGGTCTAACTTGCCACAGAGGTCTAACTTGCCACAGAGGTCTAACTTGCCACTAAGGACTAACTTGCTTGAATTTGATCAAATTATGTAACCTACTTGCTAATTGGACATTGATATGATCACTTTGCTATTGGCCAACTTGCTAACCAATTTTCTTGCTTGCTACCAACCAACTTGTTAATCGGGGCTTTGTTCCTGACCTACTTGCTAATCAGGTTTTATGTGCTCTTGATCGACTTTCTAATCAGGTTCTTATGCACTAACTTGCTATACTCAACGAATAGAATTCGGAGTTGACTTGCTAATCTAAACGAACAAATGTTCGGAGTCACTTGCTATACTCGACGATCCACGAATGGTCGGAGTTACTTGCTAGTTATTTTCTCGACGAACCACAACAGGGGTTCGGAGTATCTTGCTATACGAATCGGTGTGATTCGATTTTTGACTTGCTATTGTGGAATTTTTCAATAATCATACTATTCCCTTTTTTTTTAAAAAAAAAATCCTCCAAAGTTTGATCAATGTATTCCTTTCAAAAAATGATCCTTCAATTTTAAATCGTTGACTTGCTTAAACAAAACTGATTTTGTTTTTTCTTTGAAACTCCAGCAAATGAGTACGTTGACTTTTAAAAAAAATCAAACTTTCCTTCCAAACTTTCTGCAATAAAGTGTGGACACCTTTTTCTTTCTATTATTTTACGTAGGTTTGTGTTGAACTTTTGAAAGTAAAAAAACTTTCCCACAAGAACTTTCTGCAACACAAAAATCGTGCCCATCTTTCTTTTATAACTTTCTATTGACTTTCTAAAAGTCAATCTTCTCCAAATAAACTTTCTGAAAAATCGATATGTTGACTTTCTGAAGTCAACCTTGTTGGGAATCATGGTATAGTATACACAGCGGAGACGGTTAATATTAATTAAAAAAAATCGATTATATACAATATATAATGTTGGCCGATTTATATATATAAATATGTAATTAATTTTATTAATCCGATTAATAAAATATTCCCAATCAGGATCTCAGTTAAACGCGTATAAACAAATAAATAATAAAACAACCATAGGGTTTTAGTAATCAACCTTTGACGACTACACCGGAATTGTAACACGCGGGTTACAACGAATCCTCGCTAGTAGGAAGTTCACACCGTGTACGAACCAACCGGGAAGCAACACTTGCAAGAAGGAAGGTGGTGGTTTGTGGTGGTTGACAGCCGGACCAAAAGAAAGAAGGCGACGACCCTTTCTTTAAGGGTGGCGGCCGCAGGTTTCTTAGAGAGGAGGCAAGGGTAGGTTGTTTTTATAAAAGGTGTGATTAGGGTTTACTCCTTAACCCTCCTTTTATAAGACAACAACTTGCAATAAACCCCCTTGCTAAATATCTTAATACTCCTTAATATTAATCTTATTAATATTAAGTCCCTCAAGACTAAAACAATTATTATTTCATAAATAATAATCCACCAACGCGTGAACTTATCTGATTCGTGTACCAACGTGTAACTCTTCGGATCGTACCAGGTCGGGTTACGTTGACCTCGACTTTTAATTACATCGGACATACCATATGTCCAACAATCTCCCACTTGGACAATTTTAATTAAATGAGTCAACGTGCGCAGAGTTGGACGCCTAGCTGCATCGCATTGCACCCAAACCAATATGACACTTTACAGTCGTCAACTAGTTCTTTGAGTTCAAGTAACGCTTTACTTAACCAAATACTATAGCCCTGATAATTATATCAATAAGTCCCTTCTGTATAGACATCCATTGATCATAAGACATGGATCATTCATTCTTATATAGTGATCAACTATTCTCTATTCTCGTCTCTAATTCAAAATGGTCTAACGAACTACCTTAGTCCGAGCGTGGCCACGCGTTTATACCAGTTTGAGTTTTACGAGGGCGCCAGAATGTTTAGACTTCTAATCATATAGAAGTACAGAATTCCATCAGCGTCATATAACTCCCACTTAATCTCGGATTTCTCCCAACGCTACCCTTATTGCTACCCATGTTTCAGGATAGTGTAAGATAACATCAAAGATAGTCCTTGATCAATGTAGTTTAATATGTGCCTTAGTAAAAAGGACAGATTGAACATATCAATATCAAAACATCTCATGACACTGATCCATGGAGATCGTTTTGAAGCGAGTTACATCCAATATCATTCCCTAATGATATCTGTGAATTATGATTCTCAAACCCTTGAGCTATTCATCTCATGAATACAACCATCTCAATTCACAATAGTCTTACATTCAAATTCATTCCCATGTAATTTGATTACTCTTATTCAAGGATTAAACATACAAATAATGAACACAGTTAATAAATATTTAAATTTGCATTTAACCCATTAAATCAAATAAACATTCAACATAACTGTCATAGTTCAAAATAAAACCCCAATACTAATTACAGATCATGCCCATTGTCTAACAACTCTAAGCCCTATATTTCCAGCATGCTCCTCATGTCTAGCTTGAGGTAAGGGCTTAGTAAAAGGGTCAGCCAGATTTAGATCTGTATGAACTTTGTTCATCACGACGTCTCCACATTCTACTATTTCTCTAATATAGTGGAACTTCCTGAGTATATGCCTTGCGGTCTGATGTGACCTTGGTTCCTTTGCAAGAGCAATGGCACCAGTGTTGTCACACAGTATCTCAATTGGTTTCTTTATGCTAGGCACAACATCGAGATCAGTAATGAACTTCTTCATCCAGGCAGCCTCCTTTGCAGCATCCGATGCAGCAATGTATTCTGATTCACAGGTGGATTGAGCAACCACACTTTACTTAGAGCTCTTCCAAGTAATAGCCCCACCATTCAGAATGAAAACATATCCCGTTTGTGATCTTGAGTCATCACAGTCAGTCTAAAAGCTTGCATCAGTATAACACTTAACTGACAGCTCCTCATCCAGTCCTCCATATATTAAGAACATGTCCTTAGTCCTTCTCAAGTACTTAAGAATGTTCTTCACTGCAGCCCAGTGACTCTCTCCTGGATTCTGTTGATATCTACTCGTCATGCTAAGAGCATACGAGACATCAGGTCTAGTACATAACATAGCATACATGATGGAACCAATCGCAGAAGCATATGGAACACCTTCCATTTTCTTCCTTTCCTCTTCAGTATTTGCACACTGCTTGTTATCAAGAATGGTTCCATGTGCCATGGGCAAGAGCCCCCTTTTTGAGTCTTGCATTGAGAAGCGTCGTAAGACCTTATCAATATATGTACTTTGACTCAAACCCAATAACCGCTTTGATCTATCTCTATAAATCTTTATTCCCATAATATAAGCGGCTTCACCAAGATCTTTCATTGCGAAACATTTACCCAACCAGGTCTTAACATCTTTAAGCATAGGGATATTGTTTCCAATGATTAGTATGTCATCTAAATACAGTATAAGAAAAGTAATATAGCTCCCACTAGATTTCTTGGATTCTGAATCCAAGATTGCAGCTTTGTAAGTAGTAGGTTCAGCTTCATCAATCATGAAGATATCGTCATACCTTACAGGTGCACGACGATCCCTAATACTTTTACGAACACTTGGTGTTTCTGTTGTTTCTTGAGTCCTCTCAGGCTCAACTTCAACAACTGGATCAGTTACTTCTGGTTCTATCTGAACAAATGGTTTAGTTACATGTGATTCTCGGATTTCTTCAAGATCCACATGGTTATCTCCAATCCCTCGCGCCAGAAGCTCTTCCTCTAAGAAAGTGCCTCTGCGTTTAGTGAAAATCCTATTTTCAGTGGGGTGGTAGAATAGGTAACCGATCTTCTTACCGTATCCAACGAAAACCACTTTTTTGCCTCTAGGGTCTAGTTTATCCGAAGATTCTAGAGTGACATAAGCATTACATCCCCAGACTTTAAGGTAGGATACATGAGGTTTCTTTCCATGCCATATCTCATAAGGCGTTTTATTAACCTTTTTCGTTGGAGCTATATTCACAAGTCTTGCGGCAGTTTCCAAAGCATAACTCCAAAAGGATTTGGGAAGGTTTGTTCGACACATCGTTGATCGAATCATATCTAATATAGTTCGATTTCTCCGCTCAGACACACCATTATGTTGTGGTGTTCCTGGTGGAGTGAATTGTGAAACTATTCCACAATTCTTTAGATGGTCGATGAATTCCTGACTAAGATATTCACCGCCTCAATCTGATCGAAGCATTTTAATAGTTCTATTTAGCTGATTTTCTACTTCGTTTTGGTACTCCTTGAACTTTTCAAGAGTTTCATGTTTATGCTTCATAAGATAAACATAACCATATCTACTGAAATCATCAGTAAATGTAACAAAGTATCCTTCTCCATGTCTTGACATTGTTCTGAATGGACCACATACATCTGTATGTACAAGTCCTAACAGATCATTAGCTCTTTCTCCAACATTTGAAAAAGGTGCTTTCGTTAACTTTTCACTTAAGCATGATTCGCATTTTCCAAACGACTCTGAACCCTTGGAATCCAGGATTCCTGCGGTTTTGAGTTGTTTAACACGATTCTCACTTATGTGACCAAGTCTACAATGCCACATATACGTATCATTAAAGTCCAACTTATTACGTTTATGGGAGATATTGCATAATATGTTATCGTTTTGGATTTCTATCTCATATATCCCATTGAAACGATAATTAAAACCTTGTCCTCGCAAAGCCAAAACTGAAACAATATTTCTAGTCACACTAGGAATGTAATAAACATTGTTCAAAACAAGTTCTAAACTAGAAGGAAGTAAGAGAACACATTCTCCTATAGCCTTCACATCAACTCTTTGTCCATTGCCAACATGGACCTCCAAGTCGCCTTGTTTCAGCTTTCTAATCTTCCTTAGTCCTTGCAAAACATTACAAATGTGGAAACCACATCCTGTGTCAAACACCCATGTTTTGCTAGGAAAAGCAAAGATTTCAATAACATATATACTTGAGGACTCTCCTCCTGAAGCCTTAGCTTGCTTCAGCTCAGCTAAATACTACGCACAGTTCCTCTTCCAATGCCCAGTTTCATCACAATGAAAACACTTGGCATCTTTTCGAGGTTTCTTATCGGCAACAGATTTGCCTTTGCCCTTCCCTTTGCCCTGATTGACCATTTTCTTGGTGTTAGGTTTCTTAACTTGTCCCTCCTTGATCACTAGCATTGGTGCAGTCTTGCTAGGTATGTTTACCTCAGCAGTTTTGAGCATCTGATGCAGTTCTGCAAGTGTCTTTTCCATCCCGTTCATATTGTAGTTCATAAGGAACTGGTCATATGACTTGGGCAATGAGTTTAGGATAATATCCCCAGCTAACTCATCGCTCAAGGGGTATTCCAGACGAGCCAAGTGATCAAGATATGCCTTCATTTTTAGCACACGAGTGCTAACTGGCGTTTCTAGAACATACAACTTGTTCTCCGCCTTGAGAACAATTTTCAAGTTGCGGTGCCAGTCCATGAAGTTGGAGTAGTTAAGTTTGTCCTTCTCTAAGATGGACTTGAGAGAGAATTGGGAGGCGGAATTATTTTCAGTTGACATCTACAAAGTTCAAAATCTAATTTATTAGTATTTTATGTTTTAAATATCCTAATTTATCTTATGACCCAAAAGCAAAATTAATTAGGATGAGATCCCGATTCATCAATACACAATGAACTGGCTTAGCACTGTCCACTGGCACGATTAGGTAGGTAAACAACGATTGTTAATTGTGTCCACTACACAACTCTCCTTTTGGGGTTATCGCTAAAAGCGATGTATGTTTAACCCCAACTATGCCCGCTTGTCAAACAAGCGATGTTTGGTCCTTTACTGTTAACTGTAACACCGGCCTATGTTACACAGGAACCGCGATGATTACCTTCACTCATGATCAACGCCCAGATGCAGGGTCAGCACTAATATTTGGGTTCGATATAGAATGGAGTGTTAACTAGTTAAGGGTGGCATGAAACATCAATTTAAAATTTGGGATTTAATTTTAATATTTACCATAAATATATTGAATGACTCGTTAGCATGATGTGAGTCACACAACAGTTTATAAAATCCAATTTTGTATTATTCGTGATAATTGAAACTCCTTTCAACACTCGACACGGTATAGTTTTAAATACCCTATTTAAACTACGTTGGTCGTATTATCGCGAATGCACTTGTTTTAATATTAATAAAACTCCTTTTATTAAATATGCTTTTCGGTTTTATAAAACCTGTTTTAATAAAACCGTTGCCATGATTGTGAAAATTTTATTTATTTTGGGTTATCTAAATTATTCACAATAAATAAACCACAACCACAAAACATAATAATAAAATTAAACGAATCGAGCCCCTAATAGGTCGCCCGTTTCGTTTTAGCCAGAAACGAAACGAACTAGTCAAAAGGGTTTCAAAACAATTTTGATATAGCTCCCACTTGACCCGAGTTCTCTATCTTCATGGAACCTGTTCGCCTTTTTATCTTCGTCTTGATCTTGTACTTGAAGGATTACAACAATAAATTTGAAAATACAATAAAATCAAATCTATTCTAATCCTATCTATTACACCGGATCCAATATCCGTAATAAAAAATACAAATCAATAAAGAAATAAAACCATCACAAACACAACCATGACAAGGGTCAAATACCTAGGGCTCGATTCACATCACAATCCATGAACAACTAAAAGCTTTTAATCTTTTGTCAAAATAAACAATTTTTGACAAATAAAACATAGATCAAAATTATAAGTTTACCATCTATACGCGCGTAACCGTGGCTCTGATACCACTGTTGGGAATCATGGTATCGTATACGCAGCGGAAGCGGTTAATATTTATTAATAAAAATCGATTATATACAATATATAATGTTGGCCGATTTATATATATAAATATGTAATTAATTTTATTAATCCGATTAATAAAATATTCCCAATCAGGATCTCAGTTAAACGCGTATAAACAAATAAATAATAAAACAACCATAGGGTTTTAGTAATCAACCTTTGACGACTACACCGGAATTGTAACACGCGGGTTACAACGAATCCTCGCTAGTAGGAAGTTCACACCGTGTACGAACCAACCAGGAAGCAACACTTGCAAGAAGGAACGTGGTGGTTTGTGGTGGTTGACAGCCGGACCAAAAGAAAGAAGGCGGCGGCCCTTTCTTTAAGGGTGGCGGCCGCAGGTTTCTTAGAGAGGAGGCAAGGGTAGGTTGTTTTTATAAAGGTGTGATTAGGGTTTACTCCTTAACCCTCCTTTTATAAGACAACAACTTGCAATAAACCCCCTTGCTAAATATCTTAATACTCCTTAATATTAATCTTATTAATATTAAGTCCCTCAAGACTAAAACAATTATTATTTCATAAATAATAATCCATCAACGCGTGAACTTATCTGATTCGTGTACCAACGTGTAACTCTTCGGATCGTACCGGGTCGGGTTACGTTGACCTCGACTTTTAATTACATCGGACATACCATATGTCCAACATACCTTGCCCAAATTCAAAAATAACCCACGAAAATCCCGCTTAATTCCGAATGAAACAAAACAGAGTTTCGATTTGTATTTGTTTCAAAGGGATTTCTGTAGTCGTCTGATGTTCTAATCAGATTTCAGTTTTAATTCTTCTGAATCGAATAGGTATAACCAAAGATTTTATTCTAATTCAATTGGTCCGAAAAAATTGTTGTTCTTGATTTGATTCAAAAACTGTTATGGTTTTGGAGACAACCTTTGATTGTTTCCTTTTGAACCAAAATGGAAATTTACTGTTCTCTTAAACAACCCGTTTGTTTCCGAAACCGTCCGAGAATGAAAGTAAAAAACAGAGTATTAAAAAAAATTTGATTTTTATTTCAAGAACAAATTTTGTATTCGATAATCAGTAAATCAATTAAGGGATTGGGATTAAACCGCTAAAACGTCGTTCAATAACGTTTTCGATCGTTTTCTTTTTCGCCGGTGTCTCGCCAGAGTAAACCGTTTGACGGTTTTTGATCTTAATTAACGGTTACAACTTTGAATATTGATCTTCCTGTTCGTTCCTTTGGCTACTGGGATGATCTTCTTCAATTATTCCGTTCGTTCTCTGGGCACAAGGGATGACTCTGTTTTTCGGGAAAAACAGGGGATGATCCGTTCGATGTTCTCTCTTCTTTTCGCAGGGATAGATCGATGATACCAAGGCTCTGATGCCATGTTGAGATTTAATAGAGAGAATTTACAGAAACATGCTATATTATAATTGAATCATCCAAATACAAATGAAGGGGTATGGGGCTATTTATATGTGGTGAAGGGGTGTGATACCCATTGGTGAACCGACACAATGGTTCAGTAATAACCACCATAACCGCCACAACTATAGATTATACAACAATAATACATACTAAATAATCTAACTTAGGATAATCAAATATTATGTCCAACATCTTTGGCTTCTCCCGTCAAAATGCGGACGAAAACAAAGCCACGGATAGAGGAAAGACGAAAATAAGATGCAGCAAATAGCAGCAAAATCCTGGTCCAAACTATGGCGGCAAACTTTCCAAATTTGTATGTAATCACTTTGTTGTCAGATTTTCTCAAACGTATGTAAACAATTAATTACAAAGTAATAGTTACTGGTATAATAACCAGAATTTTGTAAACCATACATATAAAGGCAATAACAAAAATCCTATGACACATCGCGCAATGCACATCCGTTAACACACCTAGTTATATATATATATATATATATATATATATATATATATATATAATGGTGATTTTATTTAACTTAATGGCTTATTAGTTAAGTTTTTATTTAGTAATATTATCAATAATCATACATATGTTAAAGCAAATTTCCAATATTTGTACACTTGTTGTCCAATCCTGAAGTGAAGTTAGAGCATCCACAATAAGGGCCCCTAAAAACCTCTAAACACCTGTCCAGTCAGCTGTCACATCAGAAAAACACTCATTCTTTAAAAACACTAAAAGCCCACCCAATAAGAAAACCTAAAAACCTCTAAAAACATTGCTACATCATCACCACCTTTTACATTAAAAGTTTTTTTTTTTTTTATAATAATACCCCAACCCCCCACCTTGGACCCACCTCTAAGGTTTTTAAAGGTTTTTTTGTGAAAAACCACCACCAAAAAACTCCACCAAAAACCTCCACCACAATAGAGACCATCCTAAAAACCTTCCCCAAAAACCTCTAAAAACCTCTATTGAGGATGCCCTTATTACCATTATTGTTTCTCTATTTATCTTTCTATTTTCATTCGGAACTTGCCGATGGAGCTTGGTCCTAAAATCCTCAAATTCTGAATGATACATATTTTAGCAATCTCATAGCCGCTAGCTTTAACATTTGGTTGTGACAGATTTGATCCGTCCTGACCCGAAATTTTAACGTTTCGTTGTGAAATATGACCATATAGAAAAGTGAACCCATTAGAAAAAAAAATCATGTATCCATCACTGTCTTTATGGATAAAAAGGTTGTTTTCAAAGACACTACCAGCTCCGAAAACAAAATAGCATTCGAATAAATATCCTAACATTATAAAGATACAGATTTGTCACGTAACATAATAAGTGTAAGAGCGACCTAGTAAGATAGAAACGAAGACAACGATCATGTAGCAAAACATAAAGACATATACACCGATAAATGGAGACAAACACCTTAAAAGACCACCTTATTTAATTAGTTCTTAAGTGCAGGAAAATCTATCCCAAAAAAACAAAACTAGGCTAAATAAGTATCATCCCTAAACAACCTTAATCTTAATCCTACGCATTCATTAACACTTGTCTTGAACCTTGTCCTCAATAATTATATATTTTCCATAAGAAATTACTAATTAGCAAAGAATAATACCGTTAATAGTTATTTCACTAACGGAAGCTATGAGAGAAAATTTACATAAGTCTAATATTAACGGTGTGGGGGTTGAGGACTCTGAAGTGGATAGTATGATAGACCTATTGGGATGCAAGAGAGGTAGTTTTCCATTCACTTATCTTGGCATTCAAGTAGGGGCTAAGATGACTCGTATTAAAAGTTGAGATCCGGTGGTGGAGGTTATTCGAAATCGGCTTTGTTCTTGGAAAGCTAGGCAGTTGTCGATTGGTGGTCGCCTCATTCTTATTCGTTCGGTGCTTGAAAGCTTGCCAGTTTATTATTTTTCTCTTTACAAAGCTCCGAAGGCTGTGATCGAATCTATCGAGACCCTTATGAGGCGTTTTCTTTGGGCGGGCACGAGTAATGACAATAAAATTCCTTGGGTTGCTTGGGACGTTGTGACTACTCCAAAAAATAAAGGGAGTCTTGGAGTTTCTAAATTATAAGAGGTTAATGATGCACTTTTGTTAAAATGGACATGGCGTTTTAAACAAGAAGGATCTAGCTTGTGGAAGAAAATTATCATGGGTTGTCACGGAGCAAGTAGACCTTGGGCTAATCTCCCTTGTAAAGCCTCGTCGAATGGTTGTTGGAAATACATTGTTAAAGTGGGCGAAAAAAAGATCCAAGGAGGTTTGTCTCTTAATTCTTTTTTTGTTGGTGACTTAGGGGATGGTGCGATAGTCAAATTCTGGATCGATACTGGGCTAAGAGACGCCCCACTTAGAGATGTGTATCCAGCCCTCTTCAGCATAGAGAGAAACAACTGGGCGTCGATATCGCAAAGGATCAAATGGGTTAATAATGTAAAGGTTATGCAGTGGGATTGGCGTGTTACTCCTGCTTCGTTCAATGAGGTTTCCGAACTGTTTAGCCTCTTGAGCGATATTCATGAGTTTTCTTGGAGAGGCGGTAGGGATCGGTGGAAATGGAGTTTCGCAAAAGATGGGCAGTTTTCTGTTTCGTCGGTTAAGAGGCTGTTTGCGAGTTTTATGTCAGCCGATTCTAACCCGTTGATAAACTGGAAGGTATGGGTCCCCCTTAAATGTAAAGTCATGGTTTGGAGAGCGGCTCGCAATCGGTTACCTACCATAGCTGAGTTAATCAAGCGAGGAGTGTCGATCAATCAGTCGTTGTGTGTGTTTTTGCCAAGGGGATATGGAAACATCTTTACATCTCTTTATCGGTTGTGTGCTAACTCAAGAAGTGTGGTATAGAATCGAGTCTTGGTGCCGGCTCAGTCATGGTTTTGTTTTTGACGTTAATGATCTTCTTCGTCTTCCGGATACTTAAACGAACTCGAAGGAGAGAAAGTACGTTTTAAGAGGCATAGTTTACACTACAATGTGGATTATTTGGAACGAACGAACAATCGCATTTTCAACAATAAACAAAGGAGACCGGCCGTGATAGTGGAGAACATTAAATCTACGACGTTTTTTTGGTTTCGCCATAGAACTAGATGTAAAGATGTAGATTGGAAAAAGTGGTGTATTTGTCCTTTGGATTGATGTATTTTGTTTCGTTTGTGTGCGCTCGTAGGCCCTTGCTTTGAGGGCTCTTCGGGTTGTTTTTAATGAAGTTTACTTTTCAAAAAAAAAAAAAAAAAAAAAAAGCTGTGAGAGAAAATCATCAATATGTCTGTTTTAATATACTTGTACCACTAGTCCACTACAATAAATTCAACTTTTAGCGGCGCCTCCCGTCATCACTAACACCTGACGCAGATTGCCGCTAATGGTCATTAGCGGCGATGATCGCTGCTAATGCTCCGGCTTCCTTTGATTCGTTGCAAAAGACTGATGTGTCGCCGCTAAATGTCAGCAGGCGCTGCAAAAGGCCTGGTGACGTGAAAATTAATTTTTTTATTGCCACGTGTCATTTTTCTGTGATACGTGATTAACAATATCTAGGGTGAGTAATAACTGAAACGTTAATCGAAGCTGAACACAAAAAATTAGACAAAACCAAACCTGATCAAAATCTGAATTAACCAATACCCTAATTAATTTAAAATCAGTTATCCTTTATTTTGTACACATGGCCAACCAAAATCAGCCAAACTGAAACCGAACCACTCATATATTCATGGCATTGTGCTTGTGCGATGCAGCGGGAAAACAGACAATTCTAACGGTGCATGGTTGGGCTCGATTATTAACCGTAACCAAAATAGAAATCAAAGTTATCGGTTAATTGTTTCGGTTTATTTGGTTATATTTTTGTTTTCAGTTTGGTTTAGTTAATTTTGGTCAATAATCAAAACCAAATTTTGACTAAAATTTTTGGTTAAAAGTAAATGAAATGAAGGTATAAATACATGAAATGGAGATATAAATAAATGAAATGGAGGTATGAACACCAAAGATATATGAATCGTTCGTTTAGGTTCAGCTAATTTTGGTTAACTAAAGGTACAAACAAATCCACATAAAGTTAATAAGGCTTTTGGTTAATTCAATTTTCGATTGATTTCGGGTCAGGTTCGTCGGTTTTTTATTCGATTTCGGTTAAAAGTTCATTTATTGTTTACCCCTATATATTATTAATTACTCAACTCAACAATTTTTTTAATTAAAAAACTAGCAATGCCATACTCAAATTATAAAGAATAAATGCCCGTTTTTATGATGTAATTTTTTAAGTATTGACGTATGTAAAAATTATGGTCCTTTACAATTCGTGGGATAGTTAGCTTAAAATAAAGAGAAAATGTGTAATGATTATTTAAATAAACAAAAGTTAAGTAAATTTGAGGTAATTTAAGTGTAATAAAGTTGAATGGATTAAAGTGTAATTAATATTTGAAAGACTAATATACCCGTATATTATGGTTTTGTGTTGTCCATTACATTTTAAAAAACACTTAGGTGTTGTTTGTTTTTTCTGCAGTAAAAGGTCTGCAGTCTGCGGACCACATCTGCAGACATCTGCAGAATAATAGGTGGACCAAAGGTCTGCAGTCTGCAAGAAGAAGACTATTTGTTTGTTAACATCTGCAGACTGCTGAAATAAGCTAAAATTTAAATAAACTGACTTTTTACAACAGTCTGGTGGTGGACCGTGGTGGTAGTGGTGGTGGATGGTGGTGGACGGTGGTGGTGGTGGATGGTGGTGGTGGACAGTGGTGGTAGTGGATGGTGGCGGTGGACGGTGATGGTGGACGGTTGTGGTGGTGGTGGACCGTAGAGGTGGCGGTGGTGGACGGTGGTGGTGGTGGGTGATCGTGGACCGTGGTGGGTGGTGGTGGACGTTGGTGGACTGTGGTGGTGGTGGACCGTGGTGGGTGGGTGGTGGTGGTGGTGGTGGACAATTGTGGTGGTGGGTGGTGGTAGTGGACCGTGGTAGTGGTGGACGGTGGTGGTGGTTGTGGACTGTGGTGGTGGGTGAGGAGAAGAGAAGAGAAGAAGACCTTAGAAGACTCTGGAACAAGTCTGCAACAAGAAGAGGTCAGGAAGACATTTTTGAGTGAAAAGTCTTCCAAAAAAACAAATAATCTGCATATCCCAAACGTCTGCGCGCATCTGGGCGACGCAGACAAAAGAGATCAGAAGTGCTTCTGAACAAAAAACAAATAGCCCCTTACTTTTGAGTATCTTGAAATATCTCTATCAAATATATTATATATAGTATAGATATTTATGGGTGATCAATAACCGAACCTTTTAACCGAAATCACATCAAAAAACAGACGAAACTGAACCGAAATCAATTGAAAAATGAATTAACCAAAATCGAAAAAACTTAAAATCGATTATCGTTTTATTGTACCCTTAGTTCACCGAAATAAACCAAATCGAAACCGAACCATTCATATATTTTTAGCTTTTATACATTCATTTCATACACATCTAGAAAAAAAAGATTTAGCCAAAATTTGGTTTTTGTTATTAACCGAAATTAACTGAACCAAATTGAAAACAAATAATCTAACCATATAAACAGAACCAATTAACTGGTTGATTAATAAAATCGATCAATCGATGACTTCGTTTGAAGCTAATAACCTAACTAAACTAAACCAAACGCCTTAAAAACGTCTTATATTCCCCGCTTTATCACGCAAACACGCTCCTAGTAGTAAATAAAGAACTTGTATAAGAAATTAAGAAATTTAAAAAGAAAAAAAGGAAAGCAAAGAAATAAAGAGAGCACAAAAGTCAACAAGCATCAAACGGTCTCCTTGCCCCAAGCCCCGCCTTACGCGGGCTCTTCCTCAGCAGGCCCAAATCTTGTTTTCTTGGCCCATGTTGTATCTTGGATGGATTTTGTTGATTTTTTATAAACCTAAGGACGGCTGCAATAAAAATATATACAGTCTCGACCCCAGAATACCAATATTACGAACTCAAACCATATTTTTGAAAGGGAGGCTGCTGGTTTCGATCCTTAGGAGTTTTGAAGCAATTTTAGAAGAGAAGGTCCTAGGATCGTCAATGATAAGATTTGAAAACCCGATAGGTTTGTTTTATAGTTTTTATTATTTAGATGCATTATGAACTTTGTTTTTCAAGACTTTGTGAAGATGTTTCTGAATATAATTATGAACTAAATATTTATTTGGTTAACTTAGGTTTATGAACTAGACATATAATATGCAATAAGTACATGGTTTAGCGTTATTGATTGATTTTGAATATTTGTTTACCAATCTGTCACACCCTCAAATTTCCATTTGCGGAGTTTTACCGCGAGGCGCATGACAAACCAAGATCCAAGTCAATGGTCACAATAAACAACACTATATGAAATACGTAAACTCAAAAACGAAGTTCTCATAATGTAAAACCGTAGCGGAAGCATTCAGTTACAAAACCATGTTCCGATGTGTTCAAAACATTTATTTCAAAACATGTAACTAAGCCTAGAAGCCAATGCAGACCTGTGCACCTAGTCCAACAGTTGCTACCTTAGCAACCTGAGAAAAACATGCCAAAACGACGTCAACATATATATTGCTGGTGAGTTCACAGGTTTGTTCAAAATGTTACCAAAGTGTTTCAAAATGTTACCAAGTTCCAACCTGTCCATACTATATCAATGTTACCAAAGTACGCTAGCTAGGCGTATGTTTTGTTACTACTACGATTGGAAAACCATTACTAGACTGTTACCAATGTTCAGCCCGAGTTTTCAGCAATGTTTAGCAAGTTCGAGACAATATGCACCCGCCCGGCCCTCCAAGCCGTCGAGTGGGGCATGTCAAACCCAATAGATCTATCCACATTTCCCCCGTTGTGCATCCCCGCACATTCATGGTTTCCCTCGGGACTTTCAAAGATCGTATAGCAACGCAAAGTTAAATCATAGTATGACATATGTTACCAAAATAAGTTTAGCGCATGTTTCCTCCCCCAAAAGTAAAAGCAGTAAAAGTGGGGCCGTGAACTCACCTTAAGTTGTGTTCTTCGAATAAATAAGAAAAGCCAAGCTCTTGATAATCCCAACTACCGGAGATCTATCAAAATGTTCTTATAAGTGTTCCGACTAATAACCATAAGGTTATCTAGTCCCCGATTGTCCAGATCATGACTAATTATGTTTAAAATACGTTTGACTGTTAAACCGACACACTAGACTGGCCCGACATCTCGTTGGTGACCCGTTACTCAAACTAATCAAGTATACATAGATTACACACAAGGTTCAAGCATAAAACACTTAGTTTGCATCAATAATCTCATTTTAAGTTGCATAGAGTCGAACCAGTGTTTTACAAGTCCAGGTTCGACCCTTTTGTTCCACATTCGAACCTTTTGTTCCAAGTTCGACCCCTGGTTTTCACATTCGGCCCTTTTTCCACGTTCGCCCCTTTTTAGTCCAGGTTCGACCCCTGGTTTCCACGTTCGCCCCCCGATGGTCGAACGTGGTCCAGGTTCGACCTGTGTTGTTCCAAGTGTTCTAAAATGCATCAAAACCATCCGAAAACATCACGAAACATCACCAAACACAGCAGTTAATTATGAATAACATATCCCTACAAAACCCTACCAATTTTGCCCCAAAACCAGTTCGTTTTAACCCTTTTTCCAAAATGGCAAAATTATGGAAATGTCACATCATGCATGAAATCTTTACCCAATTTGGAAACTTTTCGAAATACTTTCATAATCATCTTAAAATGCTCAGTTCAATGTGCATATGAAAACCCCCCAATAGTTTTATTAATAATACTAGCATGCAACAAGCCCTAGATTTATCAAAATCCCCAAATTCGACATGATGTCATCATCCATCTAATTGTAACCTTAAACAATCATAAACCCACAATAATAGCAGCCCTAGATCATGTTTCTATCATCAGTTCAGCAACAAATCATTAAACAACACATAATATCACATAACACATCACTAACATATGTTTATGGATATGAAAACCCATGTTTAATGATTAGGTTTTGTTTAGAAAGATATTTGAAAGGTTTTTAATCATAAAAACATCCTTAGAACAGATCTGGACATTTGGGATTAGATGAAAACGAATCAAAATACTTTTAAAAAGGTTTAGGATTAAGAACACACCTTAGATTCTTGATTAGATGTTGTTTGTAGATTAGATTATGAAAAACGAGAGCAAAAACTCCTTCCTCGGTGATTAAAATTGTTAAAGAGTGTTTAGAGGCGTCTAGGGTTTGTGAAATGGTAAAAATGACAAAGTGTGGTATTTATACTAGTCCACATTCGCCCCATGTATAAGGTCGAAGGTACCCACATTCGACCTCATACAGATCGAATGAACCTGATGTTGTTTTCCATCCCAGGTTCGCCCCCACACTATGGGTCGAACCAAGATCCTATTCCAGGTTCGCCCCCACGCTATGGGTCGAACCAGGACCCATGTTTTCTAGGTTTTCCCAGTTTTGTCGTTTTAACGCATTTAAAACGCATCCTAACATATGAACATGCAATTCTAACACATGTTAAGCATATATAAGCACGTATAATCATGTTCACGCCTTTGTAGCACGTATTATCATGTTATGTTACACGTATGGTAATAATCTACATATCATACTTGATTCAATTCATGTAATTTCACCAACAACAGGACCCAGTACTAGTGTATTCCCAAAACGACTCCCAATGATCCTCCAGATCATTGAACCATGGACAATCCTAACATAACCCGACTCAACTAACCCAGTTAAGTCCGTTTATAAATGTTTTTCGCTAAGGTAGACTTATGTTTAGCAAAATGTTTAAGCCGAACATGTCGGGTGTCACACATGGTGTGCTAGTACAATGTCGTCCACCGATCATATTTGACGTTTAGATCGGCCCATTTTATTTGCAGACTCTCGATTGTGCGGGTGCTTTAGCCGACTTGTTGATTGAAGTCAGCCAAAACACGGTCCCAGAACCATGTGTCCATGCCACCTGAGACTTGTTGGCGTCGGGTCGTTTTGTGTGTCTTTGACGCACACAACTAGGGCGATTTCTTCATTTTCTGTCCAACGGGTCATTTTGAAGGGTGTGGGTGTTTTTGATGTTGTGTTGATGTTGAATTGTGTTTTCACCACCGTCGTATGGTGGTTTATATACTAAAAGATCCAACCGTATTGCATGTAAAATTGAAGTTTTTCTGACGGTTTGATGAGACCGATTTTAATGGAAATAAATATTTTTGACCGTGTTAGGTGGAGACGGTTATGAGAAATTAAATCGTGCTGACGATTTGATAATAAAATTTATAAAACCGTGTGACTCTAAAAAAGTTATATTTCTATTTAAATGAAAAAAAAATCAGTGAAGTGCTGGCTCTAAAAAAATGTTTAAGTGAAGTAAATCAGTGAAGTGATGTAACAGTGTATAATTGGTTAAAATAGTAAAACAAAAAAATTCTATGAGCGCCCCCTAAAGAATATTATGAATTTTTCTGTTATTTTTTTTTTCGTTCAAAGTTGCCTCTTTCAGGCACCAATGGAATTGTGTGATCGAATATTTTATCATGTTGGTGTTCATTTTTTTGGTTTTTAGTTCTTGTTCTTGAAGTTTGTTTAAGACCCATCGTAGTGGGGTTTCATTTGGGCGCTATTTTGTAAAATAAAGCCCCTCACACCGTTACGGAGGGCTTTATATTTAAAAAAGTGGTTTAGGCTCTATAAATATAGCGCCGGTTAGAAAATATCCCCCTCCAATCATATGTTGTCACCTCATACTCTCTCTCTCTCTCTCTCTCTCTCTTTATTATTATCTTATTATTTTTTTAATTTAAAAGATAAAATAAAATATTAATAGAGGCTTTATAAATAAAGTCCCTACCACTACACCCCTTTTTCACTTTATTTCTCCATGCTGACTCAGCTGTCACGTGGACCAATCAGAAACATGGGCTTTATAAATAAAGCCCCTCACTACACATGGTCTAAGGAGAATGGATTATGGATAGCGAAAGGCAGATTCAGTGATTCGCCAACATCGGGATATGGTAATGTTTCTTCATGTAAAAACGTTTATAAATTGATTATCATATCGTTTTCCGGGCAAACAGTTAAATATTATCTACTAGGTTAGAGACCCGGGTATACACCCGGTACATCCCCGAGTCAAATGACAAAATTATTTTATAAAGATTGTAATATCTAAGTTTTAATTACGTATTACAAATTTCTATGGATTTAGTTTACTTGGAAAGTATCAATAAATGATATATGAATCATGCAATGTTTGATTTAACGTCACTAAAAAACAAATAATGAAACGAAGATGCAGTCATATTTATTTAAGCGGCATGCAAATGAAGACGAAAATTCTAAGTAAATAATTTTTTTATTTTTATTTTTTTGCTAAAGTTTTTTATTCCACAATAAAAACGAAGTTACATCTAGAAATACAAAAAAAAATGAAATTAAACTGTTTAAGAAAAATATGATTGAATACTTATTCGTAACCTTCCAAATATTTTTTGTAGACAACATTTGCAGTTTGATTCTTAACTCTACCTTCTTTATCCAATATTAGTATCTTCAGTCCATATATACTTTTGACTCTTGACAACGCGACATACAACTGACCATGTGTAAAAACGAGATCTTTAAAATACAGACCTACTCTAGATAGGATTGTCCTTGGCTCTTGTTAATTGTCATTGTGAAACGCAAAGCACGATAGAATTGTCTTCTGTTAAATTTGAAAGAAATCTTCTTATCAGACGGGGACAAAGTAATTCTTGCTATAAGTTACTCTTGTTTACCATGTACGGACAGTATAAAAATGTAACCTTTTGACTTTTAAGATTGATTTGTAACATGGCACCAAAGTAAAATGTTGTTCTAAGGCTTAATAAATCTTTATTTTTTATAATTTGTGGCCCAATTGAAATATATACATACCAAATTCATTATTACAAATCTTTCACAATGTAAACTCAATACGCACAAAAAAGTGCTTAAGACTTTGAAAATTTTCTACAAACTTTCTAGCACCAACTGATATGATTGGTGGAGACAAAAAAAATAAAAAAAATAAAAGAAATGATATGATTGGTGCGTCTCATACGTCTCACAGAGGACGGGGGTAGTTGGGACGGGGCAAGGGGGTGTACATGTCTCGGACATGGGCCAAAAGTGAAGGACGGGGGCTTTTGCCATCTCCACATCGTATAGCCTGAGAGAAAGGAAGTTCTCCTTGAACTGCAACAATAGGCATCCACCAGGTTGCTCAGGTTGCTGGTTGGTCAGATTTCACCAAAAGAGTAATGAGTCAGAAACAGTAAAAGAAAGTAGGAGGATTGACTACCTTTAGGTATGTTTTCACCAAAACAGAAATAGTGAAAAAATGATTCAAAATTTTCAACAAAACAAAAAGATCAGTAAAAGGATGAGAAGTGAGAGCACCACTGCAGCCTGGTATGATTTATAAAACCTTATAATGCATAAAACTACAAACGGCCAACTTTTGAGCCATTTCTGTTTTAGGGTTAAAACTGATCCATTCATAAATAACACAGTTAAAACTGACAGCTCTAGACTAAACGAACAATAATATGTACCTGAGTATACGGAGGGCTTCTAATTCAACTTCAAAAATCAAGTTTGAAGTAAGAATTGAGAGCGCCACTGCGGCCTGGAATTTGGTCCAAGCTTTTCCAAGCTAAAACGGCTTCACATAGCAAACAAAAGCATTGGCGGCACATTTAATTTAAGCTCCTTTGCATCAAGAAAGCATATATTTTTCCTTGATTTCAGCTCTCAGCAAGGGCTAGTGTACAAATATTCCGCCCAAGACAATAACTTATTCTATAGATAAAATGAAAATATAGTTAAATTTTACTATTATTGTAACTGCTTATTTTCTACTATCATATATAACAAAGTTATTTAATAAAAATTGTAATTTTTTTGGACAAAAGGGTTTAATGCATAAAGTTCATGCTATAAACCCAACCCAATCCATTTTGACCCGTTATCCAACCCACTATTTTGACGTATGTAGTGTACTGTTATAACTCATTTTTAGAGCCAGACATGATATTGACAAAAGAAGAACGGGTCAAAATTGGTGAATGGCATGTGAATACGGTTGGGTGCCAAGTAACACAGACAATATTTAAAAGTTTATTGGAAAAAAATACAATTTTTTAAACTATAATCATATCGAAATACTCAAATAAAAATTACCTTCACATCTTACTACTTTCAAGATAGAACATTAGGTGCCAAGCCCGGTGTGCCAATAACAGATTTTGGTTGGGAGTACAATAAAGTAGTCTGCATAAAAATATCAGTAGTTTTAAGGAACCACTTCTAAAATAATGGGAAATATAAAAAGACTTGTAAAACTGGAAACTCGAAATTAAGGCGCCAACGAACTAAAAGAAAAGGCACCAGTAAACATCGTCTCATATCAATAAAAAATAGAAAATTACTGATTCTTTCAATATAAATAGACTTTTATTCCTATCCCTCATAAGTTCTATTTTTTTCTCATAAGATGTCGTTTTTATCAACCCCATGAACTATATTGACATTAGGCCACTTTAATCAAGCAACACAAATAACTAATAACAATTAATATGGAATACTATCATGTGAGCCAAAGCTATCCTAATATAAGCTACACAAAATATTAAACTTAAAGTAATCTACATTCGATCATATTTATATTTATGGAGCATAATTATCTAAGAAATTAATTCTATTTCCAATTTAGCATACCTGCACATATGGCTATTCTTATCAATTTGTATACTTCAAATGGGTTAGGTGCTGGTGATCCACACATGGGCTGCTAGACAGCTCTAAATGTTCCTTCATCATATAAACTGTTGAGTGCTAGCGATTCCAATCCACCAACCTGCAACTCTTTCTGTGGTAATAGAATACAAAACAGAAGGTTGGTGAGATTGATACATTTTGGATGAGAATAGAATACAGTAGTGTTTTAAACAACTAAATATAAATTGGAACCAGTCTAAAACAGCCTATACCAGCTTAAAACAAGTCTAAAAGAACTTCAAATGGCCTAGGATACATGTGCGCCTTGCTTGTCTCATTTATGCGCTTTTCAATCGCTTAGGCGTCAAGCTCACACCAATGCTTACCTGAACCCATCCCGACCCTGACCAACCTATTCATTTTTTAATCGACCCATCCTTACTCGAACCCTTCCTGACCCGTTACCCCATCCAACCCAACCCGCACACTTGGCCATGTATATAGTCACGCGGAAGGGTATAAAAGTAAACTCACTTGCTATTCTTTTTTTTATGCATGAAGTTGCAATACCACCCTGATTGCATACGTTTTAATCATAGTATCTACATGTAGCTTCACGAAAATCTGTCACCGGAGAAAAATCCACAATAATGGGTGACTTAAAACAATTCACAGTTAAATGGAAATCAAAACAGTAACAATAGAAATTGCTTGATATAAAACTGTGAAGCATCATGTAGCAAAGAACCTGAACGTTTAGCAATCTGGTCTGTGTGGTTTGATGGGTTGGGTCTCAATTTCGGGCACAACATTATATCACATAATCATACCCCAAACAAATTTTAAGTAATTCAACCCAACCAATTGTTCTAACTTATATTCAGATCCAAAGTACTTTTCATTCAAGTATTGTTATCTAACTACAATTTTAAATTTTAAATACACACAATGTTTTAAATTTCATCTAATATAAACGTCAGCATTCTGTTTGTATTATGTTAGGACAAAGAGGATTGGTGAAACCACTTTTGTAAACCTTAGTCTAATTCAATTCTGTCATTTTGGCTAAGTATAGAAGTACTGAAGAGAAGACAAGAAACTGCTGATTAGAAGATATGAGAAGTGCTGAAGAAGCAGAAGTTCTGAAGTCCAAACCAGACAAGTTCACTTCAGAAGTACTGAAGACAAAACTACTCTTCAGTAGTTGTCCTTCATCAGCACTTAGCAATAGATATTTCCCACCGCCTTTTGCATCAGTAGTTTGTTGTTTATTATTACTTTTAGCTGTATTTGTTTCTTTCAATGTTGCAACTTGTGCAACTTGTTTCTGTAGTTTCTGTACTTGCTTATTGGGCAAGATACATGCATGTAAACGTCTATAAATAGGAGGCTTCAACCTTCTATTTTAGACATTGATTTTAATAGAAAAATCCTTCAAACACTCTCACTGTTCTATTCCATTTCTGTATTTATTGTGAATCTGTCTAAGTATCTAACTCTCATTTACAAGCTTAGATTCATAATAAATACTTTGTCATTTATTAGTTTCAAACATCAAGGGGGAGTTATAACTCTGCCTTAGTGTAAAAAGTGTTGCTTTAACTTATAACATTCCGCTGTGCTTATAATCTGATTTACAAGGACTTGCTAAACACTTAAGTGTCAAGATAGCAAGTTCTTACTTAGCATAAAAGAGCAAACTGATCCAACAATTGGTATCAGAGCATTGGTTTATTTGATCACATATCAATCTAACAAATTGAGAATCAGACACAAAGCTCTTATTGATATTCAATAAAAAGATCAAAAGTTCACTTTTTATCAATATCCATCACTTAAAAGAGTCATCTGACAAATCTATACTCTTTAAAAATGGATCCACATAATACTGGTTCTGCCACTAAACCTGCCATGCTTGTGAGAAATGAGTACAATATATGGCAAAAGAGAATGGCACATACCTTGTCACAAACCAACACAGGTTGTTGGAGATCTGTGATATATGGTCCTCACAAACCAGTAAATATAAATCTTGAAACTAAAGAAGGGATTCCAAAGGAACCCAAAGACTATACAGATGAGGATTTCCTAAAACTTGAGCTAGATGCAAAAGCATTCTCTATGTTGGCAATGGCTCTCCCAAATGAAATATACTCTGGCCTTTTACATTGTGAAAGTGCCAAAGAACTTTGGGACTGTCTTAAGGAACAGTTTGGAGGAACTGAAGAGGTGATTGCCAACACCAGAGAAATTTTAGCTCAACAATATGAAACATTTGCTTATATTAATGGGGAAACTTTGACTCAACAATTTGAAAGATTCTCCTCATTAATCTCTGAGCTAAAGTTAAATGGTCAGACCTATACAACAGTATCTATGTTACATAGATTTTTAAGGTCTTTACCTGACAAATGGGAAACTTACTCCATTGTCTTAAGATGCTCACCAGATTTTAACTCCCTCACTCTTACAAAACTCCATGGGAGATTACTTACTTTTGAGAGAGAAATCGATCAAAAGAAGAAATTACAAACTTCTGGTAAAACTGCTAATGACTACCTACCAGGTAGTACAGCACTTTTGGGACAAGATTCACCAACTTGTTCCTATGGATCTTATGACAATATTGACATAACCACTGGGATCTCATCAGAAAGATCTTTCCCAGGTTATGACAATGATGACCAAAGTCAAACTGCTGATAATCTATGTTTTATCATGGATGATTTGAAAAATTTTAGCAGTGATGACTTAGAAGAAATGGACATATTACACCAACTGGCCATGCTAAGCATTAAAACTAACAAGTTTTATAAAAGGTCAGGAAGGAAATTTCCAGGATTGACCAGTAATACAAAAATTGGTTTTGACAAATCTAAATTGAGATGTCACAAGTGTCAGAAGTTGGGACACTTTGCTAGAGAGTGTAGAAGCTCTAGCTTTAACCAATCACAATCTGGAAATAACTATAACCCCAATTATAATAGGAACAATGGAACTCAAGGGAGTGCTCATTTTGTACAGGCACAAGCTCCTCAACAGCAATATATGCCTCAAGTACAATATGTTCAAGTGCCTGCTCAACAGATGCAGAGCCAACAATCAATCCCTCCCTTTCCAGCTGCTCAACTTCCTCCACAGCCTCAACAACCCCCTCAACAAAGTCTCTTTACCTCAGCGTATGTTGACTGGAGCAGTCTCCCTTATGACACCACAGAGTGCAATCCTGATGCAGACAACAAAGTGTTTGACATCAACTGGGGAGAACCAGGCAATGGCAGAAAGAACTTTGCCTTAATGGCATTTGAAGGCTGTACTTCAAAATCTGCATTGTCTCAGGTATCAAAAGAATCTTTGACAAAACTTTGCTCAAATTCTTGCAAAGAAACTTTTGCTCTCATAAGAGAGACAAACCTGCACCTACAAGGCAAAGCCAATGATTTAGAAAGAAAATACACACAGATAAAATGTGATTTAGAAAGAAAACTGTGTGCTAAAACAAAAGAAGTTTCTAAATTAACTGACTCTGCTATTGAAACCCAAGCACAAATCAAAATGATGCTAAATGACCTGGGAGATGTCAGACAAGAGCTTGCTGACACCAGGATCACTTGTGAAAAATGGGTGGAATCTTGTAGGGGGTATCAATTATTGCTAAACAAACAAAGTGCTTCAAATGTTAAGTTTGGCATAGGATACCATCATGTTGAAACACCAACAGATTTTTCTCCCAAAACTACTGAAGATGGGAGAAGAATTGTTTCAAATGAAGCTTCTGAAGGGAAAGAATGCACATCTTTCCATGAAAACTTTCTAAACAGAAATCCTGGCATTTTTAAAGAAAGTACTTCAGAAGTATTTACAAAAACTGACAACAAGCCATCAGTAGTTTCATCTACATCAGGAGTTGAGATCCTGAAAACTACTGATGAGCAAAATCTTTTCACAAATGTCAGAAATTTGCCTTTAGATCAAAAACAAAAGGCAAAAGAATGTGAAATTTGTGGCCTGTTCAACCACAAAACTGAATTTTGTAGATACAGAAAAGGAATTCAGTTCAATCAAAAATTTAAACAACAGGTTGTGGGAAATCAAATCAGAAATGATTATGAAAGAGTCTTTAAACCCAAGAAACAACAACCTGAAAACACCTTTTCTCAGAAAAAGATAAAATCTCAACCAAAATCTTTTTCTCAAAATTCCTTGTCAGTAGTTAGACCAGAATCATCAGCAGTTTCACAAACTGCTGAGATTCAAAATCTAAAGAACATGGTAGAACTACTGATGACCAAGGTTGATGGTGGTCCTAAAAAGGATACCACCATGGTTTTTAATGAAAAATCCATTTCCAAAAAGACATGGATTTCTCAACCTGGTCAAGAACAAACTGTAACTGTTCTCAAGAGCAAACCCAAAGCCAAACAGGCTTGGGTTTCCAAATCTAACTAATTTGCTTTTATGTGCAGAGAGTTTCCAGGGGCTTAAACAGCATATGGTATGTTGATAGTGGAGGCTCTATGCACATGACTGGATGCAGATACCTGATAAACAATTTTATCAGCCAAAGAGAAGGATCTGTATCCTTTGGGAACAATGCTAAGGGATATGTGCTAGGACATGGCAATGTCTCCTCTGGCAAAATACAGTTTGACAAGGTCAATCTGGTGGAAAACCTTGAATACAACTTGCTGAGCGTGTCACAAATGTGTGATAAAGGATATTCTTCCTTTTTCACAAAGACAGCTTGCAAGATCATCTCACCAGAAGGCCAGAAGTTGATAGAGAAGATTATAGAAGATCATACTTTGCTGATTGCCAAAAGATGTGGCAATGTCTATGCAGTAGACATTGAGAAAGACAAAGTATTGAACAACACTGCCTGTTTCTTCTCAAGGGCATCAACTTCAGAAACAGATCTCTGGCACAGGAGACTTGGCCATGTGAACTTTAAAACCATAAATAAAGTCACAAAAATGGGCTTGGTCAGAGGTCTACCTTTGAAAGTATACCAGTGTCAAGAGCACTGTGTATCCTGTTTAAAGGGAAAACAGCATAAGTCCTCCTATAAGTCTATTGAAGAATCAAAAACAACTGCATGTCTTCAACTACTCCATATGGACTTATTTGGACCTGTCAAGATTATGAGCCTTGGTAAAAAGAAGTACTGCTTAGTCATCATTGATGACTACTCAAGATTCACATGGGTATTCTTCTTATTTTCCAAGGATGAGGCTGCTGAAATCATCAAGTTCTTCATTCTACAAATAGAGAAACAATATTCTCTATCTGTCAAAACCATTAGAAGTGACAATGGGACAGAGTTCAGGAACAAAACTCTGGATGAATTCTGTTTGTCTAAAGGGATTATTAGACAATACAGTGTTCCCAGAACTCCTGAACAAAATGGTGTAGTAGAAAGGAAGAACAGAACATTGATAGAAGGAGCAAGAACAATGTTAGCTGATTCTGGACTGCCATTGTACTTTTGGGCAGAAGCAGTTAACACATCATGTTATGTTCAGAATAGAGTTCTTGTGGTCAAGAGACATTCCAAGACTGCCTATGAAGTTCTTCATGGCATGAAGCCCCTTATCTCCTTTTTCAGGGCTTTTGGGTGTCAATGTTTCATCTTGAACATCAAGGAATCTATTTCAAAGTTTGCTGCCAAAGTTGACTCAGGTTACTTTCTTGGTTACTCTTCAACTAGAAAAGCCTACAAGGTTTTTAATTCTCACACCAGGATAGTAGAAGAAACATTGAATGTCAAGTTCAATGAGTCAAAACACACTCTTATTCCAGCACATCCTGCTGAACTCTTTGACCTTGACAACTTTCACTTTGGACCTGAAAAGACTGTTACTTCTTCCAAACCTACTTATTATGGTGATCAAAGGTTTGAAGATGAGGATCCTACACCATGGACTCCTCAAACAGTCATTAAGTCAACTACAACACCATCAGAAGTTTTTCAAACTTCTGATCAAACAAATACTGAAGGCCAAACTCAAACATCTGCTTCAGCACCTGCAACTACTGAAGAAGCTGAAACTGCTGAACCAGATATTATAGACCTCAGTAGTTTGTTTGAAGAACAAGAGCCACCTACACCTGTCAGTGGTTTACAACAACTGATTGAACACAGAGATCATCCACTTGATCAAATCATGGGTGATATAGCTTCAGGTGTTCTTACCAGAAACCAGCTCTCCAACTTTTGCCTATTCTCAGCCTTTATTTCACAGTTGGAACCAAAGAAGTACCAAGAAGCCCTCAAAGACAATAATTGGGTGCAAGCTATGCAAGATGAACTGCTTCAGTTCAACAAGCAACAGGTCTGGGAAATCTGTCCCTTACCTCAAAACAAGCAACCAATTGGTACAAGATGGGTTTTCAGGAACAAACAAGATGAAGCTGGTATGATAATCAAGAACAAGGCAAGACTGGTAGTTCAAGGGTACTCTCAAGAAGAGGGAATTGACTATGATGAAACCTTTGCTCCAGTTGCAAGGCTTGAGGCCATCAGGTTATTTCTGGCCTATGCCATTTCCAACAAAATTAAAGTTTATCAAATGGATGTGAAAAGTGCATTTTTGTATGGAAAAATCAAAGAGGAAGTGTATGTCTGTCAGCCACCTGGGTTTGAGGATCCTTCTCATCCTGAGTGGGTGTACAGATTGGACAAAGCTCTTTATGGGCTTAAACAGGCTCCAAGAGCCTGGTATGATACACTCTCCACCTTTTTACTCAAAAATAACTTTACAAGAGGTGCCATTGATAAAACACTTTTCATTAAACATGTTGGAAATCATGTCTTACTTGTTCAAATTTATGTTGATGATATCATTTTTGGTTCAACAAACACAAAACTGTGTGATGATTTTAAGAAACTCATGCAATCAAAATTTGAGATGAGTACCATGGGAGAACTGCAGTACTTTCTAGGACTGCAGATCAAACAACAAACAAATGGAACTTTTATACATCAATCAAAATATGTTAAAGAATTATTGAACAAATTTTCTTTAAATGACTGTAAATCATGTTCCACTCCCATGACACCAATCACACAAGTTGAACCTGATGATCAAGGAAAACAGGTTGATCAAACCATGTACAGATGTATGATAGGTTCCCTTTTATACTTAACTGCTTCTAGACCAGATATTATGTTTTCAACATGTGTCTGTGCTAGATATCAATCAGCACCAAGGGAATCACACCTTATAGCAGTCAAAAGAATTTTCAGATATCTGAAAGGAACTCCAACACTGGGAATTTGGTATCCTGCTTCAAGCAATACCAAGTTATCAGCTTTTTCAGATAGTGACTATGCAGGGTGTAAGATGACAAGGAAGTCAACATCTGGTGGTTGTCAATTCCTGGGTAACTGTCTAGTGTCATGGCAATCAAAGAAGCAAACATCTGTTGCAACTTCAACTGCTGAAGCTGAATACATTGCAGCTGCAAGTTGTACATCACAGATACAATGGCTCCAATATCAACTTCTTGATTATGGAATCAAAGAGACCAAGACACCTTTGTTTGTAGACAGCAAATCTGCCATTAGCATCATTCAAAATCCGGTACAGTTCTCAAAAACCAAACATATTGAGATCAGGTACCATTTCATAAGAGATTGCTATGAAAAAGGCAAGATTGAGGTGAAGCATGTAGCAACAGCTAATCAAATAGCTGACATCTTCACTAAGCCCCTTGACACATCAACATTTCAGAAGTTAGTATCCATGCTTGGAATGCTAAATTTGTAAGTGTTTACTTTATTTTTATTTTTATTTTTTTTTGCATATCAGTTAGAATCCAAGTTAACACTTGATTCTACCCAACTCTACATCAAACTTCTACATCAATCACTACTGTTATGCATAAAAACATCAAAATTTTCTTTTTCCTTTTTCCATCCTTGATTCCATCCTGTTTACCTTGGTGGAATTCAAGTTAACCTTTTCCATCTTTTTTCTGGTTTTCACTTACAAAAGACAAAAGTCTGCAACAAAACTTCTGAAAAACAAACTACTGATTAAACAAAAATCAGTATGAGAGAAACTACTGATGAACAAAATCATCAGTATGGGATAATTTTCTGAAAAGGTGTGTAACTTCTGATAAAATAACCTTCAGAAGTTATGATTAAAGTATTTATAAAAACATTTCTCATCAGATGTTAAAACTACTGAAGAGAGAATGGGAACTACTGATGAAGTAATCCTTCATCAGCAGTTTAAGTCAAAAGGGCAAATCTGACTTTTCCCATCATCAGAGGTTTGACCTAATCAGTCTAAAACCTCTGATAAAGAGATTTTTAACCAAAGACGGTTTTAAAACTTCTAATAAAGAAGATTCAAACGGTTAAAACTTCTAATAAATACCTTTTCTACACACTTATCCTTTCAAACTCAAAATATCCCTCCTTCTCTCTCAAAACTCTCTCAATAACCTATACCTGCAAATCCACTGTTCGATCAAAAACCCAAACCACATGGCTCTAGTTCTAAAACAGGGACACAATCAAAGGGCCTTTCTTGAAAAACAAGAAGGCTGGTCCCAATACGATGAGATCATTGATCTTGTCGTCAAATCCCAATATTTTACTGTTCTCACAATCAACACACCAATTCACACTGAAACTCTAAATGAGTTCTGGGCAAATGCTGAGACGGTTACAATGGGTGATGAGGTCATTTCCCTCAACTCAAGAATAAAAGGGAAACAACTGACCATCACACCGGCCACACTAGCAACAAGACTGGGTCTGGATGATGTAACTGCCCCTGACCATGTTGCTAACACTGATATTCATCTAACCATGACTGAGTGTGGTTATCAAGGTACTCTCTCCCATGCTACAATATTCAAAAAATATTTTGAACCAAAATACAAGCTTTTGTTTCATTATATTATTATGTGTTTGAGTCCAAAAACAGGGTCTTATGACCAGATGCCCTCCACTTTTCAACCAATATTTCATTCCATTGTGAATGAAACTAAATTCAGGGCATCAAAACTATTTTTCAATGAGTTGGTGTTACATCACAATAATACCAAGAAAAAGTTTTTGTTATACCCAAGGTTCATTATGCAATGCATAATAGGGGAACTGGGTAATGAGGTGCTTGTGGGAAAAATTTCAACTTTAAATCCTTTAACATCACAAGCATACTCAAGGCATAACAAACCGGCTGCCTGGCCAGAAGATGATCAGGGAGAACAACAACAAGTCCCCCTGAAGCCCACATCTTCCAAACTCACACCACCAAAAGCCAAAAAGCCCAAGCCAACAAAAACTGCACCCCACCAACCCAAAAGAAAAGCTGTTCAGGAGGTTGAGATGCCTGAACATGCTCATGAGCATTCTGCTCTTCAAATAGATGAGACTGAAACACCCTCTCAGTCTCATCCATCTCAAACCCCACCAAGAGCACCCATAACCGTTTTATTCAAAAGAAAAAGACTTAGAAAAACATATCAATCACACTCTTCTTTTGAAACTGCTGAACAACAACTTTCACCACCTATTGCCCAAACTACTGAACCAACCCCACAAATTTCTGAACAAGAGGCAATAGAAATTGCCAAACTTCTCTCTGGGCTAAAAGAGAATGTCCCATCTGATCATGTCAGTCCCCTACAACCACAACAAACAGGGGACATAACTACTACATCAGACATGGATGTGGACATTTCTAGCCCTATCCCAAGAGATGAGGGTGGACCAGAGTCTTTAAGCCCAATTTTAGAGACTCTTGGGGCATCTGAGGCTGCTACTACTCAGTTACCACCCAGTGGTGGATCTGAGGATAGAAGTAACATAGCTAAGACCTCAGATGTGGCAACTACTGATGAAGGCTTAATGCCTGAAGTAGGAAATCCTCAGTACCAAGAAAAAGAGGTTCATGAGAGAACTGAGTTGGGCTCAGCTCATGATTTAACTGAGACAGTCCTCATTGAGGGCAACATCAGGGATTCAGATGATTCCATTAGTTTGGATGATGTTTCACACACTCAAACTACTGAATTGACGGCACTTTCTGAAGGTCCTGTTTCAGGGGTATCCAGGCTCAAGAAGCCAGTCACCTCTGCACAGGTTAAAGCCCACTCAATCCCTAAAACCCCTAGAGTGGCATCCTCTGTACAACATGAGGATCTCCCAAAAACACCCCCTTCACAACAAATGCCTACCCAATTCCCTGGGCAAACAAGCATAGACCTGAACCAGCTATGCAGCCCAGAGGGTCCCCTGTACCACATGATGAATACACTCATCAGAAATCACTTCCAAACATATACAGCTGACTTGGAGCTGTCCATCAAGAACCAATTTGGAGTGATCAAGACCAAGATGAACGATCTGTCCAACAACATAGACTTCAACAGCAAACAGATTGCTCATCTTCAAGGACAATTCTCCCAACCCTCTGCTTCAAGGGTTAAAATTGATGAATCCAAAAAGGGGGAGAAGATCAGGGAACCTAAGGAGTCATTCCAAGACAGGATAAGGGCAAGAGTGGCACTCCTTGAAAGAGATCAAAAAGATCAGGCCAGGAAAGAAAAATTGGCCAAACAGTTTGGTGTCTCAATAGAAGAAATTGAAGCTGCAGAGAAAGAAGATGAGACCCAAACATCTGAAGAATCCCTAAGGCACAATGAAGAAACTTCTGATGACCAAACTTCTGATGAAGAATCAGAAAGTACTGAAGACAATCCTTCAGGAGTTGACAAACCATCAGCAGTTGTCAGCACATCAGAAGTTAACACTTCCAAACCTCAAACAACTGAACCTTCCAGAACCACTGCTCCCATTCAACCAACATCTGATCCCATCAGGCCTACAACTGTTACTACAATGACTGTATTAAACCCTTTTCCTATCTCTCAATCAGCTGAACTACTAGAGAAGAGCTTAATTGCAGCCAACAAGAAGGCCAGAGAAGATCAGATTTGGAAATCTCTGGAAGAAAGGGATGATTTGGATTTAAGCCATGAAGAAAAACTTCAGGCTTATGCAGCTGAACTACAAAGGCAGGCTAGCCTTGATGAGATTGCTGAACAAGATAAAAGACAACAACTGGTGTCTTATATTACCAAGAACAGCAAGACTAAAGCCTTTACACTCAAAGGACTCTCTATGCAAGAGCTGACAAGAAGAGCACAACTGCTTGCAGACAAAGTGGCCACAAGCAAAGATGGAAAGGCCAAGAGAGCCCAGATAATAGAAGAGTTAGTAGCAGAAGGATATGGTTCAAAAGCCTCAGTATCCAGATGGAAAGAAGAAAGACTAATGGATACTTATAGAAAATACTTGGCTGCCAAGGCTGCAAATCCTGAGAAGTTTCAAACTACTGATCCTTCAAGATCAGTAGTTAGAACTTCTGGTGTATCTAGAAGAACTGCTACTCAGAAGAAGAAGGCAGAGGACAATGTCAAAACTGACTTCAAAATGGTACTACTTGAAGGAAGTTCAGTAGTCCATTCAGATTTTGACATTGAGGAGAAACCTCTGTTAACACAGTTCAGGGATCCTTCCACTTTTGCTTATCAAATACAAAAGACCATCAAAGAAAAGCTGCATACCAAAGTAGTGACTGAACACCATCTCCCAACTGTTCAGATGCCTGATATGCAACAACAACAAGGAAGAAAATCCCACCTGAGGCTATCTGAAACTGAAGACATCCAGCACTCAGGACCATCAACCCAAGGGACAAGTCTGGTTCCCTATTCTTCTGACTTTAACAAGTCAAAGATCCCTATCATCAGATGGTCACTTACTGATAACAACTCAGTACTGTTGACAAGAAGAGACCTCTCAAGCAGGGCTTACAAGAAGATCAGTGATCTGAAGAAACTGTCAACACAAGACCTGCTCACATTCAACATCTAGAACCACAGAGAGGATCTCTATCTGATGGTCAGTTCAACCAGCTCAAGAACACCATGTACAAAGAGATATGGAAGATTGTTCAAGACAGAAGAAACACATAAGGAATTAGTAAGGTTTTGGCTTCATCAATCCAGGGGGAGATTGTTAGGACAAAGAGGATTGGTGAAACCACTTTTGTAAACCTTAGTCTAATTCACTTCTGTCATTTTGGCTAAGTATAGAAGTACTGAAGAGAAGACAAGAAACTGCTGATTAGAAGATATGAGAAGTGCTGAAGAAGCAGAAGTTCTGAAGTCCAAACCAGACAAGTTCACTTCAGAAGTACTGAAGACAAAACTACTCTTCAGTAGTTGTCCTTCATCAGCACTTAGCAATAGATATTTCCCACCGCCTTTTGCATCAGTAGTTTGTTGTTTATTATTACTTTTAGCTGTATTTGTTTCTTTCAATGTTGCAACTTGTGCAACTTGTTTCTGTAGTTTCTGTACTTGCTTATTGGGCAAGATACATGCATGTAAACGTCTATAAATAGGAGGCTTCAACCTTCTATTTTAGACATTGATTTTAATAGAAAAATCCTTCAAACACTCTCACTGTTCTATTCCATTTCTGTATTTATTGTGAATCTGTCTAAGTATCTAACTCTCATTTACAAGCTTAGATTCATAATAAATACTTTGTCATTTATTAGTTTCAAACATCAAGGGGGAGTTATAACTCTGCCTTAGTGTAAAAAGTGTTGCTTTAACTTATAACATTCCGCTGTGCTTATAATCTGATTTACAAGGACTTGCTAAACACTTAAGTGTCAAGATAGCAAGTTCTTACTTAGCATAAAAGAGCAAACTGATCCAACATATTACCACCTACGCTTTATCAGCAAAACATAAACAATAATGAGGTGATGTGAATACCAAAAAAAGGTTGTAGACTATGACCTTCTTGCCACATCCACAAGCAACCACAGCTATGCATAAGCAAACAAAGCTTATAAGTTGCTTCCTTCTCGTCTAACTTTTCATTGTCACTTAGATTGCCATGAGGTGCAACCCTCGAGTCTCACGCGCCTATTCGTTCCTGGAACATGAGATAGTTTTGTAAGCATATTTAGCAGAATTAGTTATTTGTATTATTTAAAGGAAAGGTCTAGAAGTGTCCTGTTCTTTAAATTAAGAATATTGAAGAAGATGAAGGGGCATGGAAATCAATAGACTTGCATACTTTCCAGGAAGTCCAAATTAATATTATGTCCACCATGAAAACATTACAGTTTCCCTAGAAGTTCAAGTGATATTTTTCAGTACCATAGTAGCATATTTTTAGTGTGTACTCACTCAAGATTCCTGAACTCTCAGTCCCAATCGGATTTCATTTCATCTATTTGGACCATTTCCTTCCTAAACACATATTCTCATCTTTCTTAGTCCCTAAATCATTTTTTAGTTTGTTAATAAAAATTAGCAAAAGTAATACAAATTAATCAAACAAATAAGATAAAATTCATATTGTACAATTTCCTTCTATAAAGCCCACAGATTCAACAGTGTGGCATATGACTGGTACAATTTACTGAAATGAAGCACAAATCAACATACCATCATTTTAAGTAATTATATTCTTTGATCTTTTAGCATTATATGAGAAATACATAAGAAGATAGTTAGAAAAGACAATGTGGCAAACCTACCTTTATGGAATACGTTAGCTACCTCAGGCCATGTCAACATATCTAAACAAACATACATAATTGCTGATAATAGTACTTTTAACAGTAAGCCAATCTAAATACCATGAAATTAATAGAATAAACACAACTAATTCACAAAAAAAAATAATATATAACAGAAGCATTATTAGGGTTCTATAGATTTCATCGTTTAACGGATCCAAAATAAAAAGAAATGCATCAAAAGAGATTAAAAAATAAGGACTGACAATTCAATTAAAGATGAAATCGTACTTGTGTGTTGACGGAAACGGTGTAGACAGTGTAAAGATGGTTCTGTTGTAGGATGATTCCCAAGAATAAGTATGACGGTAAGTCAGAAATGGCGTGAAGAAAGATGGTACTGGGAGAGAACCACTGATGATCGATTATAGATACAAAAGAAAACAATAGATTAGTGATAAAATTTAAAGTAATCCAACATCATAACATAACAAATCAAACTCATGCAAAATGGAAGTACAAGGCATAAGAAGCTGAAGAATAAAGCAGAGAGATGAAAAAGAAACCCTAGTTCGTGGGATGTTTGAGACGGAAAGATGAAAATAAAAGATATTAGGGTTTTTATACGACAGATTAGGATACGGGTATCGGAGCCCCACGGGTTTGTATAATGGAGTTGGAGCCTAGGTGGACACTCTAGAAAGGTTCCATTCGACCCGAGATGTATTCAATTATTATATTGATAGATTTGATAATCATATTGAAGAAACAATAAGTATCTCGGAGATTATCACTAACCACCGAAGGGTTTAGACTTACGTTGTTCAAGTACAAGATGTGAAATAAGAAAGAGTGTGTGTGTGTGTGTGTGTGTGTGTGTGTTGAAAGTAAAGACACGAAGATGTAAGTGGTTCGGTCACGTTTGACCTACGTCCACTGTCAAGAGCCGGTTGTATATTACTTTGGAGTTTATAAAGTATTACAAGAAGAACCTAGCTCTATGGTGCAAGTAGTGATTTTTGGATCTTTTGCAAAGGATTTGATGTCTTCTATTTATAGCGTGAGCTGTGGGCCTTGTAGAAAGCCCACAAGGAGTCTTGTATTGTTTGGGCCTTGCTTCGGCCCATCTGCTTTGGGCCCATGGAAAGGGCGGGAAAAATGATGGCCCTGCTATTGACGTCATCGACAGTTGGAGCTGCCTTGCCTGGAGGACACATGGCGGCTTGTGACTGGCCGTCGGCGGTATGTCGTTCTGACACAGCATGGTTGACTTACCTGCTAGTGTCTGACGTGACCCCTAACAGCAGGTAAGCATGCCTGCTCAGCACTGTAGAGGCAGCATGGTGAAAGCATGGAAGCAGTCAAGTCAATGTTGGTCGTCAGTGGTTGTTAGACCACTGCGGACATGTGTCGCCTTCTGACTGGCGATATCTCTGGTCTTCTGCAGGTGGATCTTCCTGATCCTTGATCTTCCGTACCTCATACTAAAAGCTGGTAAGTAATGGTAAATTCCGCGTGCGGGCGGCTCCCTATCCCTTCACATATGAAATGGATTTGAAGCTAGTTGTTAATTATTGTGTTATTATGGGTGCTAACATCGCTAATGAGGAGATGTTTGATAAACTTATATAAAAGTAACGATCAAGTTTCAAAAAGGTAAACAACTAATTATGTATAAGCATTCCCATTCCAATGGGTTTGGTGACGATGAAGTTGAAAGTGTCATACGGCATCTTGTTGTTTGTTAGGTGAACTTATATTGGAGCGCATTTTAGGTAGGGGAGTAAATGAACCGAGCTTGCGGCCGTCTATGCTTGAACTCAACTTGTAAGCAGGAACAACGCACTCCTGATGTGAATGAAAGTTGTGTATTTATTAATAACATGTTTCTACTTTCTATCAAGTTTTCACTCATTTAGTATCTATTTCCTTGTTTAAATGTCACGGAAACTTCAAGTGTAACCAAAGCAGCTAATCATTGGAGATGTTTACAAAATTAGGGAGATGTCTCTAGGTTTAGTACCCATTTAGATGTCTGTGGTTTTAGGTACCTCATGCTTGGACATAAGAATATTCCAAATTATAACATTTCTCTTCTTGAGGCATTATGTACATTCTTTAACATTGAAGACTTTTCTTGTCACTTCAACAAGGATGTCAATATCCATTTTGGGTTGCTAGACGTATTGTTCATTTTTGTATTGAAAATTGATGGACATGCGGTAACCGGTGTAGAAACCTACGAAAACATAATCGAAGTGTTAATGATTCGTAACCGAATCCATTGTTAGTCATCTTAAAGTCGCAAGCATGGGAACATTGGCATTGGGTTCACTTAATACACTAAAAAATGATGAACTAACCTCTGAAGACAGTTTGAAGTTTGTCTGCTTCTAGGCTATTGGACTTGTGATTTATCCCAACAACTCTAGCTCTATTTAAAATATGTACATTCCTCTGTTAAAGGACACTAAAAAACATCAAAAACATTGCCTTGGGGCAGCCATGTTAGCTGCATTCCATGATTCCATTAGCACGCATCTACTCTTACATCATTCTCAACTGTCTGGGGGCTTTCTTCCTTTCATTGTAATGTATGGTGTATTATTTCCTTTGTTACATGAGTAATTTTATTTAGTTCTTTAATATGCATGTTTTTCTCTCCGAAATGGTTCCTTGCTTTACGACTATGATGGGTGTAGAGCATTTTCGTGAACCGAATTCCTTCTTATAAAACAACGGATGAAACAATTGTATAAACGCTCACAAGATACAAACAAGGGACACACAAAAGAACAATATGTTAAGTTTTTCAAATATTTGAGAAGTGAAGATGTAATTTTTTTAGTGTTTTGATACTGTCATGGGGTTTTTGTCTCTCGTATGATACTTTATTTTTTATAACAGGTTGAACTCCATGTTTATGAAACTCGAGGCTTAATAAATGTCCCCGAACGCGTGCAGAAAATTCTAATAGCTGCAGCGATCATTCCAGTGTTGAGTTTTGGTATCGAGGGACGAATGTTCCCTTGCATAAATCCAGAGCAATTCGATGTTCCCATGGAAGAGACGATCAAATTCTGGTTATTGATAAAAAGAGGATTGCCATGTTTGCAGCCCAAGAAAGATAGGCATGGGAACAATCCTGAAGGAGGTAGGAGGCTGAACGGTGTATTTTCTGAAGTGAAATCCCTATGGGATGATAGGACAAATTCATAACGAACAAGTAGTTATGACTATACAAGAATAATACCATGCTGCCAACTGAGAAATGTGGTGCAGCTACTAAGGTGTTGTTTTTTTGTTAACATTTTGTATTTATATCATGTTGTTATTTGTTGCTATTTGAAGAGGCTGATAAACGAGAATTTGATGAAGAGCCTTTGATTCAACAATTGAAAAGATTGAAAGAAAAGAAAATGAGGTTCTAGTTCTTCCACTATATAATTGGTTACTATTATACTATTATTTGGTTGTTTCTAACAATATCTTATTCTTTTGACAATTTCTTAGCAAAGTAGCTCATAAGCGCCCTGAAGCTAATATTTTGAACAATCACTTCTTCTCGAAGATGAGGACGTGTTTCCAAACAACCTATACCCCCCACTCCCCTAACCTGGGAGAAATGGAGACAAATGCAAATGAAACACAGACAAACAACGAAGATGGTAATATTCTTTTGAAAGCTGTATTGAAAAGTTAACATTTGTTTTCAATAACCTACTACATGTTATTTGAATTGAAAGGTTAACTTTTCAATTCAACTTTCAAATGAATATTACCATCTTCATTTGTCTCTGTTTCATTTGCATTTGTCTCCATTTCTCCCAGACTGGGGGAGGTGGGGGTATAAATTGTTCGGAAACACGCCCTCATCTTCAAAAGGAAGTGATTATTCAGAAACATTAACTTTAGGACGTTTATTAGCTGCTTTGCTAAGAAATTTTCAAAAGAATAAGATATTGTTAGAAACAACCAAGTAATAGTATAATAGTATAATAGTAGGCAATCATATAGTGGAAGAACTATAACATCCTTTTCTTTGCTTTCAATCTTTCCAATTGTTGAATCAAAGACTCTTCATCAAATTCTTATTTATTAGCCTCTTCCAATAGTAAAAAGGACAACACGTTAGTATAAATACAAAATACCACCAAAAACTAGCACGTTAGCAACTTCACCACCTTCGTCAGTTAGCACCATGGTATTCTTCTTGTACGATACGAAAAGAAGACACAAAGAAAATGGTCAAAAGAACTATTTACTCATTATGAACTATTTCCTATCATCCCATAGGGCTTTCGCTTTATAAGGCACGCCATTCCACCTCCTCTAGGCTTGCTCCCACGCCTATCTTTCTTATGTTGAAAACATGGCAATCCCTTTTTATCAACGTCCAGAACTTGATCGCCCCTTCAATGGGAACATCGAATCGCTCTAGATTTGTATAGGGGAAGTTTCATCCCTCGATAGCAAAAATCAACATTGGAACGATCGCTACAGCTATCAGAATTTGCTGCCTCATGTGTTCTTAGAGATTTTATTAGGCCTCGAGTTTCATAGGTATGGAGCTTAACCTATTATCAAACACAAAAAATGTATCAGGCAAGAGGCAAAAACCCCATGACAATATCAAAACACTAACACAACTTGCATTTTCACTTCTCAATTTTTGTAAAACTCGACATACTCTTCTTTACTGTGTCCCTTGCTTGTATTTTGTGAGTGCTTATACAATTGTTACGTCCATTTTTTTATAAGAGGAATTCGGTTGCACGGAAATTATCCGCACCCATCTGTAACACCCCAACCGATGGCGGAATCATCGAGGTGCCACGTAGTGATGATTGTTCAAAAGCTCATGGTACTAAAATGTAAATATATGATTATTGATTATTGTTTTACAACAAGTGAAATTAAATACAAGACAACAAAAATAAAGATAATTGATTGATTTATTCTAAGTCCAAAGTCCTATGTGAAGCGTCAAGCAGCTTATCCTGAAACATGCACGAAAATAATTTTGTCAACATATGATGTTGGTGAGTACTACTTAGTTTTGTACGTATAGTATAAGTTTTGAAAAGTAGTACAATTCATGTGTCTAGCATCACCACGGCATTATGTAAACACGCAAGTAACCAAACAAGACAAAGATCACATGTAAAGTTGTACAATGTAATTGATAATGAGCACCTCAACACGTGTGAGTCTAAAAGAGCACCATAACACAAAGTTATGTCTAAATGAGCACCGTAACATAAGTTACGTCTATGTGTAAAGAGCACCATAACATAAGTTATGTCTAGATGTATGATTTTGTATGTATGCTACGTTCATGTTCAAACATAAGCACAAAGATAAACAAGACACGTATATGAATTGTAAATGAATAAAATGTATGTGTAAATGAATACGAAAGTTTTGTATACTTGTGCATGAATCACCCCAAAAGTTGTAAAAGCGGAAAAAGGGGATAAGTAATACTCACCTTAGCAAGGTGGTAAGTCTTGTGTAATTGAATAAATGTAATCCAATGTTGTCAAGTATCACCCTATGTATATGATAATAAATAAGTCTAAGTCTATCTAGTCTACAAGTATTTTCTAGGGTTTCGAATTGGGGATAAGTATTCGTTTGATTAATAAATTAAACGTTTAATAAATAAGAGAAATTTGATAAATAAATAAACAAAAGTCTTTTTGTAAATTTTAAATCAAAGATGGTCACAATATAAGGTTTTAAGTGTGAAAATAATTTTTATAAAATTATTTTCTTGAAAATAGAATATTTAATCTATTTATTTCAAATTGTCAAAATATAACTTTAATATCTAAAAATATTAAAAATAAAGAATTCTTGAATTAAAAATTGTATTTCAGTTCTAGATAGTTAGAAATAATTTATATAAAATTTTGGTGCAAAAATATTGAAAAATGAATTTATTATGCTTTATTTATGATTAAAACTAACAAAAATTAATTAAAAATATAAAATAAACGGTTTTTCTGAAATAAAAATATTTTCTGGAATGTTTAAGAATATATAAGTTTAGGATAATTTTTGTGAGATTTAATAACATCGTTTAAATATTTTTATTGAATTTTATAAATATAAATGAATAAACTTGTATTTTTAATAATATATGTTAAATAAATTATTTTTGAAAAACTAAAAATTGTAGAATGAACTTTATCCTTAAAAGGTCATACAGTATTTTTTGTAGAATTTATAAAACATTTTTAGTATTTAAAAACTATTTTTAAAGGATTTAATATATTAAATGTGTTAATGGTAAAATGCAAGAAAAAATAAAAAGGAGCTCTTGGGAATCGAACCTTGGCCAAAGGCCGGATCGGTTCCCTAACCACGCGTGCAAACCAGCTGGTCTATACCAGTTGGTTGGGTGTTTATCGTTTCAAAATAAGTATATACAGAAACTCCTTCATGTGTTTTTCCCCAAATTCGTGCCCTAATTTACCAATCCATTCAATTCGTGTTCAATAGCCCCTAAATCTTTGGGGCTATTGTTCACAAGGTGTCGAAGGTTAAAACCCACAAAAGAGATACTTACAAAAGACCCGTAATCGGGTATGAAGGCTCGTTAAAGCAAAAACGTCAAACACGATCGGGGCTTCAAATGCAGGTTGTTTTATCAGAAATTGGGAGTGGTGAGATGTTTATTGGCGAGTAGTGATGGTCTAGGGGTGTCCAATTTATAGTATTGAGGCTTGGAAGAACTAATGGTAAGTTTGACTCGTTTAATGGTATTGACGCGGCAATTATGTACAAGTTGGAATGTTTTGACTGTAATAATGTGTACAATACGCGTAATCAATTGCTAATTCCATAACTCGAGTCAATGGGTTACCATGTTTAGCTCCAATCACAACATTATTGGTGTTTTTGGCTCGGCAGTGTGCAGCGTGGAAGAAGGGAAAGGAGCAGCAGGTTAAGCGTGTATATATATATATATATATAATGAGTTGGGTTAAGATCAGTTCTGAGCCGTAGCTCAGCTGGCTTGTGTGTGTTGTGCTAGACATCAGACCCGGCTCACTGCCCGGGTTCGAGTCCCGGCAGGAGCAAAACCTTTTTATTTTTGTTTATTAACTGGGAAAAGGGTTTGGGCCGGCTATCTGGGCCTTGTCTGATGGGCTTGGGCTCAGATCTTTGGGCCCAGAAGTGGGAAGGAAGTAAGGGATATTGGGTTGGGTTATGGTTTGGTTATGGTTTTGGGCTCAAGTGTGGTTGGACTAATATTATTATCTATTATCATTATTATTATTATCATTATTATTATTATTATTATTATTATTATTATTATTATTGTTAATAACATAAAATAAAATAATAGTGACGGATGTCACAGCATCATAGTCGCAAAGTCAGGAACGATTTCGCAGAGAAAAACCCTCATACTAAAAAATGGCTCGTGTAACTAAGGAATTAATACACCATTCATTACATTGAAAGGAAGAAAGGGCATGGGCAGTTAAGACTGATGGAATCATGGAATACAACCAACATGGTTGCCCCCCATCAAAGTTTGATATTTCTTGTGTCCTTTAACAGAGAGATGTGCGTATGTGAAATAGAGCTGGGGTTGTTTGGAGAAATCAAAGCTCTAATAGCATGGAAGCAAAAAAAAAAAAAAAAACTTCAAACTTTCTTCAGATGTTAGTTCATCTTTTTAGTGTATTAAGTGAGCTCAGTGACAATGTTCCCTTGCTTGCGGCCTTGAGATGATTAACAACAGATTCAGGTACGCAACTCTTTAACACTTCGATTATGTTTTCGTCAGTTTCTACACCAGTTACCGCATGTCCATCAATGTTCAATCCAGTAATGAACAAAATGTTTGGCAACCCAAAATGAATCTTGACATCCTTATTGAAGTGAAAAGAAAAGTCTTCAAGGTTAAAGAATGTACATAATGCCTCTAAAAGAGAAAGGTCGTAATTCGGAATTTTCTTACGTCCACGCACGAGGTGCCCCAAACCACAGACATCTAATTGGGTACTAAACCTAGAGATATCTCCCTAATTTTGTGAACATCTCCAATGATTTGCTATTTTAGTTACACTTGAAGTTTCTGTGACATATTAATAAGGAAATAAATACTAAAGGAGTGAAAACATGTTATCAATAAATACCTAACATTCCTTCATGTTATGAGTTGCATGTTCCACGGGCAACTGACTCGCCATCAACTATCAATTGTCATAGTTGATATAGTAGTCATGGAGAAAGTTGATTCAACTAGCTCAAGTACCTACACCCAAAAGTGTAATCGAAGGTTTGAATTCTGACATTTTTGGCTACTTATGATACTATCATGATTTAATCATGTTTTTAGTGTGCTCATGACTGACATTACTTCTTATAAACTAGAAGAGGCAGTGCCCGTTTCTGACGATAATGGTAGCATTACCACTAAAGAGGAGAAAGTAGACATACCTGATGATAGGGGTGAACAATGCTTTCACCAGATATTTTCTCTCCCATTCACTCACAACCACTTACACCCACCCCATATAATTTGAGGGACACACTCACATGCATTTAGTGGACCAAATGTGAACGCTCTTAGACTACTTATACTTGTGGTTTTGAATTGTTGTTATTACTTCATGGTTGAGGACACCATTAATTGTTGTTGATAGGATAAATCACAAGGGCGTCGTTGATTTTCTGTCATATCGTGGAGGGCGCGGATTCTTCGTTGATCGTTTACAGTTGCTGGTGGATGTTGTAGTCCAAAAATATATTTTTTTTTTATTTTGAGCCCTGCGGCTCCAACATCTCATCAACCTCTCCTTAGACCGTGTTTCCCTTATAAAGATGGAATTGGTGTTCTCGAAAAAAGCACACGTTGGTGTTCATTGGATATAGATTGTTTTGTATATTATGTAAATATAAAATTCGCTACAATTTTTTATGTTTGAATTGCATGTTTTAGTTTTATGTAATGTGTTGCATGGAAATGGAAAAAAAAAATATTTGTTGAACGTTTTTACGTTCATTATTTGGACGTTGTTCTAATACGAATGTTTTTCTTAAATAACCTAGATATATATAATACAAACTCAATTCTAAAATAAATATTTGACTTCTGCAATCTAAGATTGCGGAAGTACCTATTTCACAAACAAGTTTCTGACAACAACCAAAGTCACAAAATCTTAAAAAAAAACACTATTTTTTCAAAAAAAAAAAAAAAAAAAAACTCGTCTAAAATCATTAGAATGAGAATTCAGAAGTTTTTTTTGATAAAGTGGTAGGTTTTTTATTATTTTTGTGTCTTTGGGTGTTGTCAGAAACATGTTTTTGAAACTGGTACTTCCGTAATCTTAGATTGCGGAAGTGGTGACATGGATCATGAGTTGGACAAAAGCAACGGCATACGTGGAAAGGGTGGTGCTTTATTTTTTGGTTTGATGACATGGCACTTCCGCAATCTAAGATATAAACATGTGAGTTTGTTTGCGGTTAATTTATTGTAGACAAGATATTCAAAATATATACATAAGGTGTCAAATTTTTTTCAAAATATAAATGAGATCAATTTCATTAAAACCAACAAGTTTTACAAGTGGGCGGCAGGTAAACGGGCTGCAAGTTGCGCCGCTACCCCCTTTTGAATAGAAAATCCTACTTTATTAAAGATAAAACTTGGGTCCTTAATCGTTGGGGAGTTAAAATTAACATTTTTTTAAGGAGGGGGGGTTAAAATTATGAATAGCATAATGTTATACAAACTAACTTTTTTTCTTGTTTTTGCTTTTTTTAACTTCAACTATTAATCAATAGAATTTAAATTTTGTATTAATAAACTTTTTTTTTTTGCCTTTTTATTTGAACTAAGTATTAATAAATAGGATTAAACTGTTGTATTAAATTTGTCTTGTCATTATAATGAAATTACAATTTTAACCCTTATATATGAATATGAAATGGCAACTTTACCCGTCCAACACTCATTATATAGTAGTATGAATATACATATTATTCTCAAGTTGTCGATCTAGTTTCAAAATTAACATATTTTTAAAGAAGGGGGGGTTAAATTGTAACACCCCAAAAACGTTAAAGTAATAATAAGTGTGGTGAACAATAATATATATATATATATATATATATATATGTAAGTATGAGTATGTATGTATACGTGTATATATATATGTATGTATATGTTTGTACCCCTAGTTGTAAGTAGTGCATTGGTAGTTGTACATTTAGCAAACATAAAATTTACCAAGTTAATTACTTGGGTAAAAATGGTTGAAGTTTACTTGATAAAAGGGAGGGACTAAACATGAGCAAACACTCATGTTGGAGGGTTGTTTTAGAAAGACTGGGGGGTAGTAATTAAGGGATTAGAAAGAAAAAAATGGAAAGAAAGAAAGAAAAGAATAGATCGCAGGGAGAGAGAAAGAGAAGAGAGGTGACATAGGAGCTCTCCAAAGCTGAAATAAAGCAAGAAATCATCCCTAAATCCCTGCATGTCCATGAAATCATAACCATCTAGTGGCACTAATACTATTGGTAAGTTGTAGAATCATTTTTTTAAAGGATTTGGAAGTAGTATGGTGGGATTTCATGGTTATGTTTTAATAACTATCTCTTGTGGTTTAGGAAGAATGTGATTTCTATGTGTGGTAGTGTAGAATTGATGAAATTACATATTAATTTGGGTATGTTAGGGCTGAATTGAGAATTTCTATGTGGGTGTTGGAATGAAGGTTCCTGTTGACTTTTAAAAGTCAAACAAGACCTCAACACCAAGAAAACACAATTGATTATGTATTGTTGTTAATTATAAAGGTAGATTGTAAATGTTAGTGCAGAAAGGGAGGTTTTGCATCCTAGAATGGTATGATAACTTGAATGTAAGGTAATGCACACCAAATGTATGATAATATGCCTAGCACCTTAGAATAGGTGGGTTTATGAGAAATGAATGATAAATGTAATGGTAGTGTTGTAACTATGAAGTTATGTTAGTTTACCCATCATGAACCAAGAATGGTAATGGGTAAAGCATGAGAAACTAAAGTATGGATTTCCTTCACTATGTAGGTGTGAAGGTAGAAGGCTCAAGCGGTCAAAAGGAGCACGGTGCACACAACAAAGGTAAGTTGGTTACTACCAACTATGTAGTTTAATGAGTATATTAGTCATAATTGTTATGTATGCATTGTTGTGGTTGAATTTGATGGAATGAAAGTAGTATGAAGTACCCTTGTGGCTACACAATGGTGCAAATTGGTAGAATGGTTTAAATAGTGGAAGCACCCTTAACGGGTCAAAATGGTAGGAACACCCTTAACGGGTCAATACGGTAGAAGTACCCTTAACGGGTCAATATGGTGGAAGTACCCTTAACGGGTCAAAATGGTAGGAATACCCTTAACGGGTCAAAGGGTAGAAGTAAGGATTTATCATGGTTCCATGGATTGTTTGGTTTCCTTGGACAAGATGGTGATATTGTTTTAGCATACTAAATGTTTGCTTTGTTTGAATTGGTAATAGGTAAAGCTCACGAGTGAAGATCAAGTCTCAAGGGAGGTCGAATTATGCACGCTCATGTTCTTTTGGGTTGGGGTACCATGGTAGTATTAGGATCCTTGAGTCTTTTAAACAAGTTGTCAATGTTTTGTGTACATGGTTTTGGTTATGGGTCAAAGATTCACATGGTAGCTAACTTGGACATTGTCTTTTGTAAATGTAACTAGTGTCGCCAAGGTTGTTGGAATGTCGTTGGACAAAACGTTATGGGTACGTATATACTATGGGTGTTTATATATTATCTACATGTTTTAAAAAAAAACGAGTCTTACATAAAATTGTGAATATTGTAATGTTATACAATCTACTTTTTTTTTTTTGGTTTCTTGTTTTTTCCTTTTTCTTTAAACTTCAACTATTAATTAATAGAATTTAATTTTTGTATTAATAACCATTAATTTTTGGTTTTTTTTAACAAAAAAATTAATTAATAGAATTAAACTATTGTATTAAATTGTCTTGTCAATGTAATGAAATTACAATCTTGTTTTTATATATGAATATATATTTTTTTTGAAAAGAGACTTTCATTCAAAAAAACGGCAAAGTCCTCAAAGCGAGGATCGCCACACCAAACAAAACCAATTACAACATATACAACGGGGACAACACCCAATCCTTCCAATCTATATTTTTTAATCTACTTCTATGTTTAAGCCAAAAAAACGACGAAGACTTAATGTTTCGAACCACCTCTTGAACCTTCAACTCTTTATTGTTGAATATCTTCTTGTTACGAGCTCCCCAAATCTCGCAAAGATGTTTTTATATATGAATATGAAAAAAGAAAGTTGTAATCTCATTTTCACAAGCCAAACATGATGCTAAAATAGAGCCATACCTCAAATAATTTATTTAAATAATTTTTGAAGTTTAAAAGACCTCACAAAGAGCATTCACAATAGCTATTTTATCTCCATCTCTATAATTACACTAAAAATTATTATCTTTCTCTCTTATTTTCTATTGAATAATATTTATTCTATACTTTTATCATTGCTTTTTTCTCTCTTCTCTACTCACAGCCACTTTTTAAAATATTAAAAAAATTATGAAGGATGAACAGTGTCTCCTACTGGTGAACAGTGTCTCCTCCAAGTATTTTTTCTCTCATCTACTCACAACTAGGGTTGTAAACAAACCAAACGTTCGGTGAACAGTTCGTAAATCGTTTGGCGGGAAGTTCGTTTGTGTCCGTTTGTTTAATAAATGAACGAACACAAACAAAAAATTCCGTTTGATTAACTAAACAAACAAACACGAACAAATGTCTCGTTCGTTCGATTGCGTTCGTGAATGTTCGACAATGTGTTTGTTTACATTAGTTTATTTATATCCGTTCGTGTATGTTTGTTTATGTTCGATCACTAGTTAAAACTTAGGAAATTATGAACTTTTGAATTATCGATACCGTTTAGTAGATGTACTTTGTCTAACGGTTAATATTAACAATGTCTTTTTAGTTAGTTGCATATTAAATGTTTGTTTTTGTTTGCTTGTGTTCAAGACCCGTGTTCACGAACAGTTCGCAAACAACTGAATTTCTTAACAAACAAACACAAACATAGAATTATGTTCGTTAGTGTGTTCGTGAACGGTTCGTTTGTCCAAGAAACCTTAACAAACAAACACGAACACAGCCTTGTTCGTGTTCGTTTGGTTCGTTTACAGCCCTACTCACAACCATTTATACTCACTCTATATAATATAGAGATCACAATCACACCATTACAGAGGAACCGATGTGAATGCTCGTGTCCCTTTTAGGCTAAAAAAAAGATTGAACTAGCGTTAACAAACACAACCAAACTACATAAATAAATGAAAGAAAAAATCCTCTAAAACAATGCTAACCCTTCTAATAAAAAAAAAAAATAATAACATAAAAATAGTATAAATGTAAGAACCTATTTTTTTTTTTTTTTTTGAACGATAGAGGACACATGTCTCAACCAAAACAACTCCTTACTTTATGTGAGCAACAGGTGCCAACTTTCCCGCCAATTCATTCCAAACCAACCATATCCCCACTTTCAACCCACGGAAGTTCCCTCCACGCGCCACTCACAGACTCTCGTACCGTACACTAACCCACTTAAGCGCGTGAACTTCAAACCTTTCTCTGTCACGCACCGCCCATAGCTTAACGGGACCCAGATTCGGAAGCAGTTCAGAACCAGAAGCCGTTAGTTTACTTTAACCAACGGCCGGTTTTTACATTAACCCCTAATAATATCAACTAATTACATTTCTGCCATTACGTTTTAAACCTTCGTACCTCTATATAAACGATGCTTTATGTTACAATAGGTTTGCCAAAATTGTGTATCAAAAACCCTAATTTCCACATATTTTCATTTCACCACTTATAAATAAAGCCCGACCACCTGGTTACACTTATTTCCAAAAACAACATGCGCCCGCAATCGCATACAGCGCTAAATTCATTTCTTCTTTTCTTTTAACAAAGATTAAAAAGTCAGACACGCCCGCGATCACATACAGCACTAAAACTTATTACTCCTTGTCTTTTAACAAGACCCACACCCAGTCGAGGCACCACAGTCCATGTATACCCTGTCTATAGGGAAGCCATCTAGTTCTGCTTCCACTATTACAGGGGTGATGATCAATTCGTCTGGTGCTGGAGGGAGGCAAATGTACTGCTTGTTCCAAGGTTCGGTTCGAGCTCTCTTGATCTGCTGAGGTCCCTCGTGCCTAACCATGTTGACCTCCTTGTCCTTCCTCCCCTCATCTTTCCTTCCCTTGATGTCCTTAATCAGGTGGGCCAATTCCCCGGACTTGACTGCCTCTTCTATTCTCTTTTTCAGTTGATAGCAATCATTCGTGTGGTGTCCAGTGTCGTTGTGGAAAGCACAATGCTTGCTGGTATCCCTCTTGCTAGCCGGTTTAGATAGAGGTCGGGGAGGTCGGAACGTGTATTTGACTTCTTCGGTGGAGAATATCTCTTGAGGGGTCTTGGTTAGGACGGTGAACACGTGCCTTTCTTTCTCTTGATGTCTTCCAGGTCTGGGAGACCGTCGCCTTTCTTCATTTCTTCTTGGTTCGAAAGGCCTTCCAGATCGCCTCTCGTTGTAGGGTTGGAAGTTGGTTCTTCGGGAGCTTGTTGAGCTGTCTCTCCAACTTCCACGGTCCCGTTTTCTGTTATCCTGCCGAGTGAGAGCCTCCTCCCCCCGAAGGAAGGCTTCGACTCTCTCGAAAGCTTCTTCCATGGTTTGAGGAACGTCTTCATGAAACCTTCTTAATAACTTTTTAGGGCGGATGGCCCCCATGAATCCCGAGACTCGAATCTTTTCGGTGGCTCCACTATATTGCAAACCTTCTCTCTTGTATCTTTCTATGAAACTTCGGAGGTCCTCATGCTCCCCCTGCTGAATTTGGTACAGTATGGCAGCGTCTTTGGTGCACTTTCTTAAGGGATTAAAGTTGGAGGTGAAGCTCCTTCGTAGGTCATCAAAGGATGAGATGCTGCGAGCAAGGAGACCACAAAACCACAAGCGGGCCGGACCTACCAACGTTTGCATAAACATGTGGCAACACTCGGCATTATTCCACTTTTCTACAGTGGCTGCCCCGGAAAACACATTCAGATGGTCGTCAGGATCTTCGGTTCCGTCGTACGTCTTTACGTTGGCCGGCATTTTGATCTTGTTAGGAAAGTCAAAATGTGCTATGTGTTCGGCGAAGCATTCTAGTGACTTGGGACGGTATGGCTCGGAGGGTATAGCCCCGGTTCGGGTGTCGACTGTGGAGGCTTGGATTTGAGGCTGGGGTATGCCTCCACCTTGACCCCCTGGGAGAGCCGTTGCTGGTATTTGGTTTAGAGGAAGTGGATACTGCCACGGGTATCCCCCGGGCCATGTGGGAAAACATGGTGGCATATAAGGTGCGGGCTGAGGCTGGGAGTAATTGAGGTACATCGCCGCTGAAGATGCAGCCAGCCCTCCTACATAGCCTCCGGCTCCTGCCAAGGAAGCAGCCACGGCACTACTAGCTAAAGGTAGGGACCTTAGAGCTTCTGCAAAGGATAGGGGTGTTGAGGATGACAGGGATACTTGTGTGGCTTCCATCACCTGTTCTGCTGTGTACTCTTGGACCCCGGGAGAGAATACGGTTCTGCTAGGACCCTCCCCTGAAAGAAGACCTCCTTGACTGTTTAAATAAGGGTGAGGGCTTGTTTCAATACGTTGAGTTGTAGGGGAGGTAGTGGTTCCCCATAACGGAGGTGAAGGTGAGAGGGTAACTGTAGGTTCTTCATCATAGGACAGCCTGACCTTTACACCTCTGGATCTTTCTTCCCGTACATAACCGTTTAAGAGGTCTCGGAGTTGCAAGAAGTTTCTTCGTACTCCCTCCGGGGTGATATCCATCCGTTCAACGGGTAATAACACATCATCTCTAGGAGATGCATAAGCAGCCCTCGAGGCTGGTGGAGTTTGATAGTTTAGCATATCTCCTAGAGACGGTTCGACGCATGGTCCGTCCGTTCCAGGTGTTCCGAGGCCAGCAGCGTCACCGGAGGTGTGGCTACTGGCCGGAGTTTCTTGAGGACCCCCGTCTTGGCGGTTATCTCCGCCGGTCATCACAAAAAGAGGTTACTTAGGAACAAATGGGACTGAAGGACTTTCAACAGCTTTGTTCAAAGTAGCGACAGCCCCACGGTGGGCGCCACTTGTTGCTACAACAAGGAAAATGACCGGGATTAGGTTGCGAGATGTTTAGGTTAAAGGGTTAGTGGTACATTAGGTTTAAGTTATGGTTTAGGGGATCCTCTGGCTCCTGGAATGGACCTGCACAAGGTAACAGACACCGTTAGCCTTAACGCAGGAGGGGGTCTCCTGCGTTTGGACTCCGGCGTGAGAATAAGTATGTATTCTTTTGGAGTTAATAATGTAGAGAGTATGAGAGTAAGAGAAGAAGTGAGAAGTGTGTGGAATGCAAACCCAAGGGTCTCCTTATATAGGCAACAGAAATCTGCCCAGGAGCTCCCTTAGGGTAGCATCCTTACTATACCTGGCCATGGTTGACTCTCTTTCAGCTGCCTGCAGTGAGACTTTACCCTTTTGGTGCATATTCAGCTTTTTCTATTTCCTAGGTGGGCATGGAGCTGTGTGATGTTTTGTTTTATGCCAATAGTCAAAAGCTGAAGCACCTTTTTATATTTCCAACATTTTTTATTGTTCACTTTCTGCTGCACAGCTACCATATGGCAGCCGTGCTGCCTTATGTTAGCGTTTCAGCTCCAGGAAGTTCTACAAACCTTAATATCTTTTTTACTTTGCTTTATTTTCTTGACAAGGGTTTTAGACGTGGTCGTTTTAGTACCCACGTCATCATTTTTATATATGAATATGAAAAAAGAAACTTGTAATCTCATTTTCACAAGCCAAACATGATGCTAAAATAGAGCCATACCTTAAATAATTTTTGAAGTTTAAAAGACCTGACAAAGAGCATTCACAATAGCTACTTTATCTCTATCTTTATAATTACACTAAAAATTATTATCTTTGTCTCTTATTTTCTATTTAATAATAATTATTCTATACTTTTATCATTGCCTTTTTCTCTCTCCTCTACTCACAACCACTTTTAAAAATATTAAAAAATTATGGAGGATGAACACTGTCTTCTACTGATGAACAATGTCTCCTTCAAATGTTTTTTCTCTCATCTACTTGCAACCGCTTATACTCACTCTATATAATATAGAGATCACACTCACGTCATTACAGAGGAGCCGATGTGAATGCTCTAATGTGTCCTTTTAGGCTAAAAAAAAGATTGAACTAGCGTTAACAAACACAACCTAACTATATAATGAAAGAAAAAATCCTCTAAAACAATGCTAACCCTTCTAATAATAAAAAAAAAAAAAATAATAACATAAAAATAGTATAAATGTAGCACCTATAGAGGACACATGTCTCAACCAAAACAACTCCTTACTTTATGTGAGCAACAGGTGCCAACTTTCCCGCCAATTCATTCCAAACCAACCATATCCCCACTTTCAACCCACGCAAGTCCCCTCCACGCGTCACTCACAGACTCTCGTACCGTACACTAACCCACTTAAGCGCGTGAACTTCAAACCTTTCTCTGTCACGCACCGCCCATAGCTTAACGGGACCCAGATTCGAAAGCAGTTCAGAACCAGAAGCCGTTAGTTTACTTTAACCAACGGCCGGTTATTTACATTAACACCTAATAATACCAACTAATTACATTTCTGCCATTACGTTTTAAACCTTCGTACCTCTATATAAACGATGCTTTATGTTACAATAGGTTTGCCAAATTTTTAATCCAAAACCCTAATTTCCACATATTTTCATTTCACCACTTAAAAAAGCCCGACCACCCGGTTACACTTATTTCCAAAAACAATATACGCCCGCAATCGCATACAACGCTAAATTCATTCCTTCTTTTCTTTTAACAAAGATTAAAAAGTCAGACACGCCCGCGATCACATACAGCACTAAACTCATTACTTCTTGTTTTTTAACAAGACCAACAAAACCCGGCCACCTGAGTAAAACCCAACATACGCCCGCGATCGTAGACAGCGCTCTGATGTCGCCGGAAAAACACAAGTCCAGTGGATCAAGTTTTCAACGGTCAGTATCTCCGTCTGGAAGATTTTGTTCCTCTACAATATTATCATCTTCGTCGTCGTCCTCTGCTTTCTCTTCTCCTGCAAGACCCACGTCTCCGTCACGAATCACCGTCACACGTGGCAGTCACGTGACGTCGTCTCCGTCTCTCCGTTTCTCGTTCGATCACCGTCACGCCTCTCCTAACCGTCCGATCCATTCGCTGACGTCATCATCGCGAAACATGACGTCATCTTCTGGAAACGTGGCGTCAACTAGGAATAATATTAATAAAAGTAATAATAATAAGGTGCCTTGGAGTCATGGAGCGAAGAAGACGTGTCTGTGTTCGCCGACGACGCATCCTGGGTCGTTTAGGTGTAGTTTGCATAAGAATGCGAGTGCACGGAATGTTAATGGTGGTCAGGAGAATACGGTGTCGTATAGGTCTCATAGATTGCATGCTAGAAGGTCTGCGATGACGAATTCGCTTGTGAGGATTGGGACGGTTGAAGGTGATTTGGTGAAACGAGCTTTGGCTGCGTTGATTCGTCCCTCGTCTCATCAGCAGAGACGACGTACGGATTTTCAACCGCGGCCTAGCGGTTGTCCGTTATGTCAAAAGCCGAGAGTTGATTTGAACCTAAAACCTCACGCCTGATGTTTTTAAGTTTTGTATTTGTTAATGGGTTACCAACCCCGTTACATGTTACTCTTTTAGGCCGTATGTAATGGACCGTGGAAATTAACGCCCCTCCTTCATTTTGCTTTAATTTCATTGGTCAGTCAAAAATAGTCCCGTTTCACGTCGAAAAAAAATGCCCAAACTCATTTTTTTTGCCAAAAACACCCATGGGGCCTGGGGCAGTGTAGGGGGGTTTTGGGGCGTTTTTTTGCCCATTCCACGCCCAAAATAGATTTCCATTACACACGGTCCTAGGACGAATTTTGTAGATTGTTTTGTTTTTTTAAGTATGAATTTAGATTTTTTTTTTTAGTAAAGAGTTGATACCCTAGTTTCATCACATCATAACTTCATATCATTAAAGGAGTCTGAAAGTTTTATTTTATGTTATTGTTTTATTTTATTTTTGGATTGTATAATAAAGTGTGTGCCATGTGTCTTTGGTACGTTCGTTTGGTGGACTAGACGGGAGATTTTTCTGAAAAGTAAAACTTATAAAACTAATTGAATGTTTAATTATTCATATATTTTGGAAGTGCATGTGGTGGCTTAATATCATAGGTTTGGGCTTTTACTTTTCTCAAACTTAATTAAAAAGAATTAGGTAAAGTAATATAAAATAATTCATAGGGTGGATATTATCCATCTCCCTCACTATCGTTGTCCCAAGTGAAAGGATGAAGCTTAGTAGAGAGAAAATTCTCTCCAAGTGATTGAGAGTTCAACTTGAAAGATGTGAAAAGTAAAAAAAAAAAAAAAAAAAGTAGAGTTTCCCTTCAAAATTCTAGCATTATGTTCATTCCATATCAACCACATTGTTGCATAGATAATGCCTCTAAGAATGTATTTCTCCTTCTTCGTCTTCGTTTGAGTACCCGCCACCTTCAAAAGGTCTTTCACTTCAAAAGCATAGATGGGACTTAAACGACACCAAGATCCCACTCTAGCCTAAATCTCAGTCGAGAACACACAACCTGTAAACAAATGCGTAGTAGTTTCCAAATCCTCATTACATATTGCACACGATCCATCATCCAAAACAATCTCACGTTTGATTAGCTCCACCCGTGTTGGTAACTGGTTAATGTCTGCCCTCCAAATCATAATTTTGCATTTCAACGGCATCCAACATTTCCATTTCATGTTCGAGTTAATCGTCGACGGTGTCCTATTTTCATAAGTTTCTTTGCCTTGTGCACGGTATACACTTCATTTTTTTCACCCTTCCAGCACCAACTATCAGGCCCCGAACTCGGCTGATAATCATGGATGTCCGATAGTAACTGAAACAGTTTATTAACATCCTCATATGTTGAAGGGGTCCTTCTCCATTCCCAGTTCCAAATCTTCGAGCCATTAACTAACTGAAGCCGAGCATCGACCATTAGGGATGCAAACGAACTAAACTTTCAGTGAACAGTTCATGAACCGTTCGGTGGGAAGTTCATTTGTGGTCGTTCGTTTAATAAATGAACGAACACGAACAAAAAATTCTGTTCGTTTAGTTAATTGAACGAACATGAACAGAGGTCGCGTTCGTTCGTTTATGTTCGTGAACGTTCGGTAACGTGTTCGTTTGTGTTCGATAGTTTATTAAGGTTTTTAATTTTTATACTTTTTTATATTCTTTTATTTTTATGTATTTTACACAATAAATAATATATATAAGGTAAATATATGACTATAAGAGATCAATAAACCTACTTTTTGTATTCACATTCAATATATGTTTCCACGTTCTAACGTTGATGCCCTCCACTTCCAACGCCCTCTTCCATCCACCTCCAACGCCCTTCTCTAGTACTAAGTATGTTTGGACAATTAGTTTATATTTTGGGTGGGTCTAACTAATGTCTTAATGTATGTGAATTCGATGTTATTCAAAAGTTAATATATGTCCGTTTGTGTTTGTTTATGTTCATGAACACTTCTTTGTGTTCATTTGCGTTCATGAACACTTGTCTGTGTTCATTAATGTTCGTTTGTGTTCGTGTGCGTTCATGAACAAAATTAACAAATGAACACAAACGAACACGAACATAAGTGTTTTCTTAACAAACGAACACAAACAAAAAATCTCGTTCGGTAAGTGTTCATGAACTGTTCGTGAACATATAATTTTCTTAACAAACGAACACGAACAAGGCATTGTTCGTGTTCGTTCGGTTTGTTTGCAGCCCTATTGACCATAACCCATTTCTTCCTTTTCCAAATTAAACAACATTGGGTATGCTAAGCGCAAAGGTTCATCACGAAGCCAAGTATCTCCCCAGAAATGAATCGAAGACCCTTCGCCAACGGTACCTACAAAAAAACTATTAAGAGTTTTACCATTGCACAACTTTCTTTCCCCTATTTTGATGATTTGTTTCCAACATCCACTAGCCAAAAAAGTACATGGAAGCATGGACCAGGGCGGCTTGAACCACGACACCCCATCACTACCATTTTCCACAGACAATTACTCTCTTTTTTGAAACGTCGTGCCCATTTAAGAAGAAGAGCGTCGTTAATAATTTGTAGTTTATTCACACATAATCCACCCTCATCTTTCGGCCTTGTTATAACATCCCAAGCTACCCAATATATCTTTTTTTCTTCATTAGAACCCGCCCATAGAAAACGTCTCATAATAGCTTCGCTACTATCAATAACCGTAACCGGGGCTTTATAGAGAGAAAGATAATAAATCGGTAAGTTTTCAAAAACCGATTTTATAAGAATCAATCGTTACCCTGTAGATAAAGTTTTCGCCTTCCAAGACACAAGCCAGTCCTTTACAACATCAATCACTGTGTTCCAATTACTTATTCGAGATATTTTAACTCCCACTTTAATCCCTAGATAAACAAACGGAAAGGTACCTCGTCTACACCCCAACACCTCCATCATATTATCGACTTCATTGTCTTTGGTACCAACCCATACAAGTTAGACTTGTAAAGGTTAATCCTAAGACCCGAGCATAAGTAAAAAAAAACATGAAGAATTCGGGCGGTGCTCTGACGATTCTTGTGAGACCACTCTCCTAAAATAAGAGTGTAGTCCGCGTAGAAAAGATGGGTAATATTGGCTTCATCATCCTTAAAATTTATGCCTTTCAATTCGCCAATCGCCTTTGCCTTTTTCAACATCCAAGATAAAGCTTTCATGACAATCAAGAATAAAAAAGGCGAAAGTGGATCTCCTTGACGGAGACCCTTTTAAGCTTTAAATTCAAACGTCGAAACCATTAACTAAAACCGCGACCCTCGAGGATATAAGAATACCTTTAATCTAATTGTATTAACTCGACGAAAAGCCCATTTACTCCATAATAGATATTAAGAAATTCCAGTTGACAATGTCATATGCTTTCTCGAAATCTATTTTTAAGAGGAAGGCCTTTCTATTCCGTTTTTTCAACAACTCCATTAATTCACTAACCACAAGAGGGCCATCAAGAATAAACCGATCTGACAAGAAAGCCGATTGAGACTCGGATATCACATTCCTTAACACCTTCTTAAGACGGTTAGCAAGGATTTTAGAGATAACCTTACTATCATCCCAATAAGAGTAATAGGTCGATAATCTTTGAGACCCAAAGGCATTTTAACCTTCGGGATCAAAGTGATAAAGGATGAGCCACAACATGTGTTAATAATACATGTCTCATGGAACTCCTCTATAATCCGAAAGAAATCATCCTCCAACAGATTCCAAAATCGTTTAACAAAACGAAAGTTGAAACAATCGGGGCCCGGGGCCTTATTCGAACCGCAATAAAAAACCGCATCTTTGATCTCTTATTTAGAAAAAGCCGCGGTTAAAAAATCACAATCCCGATCAGTAATACTGTTAATACTTGAACATGATAAAGCCAGGAGAAAGCTACAATCCTCTTTAAAGTGAGCTCTATAAAATCGTAACACCTCCTTCTTGACCAAAGTCGGTATCGAAACCCACTCCTCGTTCACCTCGAGGCCCGAAATAACGTTCCTGGCCTTTCTACCATTCACCGTACTGTGAAAAAAACCTGTATTCTCATCCCCAAGAGCGCCCATTTCACCCCTGATTTTTGACGAATATCACGAGATCTAAATGTACAGCTCAATCTCTTCAAGACTCTTTTTGCATTCAAACCACACCCATAATTCCGACTCCTCTAAATCTTGTTATTCCATTAAAATCTCGATCTCATCTCTTTCTTTTCGAAGTCTGTGTTCCTCTTCCTCTTCGTTGCATTTACACATTTTATACCATAATCTCAATCTGTCGCGCAACATCTTCAATTTGTTACTAAGATTTAGATCCGAAAGGCCCTCCATATTATTTCCCATTAAAACCGACTTTACAACCTCATCACATCCAGGTCTGTCAAGCCATGAATCAAAACAACGAAACGGCTTCGGTCCAAAATTCGTATCATTTTGAGTCTAAAAATAAGTTAGTTTTATATATATATATATATAAAAAAGAAATATGAACATGCAAATAAGTCAGTTTATTAAGAGTTATGATCAAATACACAGTTAAAAAAAATAAGAAGTCATATGAAGGGTATCAAATGGAATCTGATTGAACTCGTTCAAGCGGCATTGAAACCGTATCCTTGAACCTTACGATCTTAGTTTTTAGGTTTTCAATTTTTTGGATTTTAGCTTGTAGTTTTTAGAATTTGATTTATATCATTGTGTTTTTTATGTTGCATTGTGGCATTTTTTTTTTATTTTTGTCATTGCGTCATTTTTGTGATTCAATGTACCATATTTTGTGACCCATTGTGTTGTGTTTCATGATTCATTGTGTTTTTTGTATCATTCTCATCCTTCTCATTTTTGTTACACTGTAACATCCGACCCCTCTCACCACCAATATTGCCCGCTTTGCCCTGATGGGTTGCCCATCCAGAGCTCACGGATTTGTTTTTGGTCGCCCCGGTGGAGACTTCCCATGAGGTCACCCATCCTGATACTACTTCCACCTGAGCACGCTTAACTGTAGAGTTCTCCTCTCATCCACTAGCATTAAGCCCAAAACGCGTTGGTGATTTAAGAGGCTTTGGATTACTTATGAACCAAGGATCTCTCCTGGCCACGGCCGATGTAGGATTTGCCTAGGGTGTCATACAAAGGTCCATGTTAATCTCCCTAAAATCAGTACTGTTACATACACTGTATATGATAACTTGACACGTTTAATAAAACAAGCATGAGCTTCACTTATCAAGATTTTATAGGCTCACGAGCCTAAACAAGCTCACAATATATATATATATATATATAAAAATTCTTTTTATATAAAAAATAAATGTAAATGTAACCAAATTTATTAATAAAACAATTAACAAAATGATTAACGAGAGTTCGATATGAAGTGAGCCTAAGCTTTCATAAGTCAAACGAGTCGAATTCAGCACGACACGTTTACATCCCTAATTAGCTATAGTATATATATTACACGTTGCAATTAAAACAATGTTATTAGTTAGACCACCCGTAGTGGCACAATCATTAGCGTCCCTCCACTCCAAATGTGGCACAACCATCGGCTTCAAAGAAATAGGGAAAAGCATCCCAATTTCACCCCGTGAAAATATCACGCCCAAGGAAATTTTGCCCATTTCAAGCCCAAGGGGGCGGTGTACACCCAAGAAATAGGACGCTAAAATGGCCCTTTCACGCCCATTAACTCACCGCTACGAGTGGTCTTACTATTGATTAGTCAAATTGATTTCCCTTTCAAAATTATCTCAATGTTTGTGATCGATTCAATTGTTTTTGTTTGCTTCTAATTTTGATTACTCTTCCATTGCTAATACATCACAAATTTCATCAAATGACACATATTACAAAGATCCAACAATTTTTTCACCCCATTTAAAGTTTAATTTTCGCAATCAACCAGAAACAAAACTAGAGTAGATACCACACGTTTCATTTCAAATTTTAACCTACAAAACCGAATTCCATCAACATGAACTAAACCTTTTGATTTTTGGTCGACCCGGTCCACCGGTTTGGTTCTCACTTTCCACAACATGAATTGTAATCACAATTTTGTGATGTTAGGTCAAAAGATTCTATAAAATTATTAAAGGGTGTGTCTAAATGTCTTATTTTGATTGCACCTAGGACAGGGAGCGTTGACCACATATTACAAGACATGTGGCAGGGGAGTCCATGTCTCGTGGAAGGGATTAGGGAATCATAGGTTTATATCATAGGTCCAGTATCTTATTTTTTAGGGTTAAGTTAGGTTTTAGTACTTTAAGTTTGTTTAGTTTATGTAGGTTAGAATAAAATCTCATTTTTTAAAAGATTTTGCTGCTTGATTTGCTTTTTTTTTTTTAACAATTTCCTTTCAAATGGCTAACTCAGTCATATTATTCTGCAACTTCAAGTTACGTCATTTACATACTCATATGGATTGTACGTGACTTAAAGTTAACTATTTAATTTGACTGAATTAGCCATTTGGATGGAAGAAATTAGAAAATATGAACCGTGACATGTGATACGTTAAAAACTGGAGGGTTTTGTACTTACGTAGTTAGATTGAGCAAACCTCGGGAACTAAAACCACACTTAACTAGCAAATAATCTAAATGACTTAGTATTTGCGCCATAATTTTCAATTAAGAAACGATGTGAAATAAACTTTTTAGTCATAAAATATATAAATAATAAATATATAAAAAAATAAATTAGACTAGAAGATTCTATTGAATTATTAACGGGTTATTGTGATTGCACCCAGAGGACATGTGGCTGGGGGATAATAAACCACCAAAGTCCTCATAATCGCTCACACTTTTCTACTGGCCCAATAATATTTAAACACATGCTTGTTTGGGGCCGTATTTTGTGGCTGTGTTTCCATCTTTCTGCCAGATTGTGTGATCACCATTATTCACCAGACACCATTTGATGTTATATGTTTTATTTTTTATTGTCATGTTGGGTTATTTCACCAATTGATGTTATATGTTTTGTTAATAAAATGCTTACAGTTTTGCTGTTTGACTTTTTGTTACTTCAAAGATTGTCAATTCTAAAATTTATCAGACATAAACGTCATCATGCTTGGAAATATAGGGTTTCGACCCCCCGAAACTGGTTTTCGAACCCCTGAAACTAGTGACTTCCGACCCCCCGGTGACTTCCGACCCCCGAACCTTCGGGTCAAGCTTCGCCACTGCTCTTATCATCTAGGTCAAAATATTTAAATCTAGTATTAAGTCCGCATGTTGCTGAAGAGGGCATAAAACCGTACCAAGTAGCATCAAAGTAGACGTAAAAACAGTGAATCATGCATGCTCGTTGTGGCGTTATAATGCACAAAAATTAGACCGAAACTTAAAACGCAATGTGACCGTTCGACGGGAAATATAAAGGTAAAAACTTTGAACTACATATACAAGTTGTGGCTAGGGCTGTTCACGAGCCGAGCCGATCCGAACGGAACTTTGCTCGTGCTTGGCTCGTTTACAAACCGAACCGAGCGGAGCGGCTCGTTTACAATCGAGCCAAAAATCGAACGAGCAATCTTCGAGCGCAAATTTTTCGAGCGAGCGCCGAGCGAGAATCGAGCGGAGAATAATATGGACGATCATAAAATTGGGATGTTTCCTTCGATGTTTTCATTGTCGGGTGACAACTAAGGTCGAAATGTCCAATGATAACACTAATATTAAGATCCCAGTGTCCAAGGATGAGGCTTAGATTGAGGCTGGTGAGGTGATGAGCATACGTCAGAGAACCGTTGTTGCATTGTGACGTAGGTGTGATATCAAGCTACAATTAACGATGGACGACTAATACCATAAAGAAACTGTCACCTCATGCCTTATTGTTTTACTATTAAATCTAGTATTAATTTTTTTATTGAATTAAGTGGGCAAATTATATTTTGTTTGCATATACTGAGTAAAATCCAATATAATCTTATATATAAAGCCATAAATTTATCTATAAATTGTGTGTATATTTATTATTAAATAAATAAAAATTTATTCGAGCCGAACCGAGTCGAGCGTACCTTTGCTCGTGCTCGGCTCATTTACAAACCGAACCGAGCCGATCGGCTCATATACAACCGAGCGAAAGATCGAGCGAGCATTTTTCGAGCATTTTCCGAACGAGCGACGAGCGATCCACGAGCGACGAGCGATATGAACAGCCCTAGTTGTGGCGTGTCAACTCGAAAAACGTACAACTAAAAATCTATTTAAAATACATGGGATAAAGTTGAAAGTAAAAAAGTGTAGGGGTATAATATAAAGATGAAAACTATTAGAGTTAAAGGTAAAAAAAAAAGAAAAAAAAACAAAGTGGGGTACAATGTACATAGCATGATGTACAACCATTTCATGCACAAAACACTTGTTAAGCATGATGTGCAAAACCAGGAAGCATAATATTTAAAACTAACTGAGTCCTAACTCTATTAGATTTTTGATGATGTACTAGCTTATGTGTCAAAAACATGCTGAGGTGGCGGCTTAGGTGTTAAAAACATCTTTATATATTTATGGTTTTTGTTTCTCTCTCACCCACCACAACCCACCGTTTTCCCACCTCTCCTCCCAACCATCACCCACCACCATCGCACAAGCAACCTAAATCGCTGCAACCCACTTTCCTCACCATCGTTGCTTCCATTTTTTCCAACACTATCCACCATTGGCAACATATACGCATCGTACACCTCACCTGCACAAACCCTAACTCTTATCCACCTCTAACAACCGACCCCCACCGTTGCAACCCACAACCATCCACCATCCCCTCTGACGACAAGCTTTACCCACATGCAATCTAACCCCATTGCATTGCATTACTCTACCATTCTCGCCCATCCTCCGCCAGAACCCTAACCCAACGTTCTCGACCATCCTCCACCTTCACAACCACCATCCCCTCCGTCAACAAGCTTTCAGAATCAGAAATAGATAACCATCGATTTCCCATTAGAACTAGGTTTTTGGGTGTTGAATCAGATTTACCATCGATTCAATCAATTTGGGTTTTGGGGTTGTTGGTTGTTTTGCTATGAATAATTTTAGGGTTTCGATTTGGGATTTACAGATTTAGGGGTGTTTCAGATCTGAAAAGAGAGGTGGGAAAATGGTGGCTGGTGGCGGTTGGGAAGGGAGGTGGGAAGAGAAGTTGTAGGTGGTGATATAATGAAGCAGATGCCACGTCAAGAGCTATGTAGGTTCATTTTTTACACGTATGAATGCCACATAAGCACAAAACTAACGACGTTAGGCAACTGACTAACCGGGACCATTGGATGAGAAAATGATGAAAGGTGGGACTACTAATGCATATTTCCGTAGTTGGGTCTGTCAACGGCCAATGGCCAATAGTTTGGATTATTTAAATCCATTACTCTTTTTAATTAACATCATTTAAAACACGTTGAACCTCACACACACATTGCGAAATGAAACGTACAACGAAAAAAAGAAAAATTTGTGAAAGATGAAAAGTAGACCAAAGTTGAAAGTACAAAAGTGTTATAATTAAATTGCAAAAGATATAAAAAACTTTGTTTTAATATTATAAAAGTAAAAAAAAAAAGGATTAATAGCAAATAATGTAAACTTTTGAGTTAGAAATGAAAATCAAATTCAATGGGTTAGATATGCAAAATATGGAAAGTTTTGAATAAGCAATTAGACCATGTGTAGTGGAGGACTTTAAATTTAAGGCCCTCTTTAATAATTGGGACATGTATCACATGAATCAGCATAGAGCCTTAATTAAAAATGGGATGTAGTGTAGGGTCTTAATTTTAAGGCCTCAATTATTATTTTATTAAAAAAACTAATGAAACATCACAGCCACAAACCATTCACCACCAACCTTCTTTCTTCTTCATCTCTCTCACACACAAACAACTTCTTCTTCTTCTTCTTCTTTTCTTTATCTTCTTGTTCTACCCTTTCTCTCTCTCTCTCTCACACACACACACACACCGATCACCATCAGTCCATCACCACCTTCGTACATCACAACCACGTACATCATCATCACCACCACCGATCACCTTCCTCCCTCTCTCTCTCTCTCTCTCTCTCTCTCTCTCTCTCTCTCTCTCTCTCTCTGCTTGTGGTGTTGCGTGTGTTTGTGTGTGTGTGTGTATATATATATATATATATATATATTGAAGTTGGGAGAGAGAGACGTTGAGGGTGATGAGTTGTCAAGGGTTGATTGTTGTGGGTTATAAGCTTCCAGCGCTAAATTTTTAAAGCCTGTGCCATTTTTTGATGTTTATCACCCAGGTATTTTGGTGTTGGTGTGTTTTTAGGCGCTAAAATTGGATTACCACCCCCAATTAGCGCCCAACTACAGATGTTCTTAAAAAACAAATTTCTAAAGTCAATGATGTAATACCACAAAGCATATAATTGGTAAATATAGGTTTAAAATATTAATAAGATGAATAAAATAAATTAAAAAATATATCTACATAGTTCAAAGAACAAAGTACAAAATTCTCAACGTTAGAAATAAAATATATAAAAGAACTAAATGCCAAAAAAAAATAAAAAAAAAAAAAAAAAACTCAAAAGTGCCATTTTCGAAAGAGAAGTGCCTTATACCTAATGTTTGATTAGTAGCACTTTTCCTTGCCCTTGTGTTAGGCCCATACCGACCGACTATGTATGTCACATTGTCACCACTTTTCCTTAGCTCAAAATGTTACCTGAGCCCACATACTTGTTCTTTTTTTTTTTTTTTTTTTTTTGATACTTGTTCAACAAATCTAATTTATTTGGTTAGATTTTTTTTTAATCTTTAAAAAAAATTGTTATTCTGCTTATTACAGAATTTAATAAATTACCTTTTATTAAATTAGCAAATTTAAACAGCTAAAGCGTGAAAAGTGAAAATAGTTCTGGGACTTAGTTTTTATCAAATCTTTGTAGAGTGTTAAATTTAAAAAAAAATAAAAAAATTCAAAAGTTAGGCCGATTGAGGTGTAAAAAAACCGGTTTGGGCCTCCTCCAAACTGGTTTGTGAATGGATCTGGTCCGTCAAAAAATTGGTTCGGGCCCTGACCTAACCTGATGGCTTGAGCCAAGTTTAAAATTTCATACGTATAGATCAGTTTGAGCCCAAACCGATTCACGGAGCTCAAAAACATTGCGTGAAAAAAAAAACAGTTTTTTTTCTTATTGCCAAACTGGTTTACCCAATCCAAATCTTTTTGGATGGGTTGGGTCTTTTTACCTTAATTAGTTATCAACTCGAACCGGTTTGGGCCAAGCCAGTTTGAGCCCAAGGTAAATTAACATGTCCGGCTAACAACCCGAAACGATTTGGTCCAAACCAGGTTGGGTACACCTTTAGGTTGATATTTTTGAAAATGCTAGAATTAATAGAATGTTACTTAAAAATAACTACTGAAATTGCTAGAATTAGTTAGGGAGTAGGACTCAGTATGTTAGGAAATGCTGTAGTGGTAGCGGCCCGAAGGTGTTTTTAGTTAGAACCCGGGCCTTTGTTGGTCCGACCTAGAGGTATGTTGTCTTTTCATGGGGAGCATCGAGGTGATAATGGTTGAAGGTTCTTTTGTCATGGCTCAGACCATGTTGGTCTGAGACTCTGAGCTAGAGGTATGTTACCTCTTCAGAGTCATTATCTGATGCTGAACAATTTTGTTTTGTGTTTGTTTAATAGGTTTTCAAGGGCTAAAGAAGTGATATGAAGAGAGTTTAAAATCAACTTAGGTGATACTATAGTTTATAACACTTCTTAATAATGTATGTAAAAAATACTTTAATTACTAAGATTAAATCTTTTGTATTCACCTTCAGTTATTTATAACTTACTAGTGGGAATGCCCTCGCGTTGCGGCGGGTGTCCCGACTCATATTAGTTCCTGTTATGACGTGGGTTACGAAGCACAACACATTATAGGTTTTTAACACTTTGTTCCATTCAATAAAAAATAGTTGTAAAAATTTGTAGCCCACATACACGTGTATTTGTAGTATGTAAAGTGAACATTGACATGATGAGCATAGTCCATTGCGGATTATAGTGTTGTTGACAATGCTTTGGTGTAGTGCATTGACTTCTTTGATAAAGCATCTCCTGGCAGCCTTGTTAGTTCTTTGTAGCACCTTGACTGAGCGTATGATGCAGATAATAACCAACCAATTATTTTGTGATGATCCTTTGGTCGAAATATAATTTTAGTTATATGTCAAAATAGTTCAAGTTGACACGGGTTAGGCGGTTTGAGTAAAATGTCAAAACAATTCGAGTCAACACAGGTAATGTCTAGCAATGATCAAACTTTTTAAGAAAGTTCATAAACAAAAAATGAGTTAAATATGATCACAAAATCTGTATTATTTAAATAAGAACCAAATCTTTGAAGTTCCACTTTAGATTTAATGAATTGACCTATTTGACCAAATTTAAATTAATCGATCAATTTATAAGTAAATAGATTGTTTGTGGCTTCATGCCACCTGCAAAACATCCACATTACACATTATTTTGTCTGTCACTTTTCACGTATATAGACAAGCATGTGTGCATTCGAACAGTGGCGAAGCTTGGTTCTCTAAACGGTGGGGGTCGAACTTAATTTTTTTCGGGTAGTAACAAATCGGTGGGGGCCGGACTCAACCCGAACTCAATTTACCTGCGAAAATCAAAAAATTCTACCACTGCGCCAAAAATCGATGAGGGCCAGGGCACCCCCTGGCCCTCATGATGCTTCGCCCCTGCATTCGAATACTTCATAAATTTAAATGAGAAGCTATTGAACCAACAATTTGCTAGAGATAATTTTTTCACAAGAATTAATACAAGTCATAAATAATTTGAGAACAGACAAAGTTATCACTGTCATGGCTCCATCCCAAATTGATTTTAGCCTTTTGAGTTTAAATTGTATTCCAAAAATACTTTTATGTTTTTACTTTAAAAAGTCAATAAGATTTTACTCAAACATCAGCTTAAATTTAGAGAAAGTTTAAGTCAAATTTCATAAATTAAATTTGAAATTGACCTATGTTATCAAAAGCGCCCTAGGCGCGGAAGCGCAACCCAGCAAAGCTTTTGCGTTGCACCAGGAAAGCAGCCTTTTCAGGCAATCTAGGTGCAGATCCAGACCACGTACTACCGACCAACAATAGTATGAAATCTCTAAATATCAACATAAATAAGCATGAAATTTCTCTAATTACCTCTTCTTGACCCCATATTGCTCATCCAATGCTCTCTTTGTTTCTTCTGTAGTTGTTCACCACCAAATTTTAGCACACAACAAACTCACTTTAGTAAATGTGTAATTAAGAATTCTAAACTAAAAGCATGTAATGGTATGGGAGTGAAATGTATAAACATAAAGTAACAATAAGTATATGCACATCCAGTCTGTAGAGGTAGCAATTTTAACATATTTGCAAGTAAACATGTCAATTTATGGTTTGTATTTGTTGGATAGTAGGAAAAAAAATATATGTTAAACATGTAGCTAAAACTAAAACATGTCAAACGGGTTGAACATGTTAAATAGGTTAAATCATCTAATATGTGCAAAGATGCTTACAACAACCTAAACCGTTTTATTTAAAACAAATTTATATTTTTTAACAATATGGTTTCCTGCACCATTTTATAGTTTATGCATTAAATGTTTCCAACATTGCATTCCAACATTGCAGTAACTCGATTACTTAATCATGACCAACTAACACTCATCCTATCTTGGCTTGTGAACCAATGACCAACACAAACAGATTGAGCATCTGCTTCAACCCTCCGTAAAACCACCCTGTATTAGATAAATAAAACAATAAAAAAACAGTCATAAATATTGATAGATAAACAGTAAAAATGAACCAATTACATAATCATCTTACATATGGACACTAAAACTGTTTTAGTGTTATTACCAACACCTGCACTTAAACCGAATGCGAGAACACTCAAATATTGTAGAAGTCAACATTTTAGTGTAATAATCCTTCATTTGTGAAGATACAGTTACTACCAAAAGCCCCTGTCTCAAACAACATCAGTCGTTCTAAGCTTGTGTTTCTTGCGTCGACACCTGTGATGAGCTTTTTGCAAAGAGTTGTCGCTGCAATTGAAGCAACAAGTTAGATCTTTTTGAAATGAAAAAAAAAACATGTTAACATTCAACAACAGGAGAAAAAAATGTTTACTTTATGATCATTTGATAAAGCTATGGCTTCTTTGCCATGATAAAGTACAACTCGAGAATCACCACAATTTGCAACTACAATATGTAATTGAACAGATGAATGCCACCACAGTTGTGGATCCTACCTGAAGGGATAGGGAGCCTAATCTGAAAGGCGTCCCTATCCCCACTAAGTAACAACCCTGCGCCACGTCACGGCGCAGGAGCATACTCGCGCGAGGACAGCCAATCAACATCCTCGCGCGCCGGCACAGATGATAAACAACAACTAATACCTGATACGCGCGTGCCATCACACGCGGAAGATTCCCTTGGCACGTCAAAGGAGGTACAAGGGATGACAAAAGGAAGATTCATAAGGATCTGTGTCAGAGCATACACCAACAGAAGAAGGACATGTGGCAGATAGTACAAAAGGGGGAACGGCTGCACTGTACACGCTGTCGTGAACAGTGACCAGCAGGCATTACTTCGCCCACTGTCAGGCGTCAAATCAGCCAGCAGAGATAGCCTGGACACTGTAGCAAGTACGACGTTACTGTGCACCACCAGAAGGCGGACACGTGTCCGACTACAACAACGACCACACTGTAGGCTGACGTCATCAACAGTGCCTCGTCCTTTCCCGCCATTTCCAGAAAGACCATGGGCTTGGGCCCCGGTTGGGCCCAAGCCAATGGTATCACTTGTGGGCCTCTCCATGCAGCCCATTACTAAGCCTATAAATAGCATCAGATACAACTCATGTAGGCATTCACAAATACAACCATCACTACTGTACTCATTACTTGTAATTCTCTCTTGTTAGTAATAATATTCCAGTGCACTTACAGTGGACGTAGGTCATTAACGACCGAACCACTTAAATCTCTTGTTCGTATCACACACAATACATATCACACTCACCTTAACGAACTCTCGGGTTGTCATAACGGTTTGGGTAAAGGATTAAACCTGTAGTTTCATAAGTATTAACCCCCCGGAGGTTAGTCCTAATTTCCGGTATACTTATTGTTTCTTCATGGGCGCCATCCAACGGTTAGAACAGCTATTTTAACCCATCTTTTAACCCACCCATGGCTGAACCCAACCCTAATACATCCGGCATGCACCAAACAGGAGACGAGGACCTCCGACAACCGGATAACCAAACCACACCCAACACTGTCGTCAAGCAGACGACGTCTAGGCTCGACGGGTCAGCCGTTGAAATCCGTGACGTCGAATCCGACGACGACAGTCAAGAGCTCTCCGAAGAGGATCCGGATCGTTGGCTCCTCCGTCAGAATGCCAAGAGTGCTGCAATCTACCAACGCAAGCTGTTGCAGCAAGCAAAAAAGAAAGGTAAGACGCTTGCTTTCGATACTCCGTCGAAAGCAAGGTACAAGAAGAAGGATACGGCTAACCACGGTGAGGGTCGTAGCGGGGAGCTCGGCGGAAACGTCAGAGCTCGGGGCTACGCCAAATCACGTGAAGAGCCAGATGGTTACGAATCGTCAAGCAGCGACTCCGATCACAGGGGGAAGAAACACACTCACACGTCGCGAGACAGTGAGATAGACGATGACTTGGTAAAACCATTTCGACCGAAAGCTTTTGCTGAGAAGTCCAAATTCGTCGCTCGCATAGCGGCTGCAAAAGTACCAAGAAAGGCCAAACTCCCAAGCAGCATCGGTAGATACGATGGCCTGCGTGACCCAGATGACCATGTGCACGATTTCGAATGCGCAGGTGTATCTGTGGATTGGCCTGTTCAAGTGTGGTGTCACCTTTTCGCTCAAACCCTCACGGGTGCCGCCAGGGTATGGTTTGATAGCCTCCCAGCGGGAAGCGTGAAGGATTTCGACGACCTCACAGAAAAGTTCGGTAGCCACTTTTCGCACTTACGTAAGCATAAGAAAGACAAGGCGGACATCCTGCTATGCCGACGGTATGACAGGGAAACGATCGAAGATTACATAGTCCGGTTTAACAAAGAAGCACTGCAAATTGGATGCGGGGAGGAGCTCACACGGGCCGCGTTCATTCACAATGTGCGCAGTCCAGACCTCATGAAATGCCTCACCGGCAAAGATGGCATCCCAGAGTCCTGGGATGAGCTCATACGCTCAGCCAAAATATATGCCTCCTCCGAAAAATCTTTCAACCAACAACACGGCTTCCAGCCACAACACCATAATAATAATAATACTAGACACAAAAACAAATCCGTTTGGAACCGCATCACAGGCACCACCGACGAAGGAAAATATTCCCCGGCTGGTGATGCCCGCCAGATAATCAGCTCCAAACAAACGCGGGACCAACGCGGACACTCCAAGAAAAATCACGACTGGACCCCGTTAACAAAAACTCCATCTCAAGTTCTGAAAACCGAGCAGGTCACCCTGAAAGAGCCCAACCCCCTAGGGAAGCGCCGAAACGTGGACCGCAGCAAGTTCTGTGAGTACCATAACGACTACGGCCACCTCACGGACAACTGCTACAGTCTAAAAATGGAGATAGAGGCAGCGCTGAAATCAGGCCAGCTCGGCCACTTGGTCAAAAATGTTCACCGAGCTGGCAGAGGGCAAGGCAACGAGGAAACCCAAGGCGAAGGGTCGCGGAAGAAGATCCGGGACCTAAACACTCACGCTGCAACTCTAATCCCCCGCCACCAATGCAACATGACATGGCGGGGCAAGAACACCCAACATGGGAAGCGCACCCGGGCACAGCCACTAGACGACTCATGGAAGGAGGCTGACATCCTCATGCCAAGGGTCAGAGGGGGTGCCTCCTGCACAGCTCCATTGGTGATTACTGCCGTCTTCGGACATTACCGCACACGGTATATGTTTTTAGATGGCGGCAGCAGCACAGATATCATGTATGACCAATGTTTTCAACAGCTAGATGAAGAAGACAAGGCAAAACTCATTCCGGTCAATGAGCCAATCTCTGGTTTCATCCACGAAACCATCATGCCCCGCGGCATGCTCTCTTTGCCTGTAACATGGACGGATGGTACACACGAGCGCACAGAAATATGCGACTTCATGGTCCTACCAGCCGCATCAAACCATGATATACTCCTAGGAAGAGAAGGCATTGCTCACTTCAACGCCAACGCCTCCACGGCGCATGCAATGGTTGGTTTTCCCACCAAAACAGGCGTTGCCTTCATCCGGGGGAACAAAGATTGCCATGTCACGGAGACAGCCAAACCGCCAAAGATGGTCAAGACAGATGCCCGCACAGAGCCGGAAAAATGGGCGCTCAACCCCAAATTTCCGGAGCAAACGGTGACCATTGGCCATGTAATCTCCGAATCCATACGAAATCATTTGAAGCAACTTCTGATCAGCAATATAGACATTTTTGCATGGCAACCGGCAGATATGGTGGGTGTTCCGCGGGACATAGCGGAACACAAGCTTAACGTCTATCGTTCCGCAGAGCCAATTGTACAGAAGAAGAGGAGTATGGGCCCGGAGAAAACAAGGGCCATGAATGAACAAGTCACCGAGCTGCTCAATGCGGGCATCCTCCGCCCCATCAGATATCAAACTTGGGTGGCCAATCCTGTCATGGTCGCCAAAGCGAATGGAGGATGGCGCATGTGCGTCGATTACAAAGACATCAACAAAGCGTGCCCAAAGGACTGTTATCCCCTACCAGAGATCGATTTGAAGGTGGACTCCCTCGCCCCATACAGATTCAAGTGTTTCCTGGACGCCTACAAAGGATATCACCAAATACAAATGGCGAAGGAAGATGAAGACAAAACAGCGTTCCGCACAGACGCGGGTATCTTCTGCTACACAAAGATGCCTTTCGGCCTGAAAAATGCGGGCGCCACATACCAACGCCTGATGGATACAGCGTTCGTGAAAGAAATCGGCGTACGGCTTGAAGTGTACGTCGATGATTTAGTGATCAAAAGCAGGGAAGAAACCGACATGCTACAAGACATCCAACAAACATTTCACCAGCTACGAAAGGTCCGCATGAAGCTAAATCCAAGCAAGTGCTCGTTTGGAATGGAAGAAGGGAAATTTCTGGGAGTCATCGTTACGCGGGACGGGTTCCGCGCCAACCCAGAAAAGGTACAAGCAATCGAGCGGATGCCATCTCCCGCCTCCGTCAAAGAGGTGCAGACATTGATGGGCCGCCTGGTCGCCCTAAACCGTTTCCTATCCAACTACGCTTCAAAGTCATTTCCTTTTGTCGACACCTTGAAAAATTGTCTGAAGAAAAGTAACTTCCGCTGGACAACCGAAGCTGAGTCAGCTTTCCAACAAATGAAGCAGTGTCTGATGAACCTTCCTACACTGACAGCCCCGCTCCCTAAAGAGCCACTCACGCTCTACCTCTCAGTCACGGAGCGGGCAATCGGCGCAGTCCTGATAGTCGATCGTAAAGGCGTGCAAACGCCTATTTATTACATCAGCCGCACGCTGTTAGACGCGGAAACTCGGTACACCATAATGGAAAAGTTGGTCCTAGCTTTAATTCACGCTTCCCGAAGATTGCGCAGATACTTCCAAGGTCACCCGATAAACGTCCTCACAGACTATCGGATCAACGACATCTTGGCCAAACCAGAATTGTCAGGAAGACTGGCGAAGTGGGCTATTGAGCTCGGAGAGCACACAATCAGTTATAAGCCCCGACCCGCAATCAAAGGACAAGTATTGGCAGACTTCACAACCGAGATCCCAGCCGACAAGGTTCAAGAGTGCCGAGAAGAAGAATCACCTGCGCCAGTGCACGACCCATCGCAAAAATGGTCCTTATACACCGATGGCGCCTCCAACGGAGACGGTGCTGGCGCCGGCTTGCGCCTCATCAGCCCAGACAAACATGAGTTCACATACGCCATCCGCCTCGAGTTCAAAAGCACAAACAACGAAGCGGAATACGAAGCGTTGCTGGCAGGCCTCCGCATAGCGGAAAAAATGGGGGCCAGGCACGTAGAGGCGCATGTAGACTCTTTGTTGGTAGCACGGCAGATCAACGGGGCATACGATGCAAAAGACGAAACCATGGCTCTATACCTGGAGCAAGCCAAGAAACTCATGCGCAAGTTCGACACATGCACAGTCGAACACATCCGGCGCAGCGAGAACAAACCCGCCGACGCACTCAGCAAAATGGCATCCACGGTTTTCGAGCACATGGCAAAAGAGGTCCGCATCGAAGTACGAGATAAACCATCGGTCCCCGTGCGCCAGGTCAATGTTACTCAAACAGGCAACGTGTCATGGATGACACCGATCAAAGCCTTTTTATCATCGGGAGTTCTGCCCAATGACAAACTCGAGGCCCGGAAGATAAAAACCAAGGCCCTGCAATATCAACTGACCGATGACATCCTGTACCGCCGCTCTTACTTGGGGCAACTCTTGCGCTGTGTTGACCCGGCCGAAGCCTCCTTTCTCCTCAAAGATATACATGAAGGAACATGCGGGCTACACGCAGGCCCAAGAATGGTAGTGGCAAAGCTGATGAATGCAGGATATTACTGGCCTGGCATGCACGTCGACGCAGTTACCGAGATACGCAAATGTGACAGCTGCCAGCGCCATGCCCCAAACACCTTGCGCCCAAAGAATAATCTCGTACCAGTTACCGCGGCTTGGCCCTTCCAAAAGTGGGCTATTGACCTAGTCGGACCATTCCCGGCGGCGCCGGGCAATGTCAAGTACTTGGTTGTCGCTATCGACTACTTCACTAAGTGGGTCGAAGCGAAACCTCTGGCAAAGATCGATGGCGCACATGTCAAGAAGTTCATCTGGGAGTTCATTATCTGTCGGTTTGGATTACCGATGCAACTGGTCAGTGACAATGGAACACAATTCGAAGACCAGGTCCTCCAACAATGGCTGGCTCAAATGGGAGTCACGCAAATCTTCACATCCGTTGCGCACCCGCAAGGCAACGGTCAGGTAGAAAGAGCCAACCGCACAATCGTTGAAGGCATCAAGACAAGACTCGGAACCAGGCGAACAGGGTGGGTAGACGAGTTGCCGCACGTCTTATGGGCTTACCGTACCCTCACAAAAACAAGCAATGGCGAAACCCCGTTCAGCCTAACATACGGGTCCGAGGCGGTAATCCCTGCAGAAATAGCTTGCCCCACGGCAAGGGTATTGATGGCAAACACAACCGACAATGATAAAGAACTCCGCATGAACCTCGATCTGTTAGAGGAACGCCGCAACCTCGTGGCAATAAAAGAAGCAAGTTACAAGACCCAACTCGAGCAATACTACAACAAACATGTAAAGGAGCAAGCCTTCAAGATTGGGGACTACGTCTTCCGCAACAATGAAGCTTCCAACGCCGAAAAGCCCGGGAAGCTCGCCCCAACTTGGGAAGGCCCCTACAAAATTCAAGAAGTGCTCGGGAAAGGTGCCTACGCATTGGAAAAGCTCGATGGCACCCCTATTCCAAGATCATGGAACGGCGCTCAGTTACGGCGCTGTTATTTGTAATCAAAATGGCTACACATGCCATATCATTAATGAAAACGTTTCCTATATCTGTGTTTCTACTTGTACTTTCCGCGCCAAGGTCTTCAAGACTTAGACAAAATCACGTCGGACACGCTAGCAAGGCACGCCTTCAAGGCGCGCCACGTGCGCGCCGGGCGCCTACTCAAGCAGCGTAGTCTTCAAGACGGATTTACTCGCCGGACCTACAACACCGCAATATGCGCCTCAACTCTTGTCTTCTGGAGTCATTGCAACTCGGACAACAGAGTAGCGCGCCACATCAACGCGGTAAACGGGTCTTCAAGGCGAGGCGATCACGCGCCTAAGTCGGACTCAATGGCACAAGTCGCCTCCGCTACAATCCTGAAGGCGAGAAAGTGTTGAACACTTAGACGTCAGATTGTCTAGCCGAGCGCGCGCTCTAACTCTTACTTACACACTGGGTGACGACTTGGTTAAATAAGTAAATTAGAGACGAGACAACACGATATAACAAACAAAAGTTTCATTAACAAAGGGAATTAAAAACCCTTCTATATTTACAAGGAAAAGGAAGGTTACAAGTGTTAAAAGGCCTAATCACTGGTCAGCCGCGCCGGAAGGCCCCTCACCAGAAGCCTTCACCAGCGCATCAGACGTTTCTATAAAATATCTAAGGGCCGCAGGTGGATCCGCGTTCTTGTTACAGTCCGCAAGCACTTGGAGGATGGGGAACTCTATCTTCTCGAACTTCTGGAGTTCCGCCTCATACTCATCCTTCAGTGGCTTGCCATAGTGTTCCGCGTCCACGATGCGCCCATCATTTTGCGCATGCAAGAAACCGTCTTCATAGCCCTCGCCATAACCATAGGCTTGGGCACTGGCAGCAATGGCGGCAATCTGGTCTCCGAGCAAAGGCTCCTGCCAAAATCTCTTGAAAACCTGCGCATAGAAACAAAGTTAGTGTCACACCACGTCTAAGGCGGAAACACGTGGCGCGACGGTTCAAAAGCATTAAGCCAAGATTAATGCAAAGCACAATATTAATTAGAAAACGGGCATTTATTCAATGCTAATAATCATGTCAAATTGTTAATACATAATCATAAATTGTTTTCGAAAATGATAAAGAGGCTTCTCCCTTTATCCCTAAATCCATGGAATAAAGAGATAAGACCCCGTCACGACATTCCCAACGCCCAATTTGGAGACATCCCCGACCCTGCTTGCCATGCTAACTTCCATCAATCAATTACCTGAAAGATATGTTTGAAAATCGTCAATATATAAATATTGGTGAGTTCACAGGTTTTAATTTAATAAATCTTTATAAAGTGGGAATATCCTTGTTATGACATTTATAGGAGTTGCAAAGTCCTACAATTTACTTGAGCCTATAACCAAACCAAGACAATTAATAATGCCCCCGCCCAAAGTCGTTACTCGGTATTCCTACGACTTTATTTCAGAATAAGTGCACCCCAGGCATACGCCGATGCATAATCGACGCTATCGATTAGGGGTGGGCCTTGTCAGGCACCAATAGTACTATCCAAATATCTCTTTGGTTTCTCATTCCTGAATAAATGATTATAGTGGGGAGGTCTCAACCCCGAGTGGCGATCTTTACTCAAGTATCCAACCCGTCATACAATCCCAACATATCTTTCCCCCGTAAAAACGTTAAATAGTTTAGAAATGGGGCCGTGAGACTCACCTGTAACTGTGCTTGGCTCAAAGAAAATAGTAAAGTTTGTGATCCCGTACCTACAAAGGTTTCAGGCGTATAAGTCACTTACACCTATGGTGTATGTGCCTTGGCAAGTTGTACACCCAACTTCCCGACCACGTCTTTATCCCAATTCCCGTTTAATAGTTTCGTATCCTAGGTTCAATGGCGATGGATTACCCTTTCCTTACAAGTCATATATTATTCTTATAATTATTCTTTATGACTTGTACAACATTTTACTTGACACGACTCCACCCATCGTATAATTATTTTCCCATTCAAATAATTATACTTAGGATCTTTTCGCTCAATATAAAGTGTTTTCTTATTAACCGACCCGACTTACTTTGCCACATATTTATTTTCCCATTTAAATAAATATGCTAAGTCTCTGTCGTTTGGTAACATAATCTTAACGCCCGACTAGACTTACCACACCGTACATTTATTTTCCCATTTAAATAAATGTACTAGAATCTTGTCGGTATTCACGCGTTCGTAGATATATCTCATCTACTCGTCTCGGTTTTCCTTCTCGCACATCTATTTTCCCATTTAAATAGATGTACTAGAATTCCGTCGGAAACGAGTATATGTACATATACCATCGCGTGGATACTACTTGTTAAGTTCATGTGTCGTTTAGCGTTTTTAGTTTGTTACGTTATGTTTCTCTTTCCCCACGAATATTGTTACTACACTTAGGAAAGTGTTACGCACGTTTCACCCTTGTTATATATATATTTTATTTCCGTAAAATATATATGTATATTTTTATCTCGACGTAATAAGTCCGTTTACGTTGGTTCGTGTAACTAAGTTTGTTAGTTAACGTTTTAGTCCGACTCGTCCAACTTGTTACCAAAAACGTTCCCGATACTTTTATATTCCCATTTATATAAAAGCACCTTATTTTTGTACAAGTCTCACAAGTACTTATTTTATAAAGTCTTACTTTATGAAATAGTCGCGTGACTCCATTTATTTTTATAAAACGTCCATTTTATAAAAATATACATTTTACTTAAAATGCCCAAGTAGGCCATCGTTATTTACCAAACCAACCTTGTAAATCATTACTTACACTTTTTGACACTAATATTTCCATCATTGTGTTCTTGGTCCAATAACTTCTAAAATATTTATTTTAGTCCGTTGGTTTCCAAGGTTGTCATTTTAATCCTTTAATTTACACTTGTAGCATTTTTCCCTAAATCTTTCATGGTTATTATTTTTCTTCCACTTTAGTGGACTTTGAAGAATCATTTTTACCATGTTTAGTTGTTTTTACTCCTTTTTACTTTTAAAGTTCTTCTAATCCATTCTAGATATCAATAACATGTTTATTTCATATCTTTATCCAAAACATCAAATTTTTACTCATCTAAGTGAGTGGACTTTGAAGAACTAGTTTTTCCATCTATGGCTTTCTAATCCATTTTAATATTTTTATGACTTTATTATATCATCCTAAGATGATTAAAACCACTTTTCATCATATCCAAGTCACTTTTCAAAATATTGCTTTTCTCATCTTCAATCATCCAAACATGTTCTTATTATGATACTTTCATCAAAATATTACTTTTATTAAAAATAACTAAGTTTCCATCACAATATTATTCTCTCATCTTCATTTTTAATAAAAACCCATTACTTCTTTAGAACTCATTTTTATTACCCATAATGTACAACTTGCATCATAGCACAAAAACAAAATATTTGAATTAATAAAACAATGCAAGACTTACAACTAGCTCAAGGCTAGGGAAGACAAAATCTTGGATTTCGGGTGTGGTTTAGTGTGTTCTTCCAAGTGGGTTATGCTCCAAGCTCTTAACACACAAGAAGGGGTTTTGAAGGATGATGATCTAGAGGTGATTTGGAAGTATAAAAATTGAAAGAGAATTGTTAATGTAGGGGTGTAAACCCACGGCCAAGAAGAAAAGAGGAGAAGAAATTTTTGTGTTTTGCTTCAAGTGGGTGTATGTATGTATCTATATAATCTTCTTTCAAATCTCCAAGATCACTCAATATCTTAGCTAGATTATGGAAGATATGGAAGGATTTAGTAAGATTACAAATGAAATCTTTGGGAGATTTAGGAGGGTGTTTGGCCGAGTTTAAGAGAGAGAGAGGAGAAATGATTGGGTTAATTCTCTTGTCCAATCTTATTACATGCATCCTCATGATTAACAATAATATGGAAGGATTAAGAAGCTATCCCACACAATCTCTCACCCAAGTGGGCCCATGGCCGGCCCCTATGGGGTACTTGGTGGGGTCCACTTTGCTAATTATCTCTCTAATTTAAGTTTAAGTTAGTTCCTTTCGGGTACCGCCCGGGTATTTCTCAGATTTTCGTCGCGTTTTCTCTCGGTATTAAAATACCGTTCATATTCATAAAATTATGTCCAGTTAAATTACTGATAATTTATTTCGGTTTTTGTCGGGTGAATTTACGTGTTACGCGCGTATCGGGTGCGGTACGCGCACTTTATTCGTTACCGGGAGATTTGTGCAATAAGCTTTTACGTATGGCTTTGGGTTTCCAAAACTCATAATATTTTGTGAAAATATTATTTATTTTATATTCCGGGTGTCCGGTGTTCGTTTCGCTTATTTCAGTTTTACCGGGTAATCGCCAGTGTCCATACCGGATAGTTTTGTCTGCGCACGATCCTATCATGCTTTGCTATTAAACTCATGCATTCCTATGCATTATTTGGGAATTCCTATCTTTCTAAGGCCTTAATTAAATATTCAGCACATAATTACGGTTAATTACGTTAATCGCGTTTAATTAATTAGTACGGAATTACCTTAATTTTGCCGGTTGTTACAGTTAGCATGTGGAAAAGACGAGTCTCAAAAAGCAGAGAAAGCGCGAAGACTTACCCCAGCCATCCCGTCTGTCATCAACCATTTGATGGAGTCCTGCATCTGGGACTGGGCGGTGACAGCTTCATCCAGTAGCAACTTGGCCGCCTCACCTTCCTTCACAGCAGCAAGACGAGCCTGGTCACAAGAATCCAGGTCTCGTTCAAGGTCCTCCTTCGCACTAAGGACCTGGGCCCTCTCCCGCTCCAGCGAAGAGACGCGCTCAGTAGCCGCAACAAGAGCTTCGTCCTTAGACTCGAGCTCCTTGCGCATCTCTACATATTTCGCCGTCCTCTCCGTGAGGGCCCTGCTCTTCTCTTCAAGGCTCTTCACCGCCGTCCGCCGCTCCTCACGCGCCACTGACAGAAGCTCCTTGAGATCGGAGATGTCAGTGTTGGCCTTCTTCCATGATTCTGACCAACGGCGCCTCTCAGCAACCGCGTCTTCTTCAAGTTTGGCAACCTTAGCCTCCGCGTCATGGGCACGGCGGCGGTATTTGGCAATCTCGGCTTTGAAGGCAGCCTCTTTTTCAGCAAGGCTGGCCTTCTCCGCCTCCACCTGCTCCATGTCCCGCCACAACGCCGAGTCACGGCGCCGCAGCGAGTCCATCATGGATAGTTGAGTCGCCTGGTTAACGCACAAGGCGGCTATTAGGTCTTCACGACTCAACATATCCTGGTGAGTGCGCTCATAGGGAGGCACCACCTCGCTGACAAACTCCTCGGCAGCCAAGGAGTTGGAAAACAATGTGTTTTCCCTTATCGCCCAGCGAGGGCGCCAGATGGCGTCACCACCAGACCAACAAGAGCCGTCATAGACTCCTGCTGATTCCCCAACCCTGGAAGCCTCGCGCCGATCCCGACGCGAGCCGCTCGCACCAGCTCCAGAGGCGCCCTGCTGGAGCAGAGCCCTCTCAAAGGCATCCCCTCCATCACGAGCCATTTCCTGGCTCTCAGCTTCGGCACGCTCCCTTGCAGCGCGCTCCTCAGCCAGCTTGGTTTTTTCCTCCAAGAACTTTTGCTCTTGGAGGCGAAGGCGGTCCGCCTCAGCCTTGTCTGCCTCAGCCTTTCTTGCGGCTTCATCGGCAGCAGCCTTCTTCTCCGCCTCAGCCCGGCGGCGGGCTTCATCGGCTGCCGCTTGCTTGGCAGCAGCGGCCTTCTCAGCCTCAGCCTTTTGCAAGGCTTCAGCGGCCCGCGCTTGCTCCTGCGCAAGCTCCTGCTCCTTCCACAAGGCATCCTCCTCCCTTCCACCCGCTTCGGCGGAAGAAGACAAAGGAGCAGTCGGCACAATCTTCGGCGCCACTACAAATCAACAATAACTTATTAATAATAATACAATTAATGAAAATAGAAAAGAAGAGAGAGGAGGAAAAAAGAACTTACCAGGAGTCTTCTTCCTCAGTAACTTTTGGAAGAGTGGTTGGCGCGCAGGGGCGGCACCAATGCCCATGCTGAAAACGGGCCCGCCATCGCTACCACTTCCAATAGGACCCTTGGAAACATTAACTGGGTCCGGACCAGGTACCGATCCCTCACCACCTCCAGCGCCAGGCGCGACGGGAGTCTCCTTCACCGGGCCAGCGGTCCGCGACCTCTTCCTCTTCTCCAGCTGAGAAGATTCCGCTTCCTCGTCATCCTTAGAGGGTGGGCCATCCTTCCTCCGCCGACGCCCTTTCACAGCTTCTCCTGCTGAAACGGAAGAACCCGAGTCAGAAAGGGTAATCATGGCTCGGTACCTGTGCTTCCGCGGAGCGTGCTTCCAACGACCACGCCTCGCGGACGAGCCTACCGGCGGAGTCTCCCCTACAGTATCATCTCCGAAAATACTATCAAATAAAGGGCTGGGAGACTCACCAGTTGTAAAATAAGGTTTGGGCGCCGCAGCAAGGTCAGGATAATAAAAACGATCCGCCAACGCATCCAAGCACGAGGTCTGGCCCTCCGCCACTGGCCTCCACTTAATGCCCTTTTCCTGACGGGCAGCGTAGAACTCAAACTTGCTTACACCTGCAAATGACACATCATAAGGAAAGGAACGCGGGAGGCAATAATGATAATAACTAATATAAAATACTTACCCTCCTGCGCGATGTAAGGCTCTTTACCCGCCCGGATACCGTTCCGGCTCATCCCCAGAAGGAAGAAGATTCCCTCTGTCAGGTTCTGGAACTCCAGCCTAGTGGCGTTGGCGGTAAGAGCAACGAACCAATCCTGCTTCTTGTAATCTTTAAGCAGAGGCATGTCCGCCACGCGCTGACCATCCCCTATTATCTTCCAAGGGAGGCCAACAGGGATGACCCCCTTCTTCACAAAGAAGAACTTTTCCTTTGCCCAGTGAAGGGACTTTGGGGTATGGGTGGCCATGGCGGGCACCTTGGGGCTTAAAAGAAAACCACGTTTCATCCCGCGCCATGAAATAAAACACGTTGAACCGCTCAACAGTCGGCTCAATGTCTAAGGCGCGGCACGACGCCTCAAAATGAACTAACCTCAGAAGCCCGAAGGCGGTTAGTTGAGTAGGCCCGACGCCATAGGCAACCATGGTATCTATCTGGAACCGGGTGCATGGAAGCCGGAACCCACACTTGGCAAAGTGGGCTTCATAAAGGGCCAGCTGGCCGCTACCAGCAGATAAGACGGTGCTGGTCGGAGAAGGAAGCATGGGCTCCCACTCCGGGAGGATCCCATACATAACACAGAAACGGTTTAAAAGCCTCCTGACCCCAAACACAGAATGTGTTGGTCATGAGTTTCCTCTCCTTCGTCCGGCCATGCTCGACGATGGGCTCCTGCACCACCTCCTCCGTCTCCTTACCCAGAACTTCACCGGAGGTACTGTGACTATCCGACATTGTGGGAGTTTAAGAAAGAAAAAACCTGGAAATCTCACCGGAAAACTTGAAGATCAACCGGAATCTTCAAAGAAAATGAAAAAGAACGGTTGATGGAAGGATCAATAAGGAGAAAACAAGAACAGAAGACACTCTAGAAAGGAAGAAACTTGAAGTTTCAACAATGAATCTTCAAGATCAGGGAGATCTTTGAAGATTAAACGGAAACTTCAACAGAAAAGTGACCGGAAGTTGAGAGAAAATTGAGAGTAAGAAGGAAAGAAATAAGAGAAGTAACCGTTCATAGCAACATTGCTAATCCTTATATACTCATCGCATTAATGACAGAGGGACCCACCGGGGAAGTGTAAACCATCACAACTTTTCAAATTCCATTCACAAGATGGTGACACGTGTCCGCAACAAAAACGAGTGGCCTGGATGGAAGTGTATGACAGTTGTACACTACACAGGCGCCGGATGATCGACACGTGTCAACAGATCTCACAATATCAACCATTCAAGCGCGTGGCAACTCACGCGCCTGACAGACAACACGTGCCCATCGACACGTGGCACAATCTCAACCATGAAGACAAAATGTCAGACGCGTGAAACCCCACGCTCCTGACACAGACGATATATTGATAACTGCAACCACGATGGGACGTGTACCAGTCTGTACAACCAGACAGTCACTGACACATCAGCAACCACTAAACTTCCCTCAGAAGTAATTGATCATTCGAATTCCAGGCGCATTTATTACAATTTATGAGAGACAAATTCAATGCTAATGATTTAGAATTTATCACAACTCCAGACCCGCATTAAATTACTCCAGCAGCAGTAAATTTCTCAGCGGAAAGTTGACGTAAACTTTCAAAAGACGTTCCCCGCCCAACCACTGCAACGTTGGGGCGGAGAACGCCCTCCTCAGCGGAAAGTTGACGTAAACTTTCAAAAGACGTTCCCCGCCCAACCACTGCAACGTTGGGGCGGAGAACGCCCTCCTCAGCGGAAAGTTGACGTAAACCTTCAAAAGACGTTCCCCGCTCAACCACTGCAACGTTGGGACGGAGGACGTCCTTCACGGCGCAAATTTGACGAAAAACGGAGAAATACGTTTCCCGCCTATATTTTCTCAAATCAGAATAATACCCCCAAAGGCTACAACGCAAGCAGATGAGCTTTCATCCGCGACTTCTACATTTCGAGTCTAGCACTCCACCTCCTCATCAGCGAGCAGGAGAAGCCCTAGACTAGGGGGACTTGAAGGGATAGGGAGCCTAATCTGAAAGGCGTCCCTATCCCCACTAAGTAACAACCCTGCGCCACGTCACGGCGCAGGAGCATACTCGCGCGAGGACAGCCAATCAACATCCTCGCGCGCCGGCACAGATGATAAACAACAACTAATACCTGATACGCGCGTGCCATCACACGCGGAAGATTCCCTTGGCACGTCAAAGGAGGTACAAGGGATGACAAAAGGAAGATTCATAAGGATCTGTGTCAGATCATACACCAACAGAAGAAGGACATGTGGCAGATAGTACAAAAGGGGGAACGGCTGCACTGTACACGCTGTCGTGAACAGTGACCAGCAGGCATTACTTCGCCCACTGTCAGGCGTCAAATCAGCCAGCAGAGATAGCCTGGACACTGTAGCAAGTACGACGTTACTGTGCACCACCAGAAGGCGGACACGTGTCCGACTACAACAACGACCACACTGTAGGCTGACGTCATCAACAGTGCCTCGTCCTTTCCCGCCATTTCCAGAAAGACCATGGGCTTGGGCCCCGGTTGGGCCCAAGCCAATGGTATCACTTGTGGGCCTCTCCATGCAGCCCATTACTAAGCCTATAAATAGCATCAGATACAACTCATGTAGGCATTCACAAATACAACCATCACTACTGTACTCATTACTTGTAATTCTCTCTTGTTAGTAATAATATTCCGGTGCACTTACAGTGGACGTAGGTCATTAACGACCGAACCACTTAAATCTCTTGTTCGTATCACACACAATACATATCACACTCACCTTAACGAACTCTCGGGTTGTCATAACGGTTTGGGTAAAGGATTAAACCTGTAGTTTCATAAGTATTAACCCCCCGGAGGTTAGTCCTAATTTCCGGTATACTTATTGTTTCTTCACTACCATTTCAGGGGCCACGAGTTCAGAAGTTGTCGTCCCACTGACCCCATCATCTACCTTCTTAAAGCAATTAGTGAAGGTTTTCTCCCAACAAATTTGTACATTGTCGTTAACCGTCCCTTTGATCACAATTCCTCTTGTAAAGGGACATGGACACGATCCCGACAATAATTGGCGACCTAAATAAAAAGGTAATTAAATTCAGTTTGATGAATTAAAAAACACAATTCAACACTAAACGATGGTGGCAGTTTCAGCCAGTTACAAAGGCACTGTTTCTTTTCCCACACGCGATTTCAAGAACCACGACTCCAAAACTAAAAACATTAGCCTTTTCGGTCATTTGACCTTGGACTATGTATTCAGGTGCCATATACCCTATTAAAACAAAATAAAACAATCAGTTAATACTTTCTAACCATCATATTAATCATTTTACATGCAGCAAAAGCCATTTCTTACAAAGTTCCAGCAATGCCGGTGGTAAGATGACTTCGATCGGTCGGGTATGTCCTCACGAGACCAAAATCCGAGATTTTGGGTGAAAAATCTTTGTCAAGAAGAATGTTGCTGCTCTTAGTGTCCCGGTGAATGATTTTTACATCACACCCGCCATGAAGATATGCTAGATCTTCTGCAGTTCCTAAAATCACCCGGACCCGCTGCCTCCAGCTCAGAATTTGTGCTTTTTTCTTGTCTGCAAACAACAAAATAGCCTCGGTCATATTGAAACCATCCCATATTTTGCCTTCGAACAAGATACTAACTGTTGATGCGCGTTTTCAAAGTAGTGTAATTACACAGTTATATTTAAATGAAAACTATTTAAATCTGTTAAATAAGAGGAGGAATATACTAAACAGGAAATGATCAAGGCTCTTGTTTGGAAGAAACTCAAAGGCCCAAAGACTCTCGGGGCCTTCAATGCTACAAGCCAAAGCTTGACAAGGTTCTTGTGTTCAATCGCAATAACCAAATTGACTTCATTAAAGAACTCATCGACCCATATTGTTTCACAGCAACAACATCTCCATTAGGCAGAGTTCCTTTGTAAACTGAGCCCACTCCTCCTTGACCTAACTTGTTTGCAGGATCAAAGTAGTTTGTTGCTTTCTCGAGCGTTCCATTTAAAAAAAAAGATAAAAGAAAAGTAAACTTATGAAACACACACTGCATTAGGCAACACATATTGAAGAAATTAAATCCTACTCGTCAATCAGTTGTGCATATCGCCGTGTAACCAATTCCCTATTGTTTCTGTAATTCTATAATTAATGAAGAAGCTCATAATCTTTGAAACATTGTTTTTTGTTTAAGACGGTATATATTTATCAATTATTGGACCCAACAAAGGCTCTCCAAGATTCTGCATTGAAAGGGGGAAGAAGAGGAAGGATGGAAGAAGAGGAAGAGTCTGAAACAAATGTATGAAATTGAATGGGAGAATTGAAAGGTGTCGATTAGCATGGACATAAAGGCAGGGATGGAAGGGTAAGGGCAAGATTGGAATGAAATTTTAGGTTTTAACTAATATCAAAAGATAAAATTACATTAATAACCTTTTAAGTGTCTTAATATACATCTAAGTGACTAATTTACCCCTCTCATTTAAGCTTTATTAAGTTGTATATGTAGCTACAAAACTTGTACCCATAACAAAATTACTATCTTAGCCGTCACTCTTCCTTAATAAGATAATATAGATTTATTCATTGTTCAATGACTTTGTAAAAGTAATAAATCAGCCTTATCCCTGACTAGGGTGTGACGTGAGATGTTCAATTTTTTTTAACGGCCAACGAATCAATTTCTGAGCACTCTCGGGCACCCTTTGGCGAATCAGGTACTCAAGAGTACCCGGCCGCCAATTGCCACAAATTCCTGGGAAAACCCGACCACTCACCCGCCCGAAGGCATGACAGTGAAATAATCGGTAAAACCGGTCGGGATCAGGACTCGAACCCAAGCCAATGGCCGAGTCATCCCTCATTTCCCCTCCACCAATGTCCTCCAAATGTAACTAGTGGGAATTGAATCAAAGCCTCCTATAAAAAACTTTAGGCCCTCAACCAACTGGGCTATAAGTATTGGACGTGAGATGACATCAAAACAAAGACTAATAGTAAATTAGTTACTTTACTTGCAAACAAAACACATCTTACGTTAGCCACCAACGTGCTAGAAGCTTAAAGAGAGTTGAATTGCATGACGTAGAAAGGAAATGCTTTGAACACACCGTTGGGTACATTTAGAGATGAGATCAGTATCATACAACAACCTATTGAAATCGAAAACGAGTAAAAGTACAGAACAAATACCGTATTAAATTTTGGGGGTTCCACAACGGTTGGTTCCAATATCATTGAAATACCGAAATCAAAGTGTATAGAAAACATAAGAACATAAAAAATGAATATCAGTACGATGATTTTCGGTCGGTATCAATGTCGCTTTGGGATGGTAATAATTTCGAAACATATCAAGACAATCATAAGTTTTGTGATGAAAATTAACGGTAATAAAACATTTTAAACATGATAAAATTAATTTACACATACCATTAACTTTATGATGACTAAGATTTATTTCGAATATAAATATCACAAAAAAGGGAAAAAATCCTCATAGGTAATAATAATAATACCACATTTTAAAAATTATAGAACCTCATAATTTCTCAATTGTACACAAATACGGCTTAATCAGTACAATAACAAAATTTTATCTAATGAAAGGTGACAAATCGTACAATAATGATGTTACAATCTTTGTATCTATACTAACCACCAAAATAAGTCACTTTAGTCTTTACTTTGCATACTATAAATGTTGCCAACAACCCCAACAACTGAAACAATGACTGCCAAACTCAACATTAACCAAGCCAAGAACCGCTCGCGGCTCGTTAAAACCGGGACCCTGGCTACTTAACCGAAGTGCGATAAGAGCCGGGAACGTGAACCCTAATGACACAGCTGTAGTTGCACCCGTGAACTTAAAAGCTGTCCAGATACTTGGGATCATGGTGGATCCCAAGTACACGAGTGCCAAAAGCACAAATGTCAACCCTAAACATCTTTTCCTATTTTCGGATAACGGGCCCGACCCGTTAAAGGCTAACTCGTCAACCGTTTGTCGTAAAGAGAAATGAATAACCGGGAACACAAGAACCAAATGTAGCACGTATCCAACGCGAACTATGTAAGTTAAAGCGGTACTGAACCGAATCCCGAGGGGTTTATCGAAGTTCGTGAGAATATCCGACTCAGTGTCGTTTTCCAAACAAAAAGGTAGCCTGCGATTGCAGTCGAAGCGTATATCATCACACATAAAACTGTCGTCAAACGACCCACCTTATTCATCTTCTGAGGCGAAACGGTCTTCCAACTCGTTATAAATAGGTTGAACATTAAAATGACAAACATACGCATTCGACATTATCGGAATCACAACCAACAAATCAAGAATCGCCTCTTTCGACCAAAATCCGGGACTAACCTAGGAGGCTCGATTTTCCCTTCCACGAGCTTAACAAACGCTACAACAAACGCAACAATCACAAACACAACCGCTAACCCAACTGAAGCAGCCGACGTGGTACTCAACGAATCAATCTTATCCAACACACACAACGGCGCTAAAAAACAACACGACCACAATCAAAATAACCAATTTTCGATGATCCCAAAACCCGTTACCCAACCACTGATCAAAAACCCTATATGCCTAAGCGAACCCGACATAACATCCCCAATAATAATCAAATAAACTACCAAAACACCTGCATTGTTAATAATAATACAAATCTCAGACAAAATCCTTGCAGGCTTCCCTAAAGCCTCTTGAACACATTCCCCATACGAATTCGCCTTACACTGGACCGCGAATCGCACAAGTAACTCGACACTAATCTCAGACAACACACCCATTAATAATATTAACACAAGTCCAACAACTAACCAAGAACCTTCATGGTAGCTGGAAGAGCCATGATCCCAGCACCAATCACAGATGTAGCTAAATTAAACACTGCCCCATAAATCCCAGAACCCGAATACGATTCGGGTTCTTTTCGAACAATCACAAGAGGCAAATTATCAAAATCTAATTCAATATCATCATCTACAACATCGTTATTGTGTAATAACTTAGGGGTTTGGGATCTGTAATGGTTCTGATCTTGAAACTGTAATTCTAGTGATGAATCTTTGGGGATTGGGGTGTAATTACTTCCCATTTGAAAAGATTTAAATGGGTATGAACAAGTTTAAATCTTTTGAGTCTTTGAATATTATTATTATTATTATTAGATCTATAAACAGAACAGAGTAAGTGAACAGAGTAAAGGGGTTGTACTTACAAGATTGATGAATTGGGTTAAGAACAGTTGATGGGTTAACTCAGCTGGATCTATGGGATTGGGATTATTATTATTGTTGACCAATGGATTGAGGAAAGAGAATATTGATGAGAATTTTTTGGTTGAAAGGGTTTTTTTGTTGTAATAAACACTTAAAAACAGGGGATGTTGACCTTTTGAAGTTTGACTTGTACGTTAATGTTTTGGGCTGTCAAATGGGCCTGGCCCAAGTTAAAGTAGGGTTATGTTGTTTTTATTTTACGAGTACACGATTATTTTAGGAGGCAGACAACGACGACGGTTATAGGAGTGGAAAGCCTCATTGTAGAGGGGAGGACTGGAGGAGTAGAGGTATGCGTAATTTGATTTGAGATGAGCACATGAGACGTTGTTAGCTAGAGAAGTGTACCTCTATGAGAATATGGTGGTCTAGGATACGAGGGCATGGAGGCGTATGATTAAGGTTTAGAACTTTTAGGGAAATGTATAGTTGTGCTTTCCCTTTGGATTAGAGTCGTAGATATTATTACACTTTAGGTGGACTTTATACGTGATTGTGACTGTGCATGATGTTGTGCATAGTGTTATACTTGTTCGGGTTTTTACTATGTTACTCTTTCATCTTTCCTTTTGTTTCTAATGCCCATTTATTTAGGGTTTTTTTTTCTTTGCTTTCTATATAGAGTCGGAGTCTCTCTATGCAGTCTCTCTATCCTTCAGGGATGGAAGTAAATTTTGTCTACATCTCAGTCTCTTCATACACTACAAAAATGTTGCCATAAGATTTACTTGGTTTGGTTGTATTTGATGTGGAAAAGTTTTATTGTGGTTTTATCTAAACGATGCAATAATGCTCGTCCTGAACAATCGTAACGTTGGTTACAAATTTTGTATATGATATAACTAAAAGTAACACATATAAATAAAGAACTGAAGCAAGAGAACAAATGAAACAAATTGAGTAAATTTTGTGTATTAAGATTCACTCGTGGGAAAATATTTCCGTCGCAACTGCAAAGCCAAAAGTTAACAAGACACTACACGTGTCACTCCCTTAATGGAAGTGACATTATTTCGTATTTACTATCCACGCATTTTACTTTGTAATATAACTATTATTACAACCTGCGTGTTGCGGCGGGACCTTCAAACCAATCAAAAACTTAGATATAAAAAACGTTAAACCACACATGCGCGTTGTGAAGTGTTAAGTCTCAAAATTATGACTGAGACGTTAAACAATACCAAGGAAATAATAACTTAAGTGGACCTGTGCACCGTGTCGTAGATGACCAATTTTTACAATTTAAAAAAAACGAACATAGAAATAAGCACATGTTAACCCAAACATTATGGAAGGAAAAAAAAACAAAACCTAGCATCTGCATTGTGCAGCGTTAAATCACGTTAAAAAATGTAAAGAAATAGAATATAGATCAATCTTTATAGTCTGACGTAATAATTAGTTGCGGGGTTTACGTCCGCAATGATTTAGTAGAAGAACCAAAATGTAAAGACATCACAATATCAATACTACGTAAAATATGATTCCCACCACACCACTTAGTTGGAAAGTAAAATAACAAAGGTAAATCATATAACGACATTATACAAAAACACATGACAAAAAGTTTTATAAAACAAAAAAAACATGTAATTGTATTGGTGGATGATCAAGAGAGCGAGAAGACCGGATCTGGATATGGCTAGGTGGTATGAGTTCTCTGTTTTTAATAATGTTTAGATATCATATTATTTAATTGATTGGGATGCGGTAGGTGATGTTGTTTCTATTTTGTGAGGTTTGTTTTTGTATTGCCCAAGTAGTCACTGACTTAATAGGTCGTTTGGGTGATATTTTTGTATGATGGTGGTGTTAAAAAAAATGTTCGTTTGTTTGTTAAAAAATTAACACTGATAAAAAAAATAGTAAAATGTTCATATTAAATTTAGGAGTATTGGATTTTAATAATCCAAACTTTCACCCATTGACTAGTAATAATCTGTATTTCAAAAATTCTCAACAACGATCCCAACTTTCAACATTAGTTCTTAGTTCTTAGTTAACAAAAGTTCATTGTCGGCTAATACGTTGAAGTAAAGATTATTGTTGGCCAATAAGTGAAAGATTGTTTATTAAAATCCAATACCTCTTAAATTTATAAATTTTAAATTTAAATTGCATGAAAGTACTAAATAACTAAATACAGCATCATGTAGGACCCAAGTTCTATTCTTCAAACTTTGAAAGTTTCAAAAGTCACCCTTGAAGAAGAAGAAAGTGAAAGATGAGTCCTTTTCAAAGTATTTTTCCTCGAAAGCTCTTCCCAAGAAGGAAAGTAACAACTAACAACTAGCACTTTATTTGTTGATGTAGCCTTGTCTTTATCACACCATTTATTATTCCAGACATTCAACCAAAGTTTTAGAAAAATGGGTAGTGGTCTATGTCAATCAACTACATAGAATGAGTTAGACTTCGACAAACACTCCTTTTATTTCAATTTTAATTTGTAATTAGTTAATGTTGTACCAAAGCTAGTACATTGTTGTTTGGTTAAACTATAACTTTCATGTAAAAATAAAAACATTTCGATTTTCAAATGAGTTATGATAATAGTAGTAAGCAACTTAATGCATCCATAACAAGGAAGGTTTTAGCTATTCGTGAAGGTGTGGCACCAATGTGAAGGAAAGAGGAACATGTAAGAAAGAAAGATGTTTGTGGCCATGAACGGCCGCATATGGAGGCTAAGAGCATTCACAACCCATCCCTCATTCCCAACCATATAATTTAAGGAAAAATCATAGTTTTCTAAATTTGCCACTCACTTTTGCAAAATCTCTCACATCCCATTCCCCATTCATATCCCCTATAAGCTTTTTTTATTATTATTTTATTTCTTTACAACCAAAATTAATTCACTCCACCTTTCATTTGTATTATTATTATTATTAAATGATATGGGGGAAGGATGGAAGACCCCATATATGGGGGCTCAACATAGGTTTTTTGTAAATTTTAGAAATGGGGTATGGGGAAAGGGGTTGGGATGGAGTGAGTTTTTGTATGATTTTCTTAAATTTTAAGAATGGGGGAGGGAATGGGGGATGGGTTGTGAATGCTCTAAGAAAGGGGGATTGCATCTGTACGCGTTAGCGGGAAAACCACTGATACATATGACACGGTGTCATAGTTTCATACTGAACCATAACACCATTGTTATCCGCTCTAAAATGTGACCAAAATTTCTTAGATGTGGTTTAACTAGTTATTTTTTTAGTTTGCCTTTTATTTTTATGTTATCTTACATTATTTATATAGTATTTATAAAGCCAAAATTACGTCATCAAACATCTCGCTAAAAAATACAACATTGGTATTTAAAAGCTTTACAAATACAAGAAAGATGATATTAACTACTCATTTTAAACACTTTTAGAGCATAGTTAATAGGATTCATCATCTTTACCATATCTGTACAAATAGGATAGGATTCATCCTTACTAACACCGTAAGATCATAATGTCCAAGGTTGCCAACAAATGCAACCCCCAACCCCCCCCCCCCCCCCCCCACGATGATATTAACTACTCATTTTAACACTTTTAGAGCATAGTTTAATAGGATTTCATCCTCTTTACCATATCTATACAAATAGGATAGGATTTATCCTTACTGACACCGTAGATCATAATGTCTAAGGTTGCCAACAAACGCAAACCAACCCCCCCCCCCCCCCCACACACACACCCCAATCCATTCGATGGTCTTCACCCATAAGGTGCCTCTCTTCCCTTTCTTCTTTGCATTTCCATGGTCTCATCATCTCTCATTCACTCAAACACACAAACACTTTTAAATTATTTTTATTGGTAAGAGTTATTTTATTATTTTATCTGCAGTACCAACATAAAGTAAAATAATGAAGCAGTACTTTTAAACAGCCAATAAGATATGGACACGTCAAATGCTAACGTCTTCTCCAAATGAGTCGTCTATGTCTATGAAATAATGAAAGACATACAACACATGAAAGTGAACCCCTTGTTAAAAAAACTAAAATTCCAAAGTTACTTCAATAATTGTATATTCGCACAATGGTACTTTTGTATTCTTTCCTTACCAAATAATATGTATCCTTTTTTTAACGGCAATAAATTTCGTGGCAACCACCCTTGTGGTTAAGATCGACTACTCGACCGCCGCCAGTCTCTTGGCTCTTTTAGATGTGTGAAAACCTGAACTTCACTCGCCAGAAGGTACAACAATGAAAATAATCGGTAAAACTTGTCTCCCATCCGAGTCGAACCGCACCATCCATATTCGCTTTTCACCTGAATGCCGCTCCACCACAAGAGTGAGGCAATTATAATTTATATGTATATACTTTGTCTCCGTTAGCATTCCACGCCGTCATATCGAATAAATCTGTAGTGCAAATGAAATAAAAAAAAAATTAATTTGGTTTTCTGTGTCGTCTTACTCTTGTTTTGTATTAGTATAATTTTTTGGGAAAATGGTCAAAATAGCCCGTTGACCATGCGTTTTGCATAAATAGCCCTCTCCCGGCTCTTTGGAGAGACCGGTCACGGTTTCCAAAAGGATGAACCGTCTTCCGAGAGCCTTTGGTTTCCAACCAGTAGGAACCCAACACGTGGCGGTTACGATCCCGATGTCTGCCACCCGTCTCCCGTGGCGGCTTGAGACCTGTCAGGGCCGCGAAGCCGTCTCCGGTGGGGTCCCTGAGATGGTTCACCAACGGCTCAATTGAAGCCGTCTTCGGCTCGGCTTAGCCGAATCCGTTTTGACTGAACCGTCTCCAGCCATTAATAAATTTAATTTTTTTTTTCAAATTTAGTTTGATATAAATATGTAGGTTTGGTTGAAAAAAAAAACACATTTAGACCTTCTTTGAAGTATCATCTCTTTGAATTAATCAAAGCCAAAATATTTTACCAAATCAAACAAAATCTTCTCAAATGTTTTTTTCAAATTTAGTTTGATTATTCGACGTGTTTTTGAGTTTCAGAAAACCCGAATATTTTTTCGGTTAAAATTATGCCACTTTTTAAACCTAAGCCTTTGGGATTTATCTAATCCCATTCTATGGAAAGCTTCTGCTCCTCTTCCCGCTTACCTAAATTATCATCATCAACATCCACACCCCTTTCACCCGTTTTCTTTGGCCTTAAGTTGATGTCCAATCACTTGGGAAGACATTTGGAGCGAAAGGTTGAAGTGATGGATAGGTTTCGGTCGGAGTTAGTGAGAAGTAAAGCGAAAAAGGCTTCGGTTGGATTTTTGTTACATCTACATAATACTACTTGGATTGTTGTTGCATCTACACGTGGGTTAACCCGTGTAATTTGCATCTACGATTTGGTAGTCTACTTTATTGGCAAGTTCATCCTCTTCCTAAATCTCTATCATGATCTTCTGGATCATCCGTCTTTTACATGTACAAGACGGTCGGATGTGATATTTAGGAGAGTTTGTTCTTTGACTTGTCCGGACCGTTGGTAAGGATCTGTCTGTACATATATTTATGTATTAAGGATGACGAAGATGAGACTGGACAGTGGGTATAAAGCACACTGCGAAAATATATCTCGGCGGTCCAAGCAACGGAAATGTCTCGGTGTTCGACGTGTTGAACGACTTCGTGAATTATTATTGTTTGTATATTGTAATTGTTATAATAGTTTAGTTGTATTTTTATTGGATCCCTATTATTATTTGTTTAAATTATTATTTGTTTAAGGTCATGTGTTCTCTACTTTTTTGGGTTACGGTTTTAATAAATTTAAACAAAACAATCCCTTTAAACAATATAAACTTAACATAAACATTTTATTAAAACGTAAATAAAAGGAACATTAAAAGTAAAAAAAAACTAATCCAAAGCCCCGGGGACATCACGAATCATCTGCCACGCCGACAAATGAGTAAAGGGTGGTCGGCCCGAAAACTCGTGCTCAATCTTGGCATGTTCAAGTTTTTCATGGTCCGTGGTCTCTTGTGGGAGTTCACGGACTGCGGTTTGATAGAACCCCTCGAAGTGACGGCACTTGTTTTGCAAGTCCGTCCACTTCCGGTTGAGAGACTCGGTTGACCTGCTTGAACCTCCAACCAAAATTTTGAACTCGTTGAGCACGAGTGGCCAAATGGACCCTCGACGTGGTGGGTTTTCTTTAACAGTCATCCAAGCAGTGCACAGGGCAATTTCTTCTTCTTCCGTCCACGGTTTGGGTGCCATTGTGATTTTTGGTTTGGTTTCTTTTTTAGTGACGGTTTGCTGACGGTCTGTTAAAGGCAACCGTCTATTGGCTTTATATAGGAGGGATATATGCGGGTGGGTTAACCATTCAATAGGGAATATCAATAGATTTCATAGTAAAAATTAAAACTTTTATAAAACACTAAATAAATTAAAACACTTTATTAATAATAAAAATTACATTAAAAAAAACATTACATAAAATTATTTTTAATAAAACCTAAATATAAATATAATCACGTAACAAATGCCATGCGGAAACATATCCGAAGTCTTCGTCGTAGTCCAACAAGTAGTCGATTTTCGCCAATTCAATGAGCCCTTCCTCGGACTCATTTGGCGACTCCTCTTTGTTGGAGTTGAAGAACCCTTCGAATACGGTGCACTCCGCTTTGACGTTGTGAAACTTTTCCGTAACATCTTTGGTCGTACGGTTTGTCTGACCGCCGACAAGTGTTCGAAACTCGAAAAATACTCTACTCCAAAATGGAGTTGCACGAATTTCTTGACTAGTGTCCGAAACTCGGGTGTTTTCGGTTACATTTCGCCATGCCAATGTAACCCCAAGGATCACCTCGTCCGTCCATGAAGACATTTTAGTTGGTTTGATTGATGTTATGTAAGAAGAATGTGTGATGTAGTGAAGAATTTGTTAATTTGGTGGGCATTTATAGTGTGAAATAATTTAATTTAATTAAATAGTTAATATGGTAAATAAATAAATGTAATTAATATGGTAGGTAAAAATAAATAAGCATATTTAAAAAAATAAATAAACTTCCAAAATAAGCACATTTTATTAAGAATTATTTGGACGTGGTAAGCACCTCCAGAAATACATTTTTTCAGCCATGAATCGTCTGTAAGACGAACATGTTGTTTTAGATCACCGTTCGTAGTAATTGGTTTATCAGTAACCAAATGCTCCATCAGCATACAAAGATATACCGCTTCATTACCAGACAGGGAGTTATGTGGTGCAATATAGTCTTCGTTAAGATTGAAAGTTATACATTTTTCTGGATTGTCTGTCTTCTTTCAGAATCTTATGTTCACTAGTAAAGCTCCTAAATAAACTTGTATCTTCGTCAGCTTTGGGTGAACAATGGTTCTGTATTTGTCTCTGATACGAAGGTCTTCACAAGCATACATAACAAGTTCTTGTGTCACCAACTCTAGTCGCAAGAGTAACCATTTCCTATTTTCAAGCTGAATGGGGAAAAAAACAAAATCAACGTCGAAAAATGAAGGAAACGGTTTGAATTTGCCATTGCAATAGTTGCCAAGTTTTTTGGAACAGATTCTAATAACGAATTATAAAATTCTGGTGGAAGAATTGTCCACCGCATATTTAGCGAAGCATTTTTTTTGTAGCTTTCTACTCCTCCAGTTCATCAGTCTTCCAACCCATCCTTCAACATGCTGAAAAATAATTGAATCACAATTTAAGTAAAAAAAATTAAAAAAAAAAACATTAAAATTTAAGTTTTTACTGTTGGTGTGAGGTAGCCGTTAGAACAATAGCCCAACAAAATTCCCCAAAAATTTTTGTCAAGCTCAATACTTCTTGAAAAAACAGCAGAATAACAAAACGGTGCGTCGCCTTTATTGTAGAAGTCAACAACATTAGTTGCCCAATTATCATTTTCATCGTCCGGTATAGCCCATTTGCCGATAATGTTTCCGTGTAAGCTTTGTCGATTACTGACAAATTCTCTTTCTCTGGTAATTTCAGGTTCCTTTGGACGCCTCCATTTTTTTAGTATCCAACTCGAGGAATGTTTCTCTGGTTGAGAAAAGTATTCTTCTGGAGCTAAATTTTTATCACGGCCGTCAGACATTTTTCTGTACCGAAACTTCTCCAACAACGTTTTTTAACGACAAAGTATTTTACATTACAACTACTTATATAAAGATGATTTTAAATATAAATTACTTATTTAAATTTTTAATTTTTTGTTTTAAATGTTTAATTAATTAGGGGCCCACAAAATGCCGTCTCGGGAACCGTCTGACAGGCAATTGAACCGTCTCCTTGGGAACCGACTGAGAGGCTTTGGGAACCGTCTCGTCAGACGGGTTGGTAACCGGAACCGGCTCATTCAACGGCGTCTCAGGGAACGATCTCCTGAGACGCGTTGGGAACCGGAACCGGCTCAATCAGATCGTTCCGGGTACAGTCAGCGGAACCGTCTCATGAGACGGGTGGGAACCGGAACCGGCTCAATCAGATCGTTCCGGTACCGTCTCATGAGACGGGTTGGGAACCGGAACCCGGCTTTGTCAGAGGGTCTTCCGAGACACTTTGGGAACCTGACCCGTCTTGGTCAGACCGTCTCCTGAGACGCTTTGGGAACCGGACCCGGCTCATGCAGCCCGGTCCCACCCTAGGGTTTACCTTTTGGGGGTAAAAGTAAAACTTTCGGTGAAATTCTCTCCACCGAAAGACGCTACGCTGACGGGAAGGCTCTTTTTTCCGGTTTGCTTTGTTTATCATCTTTTTTCCGGCGAACGGTTTGCTAGGACTCCGGTCAAAATATCAGACGACGGTCATTTATAATTTATAAAAGGTAATATTAACGTTTCTTTTTAAAGTTTTTAAAAAAAAATTTTCATTGAAAACGACACAAACGGGACCACACGACATATTATTGGGCAAGTGGTCCACCACGAACGTGCACACCGTCGACCGTTGATTCATTTTGTTTGTTTTTTGTTGACCATTAATCGAGGTTGACCAAACCCGTTTGACCATGCTTGATCCGAATGACTTTGTCGACCCGATGAACGCAAATCAAACCCTACAAGAGGAACAGTACGAAGAGTTTTTTCGACACCCACAACAGCTGAATCCTCCTCGGAGCTTACCTCCTCCGGTAAGCGTTTACTACCATTTTTCATTCAAGTATTTTTATCATTTTTCATTTACTTTTTTCGTTACTAAATATTTTTTATAACCTTTTTTTTAGTCTGATACCGAAATAAAAGTCCGAAGTGCTTGGGGCAAAGTAACTCAGATGAAAAATAGAATGTCCGAGGCAATGGAAAGCCATTTTAGGGAGACCGTCTTCGGTCACTTTCTGGATGTTATGAGCCATCTTTGCGAAAGTAATTTGTTACTCTCAGTGGCACAACATCAGATTGAGACGGGACTGCCTAGTAACGACGGCCTTTTTTATCAATCGGTCCTAATAGTCTTCTATTCACTCCACAACAATTTTGTCTGATAACGGGCTTAAGATTTGGCCGTCACGATGGTTGGAACTCGTACAATCCCCAACATCGTTTAAAAGACGAATATTTGGTGAAGTGAGTAAGGTATCCTTTGAAAGTGTTTGTGCTATTTTCAACGGTGACTGGAGCGGTTATGCGGTGGATGATGTTGTCCGTATTTGTATCTTGGTAATGATCGAATCGGTGTTTAAGGGTAACCACACTTCCGGGACCGTGGATGATCTTGTGCTCGATCTGGTTGATGACTTTGTAGTGTTGAATAGGTTTTCATGGGAAAGTTATTTTGGGAAGATTTGGTTAAAAACATCAATAACATGCACCTGATTCAAAAGCGGGGTACAAAAGGCTTCAGTTTAAAATCATGTAATTGGGTTTCAAGGTATTAGTTTTTTATGAATTATTTACTTTTATTTATTAATTTTAACAAATATTTGATCAAATAAATCTAAATTTTGTTTAAAAACTTGCAGATCTGGATATATGAGATATTTCCAGAATTTAGAAACGATAGAGCTTTTTTTATTGGTGATGCAATCCCCAGAGTTCTTTCCTGGGGTCTGGGAAGAAAAATGCAGAGCCGACCATTGATCGTATCATCACCAAAACTTCTATGGTAATCTTTTGAAATCATTTTCAACAATCTTTTTTGAAAACTAAATATAAGTGATAAAATTTGAAAAAAAAATTGTTGCGCTTCAGGCTGAAGGGTTTAAGCCGTATAGATTTCTACTTCCGAATGACTCTGAGTTGCTCTGTGCCTGGTACACTGATAGCGCCCATTTTTTTACGAGCACAAAAATCCTCGTCTCAAGGGTGCTTTAAAAAGCCGGCTGAGTTTCATCCGTCTGCCTATGTGAATTTTGATAATACTGCAGCGGATGGTGTGGATGGTGGTTTCGATGATCAGCATATGGTTTACGGTGAGCCGGCTGTTGATCTGACGGCCAAAAAAGAAAGTCGGAAACTGTTCCGACAACCTACACTGTCAATGATACATTAATAGAGCAATTTAAAGCGTTGATGGATGATAGGTTGGAAAACTTTTACAATAACAAGTTGAAGGGTTTATTACCTGAGGTAAAGTTGTCGTATATTATTATTAATCCGTATTAATTTGTTGAAAAGTTTTAAATAATTTAATTTTTCAAATCTTAGGTACGTAAATCCCAACCTACTGGTGTGGAAGGCCCGACGAGCTCGCATCACAATGAGAAAGTTGATGACTTTTTTAGCTCGGGTGATGTATATAAACCAAACACCGACGGCTTACAAAAGCCTGAGGTAGTTATGTTTTCATTTATTTTTTTCCTTCATAGTTTAGCATTTAAATTCAAAATAATTGGTTTACTTTTTTCACTCTAACAGTTGAGACGGTCTCAAAGGTCAACAAAGCCAGCCTTGTGTATGCTTTCCCCATTCACAACAATAAAAGGTGCAAAAAAGAAGAAGTTGAAATCAAACGATGAAAACGAAAACACAAAACAAATAAAAAAATGGTATCCAAAACAAAAATATAAAAATAGAACTTGTGCATTGTTGGGGGGAAGTATATTCCCGAATGGCTTTTGGGAAGATCTATTCGGTGATGACTCACTCGGTTGGTTCGGCACCGAGGTAATAATTAAATATTTGTTACTTTTATTAAGTATATTTAATTTAATTAATATATTTACCGCAGTTTAATATTGAATATTAATTTTTATTTATTATAGCACATATATGGTTGGACTTTACATCTTTACGACACTGTTAGGAGCTCAACCTCCCGTTGGAGCATCCTTCCTCCATATTTTGTGTTGGGTGTACTTAACCCTGATAATAAGCAGGGTTATAGAGATTTGTTTGATGGGTCGTTCGACCCGTTTCCAAACATGGCTGATGTTGATGAGGTTGTTTTTCAAATTTAAATTATAAATTTGTTTGTTGAACATATTATGATGGATTGCTTTTAACATTTTGTTTCAAACTATTCGCGATTTAATAGGTATATGTTGTGATGAATATAAACAAACAACATTGGATCCTCGGAGTTTTTAACCTGTGCGAGCGAACGTTTACCATCTATGACAGGTAAATGTTGAACCTAGTTTTTTTAATGACGGTTTTCGTTAAGTAATAGTGTTAAAAAAAATGTTCTTTCTATATTTTGCAGTTACTGTTTTTCACAGGCTTACGGGAGGCCAAAAGGGAGGTCATATGCAATATTAATTACGCATTTGACCTTTGGCTAAGATCGAATAATTATTACGAATACGTTAACCCATACATCTATGCCCTCCTTTCCAAGTCGTAGAGCCTCTAGATGTACCCCAACAGTCTGGACCTCTTGGTGATTGTGGGGTTTGGGTGTGCATATTTATTGAGAGGTTGATTAAAAACGAACCTCTAAATCAAAATGAAAACACCCAAATAGCAGCTTTAAGAATGCGGCACAGGATGGCTTTAGAATTTTATATGAACGTTTTGCCGGAAGCTGATTCGATAGATACTAGACAGATGGCCGATGAAGACGAACTGAAATTGTTACCTTAATATTATTAATGTTAATTAATTTACATGTCATTATTATTACTACTCCTCTTGTGTTTACATTAGTAGATATGCAAACAAAACCCAACTAACTACCAAAAGTAACTTTAACCGTCTCGCCTGCAAACAATTTTCTAGCCAAAGCTTGTTGCTCGTCTAACGATTGCCTCAACCCTGGAACGATTTTTTTTCACCTGAAACATTCTGATGCTTCTACCCACCTAATAAATCCACAACCAGCAGTCTGTGGTTTAAAAAAAAACAGTTATTTGATGATCATTAAAAGCACAAGATAAATATTAAAATTTAATACTTACGCAACACACGAAGTCTCTATCCGGGTTTGCATCAGTTATGGAGATAAGTATACGTGTAGTAGCACCGCATGAACATATTTCTCTTGACCTGCTAAATCCTCTAGATGAAGACCTTGAAGATGAAGATGATGACTGAGACATGGTGATGGTACATAAACCTCTACACGATTGATGATAAACGGTGGGTGGTAAGTATATTTATAAAAAACGAAAGAGTTAATTGCCAATTTAGTCCTTGACGTTTGTCAAAAATTGCCACATTCATCCAAATCTTTTTATTTTGTCAATTTAGTCCTTGGGGTTTCATTTTTTTGTCATTTTAGTCCCTGTGGATGAAAGTGGCAATTTTTTTACAAACCACAAGAACAAATTCAACCCCCGATATTAGTACACCTATCAACCTAGGTCCTTATATACAACCCCATTTCACATGTATTTTAATAGCATAATGACTAACATTCCTGCTTCCGTAGAGAACACTGTTGGGTCTGCTGACCTGGAGAAGAACAGATGATTAGAAAGCCAATATATGCTAACAGTTTGATCCTTTAAATAAACAGTCTTTACAACTTACTTCTCCCAAAAGACTGCTGACCCTAACAACTGTTCTATCCAAACAACTGCTCAACAACTGCTGATACAAAGAACTGTTGAATAAACGACTGATGAAGAACAACTGCTGACCAAAGGTCTGATGAAGAACAACTGCTGATACAAGTACTGAAGACCAAAGCACTGCTGGAACCAACAGCACTTAGGCTCCAGCAGTGGATACAAGACCATCAGAGTTTTCCTACAACAGCTGTTTTATTATCAGTGCTTTCAATGTAACAGTAGTTTGTAATAGGCAGATGTTTATGTTTGTTATTCTGTTAGAGGTCACTGTCTTAGGTGACGTCAGCTTAGGTCATCAGTGCTTTGAGTCTGTCTATAAATAGAACAGTGCTTGTACTGTTCTATTGCATCACACACACAAACATTCTCTCAGACAAACACTGTGTGATCAGGCTGAGGGGAGTAATTGTACGATTGTAATCTTTTAGTAAATGAAAGCTTTCGATCTGAAAACATTTACTCTCTTGTTTTGATTAACGGTTTATTATTCCGCTGCACTTTCATTCTATTCTCATTTCATTATTACCATATTTAGTTAAACAATCAAAACAATCAAACTCAAATCCTAACAATTGGTATCAGAGCTTGGTCAATTAAATTCGATCTAACAAATCAATTTAATAATCAGCTCACAATTATTGATATCGTTTGTCTGTTAGATTGAAAACAGAGTAATAGTTTAATTTCGTTCAACCGTTTTTAAACAGACTTTGTTTTTTTTAAAAATCAGAGAATGGCTTCAATTAATCACGATCCACATAACACTGGCACGAACAACAAGCCACCGATGCTTGTCAGATCTGAATACAATATCTGGCAACGTCGGATGAGCCATGTTCTAGCTCAACAAAACACTGGGTGTTGGAAGTCGGTTATCTTCGGACCACATGTTCCGACTGTGCCGAGTACTGAAGATCCCAAAGTGTTTGAGCCAAAGAAACTTGAAAACTACTCCGACCAGGATTTTCAGAAAATTGAGCTAGATGCTAAGGCCTTCAGTATTGTGGCCATGGCTCTACCCAATGACATATATGCTGGGTTGTTACACTGTAACAGTGCAAAGGAGTTGTGGGATGCACTGAAAGAACAGTTTGGTGGGACTGAGGAGGTTATTGAAAACAATCGTGAAATACTTAACCAACAATATGAAACATTCAGTCATGTCAAAGGAGAGTCATTAACTCAACAGTTTGAGAGATTTAATTGCTTAATTAGTGAACTAAAATTGGTTGGTCTTACTTACCCTCATTCAACCTTGAACCATAGGTTTTTAAGATCATTACCAGACAAATGGGACACTATTGCTATTGTGATGAGAAACTCAATTGGATTTAAAGACCTATCACTGACCCAGCTTCATGGTAAGCTCTTGACCTATGAGAGAGAGCTTAACCAGAAAAAGAAGCTCCAGGACTCTGGAAAAGTGTCTGATGACTATGTATTTGGGAATACAGCACTTTTGGGTCATGATGAGGTGCCTGGAAACACAAAGGATCGGAGTTATGATCATTTCATTGACATAACTTCAGTTTTAACTCAGGTTTTAACTCTGATTCTTATTCACCAAACTATGCTTTCACAGCAAGTGGTGGTGATATCCAGGCATCTGACAATATATCCTTTGAGTATGATGACCTGAAATACTTTGACCCTGATGATTTGGAAGAAATGGACATTATGCACCAATTGGCCCTTCTCAGTGTAAGAACTAATAATTTTTACAAGAAAACTGGGAGAAGGTTTCCAGGGTTGACTGGCAGATCTAAGGTTGGGTTGGATAAATCAAAGATCAAGTGTTACAAATGTCATAGGTTTGGTCATTTTGCTAGGGAATGTAGGGGTCAACATGGTACACCTATGATAACCTATCCAAATCAAAGACCACAGACCAACACTTATCAGAATTCCTATAATGCCCCTGGACCAAAATGTGCAAAACACTGCTCATTTTGCACAGTCCTCAAACACTGTTCCTGTCCAGTATGTCCAAACCACTGTTCCTCAGATCCACTATGTGCAAACACCTGTTGCTCAAGCACCTGTGCAAACGACTGTTGCTCCATCCTCTGCTCCTGCAGAGACCAGTCAACAGAGCTTCTTTACACAAGGCGTTGTTGATTGGAGCAGTCTACCTGATGAGCTAACTGATGAGAATTTTGCACTAGTTGCCAAAGCTGAAAATGAACCAGAAAATTTTTGTTTCATGGCCATGGTAGATGAGATTGAATCTGAGGAGGTGGTAACTGAATCTGATGTTGTGACTGATGATGTTGTTAGTGAAGTTGTTACAGGTGAAAAACCTGAAGAAGAGGTTGTGAATCTCACAGATCCCTGGGGTGCATCTGATGACTGTGAGTGCAAGTGTGATTGTGCATTGATGGCTGCTGCTAAGGTATCTCCTCAAATTCTTAAAGAGTTGTGTTCTGACAAATGTGTAATAGCATTTGCTAACATCAAAGAGGTGAATGAAAACCTTAGAAAGAAATATTTGGATGATGAAGTTAAATTTGAAAAACTCACAAAAGATTTGAAAACAAGTTTAACTGCAAAAGAGTCTGAAATAAGCAGCTTAAAACATGAAGCAACCATAACCAAAGACCAGCTCCAAACTATGATAGCAAAATATCAAAGTTGCAAAAGTGAGCTAGAGTCCACCCAAGTTGAATGTGAGAAATGGGTGGAATCATGTAGAGGTTTTGAAATGTTACTCAACAAACAGACTAAAAGTCATGTGAAGTTTGGCTTTGGTTTTGAAACCACTGCTCCAGCTTTTGAAAACACTGATAAAAAGAGTCAAAAGTCTGTTGAGGTAATACCAACAAACCTGCAGGGTCAAGAGATTAAAATCACTGAACCAAATGGTAAGAAAATTGTTTTTGAAAAACCAGAAGGTTCCTCATCTTTTGCTGAACTTGAAAAGTATGAATTTAAACCTACTTGGTCTGATGAGTGTGATACTCTTGAGAATTTCAAACCTGTTGATTTTAAGACACCTGAGGGAAAGACAGCTCCTCAGGCAAAGGTCATTCCCTTGGCTAAAGTCATTCCCTGAAAAATCTTCCAGCAGATGCTCAAACATCTGCTGAAAGAAGGCTGAAAAGGGGAAGAAGAAAGAAAAGACTGTCAACTTGTTCTGTGATTTCTGTGAAAGAAGAATCATGTCACCAAAAACTGTTTTTCTTCTAAAAGCATATGATATTAACAAAGGAACAAGTGAATGTGATTCCAAAGCCACATGCTCAATATGTGGGAAAAAGAATCACAAGACCAAAGAGTGCTTGTATCTCAAAAATTTTGATGTGAAAATACAAGAATACAAAGCTAAAACTCTTGCAAAACCCTTGTTGGTAGTACTTCAAAGGAAAGCCCAACAGACCTTCACCCCTGTCCAAACATCTGTTACAAAAAAGGCTTGAAACATCTGCTTCTAGAGATGTCCAAGTAACAATGCTCCTCCCACAAGCAAATACCTAAGAGGTTATGGTCAACCTCCATGTCACAGTCTGCCACATGTTTATGAGGAGCCAAAAAGACCCTTAAACCGAGTGAACAGAAATCCATATGGGTATTATCATCTGTCAGGAAGTGATCAAACAACTGCTGCCCAAGTGTTGACATCCAAGCACTGGCAAATGGTCAGTAGCAGTTGTTGACCTTAATTCAGAAATTGGTCCAAACCACTGATCACCTTCCAAAGCTTGAGTCTGAAAGGTCTGAGGACCCATCCAAAGACAACTTGGCTTTGGACACTCACCAAAACTAATCATTTACTGATGTGCAGGGAGCTTCTGCTTGTTTAGATAGTCTTTGGTATGTAGATAGTGGAGGTTCCAGGCACATGACAGGATGTAGAGCCCTTCTTCTGGACTTCTTGGCTCATGGAGGGGGTGATATATCCTTTGGTAATGATTCTAAAGGGTAAGGTGTTGGTTCAGGACTGTACAGGCTGGAAAACTCAAGTTTGAAAATGTCAATCTTTATTGATAATCTCAAGTTTAATCTTCTGAGTGTTTCACAAATGAGTGACAAAGGTTATGGCTCATTTTTCACAAAGAAAACTTGTAAGATTATTAGGTTTAGAGGGGGAAAAAGATTGATACCATTATTGCTGTGAGCAAAGCACAATTGTTGCTCATATAAGTGGCAATGTGTATGTTGTTGATATGTTAAAGGACAATCCTATGGCAAATGTCTGTCTGTTTTCTGCTGCCTCCACTAAGAGACAGAATTGTGGCATAGGAGATTGGGTCACACCAACCTTAATACTATCAACACACTCTCCAAACAAAGCCTTGTCAGAGGTTTACCATCAAAAGAATTTAAATGTGATGAGCATTGTGTTTCTTGCTTAAAGGGAAACAACATAAAAGCTCTTACAAATCCATTGATGAGTCCAAAACTAGTCAGTGTCTACAACTGTTGCACATGGACTTGTTTGGCCCTGTTAAAATCATGAGTCTAAGAAGAAAGAGATTTTGTCTTGTCATAGTTGATGATTTTTCTAGGTTTACATGGACTTACTTTTTACATTCTAGGATGAGACTGCAGGTATATTGAAGGACTTTGTCACCAAAGTTGAAAAAACAATATGACTTGCCAGTAAAAGTCTTCAGGAGTGACAATGGAACAGAGTTTAAGAATAAGGAGTTGGATGACTTCTGTGTGTCAAAGGGATTGTGAGGCAGTACAGCATCCCAAGAACACCAGAACAAAATGGGGTGGTTGAAAGGAAAAACATAACTCTCATAGAAGCTGCAAGAACCATGCTAGCAGATTCTGGCTTGCCACTGTCCTTTTGGGCAGAAGCTGTAAACACTGCTTGCTATGTTCAAAACAGAGTTTTGATCAACCCAGACATCAAAAAACTGCTTATGAAATTTTGTTCAAAATCAAACCATTAATCTCATTTTTCAAAATCTTTGGCTGCCCATGTTTCATTTTAAATCTCAAAGATTCCATTTCAAAATTTGCAGCCAAAATAGACTGTGGTTATTTTCTGGGATATTCTTCTACTGCTAAGGCCTACAAAGTGTTTAACACAAGGACTAAGACAATAGAAGAAACTCTGAATGTAAAGTTCAATGAACTTTAATCCCTAAAAATCCCTGCAAACCCTGCTGAACTATTTGATTTAGATAAATTCAAATTTGAAGATATCACTGTTAAAGCTAACAATGCAGGTATTCCACAGTCTCCACAGCAAGATTACAGAACAGTGTTGTGATCCCCAGTCACTACAAAGTCTATTCTGCCTCAGAGGAAGCAGCTGTTCAAAACAATTGTCAAAACTCTGCCACAGCTGTGTCAACCACTGTTGGCCATCTTATCCTCAAACCACTGCTCACCCCTCACAACCACTGACCTATCATCTGTTGACAAATGTCAATCATCTGTTGACAAAAGTCAGTCAAGTTTTCACACCACTTGGACCCATTCCTCCATTACCATTTCAAACATCTGATGGCACTACAGAAGTACCAACAGAATCACCAAACCTCTGTCCATCACCTCAAAATGCCATTGTTCCATATCAAGGAGATCTATTTACATAGAGCTCATCCACCAGACCAGATCATTGGCAACATCAGAGAGGGGTGTGCTCACAAGAAGCCAATCCTCAAATATCTGTCTTTTTGCAGGTTTCTTATCCCTCACAACAACCTGTCAAGTACCAAGAGGCACTGAAAGACAACAATTGGGTAGAAGCCATGCAAGAAGAACTCCTTCAATTCAAAAGACAACAAGTATGGGAGCTTGTACCACTTCCTAAGGATGTTTGTCCTATAGGAACAAAGTGGGTCTTCAAAAACAAGACTGATGAAAGGGGTATTGTTGTCAAGAATAAAGCCAGGCTTGTGGTTCAAGGCTTCAGACAAGAAGAAGGAATAGATTATGATGAGACTTTTGCTCCTGTAGCAAGATAGAAGCCATCAGACTCTTTTTAGCCTTTGCTGTCAACCACAACATAAAGGTGTATCAGATGGACATCAAATGTGCTTTCCTTTATGGCAAAATTCAGGAGGAGGTCTATGTATGTCAGCCACCTGGTTTTGAGACACATTCCATCCTGACTATGTCTACAAGCTCAACAAAGCTTTGTATGGACTCAAACAAGCACCAAGGGCCTGGTATGAAACTCTTTCCACATTTCTCTTATCCATTGGCTTCACAAGAGGTAAAATTGACAAAACTTTATTTCTTAAATGGAAAGGGAAACACTTAATGATTGTTCAAATATATGTGGATGACATCATTTTTGGATCCACATGTAACCAAATGTGTGAAGAGTTCAGAAAAAAACTCATGACAGCAGAGTTTGGATGAGTGGCCATGGGTGAGCTTCAGTGTTTCCTTGGTCTTCAAGTGAAACAACTGCAAAATGGCACATTCATTCACCAAAACAATATGTAAAGAATTTATTAACCAGATTTGAGATGAATGATTGTAAGCCATGTAGTTACACCCATGAGTACAGTCAAGCTGCTCACTATTGATGACAAGGATGAACTGGTTGATCAAACACATTATAGATGTATGATTGGGTCTTTATTGTACCTAACTGCATCTAGGCCAGACATTATGTTTGCTACCTGTGTCTGTGCCAGATCCCAGGCTTCACCCAGAAAGTCAAACCTTATTGCTGTGAAAAGGATATTCAGATACCTCAAAGGTGCTCCCACACTTGGTAT